>JAEOAD010001269.1:749176-1498352 GCA_036365145.1 Orientallactaga sibirica
ATCCATAGATGTTAACCTCACATCTTACTAGCAGCCACTACCCAAGAAGCAAAAAAAAAAGTTAAGTTTGCTGTCACATGCCTTTAATCCTAGCACTTGGGTGACAGAGGTAGAATAGCTGTGAGCTCGAGGCCAGCCTAGAACTAGAGTGAGTTCCAATTCAACCCAGGCTAGAGTGAGGGCTGGAGAGATGGCTTAACAAGGCACTTGCCTGCAAAACCCTAAAGCCTGAGTTTGATTCCCCAGTACCCACATGAAGCCAGATGCACAAAATGGTGCATGTGTCCCATGCATATGGAGTTCATATGCAGTGGCTAGAGGCCCTGGTGAACACATATTTTCTATCTCTGGTTGCAAACAAATAAAATACTTAAATAAAAGTAAACCAGGCATGGTGGCCTATGCCTTTAATCCCAGCACTAGCAAGGCAAAGGTAGGAGGATTGCTGTGAGTTCGAGGCCAGCCTGGGACTACAGAGTAAATTCCAGGTAAGCCTAGGCTAAAGTGAGATGCTACCTTGAAATGGGTGGGCATGGTGTCACAAACCTTTTAATCCCAGCACCTTACCTTGAAAATAAAATGGGGCTGGGATAGATGGCTCAGTGCTTAAAGGCATTTGTTTGTACATCCTGTTGGTCTGTTCAATTCTTCCGCCCATATGTCAGCTGGATAGACTAATCGTTTGCAGCAGCAAAAGACCCTGTCATGCACGCAGACACACACAAATTAAAGCCAGGTGTGGTGGTGCACTCCTTTAATCCTAGCCCTCGGGATGCAGAGGTAGGAGGATCACCTTGAGTTCAAAGCCACCTGAGATTACATAGTAAATTCTAGGTCAGCCTGGGCTAGAGTGAGACCCTACCTCAAAAAAAAAAAAAATTAAAATAATTATAAAGGTCAGGCTGGAGAGATGGCTTAGCAGTTAAGGCGTTTGCCTGCAAAGCCAAAGGACCCAGGTTTGATTCCGCAGGACCCACATAAGCCAGATGCACAAAGGTTACATGCATTTGGAGTTCGTTTGTGGTGGCTAGAGGCCCTGGCATGCCCATTCTCCCTCTGTCTCTCTTCTATCTCTCTGCTTGCAAATAAATTTTTTTAATTATTAAAAAATAATTATAAATATCAATAAGAGTAGTGTTAAGATGACCAAAAATGAATTACTGACTACATGATAATGCATATTAATAGTATCAACAACAGGCAACCTTAAGGAAAATGTAATGACTTAGTGGGGATAGATTGTTGTAAAACTAAAAGCAGGGGTGGAAAAAGGTGTAATGCCTCACCTTTTAATGAGTGTTTTCAAGTTGGGTTCCAAGATCAGCATTTTAGTTATTTGCCATGTCTGTCCACCATCAATCTTGGGCATCTGTTTTTTATGCCTCAGAAGACTTGCAGACTATGTAAGGACTACTAGCCAAAAGAATACATTCAGGGGCTAAAGAAATGGCTTAGCGGTTAAGGTACTTGCTGCAAAGCCAAAGGACCTAATTTTGATTTCCCCAGGACCCACGTAGCCATAAGGTGGCGCATGCGTCTGGAGTTGGTTTGCAGTGGTTGGAGGCCCTGGCACGCCCATTCTGTCTTTCTCTGTCTCTCTCAAATAACATTAAAAAAGAATACATTCAGTTTTATAGTGATGCACAAGGGAAGGACCTATGAGGCATCCTTGGGTTCAAATTCCAATTCTATGAGAGAGATGGAGGGAGAGGGAGACAAATAGAGAATGGGTGCGCCAGCAGCCTCTCAGCCGTTGCAAATGAACTCCAGATGCTTGTGCCCCCTTGTGGGCAAGTGCGGCATTGCATCACTTTGCATCTGGCTAAACGTGGGACCTGGAGATTGGAACTGACATTCTTGGGCTTGGGCTGGCGCCTTAACCGCTAAGTCATCTCTTTAGCCCAAATCCCAATTCTATTTCTAACTGATTGCCCTGAAACACATGAGTGGATTTCCTTCGACTTTGTAAGATCAGTATATGAGTTATATATTGTCTACAAGGCACTGGGTGAATACAGGTTGCTACCATAGAAACCTGAATCTGTCCTGAATGCTTCTTGAGCAGGATCAGACATTAGCCCACAGAAATTACTACTGCAGTCACGCAATTGTAACCATGAGTATGAGCAGGCCCCTGCCAATTTTTGTGCCGCTGTCCTGGAATGTTGGTGCCTCCAGGTCCAGAAGGGATGTTAAGTATCTTGCCTCCAACAGTGTTGAGAAAAGCCTCTGGCCACATTAACTGTGAAAGACTTCTCATCTAACCCGTCATGGTTGTGCTCAACTCTAATCCTAGCACTTGCAAGGCCGAGTGAGGCAGGAGGATAGTTTGAGGCCAACTTGGGCTAAGTAGAGAAATCCTGTTAAAAACAACCAAAACTGGAATAAAACCAGGGCAAATACAGTGGTATGCACCTGTAGTCTTAGCACTTCAGAGCCTGAAGCAAGAGGACTATTTGGGGCCAGCAGTAAACGTAGTGATACCTAACATCAAAAAAAAAAAAAAAAAGTAATAGGTAATGTTTTATTTTAAAATAGTGTTTGCAAGCCAGGCGTGGTGGCTCACGCCTTTAATTCCAGCACTCGGGAGGCAGAGGTAGGAGGATCACCAAGAGTTCGAGGCCACCCTGAGACTACATAGTTAATCCCAGGTCAGCCTGGACCAGAGTGAGACCTTACCTCGAAAAAAAAAAAAAATTAAAAAAACTGGATAAAATAGTGTTTGCTTTATGATCAGAATAGAAAAGTATTAGGAGCTACTATAAAGGTCTGGAGGTCTGTCCTTTTGAGATAAGGCATGTCTATATATACCAGGCTGGCACCAAATTTGTGATCTGCCTACCTCAGCACCCACCCCAAATACTGGGATCAAGGTACTGCCTTGGTTTCTACTGTACAACATGTATCTTGGTGTGAATAACTATGCAAGTGGCTCCAACAGCCTCAGAAAGAATATTTATGCCCAGGATGGTGGCACATGCCTTTAATCCCAACACTTGGGAGGCAGAGGTAGGAGGATTGCTGTGAGTTTGAGACAACCCTGAGACTACATAGAGAATTCCAAGTCAGCCTGGGCTAGAGTAAGACCCTACCTCGAAAAACCTTAAAAAAAAATTATAGGGCTGGAGACATGGGTTAGCAGTTAAAACGCTTGCCTGTGAAGCTTAAGGACCCATGTTCTACTCTCCAGATACCACTTAAGCTAGACACACAAGGTGACCCAAACATGAAAGGGCACACATGTGCACAAGGTGGCACACATCTGGAATTCAATTCCAGTGGCTGGAACACCAATTCTCTCTTGCACCCACGCTCTCTCACCTAACAAAAAGGGCCAGTCTATTGGGCTTGCCTCAAAAAAAAGAATTATGGGCTGGGCCTGGTGGTGCACACCTTTAATCCCAGCACTCAGGAGGCAGAGGTAGAAGGATTGCCATGAGTTCAAGACCACCCCAAGAATACAGAGTGAATTCCAGGTCATCCTGAGCTAGAGTGAGACCCTACCTTGAAAAACCAAAATAATAATAATAATACTTAATTAAAATAAAATTATAAAAATATAACCATGAAGGGAAAGGACTTTCTTAATTATATCCTCATTTTCAACCATTAGCCTCATCTTCAAGGGTACCTGTTGAGAAATGCAATTTACTTGATCCAGACTGGTTTGTAAGGCTTTTAGTTCCATTTGTCAGTTATCAGAAGTGTGATGCTATTAATTCTTCACCTCTAAGGCTACAAAGTGGAGAATTACAATTAATTTCTCAGACCACCTTTACATGTTTAACTGAGCTTGGGAAGGAGGTAGAAACTGGGGAACCTTTAAATGAAATGAAGTCACAGAGAATGAATTCCCTTCCATTCTGATGCCAGTAATCCCTTCCAGGCAAAGCTAGAGAAAGCAATTGCGAGAAGCAGCAGAAATTTGGTATTTATGAGATATATGATGGAAGTGCCTCTTTGAATTTTTTGTTAATCATTTTGTGGCTGATTGGATCTGTCCACAATGGACAGACTCAGGAAACTAGGAGCAAGGCAGAGAGGTAGGAAATAAGAAAAAGCACCAGTGTGTTGGGCAGGTGGAGACCACAGAATGATGATCAGCCTGACCATAGTGAAAAAAGCAGAGTTAGGACAGGCATGGAGGTGCATGACTTTAATCCCAGCACTCAGGAGGCAGAGGTAGGAGGATCACCATGAATTTGAGGCCACCCTGAGACTAAGACTGAATTCCAGGTCAGCCTGGACTAGAGCAAGACCCTACCTCAAAAAACAAAACAACAAAAGCAGTTAAAAGCAACCTTACAGGGCTGGAGAGATGGCTTAGCAGTTAAAGGTGCTTGCCTGTGAAGCCTAAGGACCCAGGTTCAATTCCCCAGTACCCATATAAGCCAAGTGCATAAGTGGTACAAGCATCTGGAGTTCGTTTGCAGTGGCTAGAAGCCCTGGCGTGCCCATTCTATCTGCCTGCCTGCCTGCCTGCCTTTCTTTCTCTTCTCTCTCTCCCTCCAATAAATAAATAAAATAGGGGGGGAAAATCTTACAGCTGGGCATGGAGGCTAAGGTAGGAGGATTACTATGTGTTTGAGGCAAACTTGATAATACAGGGCAAGTTCCAGGTCAGCCTGGGCTAGAGTGAGACCCTACTTTGAAAAAAAAAACAAAAACACAAACTTACAGACTAGTAATAACAGATACTCTAGGATCCCTCTGACAGCAAGCAGAGGAACCTCAGTTTTCTAAAGTGAATGCTGTCTTTCATGACTTCTGGGCTAAAAAGGCAAAAAGAACATGGTCACTACCAAGCAAGATGTGGAACAGAGCTGGGCATGCTGGCTCACACCTTTAATCCTAGCACTCAGGAGGCAGAAGTGGGGGTATCTCAGTGAGTTTAAGGCCACCCTGAGACTACATAGTGAATTCCAAGTTAGCCTGGGCTATAATGTGAGGCTACCTTGTAAAAGAGAGAAAAAGATGTGCAACAGATGACTACTTGGAGAAGAAATGATACACTCATCTAGAGCACCATTCTCTAGCTTAAAAAAAAGTGTTTATGTTAACTCAAAATTAGAAAAGGCCAGGCGTGGTGGTGCATACCTTTAACCCCAGCACTCAGGAGGCAGAGGTAGGAGGATCAGTGTGAGTTTAAGGCCAACCTGGGACTACTGAGTGAGTTCTAGGTAAGCCTGGCTAGAGACCCTACCTTGAAAAGAAAAAATTAAAGAGGGCTACAGAGATGGCTTACCTTAAGGTGCATGCCTGCAAAGCCTAAGGACCCAGGTTCAATATTCCAGGTCCCATGTAAGCCAGATGCACATAGTGATGCATACGTCTGGAGTTTGTTTGCAGTGGCTAGAGGCCTTGGTGTGCCCATTCTTTCTCTTTCTCTCTCTCTGTCTCTAATAAATAATAAAAATAAATCTTTTTTAAAAAGCATTTAAGCTAGGTGTGGTGGTGCATGCCTTTAATCCCAGCACTTGGGAGGCAGAGGTAGGAGGATCGCCATAAGTTTGAGGCCACCCTGAGACTACATAGTGAATTCCAGGTCAGCCTGGGCTGGAGTAAGACCCTACTTTGAAAAACAAAACAAAACAAAAAGCATTTTAAAAAAGTAAAAAGAAAAAAAACTTTGGTCAGTTTTAGAATATGCTTCTTTCAATTTCTAACTATGCATGGCCCTGACAATTACCTGTAAAGCAGTGGGACACAAGAAGCTGACTCAGGCAGAGGTGGAGCATTAAGCAGTCTCCTGCCAATGAAAGAGTAAAGAAGCTGGGCATGGTGGCACACGTCTTTAATCCTAGCACTTGGGAGACATAGGTAGGAGGATCTCTGGAGAGTTCAAGGCCACCCTAAGACTACATAGTGAATTCCAGGTCAGGCTGGACTAGAGCAAAACCCTACCCTGAAAAAAAAAAACACAACAGGGCTGGAGAGATGGCTTAGCAGTTAAGGCATTTGCCTGTGAAGCCTAAAGAACCTGGTTCGATTTTCCAGGTCCCATGTAAGCCAGATGCACATGGTGGTGCATGCATCTGGAGTTTGTTTGCAGTAGCTAGAGGCCCTGGCGCACCCATTCTCTCTCTCTCTCCCCTCTCTCTGTCAGAAAGAAAGCGGGAGGGAGGGAGGGAGGGAGGGAGGGAGGGAGGGAGGGAGGGAAGAAGGAAGGGAGAAAAGAAAAGAAAGAAAGAAGGAAAGAAAGGGAAAAGCAAGCTAGCTAGCTGGGTGTGTGGGCGAGGTGGCATATGCTTTTAATCCCAGCATTTAAGAGGCAGAGGTAGGAGGATTGCTGTGCGTTCAAGGCCACCCTGAGAATACATAGTGAATTCCAGGTCAGCCTGGACTAGAGTGAAACCCTACCTTGAAAAACCAAAAAAAAAAAAAAAAAGACAGCAAAGAAGAGAGCAGGGCATGGTGGCACACACCTTTAATCCCAGCACTTGGGAAGCAGAGGTAGGAGGATCACCATGAGTTCATGGCCACCCTGACACTTTATAGTCAGCCTGGGCCAGAGTAAGACCCTACCTTGAAAAAAAAAAGCAAAAAAAGACAAAGAGGATGTCTTTGGGGTTAACTCGGGCTGCAGTTTGCAAGAAAATTAATGGGATGCTTTCCTCACTGTCTTTGTGCCACAGTTTATCCTTAAGCACAGCCTCAGCGCTCACTGTTGGGATAGTCTTTGCCCTCTCTTGAGAGGGTGAAATTGTAAGGATAGGTGCCATAAGAAAAGGCTGCCACCCCCACAACAGAAAATACATATTTATTATAAAGTAGTGTTTGCTTCATGATCAGAATATAAAAATAATACTATGAGCTACTAAAAGGGTTTGGAGCTCAGTCTCCTTGAGCAATAGGATCGCAGAAGGGACTTTAGCATTGATCCAGAAGCCTACCATTATGAGATTCCCTGTGCACAGGACATGTATGGCACAGCATGTATAGCGACCTGCGGTTCAGATCCTGCTGGAAGTCCAAGGAGTCTGTGTGGTCAACACAATGTGCTCTGGCCACAATGATCAGAGAGAGCTTAAGGTCAGCAGGAAGCTATTTTGAAAAGGGATAAGACTGGAGCAGCCTTGCCCTTTCCTACACTGCAGTGTAGGAGTCTCAAGTTGATGGTGACCAAAAGATGGTGGCCACTGACCTTAGGCAGCCTGATCACCTAAATGTTTGCTGAGGGAAAGCTTCACAACCCTTCCCATGCCAACTTAACCCATCACTTTAGGTATGGCCAAAGTACCGGAGGAATATGCTGTCACCTTGATGCACTGCAGGCTGAAATTCTGGTACTTCAAATCCTGTCCATACTGAAGACAGAAAGAAAGAAATTGTTAAAAAGGATAGCAAACAATAGCTGCTGGCCTAAACTTTTCCATATTTGAAGCCCCTTGACTCCAAAGGATCAGGAGAGTATCTTCCTTAAAAAAAGAACCTTTTGCCAGGCATGGTGACACACGCCTTTGATTCTAGCACTTGGGAGGCAGAGGTAGGATTGCTGTGAGTTCGAGGCCACCTTGAGACTACATAGTGAATTCCAGGTCAGCCTGGGCTAGAGTAAGACCCTACCTTGAAAAAAAAAAAAACTTTTCAAACTAAAAAGAAAAAAAATTTTTAACTGGAGAGATAACTCAGTCAGTAAATTGCTTGCCTCACAAGCATGACGACCTGAATTCAGTTCTCAGAAACCATGTAAAAACAGCAATCACGGGCACATGCTTGCAATCCTAGTGCCGGGTGTGGTGGCACATGCCTTTAATCCCAGTGCTCAAAAAGCTGAGGTAGGAGTATTGGTGTGTGTTCAAAGCCATCCTGAGCTACAGAGTGAGTTCCAGGTTAGCCTGGGATAGAGTGAGACTGCCTCAAAATTTAAAAAGAAGTGGAGGGCTGGAGAGATGGCTTAGCGGTTAAGGCGCCTGCCTCCTAAGCCTAAGAACGCTGGTTCCAATCTCCAGCGGTTCCAATCTCCAAGTCCCACATTTAGCCAGATGCAAAGTGACGCAAGGGCGCAATGCTGCACTTGCCCACAAGGGGGCGCACACATCTGGATTTGGTTCGCAGCAGCTGAGAGGCTGCTGGCGCGCTTATCTCTGTCTCCCTCTCTCTCTGTCTCTTTCAAAAAAAAAAAAAAGAGGTAGAGGGCTGGAGAGATAGCTTAGCAGTTAAGGCACTTGCCTGCAAAGATTAAGGACTCATGTTTGACTCTCCATGTCCCTCGTAAGCCAGATGCCCAATGTGGCATGCAAGGTTGCACATGTGCACAAGATGTGCACATGTCGGGAATTCCATAATGGCTGGAGGCAAGCACACCAATTCTCTCTCTCTCTCTCTCTCTCTGATTAAAAAAAGAGAGAGAGAAAAGACTAAAAAAGAGGTGGACGATATTCCTGAAGATACCAACAGAGGCTATCCTCTGGCCTCCATACACACATGCACCCACATGCATATGAACATGCATTCATACACACTGGCACACCAAACACATGCGCCAAAAAAAAAAAAAAAAAAAAAAAAAAAAAAAAAGGAGCATTCAACTGGAAATAGGAAGGCATTCCCACAGATAGCCCCCTTACATCCAGTTCCCTAGACCCTGAAAAGCAATGCACCCCTCCCTAGCAGGAAACCCAGCCTTCAGCAGCAGTACCTGGAGAATGTGGCTAGAGTGAGCACCTCAAGCAGCAGCTCTGAGCCACAGAAGAAGAGCAAGATGCCGTTCATAATGGCTTCCAGGCGGAGTATGTACGTCTGCAGCAGCAGGTAATAGGAGGCCATCATGGCAGATGGGAAAGTCAAAGCCACGCTAATGCCAAGGGGCATCTTTTCGCTGGCAGAGGTTTCCCTTTGTACCTGTCAAACACAACCCATGGGGTCACCTACAAAAGGACTGCTTTCCTGATCTCAGAAAAGATATGTGTAGCCAGGCATGGTGGCGCACGCCTTTAATCCCAGCACTCGGGATTAAAGGAGGATCGCCATGAGTTCGAGGTCACCCTGAGAATACACAGTGAATCCAGGTCAGCCTGTGCTAATGAGACCCTACCTTGAAAAACTAAAAAGAAAGAAAGAAAGAAAAGATATGTGTGATGTGACAGACTGGTAAGCAAAGAAAAATAACCCCAATTGTCCAGGTGGTCACACTTATAAGAGGATTCCTACTGAACTAAAAATTTCAGGATTCAGGAGTGAAGAGATGGTTCAGTGGTTAAGGGCACTTGCTTGCAAGGCCTGATAGCTCAAGTCCGATTCCCCAGTACCCACATAAAACCAGATGCATTGAGCAGCACATGCAACTGGAGTTTGCAGTC
Source organism: Orientallactaga sibirica (assembly GCA_036365145.1). NCBI lineage: Eukaryota > Metazoa > Chordata > Mammalia > Rodentia > Dipodidae > Orientallactaga > Orientallactaga sibirica. The sequence goes on from JAEOAD010001269.1 coordinate 758,479, forward strand.
TTGGGAGGCCCTGGTGTGCCTCTTTCTTCTCTCTGCATGAAGAACCTGGTTCGATTTTCCAGGTCCATGTAAGCCAGATGCACATGGTGGTGCATGCATCTGGAGTTTGTTTGCAGTAGCTAGAGGCCCTGGCGCACCCATTCTCTCTCTCTCTCCCCTCTCTCTGTCAGAAAGAAAGCAGGAGGGAGGGAGGGAGGGAGGGAGGGAAGAAGGAAGGGAGAAAAGAAAAGAAAGAAAGAAGGAAAGAAAGGGAAAAGCAAGCTAGCTAGCTGGGTGTGTGGGCGAGGTGGCATATGCTTTTAATCCCAGCATTTAAGAGGCAGAGGTAGGAGGATTGCTGTGCGTTCAAGGCCACCCTGAGAATACATAGTGAATTCCAGGTCAGCCTGGACTAGAGTGAAACCCTACCTTGAAAAACCAAAAAAAAAAAAAAAGACAGCAAAGAAGAGAGCAGGGCATGGTGGCACACACCTTTAATCCCAGCACTTGGGAAGCAGAGGTAGGAGGATCACCATGAGTTCATGGCCACCCTGACACTTTATAGTCAGCCTGGGCCAGAGTAAGACCCTACCTTGAAAAAAAAAAGCAAAAAAAGACAAAGAGGATGTCTTTGGGGTTAACTCGGGCTGCAGTTTGCAAGAAAATTAATGGGATGCTTTCCTCACTGTCTTTGTGCCACAGTTTATCCTTAAGCACAGCCTCAGCGCTCACTGTTGGGATAGTCTTTGCCCTCTCTTGAGAGGGTGAAATTGTAAGATAGGTGCCATAAGAAAAGGCTGCCACCCCACAACAGAAAATACATATTTATTATAAAGTAGTGTTTGCTTCATGATCAGAATATAAAAATAATACTATGAGCTACTAAAGGGTTTGGAGCTCAGTCTCCTTTGAGCAATAGGATCGCAGAAGGGACTTTAGCATTGATCCAGAAGCCTACCATTATGAGATTCCCTGTGCACAGGACATGTATGGCACAGCATGTATAGCGACCTGCGGTTCAGATCCTGCTGGAAGTCCAAGGAGTCTGTGTGGTCAACACAATGTGCTCTGGCCACAATGATCAGAGAGAGCTTAAGGTCAGCAGGAAGCTATTTTGAAAAGGGATAAGACTGGAGCAGCCTTGCCCTTTCCTACACTGCAGTGTAGGAGTCTCAAGTTGATGGTGACCAAAAGATGGTGGCCACTGACCTTAGGCAGCCTGATCACCTAAATGTTTGCTGAGGGAAAGCTTCACAACCCTTCCCATGCCAACTTAACCCATCACTTTAGGTATGGCCAAAGTACCGGAGGAATATGCTGTCACCTTGATGCACTGCAGGCTGAAATTCTGGTACTTCAAATCCTGTCCATACTGAAGACAGAAAGAAAGAAATTGTTAAAAAGGATAGCAAACAATAGCTGCTGGCCTAAACTTTTCCATATTTGAAGCCCCTTGACTCAAAGGATCAGGAGAGTATCTTCTTAAAAAGAACCTTTTGCCAGGCATGGTGACACACGCCTTTGATTCTAGCACTTGGGAGGCAGAGGTAGGATTGCTGTGAGTTCGAGGCCACCTTGAGACTACATAGTGAATTCCAGGTCAGCCTGGGCTAGAGTAAGACCCTACCTTGAAAAAAAAAAAAACTTTTCAAACTAAAAAGAAAAAAAATTTTTAACTGGAGAGATAACTCAGTCAGTAAATTGCTTGCCTCACAAGCATGACGACCTGAATTCAGTTCTCAGAAACCATGTAAAAACAGCAATCACGGGCACATGCTTGCAATCCTAGTGCCGGGTGTGGTGGCACATGCCTTTAATCCCAGTGCTCAAAAAGCTGAGGTAGGAGTATTGGTGTGTGTTCAAAGCCATCCTGAGCTACAGAGTGAGTTCCAGGTTAGCCTGGGATAGAGTGAGACTGCCTCAAAATTTAAAAAGAAGTGGAGGGCTGGAGAGATGGCTTAGCGGTTAGGCGCCTGCCTCCTAAGCCTAAGAACGCTGGTTCCAATCTCCAGCGGTTCCAATCTCCAAGTCCCACATTTAGCCAGATGCAAAGTGACGCAAGGGCGCAATGCTGCACTTGCCCACAAGGGGGCGCACACATCTGGATTTGGTTCGCAGCAGCTGAGAGGCTGCTGGCGCTTATCTCTGTCTCCCTCTCTCTGTCTCTTTCAAAAAAAAAAAAAGAGGTAGAGGGCTGGAGAGATAGCTTAGCAGTTAAGGCACTTGCCTGCAAAGATTAAGGACTCATGTTTGACTCTCCATGTCCCTCGTAAGCCAGATGCCCAATGTGGCATGCAAGGTTGCACATGTGCACAAGATGTGCACATGTCGGGAATTCCATAATGGCTGGAGGCAAGCACACCAATTCTCTCTCTCTCTCTCTCTCTGATTAAAAAAAAGAGAGAGAGAAAAGACTAAAAAAGAGGTGGACGATATTCCTGAAGATACCAACAGAGGCTATCCTCTGGCCTCCATACACACATGCACCCACATGCATATGAACATGCATTCATACACACTGGCACACCAAACACATGCAAAAAAAAAAAAAAAAAAAAAAAAAAAAAAAGGAGCATTCAACTGGAAATAGGAAGGCATTCCCACAGATAGCCCCCTTACATCCAGTTCCCTAGACCCTGAAAAGCAATGCACCCCTCCCTAGCAGGAAACCCAGCCTTCAGCAGCAGTACCTGGAGAATGTGGCTAGAGTGAGCACCTCAAGCAGCAGCTCTGAGCCACAGAAGAAGAGCAAGATGCCGTTCATAATGGCTTCCAGGCGGAGTATGTACGTCTGCAGCAGCAGGTAATAGGAGGCCATCATGGCAGATGGGAAAGTCAAAGCCACGCTAATGCCAAGGGGCATCTTTCGCTGGCAGAGGTTTCCCTTTGTACCTGTCAAACACAACCCATGGGGTCACCTACAAAAGGACTGCTTTCCCTGATCTCAGAAAAGATATGTGTAGCCAGGCATGGTGGCGCACGCCTTTAATCCCAGCACTCGGGATTAAAGGAGGATCGCCATGAGTTCGAGGTCACCCTGAGAATACACAGTGAATCCAGGTCAGCCTGTGCTAATGAGACCCTACCTTGAAAAACTAAAAAAAGAAAGAAAGAAAGAAAAGATATGTGTGATGTGACAGACTGGTAAGCAAAGAAAAATAACCCCAATTGTCCAGGTGGTCACACTTATAAGAGGATTCCTACTGAACTAAAAATTTCAGGATTCAGGAGTGAAGAGATGGTTCAGTGGTTAAGGGCACTTGCTTGCAAGGCCTGATAGCTCAAGTCCGATTCCCCAGTACCCACATAAAACCAGATGCATTGAGCAGCACATGCAACTGGAGTTTGCAGTGCGGGAGGCCCTGGTGTGCCTCTTTCTTCTCTCTGCATGCTTTTTTGCTTTTTTAAAAAATAAAAAACAATGGGCTGGAGAGATGGCTTAGTGGTTAAGCACTTGCTTGTGAAGCCAAAGGACCCCGGTTCAAGGATTGATTCCCCAGGACCCATGTAAGCCAGATGCACAAGGTGGCGCATACATCTGGAGTTCGTTTGCAGTGGCTAGAGGCCTCGGTGCACCCATTCTCTCTCTCCCTGCCTCTTTCTCTCTCTGTCTGTCGCTCTCAAATAAATAGATAAAAATAAACAAAAAATTAAATATATATATATATATATATATATATTTTTTTTTATATATATATAAATAGAAAACAAGCCAGGTGTGGTGGTGCGCACCTTTAATCCCAGTACTTGGGAGGCAGAGGTAGGAGGATCGCCATGAGTTCGAGGCCACCCTGAGACTACATAGTGAATTCCAGGTCAGCCTGAGCTAGAGTGGGACCCTACCTTGAAAAACAAAAAACAAACAAACAAACAAATAAAAATAATAAAAATAAATATTTTCCATGGCTGATGTTAAAGAAGTTAGGGTGCCTTCTCCTGAGTTTGCAGCACCTGAGCCTATGACCTTCCACTCTTGCCTTGTATTTTGAACTCCACATTGCAATACTCTGTCATTAGGGAAACAACTTTTAGACTTTCCTGACATGGTAGGTCAGAAATGTCATTATTTGATTTGCCACAAGTACCCACTGTAGTGTTAGGTACCTCTCTTCTGAAGCATGAACTGCAAGCATGAACTCCAATTAAGTATAAGTCTGACTAGATTCTGGTCTAATAACAGATTTGTTTCCTTGTGGTCTCCAGTCTAACAGTACTTTTGAAGTTTATACAGAAAGCTGTAAAAGTTAGTTTGCACCCTTGATTTTTATTCTTATAACTGCTAAAATACCTCTGTAAGCCTTATCCTTTATTCTTTCATATGTAGTATAATAAATGTATTTGCTGCGGGGCGTGGTGGTCCACACCTTTAATCCCAGCATTGGGGAGGCAGAGGTAGAAGAATCTCCATGAGTTCGAGGTCACCCTGAGACTACATAGTGAATTCCAGGTCAGCCTGAGCTAGAGTGAAACCCTACCTCAAAAAACAAAATAAATAAATAAATAATAATAAATAAATATATAGAAGTCATTGATCAACTAAAATGTTGAGTATCTGTAAATGAGACCAAATTGTGGGTTGCTTTTTTTTTTTTTTTCCATAAAATAATTTCTTTGGGGGGTTGCTGTTAACCAACAGTAGCTAACCTGTAACTGTGAATGTTTCATATTGTCAGTATTTGCATTACATTCATGAAAGGGTGCAAATCCTATATCTCCCAGCCTAACTGAAATACTGTTATGCCACCTAACAGGTACAGCAAATTGGTTTTAGGTTTTAAAGGAACAGATGTAAAATAAGTGTTGAAGAATGGCTTAGTGGTTAAGCACTAGCCTGTGAAGCCTAAGGACCCTGGGTCGAGGCTCAATTCCCCAGAACCCTCATAAGCCAGATGTACAAGATGGCACATGCATCTGAAGTTTGTTTGCAGTGGCTGGAGGCCCTGGTGTGCCCATCTCTGTGTGTGTGTTTGTCTCTCTCTCAAATAAATAAAAATTTAAAAATTTAAAAAATAAATTAAATAAATAAATAAATAAATAAATAAAAACACCCATTCTCTCCCCCGTATCAAATAGATAAATAAAAATAAATAAAAATTTGAGGCTCCAGGGCCTTCAGCCACTGCAAACAAACTCCAGATGAATGCACTAACCTTGTGCATCTGGCTTACATGGGGCCTGGGGAATTGAACCAAGGTCCTTTGGCTTATGCAGACAGATGCCCTAATTGCTAAACCATCTCTCCAGCCCCAAATTTCTAATCTTCCTGCCTGTACCTCTTGTGTGCTGGGATTACAGGTGTGCATCACACCTGTTTCAACAGAAAATAATTTAAGAAAACACAGAAAGTGCATGAAAATACCTGTTCCATGGGCTGGAGGGATGGTTTAATGGTTAAGGTGTTTGCCTGCAAGGCCAAAGGACCCAGATTCAATTCCCCAGGATCATGTAAGCTGGGTGCACGCACCTGGAGTTTGTTTGCAGTGGCTGGAGGCCCTGACACACCCATTCTCTCCCCCGTATCAAATAGATAAATAAAAATAAAATATAAAAAAGAATAAAAATTAAAAAATTTCTGTTCCAGCCCGGCGTGGTGGCACACACATTTAATCCCAGCACTCGGGAAGCAGAGATAGGAGGATCACGATGAGTTTGAGGCCACCCTGAGACTACATACTGAATTCCAGGTCAGCTTAATAAGCTAGAGTGAAACCTTACCTCAAAAAAAAATCTGTTCCCATACTCTAATACTAGATATTGTAAATCTTAGTTGCTAGTGCCAATGTAGTTTTAAAAAATTGTTTCCTGGTTTCAGTTTGCTCTTCATTATTGAGTTTGGGTACCTTTCAAAGGTACCTGGTATTCTATGATGACTCTTTGACTTCAACTTTTCCTTAGTGATTTAAGTGAGCCTCCTCTTCCTTTCTTAAATGTATTGCAAGCACTTTTTGTTGGTTTGTACTTTAACACTGTTTTCAGGGACAAGAGTTTCTAAGCAAATTTAAAAAAAAAAAAAAAAGGTTTACTCTGTATTTCTAGGGATACAAAATTTGCTCTAGACAAATATCCTTGTTAGAGAAGTGGAGGGGGGATACAAAATTTGCTCTAGACAAATATCCTTTTTTGGAGGGGATCTTAGTGCTTTGCAGGCCTATACTACCCTATAGATGGAGTTACATTTGAACCTATTCTTCCAAGCAAACCAGTGACAAAAGCAGGCACTCTTGTAGTAGACAGGCACTTGGAAAGGAATTCTCCAAGATCCCATACTACTAGTACCAGAGCAACAGACAGGTAAATCTCCTCTTAAAACATGAAACATGAAACAGCAACTTGAAGCTTCAAGAAGGAAATAATGGGATACATCAAGATCCAGCCTCTGATAGTGAGCAGAGGTTACCGGTGCCAGGGTGTTTCACGGAGAATGTTCTCTGAACAACACTCACCAAAAAACAGTCGGATCACTTCAATGCCAAGATAAAGGAGGAGCATCACCACATCCAGTACTAGGTTAGCTGTAGGGTATGGCAGCAGGAGACCTGCCAAAGTAAAAGCCAGAGTCTGAAAACACCACCTGACCATCCCCACAAGAGTTACCACACACTCAGGGCCAAAGAGGACATCAGTCTTAGTTTTCCATGAACTAGTTAGTAAGATGTGGCCATTGTTACAGCTGTGGGATATGTTAACTCACAGTGCAAGATGTCTGCTAGGAACAGGCTTTTTACTCTTAAGTCCTTGGAGATTCCACTCTCCAAATGACTGGATGTACAGTGGTACACGTACAACTCTAGCTTCTGAGGGTCACCAATGGGCACAAAGTGGAATTCAGCAAAGAGAAATGAGGACCAGTCAGAATTGAGTAGCCCACATTTCTCAAACTTAATGAATTCTTACTGAATCATTCTTAAAGAAGCTATCTGTTGGAAAGACTTCTCCCTGGCAATGAAGAGGAGCTGCAGGCTGCAACTAAGAAGGTCATCAGTGGGAGTTGGCTCTGGGCTAAAACAGGAAAAGGATGTTGGGGGGCGTGCGGGGGAGTCAAGCTCCAGCCTTACCTTTATACAGAAAAATGAAGAGTTCCAGCAGAAAATAAGTAGCATAATACCACCCATTCAGAAAGAACAAGATTTCCAGGGGGGTTGAAGACAACCGGTTACCTGGAAAGACAACACAGAAGTGGGGTGGGGATAGAACTAATCGATCTGAATGAAGCTCACTCTATTCCTTATATGGCTGTTTAATCTGGTTGTAGCGAATGTGGTGGCCACTGGGGGAGAGTACTTGATTGGGAATAATGAGGGTGTGAAGGGGGTGTCCCAGGAGTCAAGTCACTTTCAAGTCTACTACCTTCATTTGGGGGCGGAAGGGAGTCACGAGGCAACATCGAAGCCATCACAGCTGAAAGGAACCTCAAAGATCTAACCTTGTCACTACTTGGAAGAAATTAGGGCGCGAGGACTAGCACTGGAATGTTCGAGGCCAGCAGATTCATAACTGAACCATCGAGAATAGGCCCAGGCAAGATATTTTAGGGGGTACAGTATTTGAGGTCCAGACTTGGACACCTTTAGACCCTCGGGGTGGAGAGGGCGGCGAAATCGCGCTGTGGACAGGTGAGGAGCGAGGTCTCTCACATTTAATAACGGAGGTAAGATCAAGTTCTGGGAGAGAAAAGAGGTGGAGAGACTGGGGGTGGGAGGGTACCGACGGGGAAAGGACCAGAGACACACACCTCCGGAATCTCACCTCGCGGCGCCATCTTCAGTCCCCATGGAAACTGCGCACGCGGCCCCTCCCGGAGCAAAGAGACGCTGCCGGAAGCCGAGTACGGAGCGCCCCAGGCTGCTGGCCCCTCGGCCCGCGCGCGGCACTCTATGGTTGGTCGCTGGCTGGAGGCGCGAGCGCGGGAAGGAGCGCCGCGCCCGCAGATCCTCCGTGGGTGCCCGCCGGGTAGCAGTCCGAAGGACCCTGGGCGCTCTTGCGCTCTCCCACCCCGGAGTTGCACGGTGTTGGGCCAGAGTGGCCAGTATGGCCATGCGATGCGAGGTCGGTCCCGTGATTCTCTTTTCGTCGGGTGCGCGACCGTGCCCTGCAAACGCGAGGTGGGGTTAGCGCCGGCTTCCGTACCGGGCTCCTGGTGGACACCCACAGGCGTCGCAAAACAGCGATGCAAAAATGTCGCCGCGTGCCTTGCGTGGTGGGGCACGCCTTTAATCCCAGCACTCGGGAAGCAGAGGTAGGAGGATGACCGCGAGTTCGAGGCCACCCTGAGACTACATAGTTAATTCCAGATCAGCCTGAGCTGCAGTTAGACCCTATCTCGAAAAAACAAACAAAACAAAAACTCGCCTGACTCACAAAGTGCACAAGCGAGTTGGGACAGTCGACTCCCGGGTAGGAATTGAAAGAAACTGTAGACAAGCTGAGCTTTGAATCCCGGTTGAGATTCCAGGCAGTAAAAGCGTGTTTCCGTAGCAGGGCTGCGGAGGAAGGCTTTAGGAAGGACTCAAGCCGGCTTGGCTGTCAGCCCGTTGCCTCAGAGTATTGCTGGCAGGCACGTTCAAACGAGGTAACTTGAGTATGAATAACCTTCAAGGAAAATACTATGCCCTTGGCTAGTAGGGGTGATAAGAGCAGTAATTACTTCTAGACCTAAAGGGGAAGGGCAAAAGCAGTTCCCCATCCTGGGAGGAGAAATGTGCATTGAAAGCCTCTTTCCAGAGCTTCCCACCTCCCCTCCAGGCTTCCTGATCACAGCGCGGGCCTTCCACTGGCCCATTGGCTTTGTTTTGTTTTGTTTCTGGACATCCTCCTGCTTCTGCCCGGCCCCGTGCAGGGATTCCAGAAGTGTGTACTACAAGGTCCTGCCACTAACACACCTTAACTGCAAGCCTGAGGACAAGAAAAATTGGGGTCCCTCTAGCAAAGCCTTGAACAAATAGAGGAGATGGAAAGGAATCCCTGTCCTGAACCCCCATCTCCATTACTAGACAGTTACAGAAATTAATGGGTCAATGAGAATAATCAGGCAAAATCCACTTCAGAGAGAGGGAGAAAGCGTTTATTCACCCACAAACCTCTGCTGGCTAATGCCCAAAAAAAAAAAAAAAAAACTGACAAGGCCCTGGACTCAGATTGTGCTTGTCTTATATACCTTTTATAATCCTTTGTCTGAATTTTCCATGCTTAGAGAGGGAGTGTAGGGTTCTGTCAAATAAGATTAAGTACAGGGAGCTGTCTCCTGAGATAAGGTAGTTAAATATTGTCCAAAGGGGTCGGGCTGAGTCACAGAATCCTTGTTAGCTACCATCAGAGGAATCTCCCCACTTCTCTCATAAATAAATAAAAAAATATATTTTAAAAAATATCCTAAGAGTTGGGCGTGGTGGCTCACGCCTTTAATCCCAGCACTTGGGAGGCAGAGGTAGGAGGATTGCTGTGAGTTCGAGGCCACCGTGAGACTACATAGTTAGTTCCAGGTCAGCCTGGACCAGAGTGAGACTCTACCTCAAAAAAAAAAAAAAAAAAAAAAATCTTAAAAAGAGGGAGAGAGAGCATATGGACAATGCTGTGCCCAGAAGCCAAAGGTTATTACAGAAAATTCCAAATAAGCTGGGCATGGTGGTGCACGCCTTTAATCTCAGCACTTGGGAGGCAGAGGTAGGAGGATCACTGTGAGTTCAGGGACACCCTGAGACTACATAGTGGTTTCCAGGTCAGCCTGGGCTAGAATGAGACTCTACCTCAGGGAAGAAAAAAAGAAAATTCCAAAGGTGATACTTCCCAATGAGTTGTTGGTTAGGGAGGCCTCTAAGGCCCTCCAACAATATAGTCTTGCCAAAGTTCTTGGTTACAGGACACTGAGAAATCAAGCTAGAGCTGAGCTGAAAGCTTCCTTCCTATTGACTATCAATCATAGTACTAGAAAGTGCTAAGCAGGCTGCTGGGGGAGAAAAGTCATCAATGATCTTAATTAGCAGTGACCACTGCAAGCTATACAACTGGCCAGCCAGGCAAAATATGCCCTCTAGTGCAATAGTGACATGTTTGTTTGTTATGGAAGTAGCCAACTGCTCCCATTGGACTTGAGGCCTACACCAGAGGAGAGAATTCATTCCTGATACTGAAAATCCAGTCAAAAGCCTATGGCTGGGAAGACTTAAGTCTTAGGTAGGAAGCTACAACTGTTGTCTGGCTAAATGGATATAAAGTAGTGGTTGCATTTAAAGACCTTACTGTGGCTGTCACTACCTCCACAAGGCCTGCATAATATGAAGACAAAAACAAAAAAGGAAAAAAAAAAAAAATCTTAAAAAAGAGGGAGAGAGAGCATATGGACAATGCTGTGCCCAGAAGCCAAAGGTTATTACAGAAAATTCCAAATAAGCTGGGCATGGTGGTACACGCAATCTCAGCACTTGGGAGGCAGAGGTAGGAGGATCACTGTGAGTTCAGGGACACCCTGAGACTACATAGTGGTTTCCAGGTCAGCCTGGGCTAGAATGAGACTCTACCTCAGGGAAGAAATTCCAAAGGTGATACTTCCCAATGAGTTGTTGGTTAGGAGGCCTCTAAGGCCCTCCAACAATATAGTCTTGCCAAAGTTCTTGGTTACAGGACACTGAGAAATCAAAGCTAGAGCTGAGCTGAAAGCTTCCTTCCTATTGACTATCAATCATAGTACTAGAAAGTGCTAAGCAGGCTGCTGGGGAGAAAAGTCATCAAAATTAGCAGTGACCACTGCAAGCTATACAACTGGCCAGCCAGGCAAAATATGCCCCTAGTGCAATAGTGACATGTTTGTTTGTTATGGAAGTAGCCAACTGCTCCCATTGGACTTGAGGCCTACACCAGAGGAGAGGAATTCATTCCTGATACTGAAAATCCAGTCAAAAGACTTAAGTCTTAGGTAGGAAGCTACAACTGTTGTCTGGCTAAATGGATATAAAGTAGTGGTTGCATTTAAAGACCTTACTGTGGCTGTCACTACCTCCACAAGGCCTGCATAATATGAAGACAAAAACAAATGACATCAAAATAGAAGTGGGGCCAGGCATGGTGGTGCATGCCTTTAATCCCAGCACTTGGGAGGCAAAGGTAGGAGGATCACCATGAGTTCAAGGCTACCTTGAGACTACAGAGTGAATTCCAGGTCAGTCTGAGCTAGAGTGAGACCCTACCTCAAAAAACAAAAACAAAACAACAACAACAACAAAAAAAAATAGAAGTGGGACTAGCTGTGTAATGGGGAAATTTGGGTTGTGGAAACCCAAGTTCTGAGTTCATATCTGCAAACCAAAGAATTGGCAATTCCAGATTCAAGAGAATGATTTTTAAAATACCACATTTTATTCAGATTTTACAAAAGGGTGCAGAAAGGGGAAGGCTGGAAGGTAAGGGGAGATAAAGTGAGGAGAAGAGAAGTACACCACATGGAGCCCAAAAGCCCTTATGGGTCATGTGTAGCTCAAGAGTCCATGTGACCAGATGGATCTGGAAAAAAAAACATCGGAAAGAAAAGAGAAAAGAGAGCTGGAGGAGATGGCTTAGTGGTTAAGTCATTTGCCTGCAAAGCCAAAGGTCCCAGTTCTATTCTCCAGGACCCATGTAAGCCAGATACACAAGGGGACACATGCATCTGGAGTTCATTTGCAGTGGCTGGAGGCCCTGATGTCCCCATTCTCTCTCTTTCTCTCCTCCCTCCCCTTTGTTTTGGGGTTTTTTTTTTTTTTTTTTTTTTTTGGTTTTTCGAGGTAGGGTCTCACTCTAGCTCAGGCTGACCTGGAATTCGCTATGTAGTCTCAGGGTGGCCTTGAACCCACCGCAATCCTCCTACTTCTGCCTCCCGAGTGCTGGGATTAAAGGCGTGTGCCACCACGCCTGGCTTTAAAGTTTTTTTTTTTTTTTAAAGGTATTCATAACCTTAGGGTGGTGGGCTGTCTTTTGGCCCAGGTGAACCAGAGGGCCAGCTGGTTGGTTAGGACTAGGGGCTGTCTCAGGAAGAGATTAGCTTAACTTGACCAACCACAATGTTTAAATCCTATGAAAGACCTCCCTCCCAGGAGGGGTCCTGACTGTGGAAAAACAGTTGTTTGGAACTAAGCAAGAGATAAGAAAAACTTTCCTGCCCTTTTTACCTTCAGGGGTCCAATCACCCTAACTCTATCCCCCTCTCATGAGAAGACACTAACTACTGTTAGAGGACAAGGGGCAATGATGTTGGATCATTAACTACTTCTTGTTGAATGGGGCATGAAGTTATTTGTGACAGTTAGATAGTCTCCGCCACAGAGGGGAACTACTCTCAAGGACCCCAAAAGTGTACTGATGGAGCGCAGGAAGATAGTCCTGGAAGAGAATGATGAGAAGAAAGAATGAAAGTAAGGAGTTCATGAGAAGTGAGCATACAGCAAACTGGCCGCCTTCAGGGTTGTCCTTCTTGTGGACTTCCAGGCCTTGGGGAACATTCGAGGGAACCCAGGTAGATGGAGTTGAGTTGTCTCAGGACCATCTGAGCATGAGCTGGCTGAGATTTTCTTCCAGAACTGTTCATTGAATGGCACAGTAGTGTCTGAATGGTCTGAATCTGTTTGTATGGCTTGTAAAACAGTCTGAGATATTAGCAGAGTTATCAGAAACCTATATACAACATTTAACTTTGATACCATGTTTTGTATGATAGCCTTCCAGGATGTACCTTTTAAAATTTGTCCTGGGGGTAGCCAGGGCCAAAGGTTGATACCATAGAGCCACTGGGTGCCATTAAAGCTGTACAAATATATTTTTGGTCTTAGGACTTGTTTAAGGATGTCCTGGCACAAGTTAGAAGATTCATCATTGTTCCCAGTAGAAGGAAATTTTTTGGATTAAGCGACCTTTGGCCAGAGTCACCTACCTATCTATCTATCTATCTATCTATCTATCTATCTATCTATATATCCATCCATCCCAGATTTGAAAATAACCCTTTTGATATCTATGGTTGTTTTTTTCTTATTATAGAATTAGAACTATCAGAGCTGGGGACAACATGTCTTAAGGCCTTGTTTGTTTCCCCTCTTGGAAAGCTCTTATTGTATTACTTAATAGGCCATTCATATATTTGAGGAATCCCTTTATCTTTGGTTATACATTTCTCTCTGAGTTTTTAAGACCAAGCAGATAGCCAAAATTTAATCAAGGATTAATTTTGGAGGTCACTAATGGCTCTCCAAAGCAAACTTTAGGGACCCAGTAGAAGCCCTATAGCTTCCTGGTGTTTTCTGTCTGTTAGGATGAGTTAGGGCCATGCCGGACAAGTAGTTCTCCCTTCTTTGGGAAATTAGGAGGACTGATTGCTCCTCAGTCATGACTCTCCTGTTTCAGACTGTACACCAATTTTATGTTTCTGGGTCTCCGTACCCTCCCTGACCAGAAAGACAAGTGACTTACCAGGGGGCCAGTGTGGAAGTGTCCCATCATCTACAGTGTCCTCATGACCTGGGAACACAGGCCAAAATATTGGCCTTTTTGCGCCAATGGTTCCAATTGGCTTGGGCTTCTACATAGGTGATTAATACACTTAGAAAGGAAGTTACACCAACCTGGATGTATGTACATATATAGAGCACATTTGGTTACTGAAATAGATTTAGTTAAAGAATGAGACTTCTGCCGGGCGTGGTGGCACACGCCTTTAATCCCAGCACTCGGGAGGCAGAGGTAGGAGGATCGCCGAGAGTTCGAGGCCACCCTGAGACTACATAGTTAATTCCAGGTCAGCCTGGACCAGAGTGAGACCCTACCTCGCAAAAACCAAAAAAAAAAAAAAAGAATGAGACTTCTGGAGCTGGGAAAATGGCTTAATGGTTAAGATGTTTGCCTGCAAAGCCAAAGGACCTTGGTTTGATTCCCCAGGACCATGTAAGCCAGATGCACAAGGGGGTGTCTGCATCTGGAGTTTGTTTGCAGTGGCTGGAGGCCCTGGCATGCCCATTCTCTCTCTCTCTCTCTCTCTCTCTCTCTCTCTTTCATAAATAAATAAATAAAATATTTTTTTAAAAGAATGAGACTTCTGACTAAGATGGCTGCATAGGAGTCACACCAACCCAGCCTAGGTAGGGATTTGAGCAAAACCACAGCAAAGTATACTCTTTGTCTGAAAAGTGAAGGTATGTAGGTTTTTATCCACCATAGCAGAGAAGCAGGAGAGACTATGATCTATCAGAAAGGAGGAAATTGGCCAGAATCCCACCAAGGAGCATGCAGACCCAGACCCATGCATATCTGTGCGTCCACCCAGCACCCAGCTGCAGGAGCAGAGACTAAACAAGGGGATCTTCCAACCTCATTAACCTCCTTGCAAAGTCAAGAAATCTGAAGGGGAGACAGCAGGACTAGCTGTACAACTGTATAACCCCAGGCTTCCTACACTCTCCCATCCTTCAATGGACAGAACCACATCCCTCCAGAGAACTCATTCAGCCCCCTGCAGCAGGGCATCCAACACAGCTGAGCAGAGCAGCAGATTCACTCAGCATTGGTGAGACTTGAGGCCACGCCAAAAGGTAATGAGGCCGACTGACAAAAAAGCAGGTACATAGGCCTGCACTGGAAGTGTTAATCTCTCATGTCAGGGCAGGTTATGGGTTACATATTCTTGGTTGGCTTTACCATTTTCAATTAAGCTATATTTGGGGGTTGACTATTGTTGCCTTTGATGCTTTCAGATTCTTAGGGTCGTTGTGTTTTTCTTCTGTCATTATTGGGGACAGGGTCTGATTCAGAATCAGGCTGACCTGGAACCCATTTCAGAACATAAATCTGAACCTCCCAGCTGACTGGATTAAGGATATAGAGCAACACACACCCTTAGGGACTGTGGCTTTATAAGGTTATCTGTTTGTTTCAGTCCCCACACTTGCATACTCTGTGCTGGTTTTTATTGAATGTGTATATTGCTCAGTTGAATATTAGAATTTATCAGTAAATTGCTCCACCCAGCCCACTAGAATACTTGAATAGCAGGTGAACTAGGATTACTTCTGCGGTTGGATTGGAGTACAAGAGCTACACTTGGCACCTTAAACTCCTACTCTAAAAGTACATAAAGTTGGATTTCCAAATCTAAAAGCACCACAGATTATTAGAAAATTCAAGCATCAAATCAACTCAGGATGCAAAAATAGCAACATTATAATACAAGAAACACAAAGAATGAAGACAATACAGTCCCACCAAAAATTATAAATCCACCAGAAATGTTAATTATAAATACATCAGAAATGCTAATGAGACTGTTTTAGATGAAATGCCTGACAAAGATTAAAAAAGAAAAAGTGATTCTATCTATACTCAAATCAAAGAAGAAACCAAAGGAATCAAAGAAGAAAAAAAGGAATTAGAGAAGAAAACAAACTCTGGAAGGAATTCCAAGAGAACACAGGAAACTAGCTTAATGAAATAAGGAGGTCATTACAAGACACAAGTAAGGAAATAGAAATACTGAAGTGCAGAAATTTTAGCACTGAAAAAAAAAAAAAAAAAAAAAGAATCAGCCAAATAAAAAACTCTGTGGAAAGTCTCACCAGTAGAGTGGATGAAGGAGAGAACAGAATATCTCAACTAGAAGACCAGGTGGCAGATCTAATACAGTTCAACAAAGAGAAAGACAAGCTAATAGGAAGGTATGAATGGGGATTTCAAGATATTTGGGACACTATGAAAAGATCAAACATAAGAATTCAGGGTATAGTAGAAAGAGAAAAATTTCAATCCAGAGGCTTAGTAGGCGTTTTTAACAAAATCAGCAGAAAAATTTCCCCAACTTGGGAAAGAAATGCCAATGCAGATACAAGAAGCTTTTAGAACACCAAACAGACAAAATCTGGAAAGAAATTCCTCACCATGTTATAATTAAATTATTAAACATGCAAACCAAAGAAAATATATTGAAAGCAGTTAGAGAGAAAGAGCAAGTCACCTATAAAGGGAAGCCCAACAGGATCACAGCGGATTACTCAACACAAACTTTAAAAGCCAGAAGAGCTTGAAGTGATGTATTCCAAGTTCTGAAAGATAACAACTGCCAACCAAGATTACTTTATCCAGCAAAGCTATGTATCCAAATTGAAGAAGAAATAAGGATATTCCACAACAAAAACAGGCTAAAGGAATTTATGACAAATAAGCCAGCTCTAAAGAAAATACTTGAAGGAATCCTTCATGCTGAAGAGAAAACAAAGCACACACATGAGAAAATAGGGAAAAAAATAAACCATACTCAAATAACAGTTAAAACAAGAGAGTAAAGGGAATCAGAAAGCACTACAAAACAAGAAGCCTGGCAAAAATAAGCACATACCTTTTAATAATTATTTATTTTTATTATTTTTTTTGTTTTCTTTGTTTTTTGAGGTAGGGTCTTACTCTAGCTCAGGCTGACCTGGTATTCACTATGTAGTCAGGGTGGCTTCAAACTCTTGGTGATCCTCCTACTTCTACCTCCCCAGTGCTGGGATTAAAGGCATGCACCACCACGCCCGGCTTTCAATAATAACTCTTAATATCAATGGCCTAAATGCTCCAACCAAAAGACACAGGCTTGCAGAATGGATTAAAAGGCAGGATCCTAGGCTGGAGAGATGGCTTAGCAGTTAAGATGCTTGCCTGCAAAGCCAAAGGACCCAGGTTTGACTCCCCAGGAACCATATGAGCCAGATGCACAAGGGGGCACATGCATCTGGAGTTCATTTTCAGTGGCTGGAGGCCCTGGTGTGCCCATTCTGTCTCTCTCTACCTGCCTATTTCTGTATCTCTCTCTCAAATAAATCAAAATAAAATATTTAAAAGGCAGGATCCTGCAGTTTGTTGCAAGGAGAGAGAGATAGAGAAAGAGAAAGAATGGACACACCAGGGCCTCTAGCCACTGCAAAAGAACTCCAAACATATGCATCCCTTTGTGCATCTGGCTTATGTGGGTGCTGGGGAGCTGAACCTGGGTTCTTTGGCTTTGCAGGCAAATGCCTTAACTGCTAAGCCATCTCTCTAGCCCAATAATAACCATTTTTAAAATTTTGTTGTTTTATTTATTTGAGAGCAACAGACAGAGAGAGAGATAATGGGCACACCAGGGATTCCAGCCACTGCAAACGAACTCCAGATGCATGTGCCACCTTGTGCATCTGGCTTATGCAGGTACTGGGAATCAAGCCTCAAACTGGGGTCCTTAGGCTTCACAGGCAAGCGCTTAACAATAATAAAGCCATATCTCCAGCCCCAATAATAACGGGTTTGCAGACTGGGTTCAGATATCAATGGCCTCAATGTTTCAATCTCCAGCGGTTCCAATCTCCAGGACACAGATGGGTTTGCAGACTGGGTTCGTTTACAGCAGCTGAAACTGCAGGATCCTCTCAATTTCTCTCTTGCTCTCCAAGAAAATTAAATTTCTAAAAAAAAAAAAAAAAAAGGATCCTTCAATTTATCTTAGGGTGAAAGGCTGGACACTAAAACAGTGTTTCACAGTGTTTCAAGCAAATGGGCCTAGAAAACAAGCAGGAGTCACTATCCTAATATCCGACAGGGTAGACCTCAGACCAACATTAGTTAGAAAAGATAAGGAAGGTCACTTTATATTGATTCAAGGAACACTCCAACAGGAGGACATTACAATCCTAAACATATATGCACCTAACATGGGCTCCCAATTTCATCAAGCAGATGCTATTAGAACTAAGGTCACAGATAACACCAAACACAGTTGTAGTGGATGACTTCAACACCCCCTCTCTCATCAATTGACAGATCATTTTGGCAAAAAAATAAATAAATAAACAGAGATGCATGTGAATTAAATGAGGTCATAGAACAAATGGACCTGACAGATATCTACAGGTCATTTCATCCAAATGCTGCACAATACACATTCTTTTCAGCAGCGCATGGAACATTCTCTCAAATAGACAACATATTAGGACACAAAGCAAATCTTAACAAATACAGGAACATTGAAATAATTCCTTGCACTCTATCAGATAACAATGGTATCAAACTACAAATCAATAGCAAGAAAAGCTATAGAGCATACACAAAATAATGAAAGCTAAATAATACACTACTAAATGATGAATGGTTCAATGAAGAAATCAAGAAGGAAATAAAAAAAATTCATAGAATCAAATGATAATGAGAACACAACATACCAAAACCTTTGGGACACATGAAGACAGTCCTAAGAGGGAAATTTATACCTTTAAGTGCCTATATTAAGAAATTAGAAAGGTCTGGGCCAGGCATGATGGCACACACTTTTAATCCCAGCACTTGGGAGGCAGAGGTAGGAGGATCACTGTGAGTTCGAGGCCACCCTGAGAGTATATAGTGAATTCTAGGTCAGCCTGAGCTAGAGTGAGACCCTACCTAAAAACAAAAAAAGGAAAAGAAAAAGAAAAAAAAAGAAATTAGAAAGATCACAAGCAAACAACTTAATGCTTCACCTTAAGGCCTTGGAAAAAGAAGCAAAGCAAACCAAAATCAGTAGATGGGAAAAAACAATAAAGATTAGGCAGAAATTAATAAAATAGAAACCAAAAAAAAAAAAAATCCAAAGAATCAATGAAACAAAGAAAGAGTTGGTTCTTTGAAAGGATAAACAAGATTGGTAAACCCTTAGCAAATCTGACTAAAAGGAAAGAGAGAAGAGACACAGATTAATAAAATTAGAGATGAAAAAGTCACCATCACAACAGATACTAGAGAAATTCAAGAAAATCATATGGACATACTATAAGAACATACTCCACTAAGTTTGAAAATCTGAAAGAAATGGACGATTTCCTTGATGTATATGACCTATGAAAATTAAGTCAAGATGAGATTAACCACTTAAATAATCCTATAACAAGTATGGCAATCCAAGCAGTTATTAAAAAAAAAAAAATCTCCCAACTAAAAAACGTCCAGGCCCAGATGGATTCACTGGTGAAGTTTACCAGACCTTCACGGAAGAACTAACACCAATGCTTCTCTATATTTTCCATAAAATAGAAAGGGAAGGAATCCTATCTAACTCCTATGAAGCCAACAATGCCCCTGATATCAAAAACCAGACAAAGATAGAACAAAAGAAAATTACAGGCCAATCTCTCTCATGAACATAGATGCAAAAATTCTCAACAAAATATTGGCAAACAGAATACAAGAATATATCAGAAAGATCATTCACCCCAACCAAGCAAGCTTTATCCCAGAGATGCAGGGATTGTTCCACATATGCAAATCAATAAATATACTATATAAATAGATTGAAAGATAAAAATCACATGATCATCTCATTAGACGCAGAAAAAGCATTTGACAAAATCCAACATCCCTTCACAATAGAAGTCCTACAGAGACTGGGAATAGAAGGAACATATCTCAACATAATAAAAGCTATTTATGACAAATCCACAGCCAACATAATCCTACATTTATCTATTCTACATATCCGAGTATGAAGCAAAACAAGCTGCCCTGCCCCCAGTCAGACAGTATTTGCTGAGACCAGAAGAATCCCTGAGAAGGCAAGGGCAGAATAAACATAAACATAACTTTCCAGATTTTTGCAGGTGCCTTATATTATCTGAGCCTGTAGTTACCTCTGTTTTAACGCTAGGCAGTGCCCTGAGCATAAGTTTGCACCCATTTTATTGTATGCTTATCGCCATGTAACAGGAGCTGGAAAGGGCTGGAAATATATAAGATGCTTACGGTGGGGGTGGGGAGGTGGGGGCAGATAATGGCTTGCAGCTATTCGTATCCTTGTTCCATAAGTAACCCTAATAAACTCATTTTACTCATCAAGGTGCCCTTGAATGAATCATTCTTTGGGCTATTGGTACCCTCCCAGAATGAGGGCAGATGTTATGCTACCTTTTAGCAGAGAAGTCATGCAGTACAGGGCCTTGCCTATTGGAGTGAGCACTGAGCCCCATCCTCAATCCCCTTCCTGATATATGTTTTTAATTTTTATTGACAACTGCCATAAATATAAACAATATCCTATGATCATAACCCCTCCCACTACTCCCTTTCCGCCTCCCGAGTCCTCCCTCCAATGAATCCCTTCTTCTTTCCAACTAGTGCCTTTTCTATTCTATTACATATGCATCCCTTTGTGCATCTGGCTTATGTGGGTGCTGGGGAGCTGAACCTGGGTTCTTTGGCTTTGCAGGCAAATGCCTTAACTGCTAAGCCATCTCTCTAGCCCAATAATAACCATTTTTAAAATTTTGTTGTTTTATTTATTTGAGAGCAACAGACAGAGAGAGAGATAATGGGCACACCAGGGATTCCAGCCACTGCAAACGAACTCCAGATGCATGTGCCACCTTGTGCATCTGGCTTATGCAGGTACTGGGGAATCAAGCCTCAAACTGGGGTCCTTAGGCTTCACAGGCAAGCGCTTAACCACTAAGCCATCTCTCCAGCCCCCAATAATAACTCTCAATATCAATGGCCTCAATGCCCCAACCGAAAGACACGGGTTTGCAGACTGGGTTAAAAAGCAGGATCCTTCAATTTGTTGCCTCCAAGAAACTCACCTTTCTAGAAAGGATGGACACTATCTTAGGGTGAAAGGCTGGAAAACAGTGTTTCAAGCAAATGGGCCTAGAAAACAAGCAGGAGTCACTATCCTAATATCCGACAGGGTAGACCTCAGACCAACATTAGTTAGAAAAGATAAGGAAGGTCACTTTATATTGATTCAAGGAACACTCCAACAGGAGGACATTACAATCCTAAACATATATGCACCTAACATGGGCTCCCAATTTCATCAAGCAGATGCTATTAGAACTAAGGTCACAGATAACACCAAACACAGTTGTAGTGGATGACTTCAACACCCCACTCTCATCAATTGACAGATCATTTTGGCAAAAAAATAAATAAATAAACAGAGATGCATGTGAATTAAATGAGGTCATAGAACAAATGGACCTGACAGATATCTACAGGTCATTTCATCCAAATGCTGCACAATACACATTCTTTTCAGCAGCGCATGGAACATTCTCTCAAATAGACAACATATTAGGACACAAAGCAAATCTTAACAAATACAGGAACATTGAAATAATTCCTTGCACTCTATCAGATAACAATGGTATCAAACTACAAATCAATAGCAAGAAAAGCTATAGAGCATACACAAAATAATGAAAGCTAAATAATACACTACTAAATGATGAATGGTTCAATGAAGAAATCAAGAAGGAAATAAAAAAAATTCATAGAATCAAATGATAATGAGAACACAACATACCAAAACCTTTGGGACACATGAAGACAGTCCTAAGAGGGAAATTTATACCTTTAAGTGCCTATATTAAGAAATTAGAAAGGTCTGGGCCAGGCATGATGGCACACACTTTTAATCCCAGCACTTGGGAGGCAGAGGTAGGAGGATCACTGTGAGTTCGAGGCCACCCTGAGAGTATATAGTGAATTCTAGGTCAGCCTGAGCTAGAGTGAGACCCTACCTAAAAACAAAAAAAGGAAAAGAAAAAGAAAAAAAAAGAAATTAGAAAGATCACAAGCAAACAACTTAATGCTTCACCTTAAGGCCTTGGAAAAAGAAGCAAAGCAAACCGAAAATCAGTAGATGGGAAAAAACAATAAAGATTAGGGCAGAAATTAATAAAATAGAAACCAAAAAAAAAAAATCCAAAGAATCAATGAAACAAAGAAAGAGTTGGTTCTTTGAAAGGATAAACAAGATTGGTAAACCCTTAGCAAATCTGACTAAAAGGAAGAGAGAAGAGACACAGATTAATAAAATTAGAGATGAAAAAGTCACCATCACAACAGATACTAGAGAAATTCAAAAAATCATATGGACATACTATAAGAACATACTCCACTAAGTTTGAAAATCTGAAAGAAATGGACGATTTCCTTGATGTATATGACCTATGAAAATTAAGTCAAGATGAGATTAACCACTTAAATAGTCCTATAACAAGTATGGCAATCCAAGCAGTTATAAAAAAAAAAAATCTCCCAACTAAAAAACGTCCAGGCCTAGATGGATTCACTGGTGAAGTTTACCAGACCTTCACGGAAGAACTAACACCAATGCTTCTCTATATTTTCCATAAAATAGAAAGGGAAGGAATCCTATCTAACTCCTATGAAGCCAACATCACCCTGATATCAAAACCAGACAAAGATAGAACAAAAAGAAAATTACAGGCCAATCTCTCTCATGAACATAGATGCAAAAATTCTCAACAAAATATTGGCAAACAGAATACAAGAATATATCAGAAAGATCATTCACCCCAACCAAGCAAGCTTTATCCCAGAGATGCAGGGATTGTTCCACATATGCAAATCAATAAATATACTATATAAATAGATTGAAAGATAAAAATCACATGATCATCTCATTAGACGCAGAAAAAGCATTTGACAAAATCCAACATCCCTTCACAATAGAAGTCCTACAGAGACTGGGAATAGAAGGAACATATCTCAACATAATAAAAGCTATTTATGACAAATCCACAGCCAACATAATCCTACATTTATCTATTCTACATATCCGACTGAAGCAAAAACAAGCTGCCCTGCCCCCAGTCAGACAGTATTTGCTGAGACCAGAAGAATCCCTGAGAAGGCAAGGGCAGAATAAACATAAACATAACTTTCCCTTTTTTGCAGGTGCCTTATATTATCTGAGCCTGTAGTTACCTCTGTTTTAACGCTAGGCAGTGCCCTGAGCATAAGTTTGCACCCATTTTATTGTATGCTTATCGCCATGTAACAGGAGCTGGAAAGGGCTGGAAATATATAAGATGCTACACGGTGGGGGTGGGGAGGTGGGGGCAGATAATGGCTTGCAGCTATTCGTATCCTTGTTCCATAAGTAACCCCTAATAAACTCATTTTACTCATCAAGGTGCCCTTGAATGAATCATTCTTTGGGCTATTGGTACCCTCCCAGAATGAGGGCAGATGTTATGCTACCTTTTAGCAGAGAAGTCATGCAGTACAGGGCCTTGCCTATTGGTGAGCACTGAGCCCCATCCTCAGTCCCCTTCCTGATATATGTTTTTTAATTTTTTATTGACAACTGCCATAAATATAAACAATATCCTATGATCATAACCCCCTCCCACTACTCCCTTTCCGCCTCCCGAGTCCTCCCTCCAATGAATCCCTTCTTCTTTCCAACTAGTGCCTTTTCTATTCTATTTTGATACCATCATTTTTTTGTTGTGGGTTAAAAAAAATTTTTTTTTGAAGTAGAGTCTCTCTCTAGCTTAGGCTGACCTGGAATTCACTCCATAGTCTCAGGGTGGCCTTGAACTCAAGGCCATTCTCCTACCTCTGCCTCCCAAGTGCTGGGATTAAAGGCATGTGCCACCATGCCCAGCTAAAATTTTTATTTATTTATTAATTTATTTATTTGAGCCGGGCAAGGAGAGAGAGAGAATGGGTGCACCAGGGCCTCTAGCCACTGCAAATTAACTCCAGATGTGTGCACCACTTTGTGCATCTGGCTTTACATAGATACTGGGGAATTGAACCTGGGCCCTTGAGGCTTTGTAGGCAAGTGCCTTAACCACTAAGCCAACTCTGTAGCGCCCTTTTTTTTTTTTTTTTTTTTTTTTTTGAGGTATGGTTTCGCTCTAACCCAGGCTGACCTGGAATTCACTATGTAGTCTCAGGAGGCCTTGAACTCATGGTGATCTGCCTCCTGAGTGCTAGGCTTAAAGGTGTGCACCACCGCACCTGGCTGGGTCTCATTCTAGCCCAGGCTGACCTGGCACTTAGTCTAGTGCCAGCCTGGCCTTGAACTTACAGCAATCCTCCTATCTCTCTGCCTCCCTAGTGCTGGGATTAAAGCCATGTGCTACCATGCCCAACCTTAATGCCATAATTTTTCCCCTCTTCTTATTCAGGTCTTGTGTAGATAGTGTCAGCCACTGTGAGGTCAAAAATATCAAAGCTGCTTTGTGTCTTAAAGATAGTATTGTAATCAGTCCTCCTCTTCCTTTGGCTCTAACATTCTTTCTGCCACCTCTTCCACAAAGGTTCCTGAACCTTGGAGGGAGTGATAAAAATGTCTGTAGTGTTTAACACTCCAGTGTCACTTCTCAGCATTTTAGCCATTTTTGAGTCACCGCAGGGGTTATTACCATCTGAAAAGAGAAGTTTCTCTAACAAAAGTGAGACTCACAGAGCGTGGTTGCGCACACTAATCCTAGCACTCAGGAGGCAGAGTAGGAGCATGGATGTGAGTTTTAGGCCAGCCTGAGACTACATAGTGAATTTCAGACCAGCCAGGGCTAGAGTGCTACCCTACTTAAAAAAAAAAAAAAAATTTGAAAGCCGGGCATGGTGGTGCATGCCTTTAATCCCAGCACTTGGGAGGCAGAGGTAGGAGGATCACCATGAGTTCGAGGCCACCCTGAGACTACATAATGAGTTTCAGGTCAGCCTGGGCTAGAGTAGAGACCCTACCTCAAAAAAAAAAAAGTGAAGCCGGGTATGGTGGCACATGCCTTTAATCCCAGCACTCAGTAGGCAGAGATAGGAGGATTGCCGTGAGTTCGAGGCCACCCTGACAGTACATAGTGAATTCCAGGTCAGCCTGGACTAGAGCAAAAGACCCTACCTTGAAAAACAAAAACAAAAACGTGAGAGTAGCATTAATATATTGGGCATACCGTAAAGCCTAACAACCTGGGTTTAATTCCCCAGTATTCATGTAAAGCCAGATGCACAAAGTGGTTCATGCATCTGGAGTTCTTTTGCAGCAACTAGAGACCCTGGCACACCCATATTCTCTCTTTCTTTCTCTCCTTCCCTCTTTTCCTCTCATCTCCCTCTGTCTTCTTGCAGACAAATAAAATATTGAAATATATATATCCACACATACAGCCATAAACATAAGTGATTAGAGGGCAGTTTGGTGGGCATGATATATCAATTTATCCAGAAACAGTAGTAGTTCCCTCCTAGGACTTATGACCTCTTCAACCATAGGCTTTTTAAAAATTTATTTATTTTTTATTTGTTTGTTTGTTTGTTTGTTTGTTTGTTTTTTAAAGGTAGGGTCTCAGCCTAACACAGGTTGACCTGGAATTCACTCTGTAGTTTCAGGCTGGCCTCTAACTCACAGCAGTCCTCCTACCTCTGCCTCCCAAGTGCTGGGATTAAAGGTGTGTGCCACCATGCCTGGCAACCATAGGCTTTAAACTAGGTTTTTAGTACCAGGTATGAATTCCCTCCTATGGAGTGGGCCTCAAATCCAGAGAGGAGTTGGTTTCTCCCCAAATAAACATGCCACCATTGTACCAGTTGGTACATTGGCCTGGCTGACCACCTGTAGAGCTTGAAGGGTCTACTACTGGTTAAGACTGTTGATGACTTTTCTTCTCCCAAAAGCTACCTG
Organism: Orientallactaga sibirica; assembly: GCA_036365145.1. Lineage (NCBI taxonomy): Eukaryota > Metazoa > Chordata > Mammalia > Rodentia > Dipodidae > Orientallactaga > Orientallactaga sibirica. Next base: position 783,887 of record JAEOAD010001269.1, read on the forward strand.
CTGCATAACTGTTTCCAGCATTGTGACAGCAAGTTAATAGGCAGGAGGCTTGCAGCTCAGCTCCAGCTTGATTTCTCAGTGACTTACAGCCCAACCATGTGAAGTCTTCAGCAATAGGATCTTACCATCTAGTTGTGGTGGGCAACCAAGAGCCTTGGCAATGGCCTATAATATTTTGTTTGTTAGGAGCCTCCCTGGCCAACAACTCAATGGAAAGTATTCCACTCTTGGCATTGAAAATTTTCTAATACAGGTTTTCATCTGGCTTATTCATAGCATCTTAAATTTTGGAGAGAGAGAGAGAGATAAAGAACAGGCACTGCAAACAAACTCCAGATGCATGCACCATTTTGTGCAACTGACTTTATATGGATATTAGGGAATCAAACCCAGGTTGTCAGGCTTTGCAGGCAAGTGCCTGTAATGGCTGAGCCATCTTTCCAGCATCCTAAATTTTGACTAACCCTCCTCCTATCCCTCCTTTCCTTCATCCCTTCCCTGATCCCACTTAGACCATTACATCTCCAATATTTTGCCCTTCTACTTACATATATCTTTTAAAAATATTTTTGTTTATTTGAGACAAAGAAAGAGAGAGAATGGGCAAACTAGGGTCTCTTGTTGCATTTTGTACATCTGGCTTTATGTGAGTACTGAAGAATTGAACTGGACTCGGAGAATTTGCAAGCAAGCACCTTTAGCTGCTGAGTCATTTTCCCAGTCCCCTTGTGTTAGTTTTGGTGATTTGTGCCTTTTGAGAAATTTATTTTATATAACTTGAGAAATTTATTGGCATGATATTGTTAAAGGTGCTGCTTTCAAAGACTGCTATCCCAGGTTCAGTTCCCCATGGAGTTCATCTAGAGTTAATTTGCAGTGGCTGGAGGCCCTGATGTGCCTATTATCTCTCTCTCTCTCTCTCTCTCTCTCTCTCTCTCTCCTTCCCCCTCTCTTTCAAATAAATAAAATATTTTTAAAGAGAAAGAAAAAAATCAACAAACTTCATGGAGGAATGCTGTAAATGTTGCCATATACAAATACTTCTTTAGCTTTAGTTCATGCTTATAATTGCAACCCTCAAGAAGTAGAGGGGTTGAGGCAGGTGGATCACAACTTCAAAGTCATCCTCAGCTACATAGGGAGTTTGAGGTCACCCTGGGCTACATGAAAATTTATCTCAATAAATTAATAAATAAAACAAAATAAAATTTACTATGATTTTTATTTCCAGGATTTCTGTTTTTCAAAACTCATTTTTCTCCTTTGAAATTGTCTATTGTTGCAGTAACCTTCACATTGCTGGGACAAAACACCAACCAAAAGCAGCTGATGGGAGAACGAGTTTGTTCTGGCTTAGTTTCAAGAGGAAGCTTCATGATGGCAGAGAAAAGATGTTAGAGCAGAGGCTATAATTCACCTCCTGCTAAGAGGGTGGAAAAATAGCAGTGAGAGAGTGAGCTGAGCTCTGGCCAGGAGGAGTTGTGCTATCACACCCCAAAGCCCACCCCCAGAAACACTTCCTTCAGTAAGGCTCCATCTTCCAAATTGCCACCAGCTGGGGACCAAGAATTCAAGACACACGAGTTTATGGGGAACATCTAGTTCAAACCACCACGCATACTATATATATATATATAGATATAGATATAGATATAGATATAGATATAGATTTTTATTTTATTTATTTATTTATTTGAGAGAGATACAGAAATAGGCAGGTAGAGAGAGAGAGAGAATGGGTGCCCCAGGGCCTTCAGCCACTGCAAACAAACTCCAGATGTGTGTGCCCCCTTGTGCATCTGGCTTACATGGGACCCAGAGAATCAAGCCTCGAACCAGGGTCCTTAGGCTTCACAGGCAAGCATTTAACGGCTAAGCCATCTCTCCAGCCCTACATTTGTTTTTAATTTATTGCCTATTTACAAGAAGATAGAGAAAGAGAATGAATATGGGCACACCACCCTGCTACTCCAGGCTCATGTGTCACAGTCTATCTGGCTGTACATGAGTACTGGGGAAATTTATGGATACTGGGGAATCAAACCCAAACCATCAGGTTTTGCAAGCAAGTACCTTTAACCACTGAGTAATCTCCCCTGCCTTTTTATTTTATTTTTCTTTACTTTATTTTATTCTTTTTAGTTTTTTGAGGTAGGGTCTCACTCTAGCTCAGGCTCATCTGGAATTCACTATGTAGTCTCAGGGTGGCCTTGAATTCATGGTGACCCTTCTACTGCCTCGCAAGTGCTGGGATTAAAGGTGTGTGCCACCACACCTGGCTTCTCTAGCTTTTTTTATTTTAAAAAATTAGGTTAGGGCTGGAGAGATGGCTTAGCAGTTAAGGTGCCTGCCTGCTAAGCCTAAGAACACCTGTTCGATTCTCCAGGTCCCACATTTAGCCAGATGCAGTGACACAAGGATGCAATGCTGCACTTGCCCACAAGGCGGCACATGCATCTGGAGTTCATTCACAGCGGCTGAGAGGCTGCTGGTGTGCCCATTCTCTCTCTGACTCCAAAAAAAAATATTTATTTTATGAGAGAGAATTGGTGTGCCAGGGCCTCCAGCTGCTGCAATCAAACTCCAGATGTGTGCATGTGTGCCACCTTGTGTGCATGCATCATCTTGTGCATCTGGCTTACGTGGGCTCTGGGGAGTTGAGCCTGGGTCCTTAGGCTTCAGAGGCAAGCACCTTAACCACTAAGCCAACTCTCCAGCCCTCCCTAGCCTTTTTTAAAAAAATATTTATTTATTTATTTATTTATTTATTTATTTATTTATTTATTTATTTATTTGACAGAGAAAGGGAGAGAGAGAGAATGGGTGTGCTAGACCTCCAACCACTGCAAGTGAACTCCAGATTCGTGTGTCCCCTTGTGCATCTGCCTTACGTGGGTCCTGGGGAATTGAACCTGGGCCCTTTGGTTTTGCAGGCAAACACCTTAACCACTAAGCCATCTCTCCAGCCCTGTTGTTGTTTTTTTAAATATTATTTTTTTATTGACAACTTCTATACTTACATACTGTGGTAGTTTGAATATATGTCCCCCAATATATTCAGTGTTTTATTAGTTATAGTTTGCATCTGCAATCACCTTGCTAGAGGCAATGTCACTGGGGGCTGGTCTTAAGGTGTTAATGGTGGGTTTGAGATTCCATTGTAAAGATATGCAAATGTGCCTAGTAGGAGTTCCTGAAGTGTGCTGTGTGACCTTTTGGCTGTAGTTTTGCTCTGTGTGCTGTGGTGGCTGGTTGGCTTTTGGCTCTCTTGCCTGGTCCTGTGGAGAGCAGGTCGCTTCTTCTGCCATTATGGAACTTCCCCTGGATCTGTAAGCTTCAATAAATAATATTCCGTCCTCCATAACTGTGCCTGGTCTGGAAGTTCATCTCAGTGAACCTGAAGCTGTCTGCTACACATACAAAAAAAAAACACCTGATATTTCCCTCCCCTCCCCCCATTCCACTTTAGAACACCAATCTCCATCATATCCCCTCCCTCTCTCCATTAGTCTTTCTTTTAATTTGATGTCATCATCTTTTTCTTCTATTTTGAGGGTCTTGCGAAGGTATTGCTCTCCCTAGCCTTTAAAAAAAAATTTATCCCGAAGTGTCCGAAGTGTGTGTGTGTGTGTGTGTGTGTGTGTGTTGTGTATTTTGTTTTTGGTTTTTCGAGGTAGGGTCTCACTCTAGCCCAGGCTGACCTGGATTTCATTATGTAGTCTCAGGGTGGCCTTGAACTCACGGCAATCCTCCTACCTCTGCCTCCCGAGTGCAGGGATCAAGGGCATGCATCACCATGCCTAGCAAAGTGTAGATTTTTTTAAAAGCCAATTATGATGTCAACACCTTCTTAGGGACATAATTCGACCCATACAATGCTAATTTAAATTCTTAAGCTATTTTCACATGCACAAGAAAATGCTCAATGTTAATAATAAAATAGCAGCAGGCTCAACTAAAACCTCTTATCTTTGGTCTACAGCCATACCACCCTGAATGTACCCAATCTAGTCCAATTTCCAAAGCTAAGCAGGGTCAGGCCTGTTCAGTACTTGAATGGGAGAACTCTTATTTTATGTACTTCAGAATCCCAGCTGGTTTGTTAGGGTTGGTGCTTGTGGATATCTTTAAGAATGTAGAATTCTAGCCAGGTATGGTGGCGCACGCCTTTAATCCCAGCACTCAGGAGGCAGAGAGGATCTCCATGAGTTCGAAACCAACCTGAGATGACATAATGAATTCCAGATCTGCCTGAGCTTGAGTGAGACCCTACCTCAAAAAAACAAAACAACAACAAAAAGAATGTAAAATTCTGAAAAATTTCTTACGAAAAAATAACCCTGAAATGCAAGCAATTCAGAAAATATTGAAACGTGTTTCCTACAGCTGTTATAACCAAGTACCATAAACTAAGTGGCCTAAAACAAGGGAGATTTATTCAGAATTCTGAAGGCCACAAAGTTGAATTCAGTGTGAACAGGGCCATGCTGTGACTCTGGGTAAAATCCTTTCTTTCCTCATCCTGGCTTCTGATGAAGGTCCTCCATCGTTGGTGTACCATGGTTTACATTCCCATCACTCTAATCTCTGCCTCGGTCTTCACATACGATCTCCCTGTGTCTGTTTTCCATGGTATTTTCAGTCACACTGGATTGGGCCCACCCTGATGACCTCATCTTAAACTCTCCTTCACAGGTACTGAGAGTTAGGATGCCAGCACCTTCTTCAGGACACAATTCAACCTCATTTTAGTTTTTAAGTTATTTCCACATGGATAAGAAAACTGCCAATTTGAATTTGGTTTCCCAAATTTAGGCATTAAGTACCTTGTAACAGACCAAGTCACAAATGTTGCAATTCTGTGAGGTATACAATTCCAAAGGAACTTCAAACTTTAAGTATTTTTTAAATGTTTATTTTTATTTATTTATTTATTTTTATTCATTTATGAGGGGGGGAAGGGAGAGAAAATGGGCATGCTAGGGCTCTTGCCACTGAAAACAAACTCCAGACGCATGTGCCACCATGCACATCTGGTTTACGTGGGTTCTGGGGAGTTGAACCTGGGTCCTTAGGCTTCTCAGGCAAGCACTTTAACTGCTAAGCCATCTCTCCAGCCCTATTTTTTTATTTTTATAATTTTTTATGAGAGAGAGAAAGAGAGAGAGAATTGGTGCGCCAGGGCCTCCAGCCATTGCAATTGAACTACAGATATATGTGCCACCTTGTGCGCATGTGTGACCTTGCATGCTTGCATCACCTTGTGTGTCTGGCTTATATTGGACCTGGAGAGTTGAACATGGATCCTTAGGCTTTGCAGGCAAGCGCCTTAACCACTAAGCAATCTCCCCAGCCCTATTTTCTATTTTTGAATATATTTATTTTATTTGAGAGAAAGAGACACAGAGATAGAATGGGCATGGCAGAACCTCTTGCAGCTGCAGACAAATTCCAGATGCATGTGCCACTTTGAAAGAAAGAAAGAAAAAAAAAGAAGGTGCCTTTAACCACTGTGCAATTTCCCCAGCCCCCAAATCATCTTTAAAAAAAATATATATATATGTATATATATATATATATTGTTTTTGTTTTTGTTTATTTTTCTTTTATTTTTCGAGGTAGGGTTTCACTCTGGCCCAAGCTGACCTGGAATTAACTATGTAGTCTCAGGGTGTCCTTGAACTCACGGCAGTCCTCCTACCTCTGCCTCCCGAGTGCTGGGATTAAAGGCATGCGCCACCACGCCCGGCTTAAAAATATATTTTTTAAGATTTGATTTTTTTAATTTATTTATTAGAGACAGAGAGAGGGGAGAGAGAGAGAGAGAGAGAGTGAGTGAGAATGGGCGCACCAGGGCTCTAGCCACTACAGACGAACTCCAGATGCATGTACCACCACGTGCATCTGGTTTACATGGGAGCTGGAGAATCAAGCTGGGTTCCTTAGGCTTCCCAGACTTGCGCCTTAACCACTGAGCCATCTCTCCAGCCCTTTTATTTTTATTTATTTATTTGAGAGAAACAGAGAGCGAGAGAAAGATTCAAAGAGAGGGTGAGGGAAGGAGGGGAGAGAGATAGAGAGAGAGAATGGGTGTGCCAGGGTATCCAGCCACTGCAAACAAATTCCAGACGTATGTGCCACCTTGTGCATCTGGCTTATGTGGGTCCTGGGGAATCAAACCTGGATCCTTTGGCTTTGCAGGCAGATACCTTAACTGCTAAGCCATCTCTCCAGCCTCAGAATAAATTTATTTATTTATTTGAGACAGAGGGAGAGAAAGAGCGAGAGTGAGAATGGGCATGCCAGGGCCTCCAGCCACTGCAAATGAACTCCAGACACATGCACCATCATGTGCATCTGGCTATGTGGGACCTGGAGAATTGAACTGGGGTCCTTAGGCTTCACAGACATGTACCTTAACTGCTAAGCCATCTTGCCAGCTCCAAAATAAATTTTTTAAATATGTTATTTATTTACTTATTAGAGAGAGAAAGTGGAAGGGATGGAGGGAGGGAGAGAGGGAAAAGAGTGTTTAGGTGCACAAGGGCCTCTTGCTGCTGCAAACATACTCCAAATGCATGAGTCACTTTGTACATCTGGCTTTATGTAGGCACTAAGGAATTGAATCTGGACCAGAAGGGTTTACAAACAAGCTCCTTTAAACACTAAGCCATCTCCCCAGCTCATATATTTTTAAAAACTTTTTATTGACAACTTCCATAAGTATAGACAATAAAACCATGATAATTTCCTCCTTCCACTCCCATTCCCCCCCTCTCAAATCAAATCTCCTCCCCCTTCCAGTTAGTCTCTCTTTTATTTTGATGTCATCACCTTTTCCTTCTATTATGTGCATCTGGCTTATGTGGGACCTGGAGAATCAAACATGGGTTCTTAGGCTTTGTAGGTAAGCACCTTAACCACTAAGCAATCTCTCCAGCCCCAAGCTCAATATTTTTTTTAAAAAATATTTTTACTTATTTATTTATAGGTAGAAAGACACAGAGAGGATGAGAGAGAAGGAATGGGCACATCAGGACCTCTTGCCACTACAAACAAAACTCCAGATGCAGCCAGGCGTGGTGGCTCACACCTTTAATACCAGCACTTGGGAGGCAAAGGTAGGAGGATCGCCGTGAGTTCAAGGCCACCCTGAGACTACATAGTGAATTCCAGGTCAGCCTGGACTACAGTGAGACCCTACCTTGAAAAACCAAAAAAAAAAAAAAAAAAAAAAACAACTCCAGATGCTTTGTGCATCTGGGGATTGAACCTGGGCCATCAGGCTTTGCAAGAAAGCACATTTAACCATTGGGCCATCTCTCTAGCACACACACCCCCAATATATTTATTTTTTATTTTCTAATTTTTGTAACTTTTTTTCTTGAGGTAGGGTCTCACTCTAACCCAGGCTGACCTGGAACTCACTATGTAGTCTCAGCATGGCCTTGAACTCATGGCAATCCTACCTGTGCCATCCAAGTGCTGGGATTGTAACTTTTTTTTGTGTGTGTGTGAGAGAGAATTGCCATGCCAGGGCTTCCAGCCACTGCAATCAAACTCCAGACACGTGTGCCATCTTGTGCGCATGTGCAATCTTGCATGCTTGCATCACTTTGTGTGATTGGCTTACATGGGACCTGGAGAGTCGAACATGGGTCCTTAGGCTTCGCAGGCAAGTACTTTAACCACTAAGCTGTCTCTCCAGCCTCCATATTTTTATTTAATACAATTTAGTACAAATAGTACTGTCCAATGTTTACAGAAATTTGTTTAGTCCCTATAAGCATTCATCATCATTCTCACTTTCATTATGCTTATTTTGTAACTTGCCATTCTAATGAAGCTTATTCAGAAAAGTAATTATAATGACAGGCTGGGCATGGTGGCTAAGGTAGGAATGATCACTGTGAGTTTGAGGCCAGCCTGAGACTACATAGTGAATTCCAGGTCAGCTTAGGCTAGAGCGAGACCCTACCTTGAAAAACCAAAAATAAAATAAAATAAAATAAAATAAAATAACAAGAATTATGGGGTCTGGAGAGATGACCTAGTGGTTAAGATGCTTGCCAGTAAAGCCAAAGGACCCAGGTTCAATTCCTCAGTACCCACATAAAGCCAGATACACAAGGTGGCACATGAGTCTAGTGTTCTTTTGCAGTGGCTATAGGCCCTGGTGCACCCATTCTCTCTCTCTCTCTGTTTCTCTCTCTCTCTCTCTCTCTAACACACATTCAAGTATACACTCTTAAGTAAATAAATAAGTAAAATATTAAAAATATTTTAGGGCTGGAGAGATGGCTTAGCAGTTAAGGCACCCTGAGAGTACATAGTGAATTCCAGGTCAGCTGGACTCGAGTGAAACCCTACTTTGAACCCCCACCCCAATCTAAAAAATATTTTTAAAAAGAATTATGATGACAGGAGACACTGTACATACTCAATCTCACATGATATTGAAGCAAAGTATCTTCAAAACCATATGTAACCTAAGGATATCAACTTTGGCAGTTTTCAAGAGATATTGGACCTGGTGTGTGGTTTACACCTGTAATCCCAGCACCTGGGAGGCTGAGGCAGGAGGAGCACCTTGTGTGTTTGAAGCCAGCCTGGGCTACATAGTGAGACATAGTCACAAAACAAAACAAAAAATATATTTATTGGTCAAATGATAATACAAGTTCACCATTATCAGTTCGTATCTGAGCACCTCAGCCTGCAGGTAGCTTTTGTAATTAGGTGTTTAAGGATAAGTAGTTTTATTCAATTTTAAAACTACATATTTGAGGTTTCTATTACCTTTCTCTCTCTCTCTCTCTCTTTTTTTTTTCGAGGTAGGGTCTAATTCTATCTCAGGCTGACCTGGAATTCACTATGTATTCTCAGGGTGTCCTTGAACTCATGGCGATACTCCTACCTCTGCCTCCTGAGTGCTGGGATTAAAGGCGTGCACCACTATGCCTGGCTTCTATTACCTTTCTTTTAGTACCCCAAATTCTCCAGGCTTTGGTGGAATTTCAGATATTTTCCAGTCAGGCTGGTAGTACCTGTGCACCACGTGGGCCCCTATGCACATGGCCAGGAGGCTGGCTGCGAACAATTTTCATGTAGGTGGGCCAGGACAGGCCTATATGTATGGTTGGAGGGCGAGAAGTGTATGTGCCCTGGTCAGGGGATCAGAGAAGTTTCCTCAGGAGCAGATGCCAGCCTTGCCTATGTTCTCATTCACTGAGAACATGCTTTCACTTGAGCTTTTATACCCTTGCTAGTTCCACTATTTGAGTTGTGGGGATTCTGGTTTCTGTCGCTTTTTTTCCTGTTTTTTTGAGGTAGGGTCTTGCGCTGGCCCAGGCTGACCTGGAATTAGTTTCAGGCTGGTCTAGAGCTCACAGTGATCCTCCTACCTTAGCCTCCCAAATGCTGGGATTAAAGGTATGCACCACCATGATCAGCTTTTTTGTTTTTTAAAAAATTATTTTTATTTATTTGCAAGCAGAGAGAAATAGAGAATGGGTGTGTCAGGGCCTCCAGCCATTGCAAAGGAACTCCAGATGCATGCACCACTTTGTGCATCTGGCTTTACATGGGTACTAGGAAACTGTACCTGTCATTGGGCTTTGCAGGCAAGCAACTTAACCACTGAACTATCTCTCCAGCTCAGAGTGATGTTTATCAGGCACTTTGCTTGGTGGGTAACAGTGCAAAATGAATTAAAGTTTTCTGTTTCCTTTTCTTTTTTTTTTTTTTTTTTTTTTTTTTTTTTTTTTTTTTTTTTTGAGGTAGGGTCTCACTCTGGTCCAGGCTGACCTGGAATTCACTCTAGTCTCAGGGTGGCCTCAAACTCACAGCAATCCTCCTACCTCTGCCTCCCAAGTGCTGGGATTAAAGGCGTGCGCCACCACACCCGGCTTCTTTTTGTTTTTTTGAGGTAGGGTTTCTACTGTAGTCCAGGCTGACCTGGAATTCACTATGTAGTCTCAGGGTGGCCTCGAACTCACGGTGATCCTCCTACCTCTGCCTCCCGAGTGCTGGGATTAAAGGTTTGTGCCACCACGCCCGGCTCTGTTTCTCTTTTCTTGTTTTTTTGTTTGTTTGTTTTTGTTTTTCAAGGTAGGGTCTTGCTCTGGCTCAGGCTGACCAGGAATTCACTATGTAGTCTTAGGGTGGCCTCAAACTCATGGTGATCCTCCTACCTCTGCCTCCCAAGTGCTGGGATTAAAGGCATGTGCCACCATACCCGGCTCTCTGATTTTCTTTTTGAAATGCTGGGGATGCAACCCAGGGCCTAATATACAAGCAAGGCAAGTGCTTTGCCACTAAGCTATTCCACAACTCAGATCTCTGGGGTTTTTGTTGTTTTGGGTGCATGTGTATAGTATGTGTTGTGTGTGTGCTGTATGTACGTGTGTGTCTTGTGTGGCATGCATGCTCAGGCCAGAGGAGAACATTATTTCCTTGAGACAGAGTCTCTTGCTAAACCTAGAGCTTGCCATGTCTTCATTTGATTGAGTGAATCAGTGAACCTCAGTGATCCTCCTGTCTCTGCCCCCTCAATGCTGGGGTTCCTGGCATATGGGCTACGCCTGACTTTCTACATGGGTGCTTGGGCTTGAACTCAGGTCTTCATGCTCATGCAGTAAATGTTTTTTACTCACTGAGTCATCTCCCCAGCACCCACCCCCCTTTTGGTCTAGCCCAGGCTGACCAGGAACTCACTTTGTAGTCTCAAAGTGGCCTCGAACTCATGAAGATCCTCCTACAGTCTGCCTCCCAAATGCTGGGATAAAAGATGTGTGCCACCATGCCCAGCATCCCCCACCCCACACACCTTTTCTTGAGACAAGGCTTCACATTATAGACCAGACTGGCATGCAATTCACTTTGTAGTCTAAGCTGGCCTTGAACTTTGGGTCTCCCACCTCAGAGCTTTCCAAGAAATGGAATGACAGGTGAGAACCACCACGCCCAGCAGAAGCTGCTCTGAGTCTGAATCATTTATGTGTGGCTCAGAGTCTGGGCAGAATCTCCCTCTTTCTGGCTCTTCCCTCCCAAGATTCCCATCTTTCTGTCTTCTAGTGTGGTGGTTTGAATCAGATGTCCTGTCCCCCATAAACTCATGGTGTCTTGGGTGCTTGGTCCCCAGTTGATGGTAATTTGGAAAGTGGAGCCTTGCTGAAGATGTGTTGCTGGGGGCAGGCTTATGGGTGTATAGCCAGCTCCGCCTTGCTAGAATTTGGCTCACTCTCCTGATACTATTTTCTTTTCTTTTTTAACATGTATGAGACCAAGCGTCCCTGGCTGCTACCTAGCAGACAGGTATAGTTAAGAAACAATATTGTTTTGAGCACAAAGAATGACAATATAGCACATACCAGCTATGTTGTAGTTAAATCCTACTTACCTGCTGCTATTTTCTACCTCATGCCATGCTTTCCGCTGCCATCATGAAGCTTCCCCTTGAGATTGTAAGCCAAAATAAAAACTTTCCTCCCATCATCTGCTTTTGGTCAGGTTCTTTGTCCCAGCAACGAGAAGGTAACTGCAACTGGCTTCTGGAGCCTGACTCAGACTCACCAACATGTTACATATGTGGCTTTGCCTGCTAGCAATCTATAAGCAGCAGGTTTAGGGATATGGCTCAGTGGAAGAGTCCTTGCTTATCATATGAAAGGCACTGGGTTTGATCCCCAGCCCAGGAAAAAACATTCAGGTTTATTATAGACAACAAAAGTAGACAATGGGGCTGGAGAGATGGCTTGGTGGTTAAGGCACTTGCCTACAAAGCCAAAGGACCCAGGTTCAATTCCCCAGGACCCACGTAAGTCAGATGCACAAGGTAGCACATATGTGTGGAGTTTGTAGCTGCTGGAGACCCTGGCAAGCCCATTTTTTTTCTCTCTCTCCCAAATAACTAAATAAATTAAAAAATTAACTCAGACGTGGTGGCACACACCTTTAATCCCAGCACTCAGGAGGCAGAGAGGTAGGAGGCTCACCATGAGTTTGAGGCCACTTTGAGACTATATAGTGAATACTGGGCTAAGCAAGACACTACCTCGAAAAACCACCCTCCCAATTTTTTTTTAGACAATGTTTTCGACATCATTCTCTTGTATGTCACTGGATGTCATGACAAGATCTGAGGGAGGTCCATCTTACCCAATGTGTGAAATACCAATCATCATGCTCATGAACCACGAAAGGATCAACCTCCCTTTTGTGCATGTGACTCCCTGATACTCTGCCTCCCTCTGTTTTGCAGTGTCTTCAAGCTGCTGCTTTTTCTATCATGCCCATAGTTTGTTATGAGTGGAGGGACTGTTACCATTAAACTAACCCAGATATTATGACAAATGGAAGTTCTTTGGTAGAGTTGAAATAATTTGTTTCCTCAGAGTTTGCCTCTATTTTCTTTTCTTTCCTTCTCCTTTTTAATTTTCACTTTTTTTTTTTTTCGAGGTAGGGTTTCGTTTTAGGCCAGGCTGACCTGGAATTCACAAAGCAGTCTCAGGCTGGCCTCGAACTCACATTGATACTCCTACCTCATCCTCCTGAGTGCTGAAATAAAAGGCATGTGCCACCACATCCAGTGCCTCTACTTTTTCCTATGGTTTCATATAATATGGTTGTTGTATTAAGAAATTATATTAGATATAGAAATTATGCATAAAATCTTACAGTGTCTCTAGATTTTATTTTTATTTATTTTTGAGGTAAGGTCTCACTGTAGCCCAGGCTGACCTGAAATTCACTATGTAGTCTCAGGGTGGCCTTGAACTCACAGCGATGCTCCTACCTATGCTTCCCATGTGCTGAGATTAAACATGTGCTACTATGCCTGGCAGATTTTATTTATCTTATTTATTGGAAAGAGCGAGCAAGAGAGACAGAATGGGCGCACCTTGTGCATCTGGCTTTACATGGGTACTGGGGAATCAAACCTGAGTCTTTTGGCTTTACAGGCAAGTGTCTTAACTGCTAAGCCATCTCTCCAGCCCAGATTTTATTTATTTATTTCACTCTTTCCTCATCTAGGCAGACAGAATTAGAAATCACTTTAATCCACTCAAGCACTAATTATATGATTTGAAATTGTACCACAACAACTCCCCTCCCCCTAACACACACACACACACACACACACACACACACACACACTCACACACTCTGGGGTTCTGAAGATTAGACCCAGAGCCCAAAGCTCTGCAAGCACTCTACCCTGGTCCAACATTGCCTCGGTCTACAGCCATCATCCTATTCCCCTAAGCAGTGGTGGAAAGCCCTGTGCCTTCCAAACCCTTTCCCCCAATGGCTCCTGGATCCTAGCCACCAGCAGCACCTCTGCTCTGCTTTCCAGAGCCTGAGGCTTAGATCTTTGTAGCTTCTGGCCTCACAATGTTAGAATTTGGTGAATATGTCAAGGTGAAAAAGAAAAATGAACCAGGGTCTCACTCTGGCTCAGGTTGGCCTGGAACTCACACTCTCACTTCTTACCTCCACCTCCCAATGCTGGGGTTAAAGGTGTGTGCCACCATACCTAGCTATTTTTATGTTTTTTTTTTTTTTATTCATTCAACATGGCTGAGCTCCCTTTATCTGTATGTGTACACATACAGGCACATCACAGCCTCTTGCCACTGCAAACACACATCAGGCACATGGGTATTTTTATTTTTACAATTCCTTAACTCCTCAATTTTGTTCCTCCAGTGTTCTGCAAGCACTGGTGAAATGGATTGTTTGGCTGCCAGATGCAATCCTGGGCAATGATCAACTCCCTATCCTCTTGTCCAAACCCTTAATAAGCAATTTGCCCCCAGAAAAAAAAAAGCTGCTGCAATGGTCAGCTCATTCCTCTTGTATAGCCCTTCTCTAGACAGGTAGGCTCTGGTCCCCCGACTCCAGCAGGTGAGCACACACACATTGTATGTGTATATGTTACCAGAGTTGGTAGGGTCACAGCCTGGACTCTGGCAGGATCACCTAGCTAGGCTCCCCCTTCTACCTCCAACATGTTGATTCAAAAGCCTAATAGTGAAAAACTGAGAAGGGAGATTGACTCACTGTGGCCACACTGTAGTACAAAGGAAGAGGGTCAGTTGTGGTGGTGCACCCTGGAAGGAAAATGCTGAAGAGGTAGAGGCAGGAGGCTCAAGAATTTGAGACCAGCCTGGACCACAAATGAAGGGGTCTAGTGACCCCCCTCCCAGTTTGTCTTTGGGGTCCTGACACAAAATTTAGCTTTACTTATTTATTTTTGGTTTATTGAGGTAGGGTTGCGCTCTAGCCCAGGCTGACCTGGAATTCAGTATGTTGTCTCAGGGTGGCCTTAAACTCAGGGAAGTCCTTCTCCCTCTGCCTCCTGAATGCTGGGATTAAAGGTGTGCACCACCACACCCAGCTAAGTTTACTTACTTTTCATTTGTGTGTGTATAGGTCCACGGGGGCCTCCTGCTGCTGTAAACAAACACTAGGTGCTTGTACCACTTTTCATGTCTGGCTTTCATGGGGGGCTTGGGAAATGAAACCTGACAAGCAGGCTTTGCAAGCAAGCACCTTCAGCTGCTGAACTATCTTCTCAGCCCCAAGGCATAGGTTTAAATAAAAGGCAAAAGGTATATACATATACATATATATGTATATGTATGTGTGTGTGTGTGTGAACATGCGCACTACACTGAGCTACACCCATTTCTGTACCCAAGGCATCAATTTATATCATGTTTGAAATGCATATTTTTGCCACTAAGAAAATATACAGGAAAACAAACTGTTTCCTCTATACTCACACCACCAAATGTGAGGGTTTTTCTATACTCATTAATTCTTCAGCATTAGCTCGAAGTCTGTACTTCAGTTCTGTCACCTGAGTCTGCAGAATGCCAACCTACTGAGATACTAGCAAGTCCTTGCTCTAGTACTTCTCACACAGTGGATATAATCAGAGGGCCCTGACAATAATAAGGACAGCTCCAGAACTATCAGTGCAAAGTAACAAACTGGCTTTGAAGTAAATAAAAGTTTATTCAAGGTAAATACGATATTTTGACTAGAGAGCACAAGTTCAAGTTACCCCGAATATGTGTTGCAAAAATAAAAACCCTTGTTTTTTCTAAGGTCGGGCCTCGCTCTAGCCCAGGCTGACCAGGAATTTGCTATGTAGTCTCAAGGTGGCCTCAAACTTACAGCAATCCTCCTACCCTTGTCTCCCAAGTGCTAAGACATATGGCTAGAGCAAGACTCAACCTTGAAAAAAATCAAACAAAAATATATTTTTTTAAAAAAGGCTGGAGAGATGGCTTAGCAGTTAAGGTGCTTGCCTGTGAAGCCTAAGAACTCCAGGTCCCACATAAGCCAGACACACAGTGATACAAGCACACAATGTCACAATACGCACAAGAGGATGCACATGTTTGGAGTTTGACTGCAGTGGCTAGAGGCCCTGGTGCATCAATATTCTCTCTCTCTCTCTCTCGCATTAAAAAAAGGCCAGTCTGTTTGTCTTGCCTCAAAAATAAATAAAAGGCATGCTCCACCATGCTTGGCTATACTACCTTTTTTTTTTTTTAAATATATTTTATTTTGTTTATTTATTTATTTGAGAGAGAGGGAGATACAGAAATAGGCAGGTAGAGAGAGAGAGAGAATGGGTGCGCCAGGGCCTCCAGCCACTGCAAACGAACTCCAGATGCGTGCACCCCCTCGTGCATCTGGCTGACGTGGGTCCTGGAGAATCGAGCCTCGAACCGGGGTCCTTAGGCTCCACAGGCAAGCGTTTAACCGCTAAGCCATCTCTCCAGCCCTATACTACCTTTTATAGGCAGAGAACACACTGAGTGACTACTGTGGTCGGAGCCCTCACTAGGGGGTTAAGGTAGAGAGGGGACATTTTGACCACTGCATTCTCAATGAGAAACTGAATGTTTACCTAATAGTCATGAGATTGTAGGCCAGATACAAAAGTCAGTGGTCATGGCTTATTTTCTAAAGATCCCACTTAGTCTTATCTCCTAAGTCTTCTGGTGCTTGGCTCTTGTCTTATCTCTTTTTGAACAGGTAACCAGCTGGTACTTGCTTGAAGAGGTCTGATATAATTCAGGCTTTTTTGTTGTCCTTGCTTCAGGGTGTGTGTGCTGGGGCACTGGGGACTGAACTCAGGGTCTCTTGTGTGCTAGGCAAGCACTACATTCCTGAGCTACACTACAGCCCTATTGCAGTACAGTTCCTTCAGAAATGCTTTGTTTTATACAAGTCAGATATAGTTTACCTGCTCATTACTGGTTTATTATAAAGGACACAACTCAGAAGCTAGGTATAGTGCTTATACCTGTAATCCCAGCACTGGGGAAGCTGAGGCACAAGGGTTATCACAAGTTTGAGTGTGAGTTCAGGTCTTGGACTATAGAGACCCTGTCTCAAAACAAAAACAAAGGCCTAGGGCTGGAGACATGGTTTAGTGGTTAAGGCACTTGCCTGCAAGGCCAAAGGACCCAGGTTTGATTCCCCAGTACCCACACAAAGCCACATGCACAAGTGCTGTATGTATCTGGAGTTCATTTGCAGTGGCTAGAGGCCCTAGCATGCCTATTCTTTTTCTATTTGCCTCTCTTTTTTCAAATGAATACATAAATTAAACATTAAAAAAAATAAGGGCTAGAGAGATGGCTTAGTGGTTAAGAGCACTTGCTTGCAAAGCCTGACAGCACCAATGCAAAGCCAGATGCAAAAAGTGCCACACATGCATTTGGAGTTTGTTTGCACCAGCAAGAAACCTTGGCATGTCTATACATATGCATACACGTATACAAATAAAAATATTTTTTAAAAAATGAAGCCGGGTGTGGTGGCGCACGCCTTTAATCCCAGCACTCGGGAGGCAGAGATAGGAGGATCACCACGAGTTTGAGGCCACCCTGAGAGTACGTAGTTAATTCCAGGTCAGCCTGGACCAGAGTGAAACCCCACCTCGAAAAACCAAAAAAAAAAAAAAAAAAAAAAAAAAAAAAAGGAGCTAGAGGGCTGGAGAGATGGCTTAGCGATTAAGGCATATGCCTGCAAAGCCCAAGGATCCCAGTTCGATTCTCCAGTTCCCAAGTAAGCCAGATGCACATGGTGGGCATGCGTCTGGAGTTTGTTTGCAGTGGTGAGAGGCTCTGGCACGCCCATTCTCAAGCTCTCTCTTCCTCTTTCTGTCGCAAATAAATAAATAAAAATAAACCCGTAGCTGGGCGTGGTGGTGCACGCCTTTAATCCCAGCACTTGGGAGGCAGATGTAGGAAGATCGCCATGAGTTCGAGGCCACCCTGAGACTACATAGTTAATTCCAGGTCAGCCTGGGCTAGAGTGAGACCCTACCTCGAAAAACCAAAAAAATAAAAATAAAAATAATTTAAAAAAAATAAACCCGTAAAAAAAATGGAGCTGGGCCCGGCAGGGTGGTGCATGCCTTTAATCCCAGCACTTGGGAGGCAGAGATAGGAGGATCGCCATGAGTTCGAGGTCAGCCTGAGACTACACGGTGAATTCCAGGTCAGGCTAGGCTAGAGTGAGACCCTACCTCAAAAAACAAAATGAAACAAAAAAAGGAGCTGAGAGTGATGGCATAAGCCTTTAAAATTTTTTTTTTTTCAAGGTAGGATCTTACTCTAGCTCAGGCTGTCCAGGAATTCACTATGTAGTCTCAGGGTAACCTCGAACTCTCAGAGATCCTCCTACCTTTGCCTACCAAGTACTGGGATTAAAGGCGTGCACCACCACACCCAGCTAAATTTTTTTTTGACAACTTCTATACTTACAGACAATAAACCATTATAATTCCCTCTCCCACTTTCCCCTTCACAACTCCACTCTCCATCATTTCACCTCCCTCTGTTAGTCAATCTTTTATTTTGATGTCATAATCATTTCCTCCTATTATGAGAGTCTTGTGAAGGTATTGCTAGGTACTGCGAGGTCATGGATATCAAGGCCAATTTCTGTCTGGACAGTTGCATTGTAAGCAGTCATACCCTTCCTTTGGTTCTTACATTCTTTCCACCACCTCTTCTGCAATGAACCCTGAGCCTTGAAGGGTGTGATAGAGATGTTACAGTGCTGGGCACTCTCTGTCACTTCTTCTTAGCACTATTGCGCCTTTTTGGTCATCCCTGTGGTCACTGCCATCTGAAAAGAGAAGTTTCTCTACCCAAAAGTGGGAGTAACATTAATATAGGGGTATGAATGTTAAGTGAAGCGCTTATAGAGCAGTTTGGAGAGCATAATATATGCATTTAGAGAAGTTGGCTTAGCAGTTAAGGCATTTGCCTGCAAAACCAAAAGACCCTGGTTCGATTCCCCAGGACCCACATAAACCAGATGCACAAGGTGGCACATGCATCTGGAGTTCATCTGCAGTGGCTGGAGTCCCTGGTGCACCCATTCTTCCTCTCTCTCCCTCTCTCAAATAAAAAAAATTACACACACACACACACACACACACACACACACACACACACATATATTAAAAGGCTTGTTGCTCTTGTCTGGCTAAATGCATCTATTTTTAAAAATTAATATGTTTTATTTATTTATTTGAGAGACAGAAAGAGTGTGTGTGAGAGACAGAATGGGCATGCCAGGGCTTCTAGCCATGGCAAACAAATTCCATATGCATGAGCCTCCTTGTGCATCTGGCTTACATGGGTCCTGGGGAATGAAATTGAGGTCCTTTAGCTTTGCAGGCAAGCACCTTAACTGCTAAGCCATCTGTCCAGCCCAACAAGCCTTTTTTTTTTTTTAAATGTGGGAATGAGAGAGAGAGACAGAAAGTGAGAGAAAGAATTGGCATGCCAGGGCCTCCAGCCACTGAAATCAACCTCTTGATGTGTGTGCTCCCTTGTGTGCATGTGCAAGTTTGCATGCTTGCATCACTGCTCCTGACTTACATGGGACCTGGAGAGTTGAGCATAAGTCTTTAGGCTTTGCATGTAAGCAACTTAACTGTCAAGCCATTTCTCCAGTCTTTTTTTTTTTTTTTGGCGGGGGGGAACACAAGCCTTTAATCCTAGCACTTGGGAGACTGAGGTAGGAGGATTGCCATGAAATTGAGGCCAGCCTGGGCTACAGAGTGAGTTCTAGGTCATCCTGAGCTAGAATGAGACCCTGCTTCAAAAAAAATTTAAAAAGGGCTGGAGGGATGGCTTAGCAGTTAAGGCATTTGCCTGTAAAGCCAAAACATCCAGTTCAATTCCCCAGGACCCATGTTAGCCAGATGTACGAGGGGGTGCATGAGTCTGGAGTTCGTTTGCAGTGGCTAGAGGCCCTGGCACTCCCATTCTCTCTCTCTCTGTCAAATAAATAAGTAAATAAATAAAAATAAATCCCAGCACTTGGGAGGCAGAGGTAGGAGGAGCGCCTTGAGTTTGAGGTCACCTTGAGACTACATAGTAAATTCCAGGTCAGCCTGAGCTAGAGTGAGACCCTACCTTAGAAAAACAAAACAAAACAAAATAATAATAATGATAAAATAATTTTTTTAAATTAAAAAAAAAATTAAAGGGCTGGAGAGATGGCTCAGTGGTTAAGATGCTGTTTCCTAAGCCTGATGGTCCAGGTTCAATTCCCTAGTACCCATGTAGCCAAATGCACAAAATGGTGCATGGGTCTGAAGTTCATTTGCAGTGGCAAGAAGCCCTGGTATGCTTATACTGTGTCTGCCTCTTTCTCTCTAAAATTAATAAAACAAAAACACAAAAATAAAACAACCCCAAAAAAACCAAAACCAGTAAAAACAAAAAGACACAACTCAAAAACAGACTCTAGGGTTGGAGAGATGGCTCAGCAGTCAAGGTGATTGCCTGCAAAGCCCGAGGACTCCGGTTTGATTCCCCAGTAGTCACATAAAGCCATATGCACAAGGTGGCACATGTGTCTGGAACTCAGTTGCTGTGGCTAGAAGTCCTGGCATGCCCCCCAATCTCTTTCTCAAGGAGAGAGAATGGGCACACCAGGGCCTTTAGCAGCTGCAAACAAATTCCAGACACGTGCGCCACCTTGGGCATATGGCTTTATGTGACTACTAGGGAATCGAACCTAGGTCCTTTGGTTTTTCAGGCAGGTGCCTTAACCGCTAAGCCATCTTTCCAGCCCTAAAATATTAAAACAAAAACAAAAACAAAAACAAGACTTCTAGAAGAGATGCCTAGGGCAAGGCATGGGAGTGAGAAGCTTCTATTTCCTCTCCAGGCAGGGGTACTACCCTTCTAGTTGCTTGCATGTGTTCTCCAACCTGGAGGTTCTCTCAACCCTGTTCTGCAGGATATCTACAAAGAACTACAGGTGGTTGGTGATTAACTCAATCTCCAGCTCCCCCCTCCCCGAGGTCTGGGTAGGGCTGAAAGTTCAAACCCTCAGATCACATGGTGGTTTCCTTGGCAGGCAGCTCCCCAAGTGAGGCAATCCAGGAGCTCCCAGATACCATCAGCTCCTTAGACAACAACAACAACAACAACAACAAAAAACACAATGTTGAATGTTCCAAGGGTTTTAGGAAGTAAGATGTTACAAAATGGGGAAGAGTGTTAAAAATAAAAGTCAAAACATTTTATGGCCTAGCCTCCATTACCACAATGTGTATAAAATGTATATAAACATTGTTGAGGATTTGAAAGAAATGACTGAGATTTCTCTCTCTCAAATAAGTAAATCCAAATAAGATCTTTTTTTTTTTTTTTTTAAAAAAAGGGCTGGAGAGATGGCTTAGTAAAGTCACTTGCCTGGCAAAGCCAAAGGACCTCGGTTCGATTCCCCAGAACCCACGTAAGCCAGATGCGTAAGGTGGTACATGCGTCTGGAGTTCGTTTGCAGTGACTGGAAGCCATTCTCTCTCTTGCTCCCTCCCTGTGTCTTTCTCTCTCTCTCACAAATAAATAAATACAAATAAATTTTTTTTTTTTTTTTTGAGGTAGGGTCTCAGTCTGGCTCAGGCTGACCTGGAATTCGCTATGGAGTCTCAGGGTGGCCTTGAACTCGCAGCAATCCTCCTACCTCTGCCTCCCGAGTGCTGGGATTAAAGGCGTGCACCACCACGCCCGGCACAAATAAAATATTTTTTAAAAAAGAAATGACCGAGGTAGCTTAATAGCATTTTTTTTGGTAAAAATGTCTTTTTTAATTTTTAAAATATTTTATTTATTTATTTATTTGAGAGAGAGGTAGACAGAGATGGAGAGAATGGGTGGGTGCACCAGGGCTTCTAGCCACTGAAAACAAACTCAAGATGCATGTGGAATCAAATCTGGGTCTTTAGGCTTCACAGGCAAGTGCCTTAACTGCTAAGCCATCTTTCCAGGCCCTAAAAATGTTTTTGATTGTGATTCCCATTAACTATTAGAAGACTATATATAAACCTGGAGTGTGGCCCACACCTGTAATCCCAACATTGGGAGGCTGAGGCATAGGGTCTTGAATTCAAGTCCCCTGGGCTACATATCAACATCCTGACTTTAAGAAAAAAAAAAACAGAGCCAGGTGTGGTGGCGCATGCCTTCAGTCCCAGCACTTAGGAGGCTGAGGTAGGAGGATGGCCATGAGTTTGAGGCCAGCCTGAGACTACAGAGTGGATTCCAGGTCAGCCTGAGTTAGAGAAAGACCCCCACCTCCAAAAAAAAAAAATTGAGTCTGGCATGGTGGCACACATCTTTAATCCTAGCACTCGGGTGGCTGAGGTAGGAGGATAACTGAGTTTGAGGCCAGCCTGAGCCTACATAGTGAACTGTAGATCAGCCTAGACTAGAACAAGACCCGACCTTGAAAACCAAAAAAATTAAGAATGAGCCAGCAATGGTGGTGGTGCATGCCTTGCCTTTGTCCCAGCACTTGGGGGATGAGGCAGGAGGGTTGCTGTGAGTTTGAGGCCAGCCTGAGCAACAGAGAGAGTTCCAGATCAACCTGGGCTAGAGTGAGACTCTCCTTGAAAACAACAACAATAACAAAAAATAGAATAAATAGCCACAAACTAACTCCAGACACATGTGCCACTTTGTCCATCTGGCTTATGTGGGTCCTAGGGAATCAAACCTGGGTCCTTTGGCTTTGCAGGTAAGTGCCTTAAGTGCTAAGCCATCTCTACAGCTCACAACTTAAGTTTTGTACCATGTGAATTTATTAACTATTGGAAACAGCACATTTGAAGACACACATACATACCCCAGGGGTCACAGAGTCACAAAGGGCCATCAATACTGTGAAGAAAGAAGCAGGTAGCCAGGCATGGTGGCGCACGCCTTTAATCCCAGCACTCGGGAAGCAGAGGTAGGAGGATTGCCGAGAGTTCGAGGCCACCCTGAGACTACATAGTTAATTCCAGGTTAGCCTGGACCAGAGTAAGACCCTACCTCGAAAAAGCAAAAAAACAAACAAACAAAAAAAAAAAAGAAGGAAGCAGGTAATTGGGTATGCTCACTAATGGTGATGACAACAGGAAAGAATCTAGCTGATTCATTTTGGGGTACAGAAAGTTGCCCATCTTAAGAGATCATGGTTAACAAAGGGATTAATGACTTGTTCTCTTCTGTTTCTAGGCTGCTGTCATGGGACCAGGCCAAGGGTAGCAAGCTGTTGGGTGTGACTTGTATGACCCAGAGCCCAGTTAACTGTTACTGTACCTGAGGTCATCCCAAGTTAGTCAACAGTTAAAGGATCCCAAGTTCATCACAACTGTCCAGCCTGCACATAGGCAGACATATGAGAATGCCTAGCTGAAATCTCCCAGATCCAGCAAAGATCAGCAGAACCTCATAGTTAGAGAGCCAACTGTGTATGGCTGTGTGCTGCTGAGTTTGGTGGTGGTGTGTTATACACTACTCTAGCAATAGACATGTTGTGACATAAAATGACATGAACTCTAAAATTTTCTTTTGCCAATCTATACGCAGGTTTAGCTTCTGCTAGGGAGAGTGTAAAGGAAGCAGGGGAGTCTGGAGCTCTGGGGGAGGGGCAGCACTGACTCTATCTTGAACTTCTGTGGAGCACCAGAGCTTTTTTGTTTGAGACAGGGTTTTACATTGTAGCAAAAGCTAACCTAGACCTATGGAGCCCAAGCTGGTCTTGAACTCATGGCAGTTCTCCTGCTTCAGCCTCCCAAATGCTGGGATTACAGGTGTGAGCCATCATACCCATCAGTACTTTGACCCACAGTGGGGTTCAATACATACTGTATCTAATCTGTAGCTCTATCTGTCCCTAGGTCAAGTAGATGCTAAGGTTGAGCTGGCATGCCTGTTTACCATGAGGACATATAGCTAGAAAGAAAAAATCCACTATTTATGAAAACAAATTTATTTCCTCTTTATAAATGTAAAAAAGAACATTGGATATAGAGTCTAAATATCTAAGTTGTCATCAGTCAGGAGCACACACCTATTACTGCTAGCATCCTTTAGTCACTTGAGTGTGGTGCCAGTAGAGTGGGGGCTGGGAGGTTGGCAATCTAGGTTACCCAAAGGGTGAGAGCTCCAGAGCCCCACCATCCACAGGATGGAGGAGGGGACAGAGGAAATGGGTGATACAGAGCACATGGGGAAGGAGACAGAGTGAGGTAGGAGACAATGATTGCATTCTGTACTGAAGACTGTGGGGAAAACTTTACCTTTTTTGCAAGGGAGAGGGTCTTCCTTTTTTTTGAGATAGCATTTCACTCTGTAGCCCAGGTTGGCCTTAAGTTCGTCAGCCTTCCAAGTGCTGGCATAATAGGCATAACTTATCACACCTGGTGGGTCTTCCTCTTAAATGCTGAGCACAGCTGGCTTTAGCTTGTTCTAAGAAGTCCAGCTGTTTTCTGGAGCTAAGGGCTGCCCCTCCCTGGGGATCAACGTAGGTGGCTTCTACCAGGAAGGAAAGGCACTCATCAGTGTCTAGGGTGGTCACCTTCGGACTTGCATGAACTCCTTGCGCAGCCATAGCGAGTCTTGGTAGAAGCGGGGGTCGCCCAATCTCATGGCTGTCCGTTTGTAGAAGTAACAGTACAGCACCGCCGCTGAGGACGAACGCACACAGAAGCTTCAGGGAAGGGCATGAGTGCTCTTTTCAGGGTGGGAACTGAACCTAATGAGCCTGTGTTCGCAATGGTTTGTCACCATCTCCCAGCAAGAGCAGAGGGCAGTCTTCTCTCCTGGCCTCAGTGTGGCTGTGCCAACCATGCCAGGCCAGTGGGGGGGGGGACGGGATGGGATGTGAAGCCAGAGGTGTATGGGGGATGAGTGTGTTGCTCTAGTCCTTACCTAGTCTCTGTAATACAAATATTGTCTGAAGTCCATCTGTCCAAATAAAGCTGTTGGAGTTTTTCCAGCGTAAGTTCTGAAGGATTAAGGACAGACAGGGAAAGGTTACCAGTGGCATTGAGTCTCTAAAAATCTCTGACTTGCTTGGCTGTAGTGAGCTACTCAGCTGAAAATCATGTTACTCTTCCCTCCTTATTACAAACCCAAGAAGTATTTCTCAAGGAAACCTCAAGCTCTCTTTTCTGCTGAAAAAGGAATCTTCTCTAACCAGAGAGAAGGTACAACTGAGATATTGTCTTCCACTCTGTTGGCTTTGCCAAGGAGAAATGACATATGCCATTTTAGGAATTTGGCTAGTCACTAGCCTTGAAAATCTCAAGACTCTGCTCTTGGCAAATCAAGGCTTTGGTGCTCAGGGCTTTATGAAGTTAACAGCTTGAGTACAGAGCCAGGCTGACATAGTGGCTGGAGGAAGCCCCTACACTTCACTTTCTCTGCAGCTTTCCTGTGTGCTCTGCTTCTCTCCGTGGCACTCTTGGGGCAGCTGCATAGAGGGTATGATGACAAGGCAGCACTAGCCAACACGTGTCTGGAGACTCAGGTTTTCTTTTTCTTTTTGGTTTTTCGAGGTAGGGTCTTACTCTAGTTCAGACTGACCTGGAATTAACTTTGTAGTCTCAGTAATCCTCCTACCTCTGCCTCCCGAGTGCTGGGATTAAAAGCATATACCACCACACCCAGCTAAACTCAGGTTTTCTGTAGTGCTGCAGATGGAGCCCAGGGCCTTAAATATTCTTGACAAGGGGTCTAATGCTGAGCCACCCCTAGCCCAGAGCCAAGACTTTAATGTGTTCCATCAAAATGAGCATATGAGAGACACATGATTTACCCCAAGAGAAGAAAGAATTGGTGAAACAGAAGTCTGAAGCCATGAGAACTGGATCAGATCTGGGACCTGGTAAGAACCAAAGGGAGGCATCCTGGGAGCTGGCTCTCCTAGTGTAAGGACAGGGACCCCACAGAGGACATGAAGGCAAAAAGCACTCTGGCCTGGCTACTTCCTAGAAATAGTCACTGTCTGTAACAATCACCATGGGACACTCATGCCCACACATCTGCCCACACAGCTGATGATAAAACAATTTCAACTTTCTACATTAGCCCTGGCCAGCCTGACTGGGGCAAAGGTAAACCAAATGCTATAGGAGAGTCCCTGCCTTCTTGAATAAGGCTGTTCTTCAACTCAGAAGGGTGGGCAAAAGTGCTTCATGAACCTGTCACCAGCACAGTACTCCAAGACACTTTCATTTCGCCGACTTCATATCAAAGATTCTGAACCATGTAAAAAAGAGTGCCTGGTTCTTGGAGCTTTTTTTTTTTCTGTCATGGCATCAACCTCCCAAGTAAGCATCCTACCAGTGAAGTACATTACCAGCCCCTACCCATTTTCTATTTTTCCCACAAGTGTATGTGTGCACATGAGTATAGAGGCCAGAGGATGACACTGAGCGTCTTCCTCAGTTACTCTCCACTTATTTCCTGAGGCAAGTGTCTCACTTGAACCAACAGGTCACTGACTTGCCCAGAAATACCATCTCTGCTTCCCAAAGGCTGAAAATATAGGTAGGCTGCCTTGTCTGCCCAGCATTTATGTGGGTTCTGGGGATCTGAACTCTAGTCCTCACACTGAAGGGCAAGCACTTTATCTACTGAGCCATCTCTCTAGCCCCTCCTTTTATGAGGGGGTGTTTTGAGATCAAGGCTTTAGTTTACGGGGGCTTAATCAGATTACTAGCTGGAGCACTGAGCCACCCAGCTCACACAGGTCCCAGATCAGATCCAGTTTGTGTGCTTCAGACTTGTTTCACCAGTTCTTCTGTCTCTCTGGATCTTTCTTTGGTCATTAAAAAAATATTTTATTTATTTGAGAGAGAGAGAGAGGCAGATAGAGAGAGAAAGAAAGAGAATGGGCATGCCAGGACCTCTAGCCACCGCAAACAAACTCCAGACGCATGCACCATCTTGTACATCTGGCTTATGCGGGTACTGGGTAATCAAACCTGGGTCCTTAGGCTTCGCAGGAAAATGCCTTAACCACTAAGCCATCTCTCCAGACTCAATTATTATTTTTAATTAGTGATGGGATTGAACCCAGGGCCTTATGTATGTTAGGCAAACACTCTACATTGAGCTACATCCCTAGTTCTTTCCTATCTCTCATGTGCTTTTTTTTTTTTTTTTTTTTTTTTTTTGGCAGGGTAGGGTCTCACTATAGCCCAGGCTGACCTGTAATTTACTATGTAGTCTCAGGGTAGCCTTGAACTCACAGTGATCCTCCTACCTCTGCCTCCTGAGTACTGGGATTAATGGCATGCGCCACTATGCTCGGCTTTTTATTTTTATTTTTTTGTTTTTTGAGGTCAAATTTCACTCTAGTCCAGGCTGACCTGGAACTCACTATGTAGTCACAGGGTGGCCTTGAACTCATGGTGATCCTCCTACCTCTGCCTCCCGAGTGCTGGAATTAAAGGTGTGCACCACCATGCCTGGCTCAGCTTTTTTTTTTTTGAGGTACAGTCTTGCTCTAACCCAACTATGTATTTCACTATGTAGTCTCAGGGTAGCCTCAAACTCATGGCAATTCTACCTTTGTCTCCCAAGTGCTGGATTAAAGGCATGTGCTACCATATCCAGCTTTTTTTAGATTTTTGAGTTAGAGTCTTGCTCTAGCCCACGCTGACCAGCAATTCATATATAGTCTCACAACTGGCCTCAAACTCACAGCAATCCTCCTACCTCTGCCTCCTGAGTGCTGGGATTAGAGTATGCACCATCATGCCTGGCTCTCATAATATGCTCATTTTGATAAAATACATTAATACCTCAGTGGTCTGGGCTACGGGTGTAGCTCAGTGAGGCTTGCCTTGAACTCACTATGCAGCCCAGACAGACCTTGAACTTGTGGTAATCATCCTACCTCAACCTCCCAAGAGCTGAAAATACAGGCATGTGCCAAGATTTTTTTTTTGAGACATGACCTCTAGCTCATGTCTCAACCTTGTGGGTACTGGTACTGGGATTACAGGCATTAGCCACCATGCCCAGTTACTCCTAACACCTGAGAATTGAGCTGGGGAGATGGCTCAGCGGCTAAGACACTTGCCCGAAAAATCTAATGACCTAGGTTCAATTTTCCAGTACCCACATAAAACCAGATGCATAAGGTGGAGCACGCATCTGCAGTTTGTTTGCAGTGGCTAGAGGCCCTGGCATGCCCATTCTCAATCCCTCTCTCTCTGCTTGCAAAAATAAAAATAAACACTCGGAAGGCAGAGGTAGGAGGATCGCCATGAGTTTGAGGTCACCCTGAGACTACATAGTTAATTCCAGGTCAGCCTTGGCCAGAGTGAGACCCTACTTCAAAAAACAAAAAACAAAAAAATAGCCGGGTATGGTGGCGCACGTCTTTAATCCCAGCACTTAGGAGGCAGAGATAGGAGGATCGCCGTGAGTTCAAGGCCACCCTGAGATTGCATAGTTAATTCCAGGTCAGCCTGGGCCAGAGTGAGACCCTACCTTGAAAAAAAAAAAAAAAAAAAAAAAAAAAAAAAAAAAAGAAGATCTGAGAATTCAGAATTGCTCTCTTACCATGACCCAGACATGAAAGGAGATGCTGAGGGCAAAGTACAGAGACGTCAGAATGATGGTCCCTTTGAACTTATGGAACAGGAGGTTGACCAGGCCAGCCTGGAAGACGAAGGTGTTGAAGAACATGAGGAATATGATGATGATGTTGAAGAGGATTGCAATATCCTGGATACTGTAGACATATAAAACAAAGTATAACCAAGCAGAGACCTTTGTAAGGACCTAAGAGCTAGTCTTCAGTCATCAGGAATACCATGAGGTCTGTCCTTCCTTGGGATATAGTCACCCCACTGCCCCACAGAAAGCATGGGTTTTTATATACGTAGTTAAAATGACCCACTTAGTTGAAGTCCACAGACAAGGCTTTCCTGGCCTGACATTTTTTTAGAGGGTGCAGTGGTGCTGGAAATCAGACCCAGGGCCTTACCTATATTAAGGAAGTTCTCTACCACTGAGCTACATACATCCCCAGGCCCTCTACTAATACCTTTAAAATGCTAAACCATGACTGACAGGACCTTCAAACTGCTTGGGCTCAGCTTTCCAAGCCTGCCCCCTATACGCACATGAAGAGTACCAGCTGGATGACAGGAGCCATTCGGAGTAGCTCTGAGAAGGAATTGACAAACAGGTCATAGGACAGCAGCAGGAACTGCAGGGAGAGAACCAGGCTATAGTTACTGGTCTGGAGCATCTTCCTTCCACTCTCTTGGGTTCCCAGAGGCACATGCCACAATTTTGATGAAAATTGCTTCTGGTTCTCTGCTCAGTTCTGGGAGAGAAGCTTCTATTTCTTCCCAATCCGCCCTGTTTCTCTGGCTCTCAGGCAAAGACCCTTTGGGGCAAAAAAGAGACAAAGTTAGAAATCTAGTAATAAACATTTCCCAAGTATCTACTGTGTGCCAAATATCAATCCAGGTGATCAGGATACATTAGTGACAAAACTAAGAACCAAAACTACCTAAGTAAAGCCAAGTGTGGAGGCACACATTTGCAGTCCTAGTCCGTTGGAGGTTAAGCAGGATGGTCTTGAGTTTGAGGCTGGTCTGGGCTGTGCTAGTAAGACTGTCTCAAAACACACAAACACCCAAGTCTCCAACCTGTCATCACTTCAGGGACTTTCAATCTCAAACTTTTTTCAACATCTGAACCCACCTAAATGCACAACTCTTCTCTAAATTTTTTGTTACCTTTCCATAAATTTTATTATTTATGTATGTGTTGCAGTCATGCGTTGCCTGGCAGAGGAAAATTTCCAGATTAGTCCTCACCTCATTTCTGGCAGGGTTTCTCACTCTAGATTCTTGCTCTGCTGTGCTCACTGCAAGCTTCCAAGAAAATTCTGTCTCTACCTTCCATCTTGCCATCAGCATCAGTGTGCTAGGATTAATGAAACCCACCATGGCTTCTGGCTTTTACATGGGGTAGGGACTCAAACTTGCGTACTATAGTTTATTTTTGCTTTGTTTGGGGGGGGTTGGATAGGGTCTCACTTTAGTACAGGCTGACCTGGAATTCACTATGTATTCTCAGGGTGGCCTTGAACTCACTGCAATCCTCCTACCTCTGCCTCCCCAGTAATGGGATTAAAGGCGTGCACCATCACGCCCGGCATTGGATACTATAGTTTGAACTGTAAGTGCTTTATCCACTGAGCCACCCTCCCAGCCCCCCCCCCCTTTTTTTTTTGGTTTTCCAAGGTAAGGTCTTGCTCTAGTGCAGACTGACCTGAAATTTGCTCAGTATTCTCAGGATGGCCTTGAACTCACATTGATCTTCCTACTTCCTACCTCTACCTACCAAATGTTGGGATTAAAGGCGTGAATCACCACGCCTGGCTCCAGCCCATGTTTTGATCATCTTTGTGTATGTGTGTTCATGTATGTGAGTGCAGGCACACATGACATGGTATATGTGTGTAGAGGTCAGAAGATAACCCCAGTGTTGGTCCTTGTGTTCTGCCTTGTTTGAGGCAGGGTCTTTTGTTTACTACTGCAAATATGAGGTTAGGTGGCCTACTATCTTCAGGGATTTCCTGTCTCCACTCTCCAGCTTGCCATAGGAGGGCTGGGGTTATAGATGCTTGCTACTGCATTTGGCTTTACATGGGGTCTGCGGATCCAAACTCAGATTGTCACGCTTTTACAGCAAGCATTTTATCCACTGAGCTATTCTCCAGCCCTCTTCTTAATTTCTTTTTGAGCCAGGATCTTGCTATATAGCACCGTCTGGCTTGGAACTTGTTATGTAGTTCAGGCTGGCCTTGAACTCATGATCCTCTTGCTTCAGCTTCCAATGTGCTGGGATTACAAGTGTGTAGCACCGCACATGGAACATGTGCAGACCTTTCAAACCAAGAACACCTAGAGGCTCTACATGTAAGAGTAAGGGTCTGGTCATGTAGTAGCTATAACAATAGCAGGGACTATTCTAATCACTGACATTGAAATCTCACCATAGATCATGAGGTAGAAGAAAATTCTTACTTTTCCCATTTTACAGATGACAAAGCTAAAGCCCAGAGAGGTAAAATAATATTCCAAAGCTAAAATAAGGTAAGTGGCAGATTCTGATTCATGCAACCTGAGTGGAGACTCTTTACTTAATTATTGTGATAAGCTGCCTCTTACAAAACAGATAGACTGGTAAGAAACTAGGTGGAGAAAGTGCTCACAAAATAGTGGGAAGTGGGGCCTAGAAAGATGGCTTAGCGGTTAAGCGCTTGCCTGTGAAGCCTAAGGACCCTGGTTCAAGGCTCGATTCCCCAGGACCTACGTAAGGGGGCGCACGCATCTGGAGTTCGTTTGCAGTGGGGAGGCCCTGGCGCACCCATTCTCTCTATCTATGTGCCTCTTTTTCTCTCTGTCACTCTTAAATAAATAAAAAAATAAACAAAAAATTTTTTTGGTTTTGCAAGGTAGGGTCTCACTCTGGCCCAGGCTGACCTGGAATTAACTATGTAGTCTCAGGGTGGCCTTGAACTCTTGGCGATCCTCCTACCTCTGCCTCTCCCGAGTGCTGGGATTAAAGGCGTGCGCCACCACGCCCGGCTAAAAAATTTTTTTAAAATAGTGGGAAGTGGTGCAGAGTGCAAGGGCACAAATCTCTCCGGAAAAGCTTTATGCTGAGGTTATAGCAGAGACATGTAGCATCAGGCAAGGACAACATATTTAGAAATTTACTTAATCCCAGGACTATCTTGACAAGTAGTCATTTTAATCCCCATTCTGCTCAGAGGCACTGAGAGGTTCAGGGCCTTTTCCACCTCCCCTGGGTGGAAAAGTCTCACCTTATTGGATGTATGAATGTGGCTTCTCTGTGCCGGCGTTTTCTCATTCACTAAATAATACTGATAGCCATCTCCTAGGTACCAGCAGCTGGATAATCTTGTTAGCCAGAATTGCCTTTAATCCTCACAACTCAGCCAGGAGGGACAAAATTATCCGCTGGCTACTGGCAAGGGCGGTTCAAATCATTCTCTCCGGGTCGCAAGTGCGCAGAACCAGGATTCTTGGGTCTGACGCCAAATACACCCCTTCGCAGGCCTCCACCAAGGGCTGCTGGGAGGATCCACTACACAGAAACGTGGACGAGCATCCCCGGCAGCTTGGCGCGGAGGTGAGCTCTTCAGTCGGTCCACCGCGACCTGCCACCTTCCCTTTATCCCTGGAGCAATTCTGCCACCCTTCCCAATCCCCTCTCAGTCGTGTCTTGGCAAAAAGCCCACCCAAAGCAACAGCAACCAAACCGCTGACTTCCAGCCACTCTGCCTACTTCTCACCATCCTCGTTCACCTTAAAGAACCTACGTCTGTTGTCATGGGGACACCCGTAGGGCTTCCGGAAACCGATTTGAAATCCCGGAAGTTGATGGCGGACGCGGCTCTGCGTACTTCCGGTCCACAGAGCTCCCTCGGCTTTCGGGCCTGCCTGGCTGCCATGTTTCCTGGGCCCGCCCTGTTCCCGGTAGTCTCAGCAAAGCCGCCCGCTGCCCATGGCGTCCCACTCACCGCCCCCGCGGCCTTGCAAGAGGGCCAGCCCCGACCGGAGGCTTGTTATCAACTCGGACATTTCTTCCTAATCGGGGCGGGGGGAGTGGCAGACATGTAGTAGACACGCTACCGCGCCCCCAGACCCTGACCGCCGACCCCGGGGTCCTCAGCACGCAGGCGGCGGCCGAGGACGGGGCCCGGACTTCATTTCCCAGGAGGCCTCGCTCGGCACCGGAAGTGCCTCGAGTCTATAAAGTCCCTGGCAGCGCCCTCTGCAGCGGTGTCCGCTGACTGTAGGCTGAGTGGGGATCCTGTTCTACAAGTTCCAGAAACCCCGAGGTGACAGCTCTGGCGCAGCAGCGAGAAGCGGCTCGCGGAGACCCTGGCTCCATTGCATCCCACTGTGATTAGGGGTGAGGAAGAGACCAGGGAGCTGGGTCCTCGGCTGGCTCCGCTACCGCCTTGCTTCGCGCTGTCACGACCCCTCGCTCAGCCTGCTTTTCCTTTTAGGAGTTAAGACACTTGTCCGCTCCCTTCTTTAGGTTTTTCAGAAGACGCAAAGAGCAGGCAGAACTCTTAATTCCCTTTTCACTCACGATTAACTGGGACCAAGCATCTAGCGGAGGGGTTACTTTTGCGCCCCCCCCCCGTGTGCCTGGAATGGTTAGATCTGACAATCCGAAGGAGGACTTTGTTTACCTAATTCCTGGCTGCACTATAAGGCCGTTTACTCATGAGTCCTGCTATTACAGAAGCTACCTTGGAAAATGAGTTCTGAGAAGGAAGGGACTTGGATGCCTGTCCTGCCTTGTCATTTACTTTGGACAAGCCACTCTCTCCCGTGTTGCAGTGTTTTTGAAATATTAAAGGTTTTTAGGGCTTGAACTATAGTTTGGTTTTCAGGATTCTTTTTTTAAAAACTTTATTTTTTTAAATTAATTTATTTATTTGAGAAAGGGAGAGAATGGGCGCGCCACTGCAAATGAACTCCAGATGCATTCGCCCCCTTGTGCATCTGGTTTACGTGGGTCCTGGAGAATCGAACCAGGGTCCTTTGGCTTTGCAGGCAAATTCCTTAACCGTTAAGCCATCTCTCCAGCCAGTTTTCAGGATTTTTAAAAAAAGTTTTTTTAAAAAATGTTTATTTATTTTTTTTATTTGACAGAGAAAGAGGGATAATGGGCACGTCAGGGCCTCCAGCCACTACAAACGAACTCCAGATGCGTGCGCATCCTTGTGTAGCTGGCTAACATGGGTCCTGGGGAATCGAACCTGGGTCCTTTGGCTTTGCAGGCAAACACCTAACTGCTAAGCCATCCCTTCAGCCTCCGTTTTCAGGATTCTTTTTTTTTAAAGATTTTATTTTTATTTATTTATTTATTTATTAGAGACAGAGAGAGAGTGAGAATGGGCACGCCAGGGCCTCTAGCCACTATAAACGAACTCCAGATGCATGTGCCACCATGTGCATCTGGCTTATGTGGGACCTGGAGAATCAAACCTGGGTCCTTAGGCTTTACAGGCATGCGCCTTAACTGCTAAGCCATCTCTCCAGCCCTGTTTTCAGGATTCTTAATGTCACCCGCACTGGGGAGGGTGAGCAGCAAAGTGACTTCCTTCATGTTTGTAGTTCTAGTATAAAGGTAACTGCAAGAATTTGTAGGAGCCTTTTTCTAAGACCAAGGGCTGAATGAGAGAGAACACATTTCTTACGTCTTGGTTCTTGATTTCTGACTTGATTCTGGTTTAATTCAGCCTATGAGGATCCCTTTGCTAAGGAATTGAGGAAAGGGCCCCAGATCAGAGTAGACCAACTACATCCCACAGGTCACATCTGAACCCAAGTGGCTATTACATGTTTAAATTATTTAAAAAGATGAAAAGGGGGTCTGGAGAGGGGGCACAGCAGTTAAAATCTCTTGCTTGCAGATACTGAAGGTCTGGGTTCGATTCCCCAACACCCATGTAGAGCCAGATGCACAAAATGGTGCAGGAGTCTGAAGTTTGTTTGCAGTGGCAGAAGGCCTTGGCACACCCATTCATTCTCTCTCTCTCTCTCTCTCTCTCTCTCTCTCAAATAAATAAATAAGTAGGGCTGAAGAGATGGCTCAGTGATTAAGGCACTTTCTGGCAAAGCCTAAGGACCAGAGTTCAATTCCCCAGTACCCACATAAACCCAGATGCACAAAGAAGCACAGGTATCTGAAGTTAATTTGCAGCAGTTGGAGGCCCTGGCATGCTCATTCTCTCTTGTTCTTTCTCTTTCTCTGTCTGTTTGAAATAAATAAATATTAAAAATATGAAAAGGATTATGCTTCTGGGGTGTGGAAATCATATGTCCACATATAGTCATATTTATGTGGGACATAGTTATGCTCATTTGTTAAGATATTGTCCATCATGGATGACACAGTTGTGATAGAGACCATATCCCTGCAAACCTTATATATTTATGACCTCCCCTAAAAGTAGGGTTTGCTGACTCTTGCCTTAGAGTGAGGCTCTGCAGAGTGAGGGCAGGGGACCCGTCTAAGGTGAACATGTCCTGGAGTCCTAGTCCAAACTGCTCTCTTAGGACAAATATGAGCCTAGTGTCAACATTTTCATGTGATTTTCACTATATTAGTAGTCCTTTATCCTGCTTTTGTTCTTTCTTTTCCCTCAGGAAAATGGATGACTTGTCTGTGCACTGTGGACAGAACAGCATAACTTTCCTGCCTTCTGTCATGAAAGTGTCCCCACCATCCCGTTTTGAACCTGCCACACAGCAATAACTTAGGACTTCTAGGGATGTGATGTAGTCTATTTGGGTTTTATATTTAGTTTCCCATTTCTTTTCTCTCTTTTTGCTTTTCAAGATAGGTGGAATTCATTAAAAGTAAAATGGTAGCACTGTTAGTGGGTGAGAGTAGATAGTGGCCAAAGAGATCATTGTGTAAGGCATACTCCTGAAGGGCCAGAGTGGGCAGCAGTCAAAGGACCATTATCTCCTTTTCCTTTTGAAAAAGGAAAAGAAACTGTGGACATAGATATTTTCACATATCTGGAGCCTGCTAACCAAGAGCATTTCACTGGAGGAGTGGAGGGTGCAATAGGTAAACACTTGGTGACCCAGAACCTCTGCCATTGCAGTAGTTGAGGAGGCTCTTCAGGCTGGGTAACAAATCCCTGAACCCAGTGGCTGAGTCAGGAAACTCACCCCACCCAGCCTACAGTCCTTCCTTTCTCTGAGGTTGTTGCTACCTTGAGTTACCTTGTGAGAGACCTGCATCTGCTTTGATTAAATGGACACCTTGCATGGGGAGAGAAGGCATGGCAAACATGGGAGTCAGGGCTACCGAGACAGGCATGGGAACTGTGAGCATCAGGGTTTTTTTTTGTTTTTTTTGTTTTTTTTTGCAAGGTAGGGTCTCACTCTGATCCAGGCTGACCTGGAATTAACCATGTAGTCTCAGGGTGGCCTCCAGCTCACAGCAATCCTCCTACCTCTGCCTCCCGAGTGCTGGTTTTATTTGTTTTTGAGACCAGTCTCACTGTGTTCCACAGGCTGGCCTATTGCTATATTCAAATAAGCCTCCCGCCTCAACCTCCCAAATACCAGGAGTATATAGGCCTTATCATGATAGTGATTCAGATAAAAATCCTATGCAAGCAGTAACTAAGAAGTTACAATACTGACCTTCACAATGTCCTTATACATTTTTTTTCACTTGATTTTACAACCTGTGGCCAAGGAAAGAGTTCAGGTTAAAACCTTGAAATCAGACAAGGATGTGACACTCCTGTCAACTTATTGGATCCTAATGCTAGTACTTAATGGTTCTGAGTCTTACTTTCATCATGCATGGAATGAAGGTGATAGTCCTCACAAGGTTTTTAAATTTAATTTAATTTAATTTAATTTTTTTCTGGAGGAGCACATTTTAATTTTATTTTTTGAGGTAAGGTCTCACTCTAACCCAGGCTGACCTAGAATCACTATGTAGTCTCAAACTGGCCTCAAACTCACAGCAGTCCTCCTACCTCTGCCTCCTGGGTGCTGCTGGGATTAAAGGCGTGTGCTACCATGCCCGACCCCCACAGGATTAAGAAGAGTGAGTGGGACCATGTGTAAGGTTCTGGTACTCACAGCTAGTGTTTTTTTGTTTTTTTTTTTTTTTTCTGAGGTAGGGTCTCATTCTAACTCAGGCTGACCTGGAATTAACTATGTAGTCTCAGAGTGGCCTCGAACTCTCAGCGATCCTCCTACCTCTACCTCCCGAGTGCTAGGGTTAAAGGTGTGTGTTACCATGCCCAGCTACAGCTAGTGTTTAATAAGTATTTTCTACTTATTGCTGTAACTTCTTATTTCAGATGAGAACAAGTTCTTTAATGTTAAGTGTTTTCCTGAAGGTGCCTAATTTATGAAAATCAGAGCCCAGACCTCTCTTCTGTGAGTCTTTTGTTGAGTCTAAGGTAAGAAATCAGGTATTGTCCCTCTTTAGGAGTTATTGGCTATTCTTTCTGTTAGCTTGTCCAAAGGGAGGGCCCTCAGTGGTATGGAACCATGTTACTTTCTTGGTGTGATTCTGTGGGACAGGGTAACTACTTTGAGGAAGTCTGGGCTATGCTGCCCACATATTTGCTGGAAGCAGGGCTGGTCTTGTGCTTCTGCCCACTTGTCTGTCCTTCCCTTCCCTTCCCTTCCATTTCCTTCTTTCCTTCCTCCTTCCCTCCCTTCCTTCTTTCCTTCCTTCCTTCCTCCCTCCCTCTTTCTTTTCTTTTCTTTTTTTCTTTTCTTTTCTTTTTTTGGTGTGTATGTGCTACTAGGCACCTAACCAGTGACCTTCCTTCCTCATGCTAAGCAAGCCCTTTTGTGGCTGAGCTACAAACCTAGCCCTTTGCCTGGCTGTTAAGAGCCGCTATGTGGGGACATAAGCCGGAAACCAGAGTTGGTTTCTGAGTTTATTGAGTACATGTAGAAATATAAAAATAAACATCATACTTTCTAGACCGTGAGTTCTTGCTTCCTCTTTTCTCCTCTGGACTTTCCCCAGAAAAGGGAAAGCAGAAGTCTCGGGCTTTGAGGCTGCTAAGGTGTGCCACTCAGTTCAGGGAGGTGAGCGGAGGACTCTGGGTTTCCAGTCTCACCTCCACAAAGGGCATTGGCCCAATGGAGTTCATCCTCTGGAGAATGAACTCTTCTGTAGAAATGGAGGCCTCCTAGACCTTTCTTCCCAGGTAACTTAATGATGTGAAGTGAGTATCTCTAACCAAAAATCCTAAATGTTTTGAAACCTGAAAAATTTTTTCAAAAATATTTTTAGCCAGGCATGGTGGTACATGCCTTTAATCCCAGCACTTGGGAGGCAGAGGTAGAAGGATTGAAATGAGTTCAAGGCCACCCTGAGACTACAGAGTGAATTCCAGGTCAGCCTGGGCTAGAGTGAGACCTTGAACCCCCCCCCCCCAGTAAAAATTCTATTTATTTGCACAAAAAAAAAAAAACAGGGTATTTTTTATTTATATTATTTGCATTCATGTATTTTATTGTCCTCCTCCCCTTCCTCCCATGGGCATCAATGGGGAATGTTTATTGCATTGTGAGTTTGGGTCTTTTCTGTGCATAATGCCCCAACTTGTGACTCTAACAATCTTTCCGCCCCCTCTTCTGCGAGTTTATTCCAGGGTCTTTTGCCCCTGCAAACATGCACCAGATGCTTGTACTGGGGAATCGAACCCATGTCAGCAGGCTTTGCAAACACGCACCTTTAATCACTGAGCCATCTCCCCAGCTCTGAAACTTTTAAATAATTAACATATACTCAAAGTATGCAATATGCAAATGCTCATAATCCAGCAGTCTCTGTAATCTGAAACGTGTCTGCATCCAAGCATTTTGTATAAGGGGCACTCAACCTATAACATATTTGCCTTTTTCCAGTTGTGGGCTTGCTAGAACCCACAGACTGGGTGATGTGGTCTGTATCTTAATTCTTGTCTCTTCTTTCCTGGGTTGGGGGTGGGGATCCTTGTTTACCTTTTGGTTCTGTGTGGGAAACTAGTTAGTGCTAAGGCTTTAAACCCAGGGCCTTGTCATCTTGCCCTCACCCTGTGCTTGCAGCTGTGTGCACTCCCAGGTGCTGTGGTGAGGTATTACTCACTTCTGGCCCATCTCCTGTGAGTAGAGGGTGGTGAAGCAGAAAAGATTCCATGCCACAGAACAAGAAGGAGGGCAGGGTTATTTCCTCTAGCTGATGTGTGAGGTACATTGACTTTTGCTTCTTCTAGGAGTTCCTGATCAGAATGGCTTTGGGATGGTTTTACCTGTCCTGCCTGGTGCTGGGGTCTCTGGGTTCAATGTGCATCCTCTTCACTATCTATTGGATGCAGTACTGGAGAGGTGGCTTTGCCTGGGATGGCAGTGTGCACATGTTCAACTGGCACCCAGTGCTCATGGTTTCTGGCATGGTGGTGATCTACGGAGCTGGTAAGAGATTGGTAATGTGGGAAGCATGATATGGTTTAGCCTTGGCCAGGGTAGCACTTTTCCCTCTCCAAGGCTGGGTTGTATTGGGCTATCTCTGAAACCAGCTGTCACTGGGGAAAAAGGTGGAAAGTGTAGGGACAGCTCAGAGGGGCAGCTTCACAGATACTGGGGGATAGAGTCAGCAAGATTTTTGTGAAGGGCTAGACCTATAAATTCTTCAGACTTTAGAAGCCATGTGATCTGTGTTGTAGCTCTTCAGCCTTGCCACTGGATCATGAAAACAGCCACAGAAAATACATAAGCACACAAGTGTGTGTCTGTGTTCCGATAAAACTCATTTACAAGGGCTGCAGAGATAGCTTAGTGGTTAAGGTGCTTGCCTGCGAAGCCTAAGGACCCAAGTTCGACTCCCCAGAACCTATGTAAGCCAGACATACAATGTGATGCATGCTCACAGGGTGGTGCATGTGTCTGGAATTTGATTGCAGTGTCCAGAGGCCATGGTGCACCAATTCTCTCTCTGTATCACTTTCTCTCTCTCTCATAAAAAATAAATTTGGCCGGGCATGGTGGCACATGCCTTTAATCCCAGCACTCGGGAGGCAGAGGTAGGAGGATCGCCGAGAGTTCAAGGCCACCCTGAGACTATATAGTTAATTCCAGGTCAGCCTGGACCAGAGTGAGACCCTACCTTGCAAAACCAAAAAAATAAATAAATAAATAAATAAATTTTAAAAACTGCATTTACAAAAGTAGGTAGTGGGCTGGATTTGACCTAGGTGCTGTAGTTTGCTGACTCCTGCACTAGGGAACAAGAAGTTGAAGTGTCTTATAGTAGGGTCCCTAACTGAGGAGTTTCTTTATTCTTCTAGGATCCATCCTTGTCCCTTAATTCAAATCTGTACCCTGTGACATGGGAAAGGAGCTTCATTTTCCCTCCTTATAAAATGGGAATGATGATGGTCTGGAGGGATGGTTTAGCAGTTAAGGCATTTGCCTGCAAAGCCAAAGGACCCAGGTTCGATTCCCCAGGACCCATTTTAGCCAGATGCACAAGGGGGAGCATGCATCTGGAGTTTGTTTGCAGTGGCTAGGTCCTGGTGCACCCACTCTCTCTCTCTTGCTCTCTCTTTCCCTTTTTTTCTCTGTCAAATAAATAAATAAATAATAAAATGGGAATGATGATAAAATTGATATACCTTACCATATATAGTTCACATACACCATTTACTTTTGTCCTTTTTCCCTCCTTCCCTTCCTTCTCTCTTTCTTCCATCCTTCTTTCCTTCTTTTTTTTATGAGAGAGAGAGAATTGGCACTCCAGGGCCTCAAGCTACTGCATTTGAACTCCTGACATGTGTGTGCCACCTTGTGTGCATGTACAACCTTGTGTGCTTGCATCACCTTGTGCGTTTTGCTTACATGGGACCAGGAGAGTTGAACCTGGGTCCTTAGGCTTTACAGGCAAGCACCTTAACTGCTAAGCCATCTATCCAGCCCTTTCCTTCCTTTTTTCAAACAATATTTTATTTATTTATTTATTTATTTATTTATTTATTTATTTATTTATTTATTTAAGAAAGGGAGGAATGGAGAGAGAGAGAGAGAGAAGTGGCAGGTAGAGAGAGAGAATGGGTGCCCCACGTCCTCCAGCCACTGCAAATGAATTCCAGATGCCTCTGTCACCTTGTATATCTGGCTTACATGGGTACTGGGGAATCAAACCTGGGTTCTTAGGCTTTGCAGGCAAGCACCTCAACCTCTAAGCCATCTCTCAAGCCCTCTTCCCTCCATTTTCTCCTCTCCTGTCCTCCCCCCCAGTTTTTAAAATTTGAAAAAAATTTTTTTGAGGTTAGGTTTTGCTCTAGCCCGGACTGACCTGGAATTCACTATGTAGTCTCAGTGGCCTTGAACTCATGGAGATCCTCCTACCTTTGCCTCCCAAGTTCTGGGATTAAAGGCATGCACCACCATGCCCGGCTTGAGATGGTTTTGCTATATAACCCAGTGAAGATGAAAGCCATCAGGTGCAGGGCTGCGTGGAAGAGTTTCCAGGGCAGCTTATATAATCCTTGAACTTTCTTTGTAGCCCAGGCTTGCCTGGAATTCATGATCTTCCTGCCTTAGCCCCCTGAGCACTGGGATTGCTGTCATGTGCCATCATGCTTACTTTCCATTTTATTCTTACAATAAGCATGTGAGGTGGGCCCCATTTTACAGATGAGGGAACTTAGAGTTAGGAAAAAGAAGCCAAACAGTTAAGAAGTAGAGCCTGGATTTGAACCTGTGTTGACTGCCCTCCATGCCTGAGATCTTTGGTGTTTTTACTTTTCACTTTTTGCAGTGCTAGAGATGAAATGGAGCCCAGGGCCTGCTGCATGCTAGGCAGGTGCTCTACCATTGAGCTTCATCCTCAGCTCTTCATGCCTGAGTTCTTGACAAATAGCTTTTGTTGCAGACATCAGTTGATAAAACAATGAATGAGACGATGCTTTGTGGCCCATATAGTGTTCAGGCTTCTTTCATGATTGCTAGGACAGAATGGTAGATTCAGAACACTGGCCCTTCTTGCCTCCCTTCCTAGCCAACTGTGTCACACAAATGATGGGAGGAAAGACACTGAGGAACTGATACTGATGTTCTGGCACTTCCTTTTCCTGATGGGGTACTGTGTGGGGTCTCATCATGATACATGGAGATGTGGCTGAGCCACAGGACTAC
Organism: Orientallactaga sibirica; assembly: GCA_036365145.1. Lineage (NCBI taxonomy): Eukaryota > Metazoa > Chordata > Mammalia > Rodentia > Dipodidae > Orientallactaga > Orientallactaga sibirica. The sequence goes on from JAEOAD010001269.1 coordinate 824,973, forward strand.
TCTCTCACAGCGTCTTTGGTGTATCGTCTGCCTGCGTCATGGGTGGGACCCAAGCTGCCCTGGAAACTCCTCCATGCAGCCCTGCACCTGATGGCTTTCATCTTCACTGTTGTGGGGCTGGTTGCCGTCTTTCAGTTTCATACCCACTCAAAAATCGCCCACCTCTACTCCCTGCACAGCTGGCTGGGCATCACCACTGTCATCCTCTTCACCTGCCAGGTAAGTGCCCTCTTTTCTTCCTTCTGGGTTGCCATGGTCAGGTTTAGCACCATGGGCTCTGGGGTGGGCTTCACCGGCCTCAGCTCCAAATATTCCCTCTGCTTGCTGCCTGAGAGGGCCTCACACCATGCACACCATAGACTTAGCCATTGAAATGGCTGAGAGAGATTGGGGTTCTCACTCTTAGTCTGTTCCTTATAGCCACAAAGCCCTGTGGACTAGTCTATGGCTGCATGCTCCATGCTTGCTCTAACCCACCCTCTTTTCCACTTTACCTCATTGAACCAGAAGCAGTTCTGACAGTGGTTTCAGTATTCCAGCATCAAGTTCTATGCTAGAGCTGTTTGTGAGCAAGGACTGGAAGGGCCCAAGGCTATTGAGGATGGCTGGGGCTAGAAGATTGCAGCTGAGCCTATCTTGCACCTGTCTAGTTGCTTACGTAATAGAAGTAGGCAGACAGGTGTAGCATGCAGATGTTGCTATGCCTGATGGAGCATTTAAGTTGGGAAAGAAGGGCCAGGGGATGATGGCCAGCAGGAAGCACTGGGGTGTATGGATGACTTGGCACACTTGTGGTCACACACAGTAGTGCCAGGGGCTTCCTCCCTTGTATCCACAGTGGTTCCTGGGCTTTGCTGTCTTCCTTCTCCCCTGGGCATCGCTGTGGCTACGCAGCCTTCTGAAACCCATGCACGTCTTCTTCGGAGCCTCCATCTTCTCCCTGTCCATCGCATCTGTCATTTCTGGCATCAACGAAAAACTTTTCTTTGTTTTGTAAGTGTGAAGGGGTCCCTCACATTAAGGCACAGGGAAGACAGAATGGTCTTGAGAAGATGCATTCATGATCATAGGACCCATCCAGGGGAGGCAAGCTTGTGGGTTTGGGAATTTTCCTGATCTGGAAGGTGACAGACTTGGTCTGTCTTTAGTTTGAAACTGGTAAGTTGGTCAGCAAATATTTACCAAGAATCACATTGATTTAGTACCCACCGTTTGTCAGAAAATCTAAGTACCTTACGGTTACTCCTCTCATGCAACCTACACATATGCTATTGTCATTATGCTGGAGGGTACTGAGGTGCAGAAAAGTTAAGTAACTTACACAAGTCAGTAAGTGGTGGAACCTGGAGTTGAGTTAAGCTGTATGACTCTGGAGCCTCATTTCACCACTGCTGTCCATGGTTTTGAAGCAATGTAATAGAGTGATCAGCTAGTAAGATTAGATGTTGGTTCTGGCTTATTTTATTTTATTTATTTTATACAGAGAGAAAGAGTTGGATAGGAGATTGTAAGTATGGGTGCACTGGGCCTCCTGCCACTGTAAACAAACTCCAGATGCATCCACTACTTTGTGCATCAAGCTTTATGTGGGTACTGAGGAATCGAACCTGGGCTTTTAACTGCTGAGCCATCTCCCCAGCCCTGGCCCTGGGTTTAGATCTTGGCTGTGCCATTGACTAATTATGTACATATGGGCAAGTTCATCTCACTGGTTTGACCCTCAGTTTTCTCATAGATAAGAGGTATTATATGGTTTCTGTCTGTCACTGTGGCAAGAACTTATGAAGTATGCTAAGATTCCAGGTCATAAGTGGTGCTGAAGATTTTTTTCTCCATTTTTAATGGCATCAAGTCTCCCAGTGGGCAATAACAGGTGGAAAATTTCCTAAAGAATTTTTCTCACCTTTAGGAAAAATGCCACCAAGCCTTACTCCAGCCTGCCCAGCGAGGCTGTCTTCGCCAATAGCACCGGGCTCCTGGTGGTGGCCTTTGGGCTCCTGGTTCTCTATGTTCTTCTGGCCTCATCCTGGAGACGCCCAGAGCCAGGGACCCTGATTGACAGACAGGTATGGCTGTCTCCTGTTCCAGAGGGGAGTGGTCCAGGTATAGGGAAGGACCACCAGGAAGAGCTTGGTGTCTCTTATAGACAGCTTCATGTTGCTGGGATGAACATCCAGGCTAGGCACAGTTTAGGGGAGGAGGGGACTTATTTCAGATTACGGATCCAGGGGAAGTTCCATAATGGCAGAAGAAGCTGACTCCTGTTCATAAATTCATAACACAAGCCTGGCATAGTGGCGCTCCCCTTTAATCCCAGCACCAGGGAGGCAGAGGTAGGAGGATTTCCATGAGTTTGAGGCCACCCTGAGACTACATAGTGAATTCAAGGTCAGCCTGGACTAGAGCAAGACTCTACCTCAAAAAAGAATAACAACAACAAAAACCCAAACCAAAACAAAATTACAAATCCAAACACAGAGAAACCACCACCAGCCAGCAAAACACATCTGGCAGCAAGCAGGACCCCTGCAGAGCCCAAACCTCTCTGCACACCTTTGGGTTGGAGTTCCACCCCCAGTGACCCCTCCTCCAGCCAGGAAGCTGGAGAACCAAGTTACAAGCTTTAATAAAACATGTGAGTCAGCCGGGCATGGTGGCGCATGCCTTTAATCCCAGCACTCGGGAGGCAGAGGTAGGAGGATTGCTGTGAGTTTGAGGCCACGCTGAGACTACATAGTTAATTCCAGGTCAGCCTGGACCAGAGTGTGACCCTACCTCGAAAAACCAAAAAAAAAATGGGGTACATACATTCAAACTACTACAATGCCTTACCAAGACCATCCTAGTAGCCACATGGGAAGCCAATGGACATTAGTTGGCAGATGGGGTCACTGGCATCAGAGAAGCCAGGCCCAGGATTGGGCTCTCCAAATCCTCCTCCCCAGATTCCTGTGTCTTTGTGAGCTGACATATGGCCATCCCTTCCCTAAAGATAGGCTTGAGTATAGTGAGGGCTTGTAGTGACTTCTGCTTTGCCAGCTCAGGGGTTAGGCTAGTGTTTGGTGACACAGTAAGTGCTTGAAGCAGGTCTTGCCTGTTCTCAACCACTCAGGCATCTGCAGGTGTAAGGGAGATGTGCTATGTATCAGGCTCAAGGACTTTGGGGTTTCTCTGAAAGATATGGTGGCTTGGTTGGGGAACTCCCTACAGGTTGGGAGTGTATCTGAACAACTCAAACCGTGGTGTGACTCCTGCAGGTCGGGCTTTTTCTACATCATGTCTTTAATGCCTGTATGTCTGCCTTCTTTGCAGCCTCTGTTGCATGACGGGGAGTGAAGCAGGAAGGGGCTCCAGGAACAGTCTGCAGTGTGGTGTCTGCTCCCTCAGAAGCTCTGCTCCATGAGGCTGGTGTTAGCAGCAGACTTTCTTGGGTTGGGGCCAAACTTTTCTTTGCCTTGGTGTCAGACTTACTCTCCACCATTTGCTGCCCATCTGCCTCTCTTAAGGGCTGTGGCTTTTCGGCATTGCCTTTTCAGGGTCTCCATTTGCACATGATCCTCCTTGTCCTGGTCCCTCATGGTGCCTCTGCTGGATCTGCAGAAGTTGGGTTGGTTTCTCAGTAGGACTCTTCGGATTTGGTAGAAAATCCCAACAGCTTAGGGTTAGTCCATAATTTGAGATATTAAGTCAGCTCTTTGGAGGCAGTTAGGACACCCACCAGGGTGCAGCTGCCTCTGCTCTGTTACCCCATCCTGCCTGGCTGGATGTGCGGTTGGGTGAGGAAGGCATTTGAATGACTAAGGAGAAGGGGGGGATGGTAGCAGAACGGCTATTGCAGAGAAGTCAAGGGGCAGAGTGCTTGGAGCTGTTCCTTGCACATCTCTGCACTGTCCTATGTATATTGTGACCATTCTGCTCCATTTCTTCTAGCTGCTGCTTCAGCTGTGGCCTGGAACCCACCCTTTCCCTGTGGCTTATGTGCCTGTCACTTGCAGGCAGCCATGCGAGCCCTGGTAACCTGCCCTCCCAGGAACAGACAACTGTCCCCAGAGTACCACGTGATGACTAGCAGAAATTTCTGTGCCTTTCTCTCCTTTCCCTTGCTGGGTGCAGGTTTTCCTGTCTACTTCAGGCAGGTCCAGCCTCTTCCCTTGCCCTTGGCAGGGTCCCAACCCAACTGATCTTCCTTCTCCAGGCCATTGTGACACAGAAGCCAATGTTAATCATGCTCTGTAAGAGCCCTGGGAGCCACCGCTACTTCAGGGGCATCCTTGCTGAGTACTTAGGTGCCTCTTCTGCCCCACAATGGGTGCTTATCTGGCTGAACCAGCCTCTGGTGGTGTGCTAGAGTGCCAGCTTTGCTCTTCTCCTGAGGAGAAACCCAGAGGGGAGTGTGCCTCCTGTCTTCTACAGATAAGCCCTGCCAGGTGCCAGCCTCCAGGCGACCAGGCTTTGCAGACAGGTGGGAGGAGCCTGGTATTATGCACTCCCTGAAGGCAGTGATCAGGCTGAATTTTCACATAGGCCCTGCTGCCAGAATTTGGCAGGAGAGCTGCACTGGACTCTGACTGGATGCAGTCTGCATGCCGCTGGGATGACTGCCAGGCACCTTCGTCATGATCTGCTCAGCTGGTTAACATTGGAGGGAGAATTTCACTTGTCTACGAAGCTGGTTTTCATTAAACATGTTTTTATGTACCAAAGCTGTTAGGTCTGTTTGAGCTGGTATAACAAACACCACAGACTGGGTGGCTTAAAGAACACCAACTTAGTTCTCATACTTTTGGAGGCTGAAGTCTAAGATCAATGGCAGATGTCTGGCGAGGGCTACGGAGTGCAAGGTACTGCCTAGGCCCTTTCAGAAATGAGGGCATGCATCGTAATCATGAGGGTGCCTCCTCACCACCTGGTCATCTCACCAAGGCCCCACCTCCTAATGCCATTCCAGACTTGAGTTCCAAGACACAAAACATAACAAAAGCCTTTGCTGACAGGACAATGTTCTCAAATGAGTAAAAGCCTAAAGACGGGCCTGACCCTCACTCACCTAGGACATAGACCTAGAAAAGGGCCAGCCAGAAAGGACCAGAAATCCATGATGGTCCACCTTCATGAAAGTGTATGTGATTCACACATGTGTGGATATCAGTAAGAAATGGCTACACATGTTCATCTTAGGAAAGGTTCCATTTTATAATAAGACTTAAAAAGAAAAGGACAAAGCCAGGTGTGGTGGCACACGCCTTTAATCCTAGCACTCAGAACGCAGAGGTAGGAGGACCACCATGAAACTATATAGTGAATTCCAAGTCCATCTGGGCTAAAGGGAGGCCCTACCTTGAAAACTAACAGAAACAAAAAACAAAACAAAAACAGAAAAGGACAAGTCCTGGAGTCACTTGGCTAGGCAATGGCAAGAGGAGCCACAGGCCATTGTGTGAAGCCAGCCTTCTTCCTCACTGCTAGGCACATATATCCATACATGCTGACAACTAGCTTTGTCACCAGGGACCTGTGGTGTGCTGATGTCCAGGGAAGCCTAGGCAGAGAGGCCAGAGGCCAGGACAGCTCACAGGCAGATTTGAGCAACATAGAATATGCAGACTCCTTTCCTAGTGTGGCCAGCTATAAATAACACATGGTGGTGGAGGGGGGAGGGTTCCTGACACTCATGAGAATACTCGTTTTTGGTGAGTGATCCCTCAGACTAGGCTGGGCCCTCACCTTCATCAAATCATCTGAATTCTTTTTTTTTTAATATATTTTATTTATTTATTTGAGAGAGAGAGAGAAAATGGGCACACCAGGGCCTCCAGCCGCTGCAAACAAACTCCAGACGCATGCACCACCTTGTACATCTGGCTTATGTGGGTCCTGGAGAATCGAACCAGGATCCTTTGGCTTTGCAGGCAAATGCCTTAACCACCAAGCCATCTCTCCAGCCCAAAATAATCTGAATTCTTTTGAAATCCTGTGAGATGGTTACTGTTCTCATCTTATAGATCCCAAGGGGCTAAATACAGGCCTGAATGCATGTAGCCAGTTTAAGGCAGAACCAGATTTCACATTGTGGTTATGACCTATCACCAGTGCCTTGTGCCTCTCCTCTATGCCAAGGATGTGCTGGGTGTGCAGTGTGTGTGGTGTCTCACCAGGCACCAGTCCTGCTGCCCCCAGTGCAGATAATGACTGCACTAGAGAGACCTGGAGGCTGGTGTGGCTGCAGCTTCTGGCCTATCGGAGAGCTTTAGAACATGGTGAATTCTTTCCCTCTGATGACCAGATGCCAGTGCAATTTCTGAAGATCACTGAATTATTGACTTGATGCTGAGAAAAGCCTGTTAGCCATCCTGCTGTGCATCCACTGTGGTGTGTGCTTGGAGGACAGGAGAAGGGAGCCCACAACTGGCCACGTGCAGCACAGTTTGCCCCATTAGGTCAGGGATGGTCAGGAGCTGGGTCATGGTCATAGCACCTAGGGTAAAGGTACCTCAGAGGAGACAGTGGCTTTATAGCTCCACTGTGTTTTATTAGCTTTCTTTTCCACACTGACTGGGGCTCCAGTGTTGGTGGCCTTTCGGAGGGAGAGGCTTGGAGTCTTGGAACTGAATTATCACACTCAGAGGTCATGATGCACTCAGGGAAGAGTCTTCACTGATGCCCAGTGCTAGACGGGGTAGGACAGGTGTGACATGGGACTTCCCTCCCCGAGGAGGGAAAGGGCAGAGGTAGAAGGACACATGACCCACCCCAGCCAGGCATGGTCTGATGGAACAGTTCTGAAGGTGTGGTTGAGGATTTCCTGCTGGATGCAGAGGACAGGTGCTGAGCTAAAAGAGGAAGGTGACCACTGGAAGGTAGAAGGAAGTGACAGGGGTACTTCAGCCCAACAGTGAGGAGCTGAAGCCAAGGGAAGAAATCATGCTGCCTGGCTCTGCAAGACTTCCAGGATGGCACGGAGGATGGCAGCAGCTGCCACTGCTCCGGGGTCTGGCTGGTCCAGCCGGGCAGAACTGATGTAACTGGCTCTTCCAGCACCAGCTTCCATGTTCTTGGTGGCCTCTGCTGCAGCTTCAGCACTCTGAGGGGGTACAGTAGTAGACTCAAAGACAGCCCATCAAGCCTTCTGCAGGTCTTAGAAGTCTGACCCTCTACCCTCTTGTCCCTCTTTGCCAAAATCCTCCAATACCATCACCAAGTGGAAAGGTTACCTCTCACCTGCTTCTAGTAAGTAAAGAGGCTCTACTTACTGAGCCCCTGCTATGTCTCAAGCACTGAGCTGGGCTCAATTTATCTCCCTAGCCACAAAAAACACCTTTTCAGATAGGTACTCACCTCTACTGTATAGAGGTGGGAAAGGTGGGGCAGATGGGTCACTAACTTGCTCAAGGCCACATGGAGGTAGAAGTCAGGTGACTCTAAGCTGGTCTCCCTCCCTTACCTTCACTGCTTTGGTCAGGACTTGGATGAGATCAGCCCCGGGGCTCTTCCAGGCTTTGAGCTCCTGTCCTGCTGCCCACAGAGAGTCCAGCTACAAGGTCAGGGAAAGAAGGGTTGAGGAGGGGCTCCACTGAGTGTAGCTTTAGGGCTTGTTGGCTCAAAAGGGGGGAGGGGAGGCCATACTCTTGCGTACACACCATTGTCCTGTCTCCTGGTGCAGCATTTCCATATCTGGGAGTGAGAAAGAACAAAGTAGTCACTGTAGGCAGTCACTGTGTGTGGGGGGGGGACAGGGTCTGGCTAGGAATAGGGGACATCTATCAACCATCTCCCCAGTGCATCCCTGGTGTAAGGGCACAGGGCCCTGGCTCACTTCTGCATGGCCTCTATGCCGGCATCCATGGCAGCAGACCAGGCTGGGAGATCAGTCTTGGTCTTGAGGGGCTGGGCAGCTGCAGTGAGGAAAAGGCCATAGAGCTGGGGAGGACCAGAATACTGAGCATGTATAGCTGGCCGGCACCTAGCCAAGCTGGCAATCCTCCCTGTCAGCCAGTCCCCTCCAGGAGGCTGCAGGCACTCACCGCTCCAGATGAGCCTCCCATCTTCTCCAGCATCAGTACAGATAGTCTAGAGAGTAGCTGGGCAGGGCTGGATGGGGGTGGGCTCTCCTTCAACCACCCCTGGATGGCTGTGGGCAGACAGCGAGAGGCAGCCTTTAGAGATGCTGCCGGTTTTCTTCCCTCTCCCTAGCTCTCCACGCTAACATCCACGCTAGGGGTTACTGATTGGTCTTACTAAAGGTGGTGATTTCTGCCTGCTTTGTTCATTTTTTTTTTGTTTGTTTTTTAAGGTAGGGTCTTGCTCTAGCCCAAGCTAGCCTGGAATTCACTATGTAGTCTCAGACTGGCCTTGAACTCACAGTGCTTCCTGAGTGCTGGGATTAAAGGAATGTGCCACCATGCCTGGCTACTTTTTTTTTTTTTTTTTTTTTTTTTTTTTTTTTTTGAGCACAGGACCTCACTCTATTGCTCAAGCTAGTCTGGAACTCTGAAGCAAACTTCAAGCAATTCTCCAGCCTTAAGTACTAGGGTTACAGGCATGGAGCTACCACATCTGGCTTTGTTCGCTCTTAAAAAAAAAAAAAAAGGGGGCTGGAGAGATGGCTTAGCAGTTAAGGCGCCTGCCTTCTAAGCCTAAGAATGCTGGTTCCAATCTCCAGGTCCCATGTTTAGCCAGATGCAAAGTGACGCAAGGGCCCAATGCCGCACTTGACCACAAGGGGGTGCACGCATCTGGATTTCATTTGCAGCAGCTGAGAGGCTGCTGGCGCGCCCATCTCTGTATTCCTCTCCCTCTCTGTCTCTCTCCAAAATATATATATATATTTTTTTTTTTTTTGAGGATATATATATATTTTTTTCTTTTTTTTCTTTTTTGAGGTAGGGTCTCACTCTAGCTCAGGCTGATCTGGAATTCACTATGTAGTTTCAGGGTGGCCTCAAACTCACAGTGATCTTCCTACCTCTGCCTCCCAAGTGCACCACCACGCCTGGCTTAAAAATATTTTTATTTATTTATTTGCAAGCAGAGAGAGATGGAGAGAGGAGAGCACACAGACAGAATGGGCATGCCAGGGCCTCCAGCCACTGCAAACAAACTCTGGATGCATGTGCCATCTTGTGCACCTGGCTTTATGTGGGTACTGGGGAATCAAACCCAGTTTATTAGGCTTTGCAGGCAAATGCCTTTACCGCTGAGCCATCTCTCCAGCCCCCGCTGTTCACCCTTGAAATCACAGACATGAGCAGCACTGGGTTCATGGTAGTGCTGAAATATATTTTGCATAAATGCATGAAGCTGGACAATTAGAGCTTTTTGGTGGTGTGGACAAACCAAGCACTCAGGACAACAGAATAATTCCATTGTCTCCTGAGATTCCCCACTCCCACTTGTAGTGTGAGAAGCTCCTTCTCCTTCTCCCTCCCTTTGGGAAAACAGGTAAGAAGCATGCTAGGGCCGGGCATGGTGGTAAATGTCTTTAATCCCAGCATTTGGGAGGCAGAGGTAGGAGAATCACCATGAGTTCGAGGTCACCCTGAGACTACAGAGTGAGTTCAGGTCAGCCTCTAAAAACTTCTAAAAACCAAAAAACAAAAACAAAAGAAGCATGCTAAGGTTTGGAGAATGGCCTCACTTGGCAAAAGGAAGAGGTGGCAACCCCATTGTTCTAGAAATCCCTAAATGTTCTAGATACTGTTGTTTCATAAAATGTCCAGATCTAAGAGTCAGTGTGCTATACCAGCCCTTGTAGACCCCGGAGGTGCCCAGGTACCAACCTCTGGCAGCACGGCTGTGGGTAGTGCCGCAGTCCCCGTCACCAGCGGCCCGGTCCAGAGCATTCAGGTGCTCCTCTAGGCCCAGCAGGGTGGTACATACCCGCTCCAGCACAAGCACCATCTGCTTTGAGGCCACACCTAGAAAGGCAGGGCAGTAGGCAAAGGCACACTTTGCCCTTCTTGTAGCCACAGTTGACCAGTGTGGGAGGGAGGGTGCAGAGCTGCACAGTCCACCTGTATACCCCTGTACCCTCTGGGACTCTAGCCAAAGCCCTAGCCACCAAGGATGCCCTCCCTATCAGCAGGCCCCAGTACCTCCTGCTGCAGTGGCATGGGGGGCCTCCTGAGGCTCCTTGGGGGCTTCCCGGCTTCGCTTCCGCCCAGTCACGGAGACCCTGGCCACATTAGGCCAGGCTGCTGCGGTGGTTTCAGCATCTAGGTCAGTCACATAACCCTCAGACACAGCTGTCCAGCCAGGATCAAGTGGGGCCTGGACTCCCCAGCTGGCCCGAGGCCTGATTCCCTGAGCAGGTCTTCAGGAAGGGGTTCAATAAGCATGTACTGAGTGCCTACTGCACATAAAGGGAGGCAAGAAGGCTCCCTGGCAGAGGGTCAGGCAGATGTGTGGAGGTCCCAAATACCAACTTTCTAGAATCTAGTTTGAGTCAGAGAAGTCTAGAGAATCCTGAAAGGACTTCTCAGATCTAAAGCCCAGACTGTCACCATCTCCCCTCTGTGATGGCCCTGGCTCCAAGTCTCACCTATCAGCTTCAGCAGGGGTTCATCCACCAGCAGCAGGGTGAGGGAAACACCAGCCATCTCCAGTGCTGACATGAAGGTGCCCACTAGGGCACGGGCCACCTTTACCCCACGGCCCTCTGCAATGCCAACCATGGAAGCCTGTGAGGGAGGGATGGGCACCCCTCCCCACACCTTATCACAGAGCATCTTAGAAAGAAACAGAACAGGTTGGGTGTGGTGGTGCACGCCTTTAATCCCAGCATTCAGGAGGCAAAGGTTGGAGGATCGCTGTGAGTTTGAGGCTACCCTGAGACTACAGAGTGAGTTCTAGGTCAGCCTGGACTAGAGTGAGACCCTACCTGGGAGGGCGGGGGACAAAAAAGAAAGAGAAAGAGAAAGGAGGGAGGGAAGGAAGAAGAGAGGGAGGAAAGGAAGAAGGAAGGAAGCAACAAAGCAAGGATGTTGGAGGCTAAGGCCCTGAGGAGATGGTTGGATTTTCTCAGATCATCCCTCAGTTACATCCTGTTACCACAGTCCCTGGAGGTGTCTCATCTTGAGGGACAGATGAGTAAACAGTTTATGTTTAGAATTGTTATCAGATTCCAGGCACTGTGCTTGGCATCTTATAATGCTTAACCTTATCTAAGTCTCATAACCACCCTATAAGGCAGGCACTATTATTTCTCCCAGGCGCAGGGCTCCCAGCAATTAAATGGCAAGAATGACAATGTTACTGAGCCTCATGCGGCTGGGCCAGGACAAGACCCTGCATCAGTGGCTTTTCTTACATCCAGCTTCAAAGAGCTCAGGGCTCCTCCTAGTATGGGCTTACCCAGAGAGCGCACAGCAGCATCGGCTATGACGCCCAGTTCCAGAAAAGACAGACCACCCAGGTTGTTGACCATCAGAACCACCAAGGAGCCTGTAGGCAGATATGACACCCCCAGTGAGACTATCAGGCACCCCCTGCCCAAATGGGTAGGAAGAATTGGGAGACAAGGGACAATAGACCACTTGCCTGTCTTCACGGGCACATGGGATGGACTGGAGGTATTCGTCATGTGGTCCAGCATGAGTTTGACAATCTGATCAGCAGGTGCCATCTGTCAGAAAAAGCAAGAGTGAGCTTCATCTGGGAGGCCTTGGCCTGGGGCCAGGCTGGGAAGGGTCCACCTACCTTTATCCGGTGCACACCAGCTTCTCCATGGATCCCTGTGGAAAGATATGTTCACTGCTTCCCGGCTCAGGGCCCAGAGATTCTCTTGTCATGGTTTTACTAGGTGTTCAGCACTAGGCTAGGCATCATGGATATGGACAGTGGGTAGAAAAAGACAGAAAATAAAAAAGGGAAGCCAGGCGTGGTGGCGCACGCCTTTAATCCCAGTACTTGGGAGGCAGAGGTAGGAGGATTGCTGACAGTTTGAGGCCACCCTGAGAGTACATAGTGAATTCCAGGTCAGCCTGGGCTAGAATGAGATCCTACTTTGAAAAACAAACAACAAAAATATGGCAGCTCATGGTTGTGGTGGTAAAGCTAGCTGGCAACTGGAGTAGCTATAACTGTAGGCAGTCATGGAGGCCTAAGCAGGCTGATGCACATCACTTTGGAAGCGTATTACAGCCACAGCTGGGTGGCATTTGACCCAAAAGGGATGATATAGGCCAGAGGTGGGAGCAATGAGTAGAAGTGAGGGATGAGGGATGAGGGGTGAGCTTTAGGTGGTCAGAGCCCTGGGCATGGATGGCAAAAGACATCAGGCAGTTTGGTACAGGCTGTGTTGCCTTCCTGGGGGTTGACACGGAGAAATGCCTGCATGGCTGATGCCTGATAGTTTCACATGCTTCCAGGTATACCTAGAGCACCCGGTGGATGGTCCCAAGGCCTAGGAGGTGGGCATAACCCAAAGCTGAGACAGGGTGACCACAGGCTTACCCAGGCCCAGCTCCACCTCGTCGGCTGCAAGCTCGAAGGTGGGTTTGGAGCCTGGCACACTGCAGGAGGATAAGCTCACCCCCAGGGTACCTAGAAGAAAGGGGGCATGAAGAGATGGATATTGTGCTCTTGGTAGCAAGTGTCAGGATGGGCAAATGTACCATTATGGAAACCCTGGTCATGGGCATTCTATGATCTGAGCAGGCTTCCCAACTCTTCATCCCATTGATAAAGAGAAATCCAGCTCTGGTCCCCAAGGCTTTCCCCAGTGATACCGTCAGCTCATAGGGAATAACCTGGAAAGCTTCCTGTGAGGCAGGTAGTAGCCTGTTCTGAACTCCCAGGTCTACCCCATCCTACCATCACTTGGCTGGCACTCACCCATGGCCTTGGCAACCATGTTCACCCGATTTGTGATTTCTTCTAGCCCCATACCTGCCTCAGCCATGGCACCTGCCACCTGTAGCAACACAGACAGAGAGAGAGAGAGGCCCCAGGGGGTGGAAGGAGTCACTGTACCACTTGGGGCAGAAGAGGGGCTGGGAAGGACTCTCTTGTTGACAGACTCTGGACTTCCACCTTTAACCTGCCTCATCACATTTTGGGGCATAAGTATGTCCTCTCTTCATTCACAATGTACTTGCTGCTGGGGCTGGGGGTATGGCTAGAAGGTAGAGAACTTTCCCAGCATGTATGGGGCCCTGAGTTTCATCCCCAACATCACAAAAATGATATGAAACCAAACAAAACACCAGTCTTTTGTAGCTGGAAGAGATTTTACAAAGAGGGAAATGGGCTTAGAGAGGGGTGGTGATTCGTCCAGTGTCACACAGCTTATTGACGGCCAGTTTCTAGATTCCTAGAGTTCTTTCTCCCATAGCATATATTCTGTGGCTCACTTTACTCTTTATCTAACTACTCACCCACTTAGTTTTTCTTTCTTCTCTTTCAAAGATTTAAAAAAATTTAGCTGGGTGTGGTGGCACACGCCTTTAATCCCAGCACTTGGGAAGCAGAGGTAGGAGGATCGCCATGAGTTCGAGGCCTCCCTGAGACTACATAGTGAATTCCAGGTCCGCCTGGGCTAGAATGAGATCCTACCTCAGGAAGGAAAAAAAAAGAAGAAGAAGAAGAAGAAGAAGAAGGAGGAGGAGGAGGAGGAGGAGGAGGAGGAGGAGGAGGAGGAGGAGGAGGAGGAGGGGAGGAGGAGGAGGAGGAGGAGGAGGAGGAGGAGGAGGAGGAGGAGGAGGAGGAGGAGGAGGAGGAGGAGGAGGAAGAAGAAGAAGAAGAAGAAGAAGAAGAAGAAGAAGAAGAAGAAGAAGAAGAAGAAGAAGAAGAAGAAGAAGAAGAAGAAGAAAAGAAACCTCTGGAGGTAGTATGGGCAACACACTGGCAAGGCAAGAGGATGAAGAGAAATAGGCAAACTCAGTGAGGAGGTGACTGCAGTCACTGGGGCATGACCATGAGCACATGACGAGCTCTGACTCAAGGTGAGGGCGGGAAGGGCAAGGTGTGAGAATACATGTTACACAGACATTGGGAAGAAGTGCCAGGATAGAGCACCTAACTGGGTGGCATAGGAAGGGGGAGGCAAAGGAATGGGTATAGGAGAATACCTGCCTTCTAGACTTATCAGGGTGAAGGAGCAACTGGGAGAAAGCCTAGCCAGCCTCAGTGTCCCAGGACGGATGAGGCTTACCTTATGGATGAGCACTGTACCGCAGAGGCCACGTCGGCCTGCCTTCTTCAGGACAGTGAAGGCACTGTCATCCCCTATGATCACCATCTCCACAGCGATGCCCTCAGCCCGGGCCTGCTCCCGGGCTAATCCAAAGTTGAGGCGATCCCCAGTGTAGTTCTTCACAATGAGGAGGGTCCCCACTGCAAGAGCAGCCAGAGGATCCCATCAGGTCTTGCCCTTACCCACCCCCAATGTGTTCTTCTAGTAGTACCCTCTCCCACATGCCAGCCTTACCTGTGCCTGCTTGGGCCACAGCCCTGATGGCTGCCAGGATGCTGCCCACAGCCGGGGAGGCAAACACAGCTCCCGCAATGACTCCTGTCAGCATCCCCTTCCCAATGAAACCTGGAGATGAGCAATAGTAGAGTGAGGGGTTCTGGGTAGGGACTGTGCCTGGGCCACCTGGGGCTTCCACACACCTGGCCTCCAGGGTTGGGTGAGCCCTGCTGTATGCTTATGCTAAGTGATACCCCTAGACCTTCATATGTCGTCTTAGAGGAGTCTGCCTATCGTGAACCCCACCCCACCCTGACTTCCTAGTCCTCACCTTGTTCTTCACAGGGGCAGAGATCTTACTGGGTTTGCTGGCATATCCCTAGTGCCCTGCACAGTGCCAGGTACAACACAGTGCTCTCACTAATGTGTGAATGCTGAATGAGTGAATGGAATGCTAAATGGGGACAGGAAAGGTACAAATGACACAAAGCCTGGGCCCTGCACTGCAGGGGTCCCAAGGAGGGCTCACATCCTTGGATTCAAACAGGAGTCCACAAAGACTGCCCAGGTTTGGGAAAGGGCAAGGTGGGAATATAGAAAAGGGATCTAGTTTTGGCTGGAAGAGCCAGGAAGGCTTCATGAAGAAGGGGCAGGGTTGAGCCGGGCGTGGTGGTGCACGCCTTTATCCCAGCACTCAGGAGGCAGAGGTAGGAGGATCACCATGAGTTCAAGAAGGCCACCCTGAGACTACATAGTGAATTCCAGGTCAGCCTGGACTAGAGTGAGACCCAACCTCGAAAAACAAAAAAAAAAAAAAAAAAAAAAAGGAGGGGCAGGGTTGGGTAGGCATGAAAGGCCAGGAGAACTTGTCTCTTGGGATGGTGAGAGACTAAGAGATCATCTGGCCCAATCTCATGCTTCTAGTTGTTTATAAACTCAGATCCTGAAAGAGTCTAGGATGGTTCCAAGTTTAGCCTGAAGGGGTGGGAGAGTAGAGATTGGACCTGTTCCAACTCTGGCCTGGGCTCTGACTGCTCTTACTCATATTAGCATTAAGGATCTCCCAGGACCCCATTCCAGTCTGGTCAGCACCAACCCCACAACCAGTCCAAGGTACTCACCAGCATGGGCAGGCTCATGGCCTGAGCCTCCACCTGATAGTAGTGCCACCTGGCCCTTGAGGCTGTCCAAGTCAGAACGTAGGGCCACACGGTGTCCCTCCAGGAGCTGCAGGTTGGGGTTACAGGCCACCAAGCCAGCAAGGGCGTCATTGGCACAGCCTTCTACTGAGTTCACTAGCTTCTTGGAGGTCTGTGGGGAAGGAGCAAAGGGGAGGTTCAGAGTATGGTCAGCAGTGATACCCCATCCTGCCCAGCCACATATTGCTGTGCTAAAGATCCCTTTCAGTGGCCACCTAGGAATTCAAAGGACACAGCAGTCCCTTGAGCTGGTCACCTTCTAGCAGGTGGATATACCTGTGATGTCTTAATTTTTGACTTTTTCTTCAGTACCTATATATAAATATGCACTGTGGTTTCAATCTATCCTGGAAAAGAGCTTCAATGCAAAGAAAATGGGAAGCCAGGTGTGGCAGCACACACCTCCTTTTATCCCAGTACTCAGAAGGCAGAGGTAGGAGGATCACTCTGAGTTTGAGGCCACCCTGAGACTCAGAGTGAATTCCAGGACAGCCTGGGCTAGAGTGAGACCCTACCTCGAAAAACAAAAACAAAACAACAAAAAATGGAAAAGTGGATTGGAAAGATGGCTTAGTGGTGAGGGCGCTTGCCTGCAAAGCCAAAGAACCCAGGTTCAATTCTCCAGGACCCATGTAAGCCAGATGCACAAGGTGGCACATGTGCCTGGAGTTCATTTACAGCATCTGAAGGCCTTGGCGTACCCATTCTCTCTCTCTCTTTCTGTGCCTCACTCTCTCTCTCACATAAATAAATAAATAAATAAATAAACAAACAAATAAATTTTTATAAAATTTTATTTATTTTTATTTTTTGGTTTTTCAAGGTAGGGTCTCATTCTAGCTCAGGCTGACCTGGAATTCACTCTGTATTCTCAGGTTAGCCTTGAACTCACGGCAATCCTCCTACCTCTGCCTCTCAAGTGCTGGGATTAAAGGTGTGTACCACCATGCCCAACATAAATAAAATTTTTAAAAATGGAGAAATTATATGAAAAGCTTTCCATATCATCAGAACTAATTTGTGTAGATTTTTGCATGAAAAAAAAATCATAAAATTCCCTCAAAATAAGACTGTGTTGCAGTACACAAGTTGCCATAATAGTATAAAACAGTAAAATGTGCTTTAAAAGCCATTCTTTTCATTTTCAGAGATAACATAAAGATCTTTGCATGAGGTAAATCTACAGCATAGTTCATTTTTAGATTTTATTGAGTCCTGTAAAGAAGAAGAAAAAAGTTTCAGCCGGGTGTGGTGGCGCACGCCTTTAATCCCAGCACTCGGGAGGCAGAGGTAGGAGGATTGCAGTGAGTTCAAGGCCACCCTGAGACTACATAGTTAATTCCAGGTCAGCCTGAGCCAGAGTAAGACCCTACCTTGAAAAAAGAAAAAAGAAAAAAAAAACCAAAAAAATAAAAGTTTTAGTTGTGATAGAATACCGTGCTGTGTTTAAATGTTACTTGTTTTCAAACTTTGTTTTCTATGAAAATGATATGGAAACTTCTAAAATGAAATTTGGTGCATATGTACTGCTGAATAAAGACCGATGAAGAGGTTTGAGTAGATGTACAAAAAAAAAAAAAAAAATGGAGAAATGAAAGCCCTCAGTTAAAAAAATAATGAAATCTGTGCACGCCTTTAATCCCAAGTGCTGGAGAAGTCTTAGGCTGAGGCTCCTATGCCAGGGGAAGAGCTTGAGTAGGCCCAACCTCCCCCATTCCAATACCTCAGCTAATGCAGGGCAAAAATTTTCTACAAGGCAGGACCCAGTCCTAAGCCCTGAGAGCAGAATACTATTCATGCTTTCCATGGGAACACAAAGATTATTTCTATACGCAATGTGAAAGGGACATCCATGCATCATGGGAGCACAGAGGAGGAGCTCTGGAAGTCTTTGTGAAGGATAAGTAGGAGATAGGGTAGGCATGGTGAGTGAAGAGGGAGGATATTCCAGGCAGAAGGTAGCATATGCCAAGGCATGGAGGTATAACCTAAGCAGCCTGTGGCTGACAGGAGAAGGTGAGCAGGTGCCTCACAAGCCACAGAAGAAACATTGTTACCATAGTTTTTTTTTTTTTTTTTTTTTTGGTTTTTTGAGGTAGGGTCTCACTCTGGCCCAGGCTGGAATTCACTATGTACTCTCAGGGTGGCCTTGAACTCACGGCGATCCTCCTACCTCTGCCTCCCGAGTGCTGGGATTAAAGGTGTGTGCCACCACGCCCAGCTCGTTACCATAGTTTTTTTTTTTTTTTTTTTTTTTTTTTTCGAGGTAGGGTCTCACTCTAGTTCAGGCTGACCTGGAAGTCACTCTGTATTCTCAGGGTGGCCTCGAACACACGGCAATCCTCCTACCTCTGCCTCCCGAGTGCTGGGATTAAAGGCATGCACCACCATGCCCGGCCCATAGTTTTTAAGATCAAAGCCTGGACCCTGTGTTGGGGAGATGGCTTAGTAGGTAAAATGCTTGCCAGGCATTTAAGTTGGGATCCCCAGCACTCACATAAAATGCTGGGTATGGTAGTGCACACCTGTAATCCCAGTGCTGGGGATGTGGAGATACGAGGATCACTAAGGCTTGCTGGCTATCTCATGTAGCTGAATCAGTGAGTTCTAGGTTCAATGTAAGACCTTTACTCAAACAATAAGGGAATGATTGAGGAAGATAACTGATGTTGATCTATGGCTTCCACATGTATGCACACACATGTGCATATACATCTGCACACACACATGCACCCACACATACAAACACGCATATACACATGCTAAAAAAATGAAACAGAACAAAACTCTTAGGCTCTAACATCCCTTAACAAGCTAGGTTTGGCCACCCATCCTCAACAGGTCAATTAAAAATTGGGCTGGAGAGATGGCTTAGTGGTTAAGGCACTAGCCTGCAAAGTCTAAGGATCCAGGCTTGATTCCTCAGATCCCACCTAAGCCAGATGCATATGGTGGTATATGTGTCTGGAGTTCATTTGCAGTGGGTAGAGACAATAGTGTGCCCATTCTCTCTCTCTTTCTAATAAATAAATAAATAAATAAATAAATAAATAAATAAATAAAATAAAACCAAAAAAAAAAAAAAAAAAAAGTAATAGGGCCTGGAGAGATGGCTTAAAGATTAAGGTACTTGCCTGCAAAACTAAAGGACCCAGGTTCAATTCCCCAGGACTCACATAAGTCAGATGTACGAGGTGGCACATTGGTCTAAAGTTCATTTGCAGTGTCTGCAGGCCTTGACACACCCATTCTGTCTTTCTCGCCCAAATAAAAATAAAAATAAATTTAAAAAATTCTAATAGGGCTGGGGTGATGGCTCACCAGTTAAAGATGCTTGCTTGCAAAGCCTATCACCCTGGTGGACTAGGTTAGATTCCCTAGTACCCACATAAAGCCAGATGCACAGTGGTGCATGTATCTCAAATTCATTTATAGAGGCCCTAGTGTACTCATTCTCTCTGTTTCCAAATAAATAATTTTTTTTTCAAGGTAGGGTTTCACTCTGGCCCAGGCTGACCTGGAATTCACTATGTAGTCTCAGGGTTGTCTCAAACTCACGGCGATCCTCCTACCTCTGTCTCCCGAGTGCTAGGATGTGCGTCACCATGCCTGGCCAACAAAGATATTTTAAAAAATTATATTAAAGTAATATTAGGAGATAAAATAGATTTATTCAACGTGATTACACTGGGAAGAGGAACAAATAGAGGTCCAGTGAGCCCAAGTTTATCATTCTGGGTCCTGATATGAGGTTTAGGTTTAAATAAAGGGCAAACAGTATGTATAACTAAGCAGTCCTAGCCTGGTGGCACATACCTGAAATCCCAGTACTTGGGGGATGGAGACCGGAGGATCCGTCTCAGTTACATAGAGTTTGAGGCCACCTGAGCTACATGAGACCCTGTCCTAAAAACAAAACTAAAACTACAAACTAAAATGAAAAATCAAAAACCTAATCAGTCCTGGTCCAGGTTGTTCCCACCCATCACTGCCTTGGCTTCAGTCTGTCCTACAAGGTGGCCTGACAGGCCAGAGCTCTGTGAAATCTCTTTCTAGCAAGTTCAGCTTTCCTTTCTTTCCACATGAGATTCCTAGGGAAGTTCTAATTCATTGGGGCCAATTGTTTTCACAGTCTGATGGCCCAAGGGAGGAACTCAGGCCATTCTTTAGACTGTCTTTGCTCTTGCCAGGATGTTAGAGGTATTGTAAGCAGAGGGCAGTGGTAAGGAAGCTAAAGCTGTTGAGTGTTTGGGCCATGCAGTACCAGGCCTTTAGTTCAAATCCCACTCTTGTCTCTCATTAGCTATGAGAATCAGTGAAGATACATCAGTATTCTATGCGCAATTCATCTGTAAAACAGAGATTTACTGGAATAGACTTGTACCTGTGACACATTAAATGCTCAATAAAAAGGAGCTATTCTACCTTTTGGGAACAAGCTTTGAAAACCTGCAGCTGGAGCTGGGAAGAAGGTTCAACAGTTAAAGGAGTTTGCTTGCAAAGCCTGAGAGTGGGGGTTCAATTCCCAAGCCATGAAAAAAATGACACAAGTGTCTGTCGTACACTTGCAGGGGCAAGAGGACCTGGTGCGCCCATGCACGCAAGTGCAAATTAATTAAAAAGAAAAGAGCTGCAGCTAGCTAAATAAGGTTGTAAGTAGGGACGCAGCCTCTTGCCTTTGTCTTTAGTAGGCAGATCTGAGCTCAACGTGGATCCAAAAGTGGCTCCCAGCGCCACCTAGTGGCATGCAGCTAACTCAAGTCCTAGCAAGATTCACTTCCGGTCTCCTTCCTTGAGCATGCCAGCACCCAGTTGGTTTCTTTGTGCAAAATGCATCCCAGATATCTCCATGCCAGGCTTTCCTGAATCTAACAAGAGCCAATATCATGCCTCCTGATTAAAGATGAAGAAAGTAGGCCAGGTCAGTGGGGCAAACAGAATAGGATTGGATCCATTTCCCAAACACAGACTAAAAAGCAAGGGACATTTCTAAGTTTTTTTTTTTTTTTTTTTTTTTTTTTTTTTGAGGTAGGGTCTCACTCTAGCCCAGGCTAACCTGTAACTCTTGAGCTCTGTAGCTCCAAGTTGGCCTTGAAGTCACAGTGATCCTCTTACTTCTGCATCCCCAGTGCTGGGATAAAAGGTGTATACCACCACATCTGGTTTCTAATTACTTTAAAAAATATTATTTATTTTCCATCAGAGAGAGAGAGAGAGAGAGAGGGAGAAAGAGAGAGAATGGGCATACCAGGGCATCCAGCCACTGCAAAGGAACTCCAGACACATGTGCCACTTTATGCATATGGCTTTACGTGGGTACTGGGGAATAGAACTGGTCGTTAGGCACTTCAGGCAAGCTCTTAACCACTAAGCCATCTCTCCAGCCCCTCAAGAACAATTTTAAAGTGGGTCTGGAGCAAAGCCCAGGGGCAAGGTAAACCTCCCACATTGTAGATCTCAGCTGTGGGAGCAGCCCACACATGTCCCAACTCAGGGACTGATACGAGGTCATGCTTCCTGATTCTTTCTGTGACAGTACAGTGACTGTAACAGAGTTAACTAAACTGTTAATGTTCTAATCTAAATGCACGGTGCTGGCTTCAGCAGAAGGATTTCAGAAGGCTTCAGGTCAGCCTCAGGCCTGGTCTGGCTGAGTGGCCTTCAGGAAAGGGAGAGAAGCAGGGACTAGGCTCTGAGAAACAATACTAGTCTCTCTCTTAACCTCTCCACCTCAGGATGCAGCATCTTTCAGTTGGGGCATAAGGAACTTCAAGGGGCCCAGGGCAGGGATTTCCATAGCTTCCCATTTACTGTGACACCCCCACAGGACTCACCATGGTAGAGAGGCTCTGAAGCAAGTTGAGTTCACACTTCTGCCCTGGGTCGCAGCGGGGTTAGGCAATCCAGTGGGCGCTCTCTGGGTCTGAGCACAGGAGAAGCTGAAGCAGAACCTGTAGGAGTGGTGAGGACACCAGCTGCTAAAGGCACTGGCAGCCAACTGACACAATCATGCCTCCAGGGCCTTAAGAATTAGGGAGCTGGCTCAGACTTCGATCCAAGTCCAAACTCTAGTACGTGGGTTAGGGATGGAGAACAGTGGAGAACAGCGTGGGGCTGACCAAGGTTCACAACTGCACTTGGCTGCCAGAAGATCGATCTGTGTTGGGCACAGGGCTACCTTTATGCCCAGGGGCAGCACCTACCTTAACATTAAGGAACAAGGTTACTGACAAAATAACTTCATCTCTTGCATGGGCATCAGTTACAGTGGAAAAAGTTACAAAGAGCTCTACAGGTTTGCTGGTTGGCCTTGGCACCACAGCAGGAGAAAGCCAGCTATTTTGAGATCTCACTTTACTTCTGGGATAGACTCAGAGCTGTAGTGATTTGTCTAAGGTCTTATTGCTGAGTCAGGACTCGAACCCATGTATAGTTTTTCCACAAAGTCTGATCTTTCTACTGGTCACATAGTGCTCTAAAGTTAGGCAGAGTCCCTGATGAGGTCAACTCCAAGTGTAAACTACACTCTTCAGTTCATCCTACTGCAGCACTGTGTGTGCGCACACACATGCACACGGAGTAACAACTCAAACCTGGTTCTACCAAAACTTACTAGAAGGAATTGAACTACTTCCCTTCGGAGCCTAGGCTTCCGCCATCTGTAAAAATAGGAGTTGGCTCCTCTCCTGCATTCTGCAGTTGCTGCAGGGCACCTGCTCCCTGGAGATCTGTGTGATGTCACCTGGCCTGCAGGTTGCAAGGGCCGATTCCATTGCCTTCCTTGGTCATTAAGGTTCTCGCGGTGAAATGCCAATGTTGTGTTTTGAGTATATATATGATTTTGTTTTGTTTTGTTTTGTTTTTCGAGGTAGGGTCTCACTGTAGCTCAGGCTGACCTGTAATTCACTCTGTAGTCTCAGGGTGAGACCTTGTATTTTTTTTTTTTTTTTTGGTTTTTCGAGGTAGGGTCTCACTCTGGTCCAGAATTAGCTATGTAGTCTCAGGGTGGCCTCGAACTCATAGCAATCCTCCTACCTCTGCCTCCCGAGTGCTGGGATTAAAGGCGTGCGCCACCACGCCCGGCTGAGACTTTGTATTTTAATGGGGACACTGATCATGTTGGCACAGGACTTAGTGGGGGCTCGTCCATGCCTGAAGAACTAAATAGAGGTGAGCGTCCGGGCCCCCAAGTGGCTGTTCTAAGGTCGGGAAAATGCACAGGCTGGATTTGGAGGAAAAGGAAGAGTTAAGGAAAGGCTGGCAAGGAGCTAGTCTGGGATGTGCACAGATCGTGGTCACCTCTCTTTCTCCCCGCTCCAGGACTCTGCAGTCCTTCCGGGTCCAAAGACGGGGACCGTCCCGGGGGTTCCTGGAGCAATGGAGGAGGGAAGAGGGCGCGATCTGAGGCCGGATGAGGGATGCCAGGGCGGGGGAGCTCCGAAGGTTTAGCGGGGCTCGAAGCACCTCCCCCGCCCGCTCACACAGCCCTCACTCGCCCGGGCAGCAGCCACCGCTCGGTAGGAACCTCCAACGGCTCGCTCTCATCCGGGTCCTCGGGCTCGGGCGGCGAGGGGCGGGGCCTCCGGGGCGGGGCCTCCTTTGATTGGCCGCCTCGTGCTCCGAGAGTCCTCCGAGGGGCCGAGGGCGGCCGTCCCGTGATGCCCCTCGCCCCGGCCGCTCTGGCCTGCAACGTGTCTCAGGGGCGGAGGCAGCGGCAGTGGAGTTTGCTGCGTGCGGTGGGGGCTTCCCTGGCTCTCCTCTCGTGCCCGTCTCTCTATCGTTTCTCTTGGCTCCTCACGGGCCGGCCCAGGCCTCAACATGTCGTACAACTACGTCGTAACGGCGCAGAAGCCCACCGCCGTGAACGGCTGTGTGACCGGTGAGGCTGCCAGGGCCACAGACCCTGACGAGGGAGGGAACCGAGGCCTAGGGAGGCCCGCAGCCCCAGGGGCCGCCGAGCCGGGCTGGGCCCCGGGATGGAAGGTGCAGGTGGCCGCGATCGCCCCTCAGCTCGCGCGACCTCAGAGGAACTGTTCCATCACGTGCCTTTTGGGCATTAGAAGCTGCTATCGAGGGTCCCCTTTTCCTCCTAGGAGGTCACTTGGTCTCGAGGCCTGGGCTGGGCCCAGTGGGACAGGGCGAAGGATGAGTTGTGCATGGTCGCTCGAATCCTCAGATTGGCCGCGTGTGATCTGGAGCGGGGCAAGGGACGGTGGCAGTGGGCGACTTTTGGGTCAGAATTTCCTGGTGGGGGAGTTGTGGAGATCCAGGGAGTGGATGAACGTGAGCAATCTCCACATTCACCTAAAGCAGAAGAGCAGCGCTCCCCAGGCCCAATCTATAGCCTGGGGCTGTTGTTTACTTGAGGCTGCTTCGAGAGCGGAGGGCTTGATGGGCGGGTTCTGTGCTGACTTTTGCCTGTTGACTATGTGCACTGATCGTTTAGAACACTCAGGTCCTCAAACAGAGAATATGCATCTTAGATATGTATATTTATGTGAGAGCTAATCCTGATTCTATAACAAAAGTCCCGTGTTCCGGGAGCTGCAGGCCACTACGAGTGGTGTTAGTAGATTGCTGGGATGGGAGGAGTGTGGAGAAAACACCAAAAGTTCCCATCTTCGCTTGACCTGATGTGTTTGGTGAGACTAGAATGGGCACTGGAAGAGATGTACACCTTCTCCAGCAGCCTCACTTTCAGTCTGCCTCTGAAATAGGAAAGTAGAAACCAACAGAACCATTGAAGCCTTTCACAGTTATAGTCTGTAGAGGGAGACTATTCTTCAGTCCACAGGATGCAGCCTTGTTGAATATGGGAAGTGAGACCCCCTCCAAGGTGCTGGATTTGATTAGGAGGGGAATAACTGGAAGGAGACAGAGGAAAACAGGAAGTGAAAACTTTGAAGGCACTTAGGTAGACATTGACAGCCTGATGTTGAGGTACTTGAGAGGCCCAGCCCCTGGCTTCAAAAGTTAGAGGATCTCTTCTTTCAGGACACTTCACTTCAGCGGAAGACTTGAACCTATTGATTGCCAAAAACACGAGATTAGAGATCTATGTGGTCACTGCGGAGGGGCTTCGGCCAGTGAAAGAGGTGGGCATGTATGGGAAGATTGCTGTTATGGAGCTTTTTCGGCCCAAGGTAAGTGTTTGGTTTGGGACAAGCAGTGAAGAGCTGCTGGCTGCATGTTTCGTGACCATTTGGAATGGATGATGCCTGAGGAGAGAAGCTCTTCTCTCTCAGAATGGCAGATTTCATTGCATAGTCTTCTTTTTTTGTTAATTCAAAAAAAATTATTTATTTATCTGAGAGAGAAGTGGAAGGGGGAGGGGGAGACAGAATGGGTGCTCCAGGGTCTCCTGCCACTGCAGACAAACTCAATGCATGCACCACTTTGTGCAATATGGTTTTACATGGGTACTGGGGAATCAAACCCAGATCGTCAGGCTTTGCAAGCAAGCACTTTTAACCGCTAAGTCATCTCCCCAGTCCTGCATACTCTTTTTGAACAAGTTTCCTATAAGGAGAGATCCATTGGGGGCTGGGTCTCTCATACTATTAAGTTGACTTCTGGAGGAAGGAGAAATTAAAGCAGTTAGCAGTGTGGGTCACTATATTGTTTAGTGATTCAGAGGCTAGGCTATAGGGTTATTCCTAGCTTGATTTCTTGTAAATTCTCAATTTAGATGTCACATAAAGCACCTTTCAGAGTCTTGATTTTCCCCCATCTACAAATGGGGCTAACAGTATCCAGATTCCCTGGGTTACTGTGAAGGTGAAGTAACATGGCCTAGCACATAGCAAGCATTCACTGTTAATGTTAATAGTTTTCATTATGATCATCAGTATCATTATAGTACAACTTTTTATCCAAATAACTACCACATTGCTTCATTATAATTCTTTGGACAGAACGCTTGTTTTTGAAGTCTTTGGTAAATAAGACATTGTAGAACTATTTTCTCTTTCATTGTTATTACTATCTTAGTTTTCTTTTCCAAATACTTAGGAGAGAGGGAGACATTGCATTCATTGTTCAGAACTTGAATTAAATGATTGAGATGAGCTTGAGATTAAAATAGATGAAGGACTTATATGTAGAACAGAGAGCAGGAGATGAAGATAGTACTAGATGTTTACCAGCTTTAGTTCTGGCCTTTTGTACATAGCTTTAGGGCATGTGCATACCTAGTATGTGTTACAAATGCAACTGTATTTTCTCTTTAGGGAGAGAAGAATTTTGGAAATTCTTAAAGAGTTTAGCATGTTTAAAGAATGATGTTTAAGCCGGGCATAGTGGTGCACGCCTTTAATCCCAGCACTCACTCAGGAGGCAGAGGCAGGAGGGTTGCTGTGAGTCTCAGGCTGAGTCTCACCTTGAAACTACATAGTGAATTCCAGGTTAGCCTGGGCTAGAGTGAGACCCTATCTTAAAATATCAAAAAAGGGGAGAAAAAAAAAAAAGAAGTTAAAATGCTGGACAGGTAGTGCCTGTTTTTGAAAGAACCTCTTGATGGTGTAATATTGGTTTCCAGGGGGAGAGCAAAGACCTACTGTTCATCTTGACAGCGAAGTACAATGCGTGCATCCTGGAGTATAAGCAGAGTGGAGAGAGCATTGATATCATTACAAGAGCCCATGGCAATGTCCAGGTGAGTTGGCTGCTTCTAGCCAATCAGTTTTCCAGGTAGAAATTCTAGGTTTATGATTGGGGAAGAACGGTGACATGCCAGGGCAGTATTCTTTGTGATTGAAGAAACAAGAAGACACAAAGGGTTTGAACTGGTCTACCAGTCTAAGGGATAGCACAAAACAAAAATCAAATGCACTGACATTTGGGCACCCTGGCATGTCAAGCAGTCTTACTACCTTATTTTCCTGGGAAAGTGGTGCCTGGTAATCTGTTTCTTTGTGAGAATTACGATTCTTTCCTAAACCCAGTTTTGTTTTTTAGGACCATATTGGCCATCCCTCAGAGACTGTCATTATTGGTATCATTGACCCTGAATGCCGAATGATTCTTTCCTAAACCCAGTTTTGTTTTTTAGGACCGTATTGGCCGCCCCTCAGAGACTGGCATTATTGGTATCATTGACCCTGAATGCCGAATGATTGGCCTGCGGCTCTATGATGGCCTCTTCAAGGTTATTCCACTAGACCGAGATAATAAAGAACTCAAGGCCTTTAACATCCGTCTGGAGGAACTTCATGTCATTGATGTCAAGTTCCTATATGGCTGTCAAGCACCTACCATTTGCTTTGTGTACCAGGTACTGGAGAGAGAGAGAACTGGTTTGGAATGATGGGAGTGGGCTTTTGCCAAAGGAATGCCTGTATTTGGTAGCAGGGTAGAAAGAAGTGTCAAATGTATGTGCTCTGAAACATTTTGAACAAAACAATGAACTTGAGTCAGATCTGTGGCTGCCTCTTAGGTGCAGACATATTTATTGGGAGGTAGCAAGCTGTTGGGTTTGTTTTAATCCTGAGATTACACTCTTGATTGGAGGCCTTGGAGATTTTATAGGGTGACCTAGTTTATTCTTTGTCTGAGTCTCTTACTGGCATGCTAGAGGATTATAAAAACTTAGCTGTAGAGAAATTATCCAGAACTTAACTTTACAAAACAAAGAGAAAATATTTGGTAGTTGTCTTGTATCTTTTAAGAAGAGGTTCATGCTGTGTCTAGCACTCACTTTCTGGTGACATGCTGGCTCTTGACTTCTATTTTAGTCTGTGCCTAAAATTTTAGCAGAGCTGATCCTGGGCAGCTGTTCTCTGGTTCAGATCAGCTAAGTGGGGGAGGGACTGTAGAGCTCCAGACTAACATGTCAGTGTCTTGGTAAAGTATGAGTCTTTAACAAAGTGCCAGGCAGCATGAGGTCATTTCACTAGCATGTGGTTGAAAAAATGATGGAAGGAAATGATGGTCCAGTTCTACATAGAGGGATAGAGGATGTAGAATAGTTGGGTAGAGTATTGGAAATATGTACATATTTTTGTATATTTCTTGATGTCACCATAAAAACTAGTCCTGAGGCTGGTTGGAATAAGGTACAATTGAATAAAGATTTGCTTGAACTTACTAGCTGACAGTTGAAATAAAACTTGGAATTTCTCTTCTTTTTTTCGGTTTTGTAAATTTTAGGTCATTAAAACACTTATTGATTTCTTAGGGCTGGCTCTGTCTGTTCCCATTCAGAGCTGCCAGTTGTGAATGCTCTTCATTTTTGTGTGTGTCTCAGAGGCCTAAGTCTACCTTCACTCAAACTTCTTGTGAAGATGAGTCTTTTGCCTACTCATGGGTTGGAACATCTTTTCATAAAGTGAAAGTTACTGTTTCCTGTTTTATGCCAGCTGTTAAATTTGACAAATGTTAGGTACCTCCTGTGCGTCAAGAGCTGTCACGGGGCTGAGATGTGGTCCTTGCCCTTAAACACATTTGCATTTCTTCCATGATTTCTTAGATTCTGGCCCAGGCTTTGACGAGGCTATCTTCTGTGGGCTGAATGTAGTTTTCTCTCCTGCTCTTTAGCCTCTTAAAGGTGACTTTGGTAGCTTCAGGACTGATATGAGTCATGATTCCGAAAAAGAAGGGGAAGAGTCAGGATTCAGAAAAAGGAGGGAAAGATGGTATTAACAGTGGCAAGACTGAAGGGTTTTGGTTGCTTTTAAGGGAACAATAAGTTTTGTAGGCCCTATGGTCACTTCTTCTCCCCCAATTTTTTTTTACCCAAGGTAGGGTTTCGCTCTAGCCAAGGCTGACTTGGAATTCACTATGTAGTCTCAGGCTGGCCTCAAACTAAAATGATATTCCTACCTCTGCCTCCCGAGTGCTGGGATTAAACGCAGGTGCCATCGCACCCAGCTCTTTTTTCTTTTCCTTTCCCTTTCCCTTTTTCTTTTTCTTTTTCTTTTCCTTTTTCGTTTTTTGATTTTCCAAGGTAGGGTCTCACTCTAGCCCAGGCTGACCTGGAATTCACTATGTAATCTCAGGGTGGCCTCGAACTCTTGGTGATCCTCTACCTCTGCCTCCTGAGTACTGAGATTAAAGGCGTGCACCACCACACCTAGCTTTTTTTTTTTTTTTTTTTTTTTTTTTTTTTGAGGAAGGGTCTCACTCTAGCCGAGACTGACCTGGAACTCACTGTGTAGTCACAGGCTGGCCTTGAACTCACAGTGACCCTACTTCTGCCTCCTGATTGCTGGGATTGAAGGTGTGTGCTACCATGCCTGGGTCAAACAAATTTCTAAAATATATACTATATATATTTCTTTATTTGAGAGCGAGAGAATGAGAATGCCACTGTAGACAAACTCCAAATTCATGTGCCAATTTGTGCTTCTGGCTTTATGTGAATACTGAGGAATCAAACCTGGTGTATTAGGCTTTGCCAGCAAACACCTTTAGCCACTAAGTCATCTCTCCAGCCTTCAAACAATTTTTTTAAATCTCTTAGGTTTAGTTTCTCAATGTGATTTTCTCTATAGTTACTTCCAAGTTTCTTGAGGGTAAAGAATTAACCCGCTACATCTCTCTCTTATTTATTTTATTTATTTATTTATTTATTTATTTTTTTGAGGCAGGGTCTCACACTAGCCCAGGCTGTCCTGGAACTCACTGTTACCCAGGCTATTCTCGAACCCATGATGATTTCTCCTACTTTAGCCTCCCCAGTGCTGGGATTAAAGGTGCGTTCCACCACCTCTAGCCCACGCTACATTTCTTTCTTTTTTTTTCAAGGTAGGGTCTCACTCTAGTCCAGGCTGACCTGGAATTCACTATGTAGTCTCAGGGTGGCCTTGAACTCACAGTAATCTTCCTACCTCTGCCTCCCGAGTTCTGGGATTAAAGGTGTGCATCACCACGCCCGGCTCCTCCATACTACATCTCTTAAAGTGCTCATTACAGTGTGAGAAGTCCAGTTTTTATTGAAATTTTCTGGTTGAATTATTACAAACAGTAATCTCAGATGCTGGCAGTCTACTCACAAATTAATCACAGGCTCAACAGGTGAGTGTTAATATCCTGATGTGTAAGGGACAGGAAGGTTGAGGTTATAGGATTATTAGATCCTGTATGATATAGTAGCTTGCCCTTACAAATCCATCCAGCCCGAGTCACCTTTAGAGCTAACCATTCTGCCTTTCTCCCCCAGGACCCTCAGGGGCGGCATGTGAAAACCTATGAGGTATCTCTACGAGAGAAGGAGTTCAACAAGGGCCCTTGGAAACAGGAGAATGTAGAAGCCGAAGCTTCAATGGTGATCGCAGGTTGGTGGGGGATGTAGGAATTTTCCTGCCCCAGGTCTGAGTTACTTCCTCCATTTCAGTAGTCTCTTCAGTATGGATGCTCCTGTTAACTCCCTTAAGTCTTATCTCTAAATGGGTTTCTTTTGCTTTTTCCATTTCTGCTTTTGAGATTTTCATTTTTTGTTGCTTTCCATTCCTTTTGGGGTGTAGGGATTGACTGCAAAACATTGAGCTGGATTTGCAATATGGTTTTGGAGATGTGTCTCATTATTTTATTTCTAGTAATAGCATTTTAAAAGTAAAGGGGAAAAGCCAGGCGTGGTGGCGCATACCTTTAATCCCAGCACTCGGGAGGCAGAGGTAGGAGGATCACCAAGGGTTCGAGGCCACCCTGAGATTACATAGTGAATTCCAGGTCAGCCTGAGCTAGAGTGAGACCCTACCTCAAAAAACAAAAAAAAAAAAAAGGTGGGGGGTGGTGGTGGGTGGGATGGGGTGGGGTGGAAGACCAGTAGAGCTTATCTAATCTGACTTCTTTCATAGATGAAGAAATAGGACATTAGGACTTGCCCATGCCTGCATGTAAGTGACAAAGCCTGGGCTAGGATCCAGATCTTGTCACTCCTCATTTTATACTCTTCTCCTTACATTATGTTGTCCACTTTACCCAGCAGAAGTTTTAAAAGTCCTAGGACAAAACTCCTGAAAGGGAGAGTTAAGATAAGGAACAAGAGTGGGGACAAGGAAAAAAAAATGCAAGCCTTTTGTCAGATAGGGTCATAAGTTTTGGAGAGAAAAAGGAAGAACAATGAGAATATTCTCCACCCACATGAATGCCAAAATACCAAAAAGAGTGGCAAGAGAGAAATTCTGGGTTTTTGTAGTCTCAGCACTCAGTAGGCTGAGGCTGGAAGATCTCTTGAGCCCAGGAGTTTGAGAGTACCCTGGGGCAATGTAGCAAGACTCCCATCTTTAAAAAAACATATTAATAACTAAAAGTGAGTTCCTGGGCTGGATATATAGCTCAGTGGTAGAGTACTTGCTTAGCATGCAGGAGGTCCTGGGTTTGATGCCCAGCACCACAAAACAAAAATAAATAACAGTAACAACAACTCCACCAAGATTAGATAATGGCCAGTCTGAAGTTTGTTTGTTTGTTTGTTTGTTTATTTATGAGGTAGTGTCTTGCTCTAGTCCAGGCTGACCTGGATTTCGCTATGTGGTCTCAGGGTGGCAATCTTCCTACCTCTACCTACTGAGTGAGTGCTGGGATTAAAGTTGTGCACCACCACACTCTGCCCAGTCTAAAGTTTCTAAGATAGGACTCTCATGGCTATCATATTTCTTGAGCGTTGGTGTCCTTTTTAACTGCTGGTCCATCTCCCCAGTCCTTTGGTGTCCTTTTTAGTCTCAGACTGGCTCAAACTCACAGTATTCTTCCTACTTTAGCCTCCTGAGTGCTGGTATTACAGGTGTGTGCTACCACGCCCAGCTTGGTGCCCTTTTTAAAATAAGGATCATTGGGCTGGAGAGACAGCCTTAGTGGTTAAGGCAATAGCCTGTGAAGCTTAAGGACCCAGGTTTGATTCCCTAGTACCCACATAAGCCAGATGCACATGCGTGTGGAGTTCATTTCCAATGGCTAGAAGCTCTGGCATGCCTCTGCCGCTTTCTCTCTAACAAATAAATTGTATACAATATATATATATATATATATTATATATATATATATTGTATATAATGTATATAATATATATAATGTATATTATATATATAATGTATATGTATATACATGTATATGTATGTAAATATAATTATGTATATAATATATATAATGTATAAATTACTTATTATATTAATATATAAATTGTATATATAGTATATATAATGTATAAATTATATATATTAATATATAAATTGTATATAATATATGTAATGTATATTTTATATATATATATATATATATATATATATATATATATATATATATATATATTTGGTTTTTTTGAGGTAGGGTCTCACTGTAGCCCAGGCTGACCTGGAATTCACTCTGTATACTCAAGATGGCCTCGAACTTATGGCGATCCTCCTACCTCTGTCTCCCGAGTGCTGGGTTTAAAGGTGTGCACCACCATGCCTGGCAAATAAAATATTTTTTAACAATTAAGGATTGCCTTAAAGTTTGTCTCAGGGACAACTGGACCAGTGCTCTTGCTGCCTCTGGTCTGGCAGGTCCAAAGTCCTAGGTCTTCTAATGCTGCTATTTTTCTCCTGCAGTCCCAGAACCTTTTGGAGGAGCCATCATCATTGGGCAGGAATCAATCACCTATCACAATGGTGACAAATACCTGGCAATTGCCCCTCCTATCATCAAGGTGAGAAAGAGTTGTACCTTTTTCTTCCATTTTTGTTTCCCTTGATCTTAACTGTGTTCCTCCCTTTCTCCCCACTTTTTTTTTTCCTTTGGGGGCTGACCTGGAATCCATTATGTAGTCTCAGGGTGGTCTCTAACTCATAGCATTTCTCCTACCTCTGCCTCCTGAGTGCTGGGCTTAAAGGCGTGCACTACCACAACCGGCTTCTCCCCCCACTTTTTTTTTTGGTTTTTCAAGGTAGGGTCTCTCTCTAGCCCAAGCTTCTCCCCATTTTTAAAAGGAGATTCATCTGTCACACTAGTCACTGTCATAATGAGATATTGATTACTCATGGGGAATACAGGATGAGATTGGCCTGATTTGACTTAAAAAGAGCTTGCTTTTCAACTAGGAGAAATACCACTTACTCTTCTGAAATAATATAACTTTAAGAAGGGAAAGTTTTGGACCTGGAATTTATTCAGCAGAAGAATGCTTGCCTAGCATATGTGAGGCTAGGATTTTAATCCTTAGTATCAAAACAATAAAACAACTACAAACCCAAATCAGAAAGAGAGAAATAGAAAAAGAAAAAAATTTTTTTGGCAAATTCTATTGAATATAGTATTTTTTTAGGACTCAAATCACGTAAAGATAGTACAGTGATAAATTATATATAGACTATATAGACTTAAAAAGATTATTCATGAAAATTTCAGGCCTCATGAGTTCAAACCATAAAAATTAAACCTTAGAAGCTTAATTTTCTTTTCTTTTTTTTTTTTTCCGAGATAGGGTCTCACTCTAGCCCAAGTTTACCTGAAACCCACTCTAGTCCCAGGCTAGCCTCAAACTCGTATCGAGTCTCCTACCTCTGCCTCCCAAATACTGGGGTTAAAGGCCTGAGCCCCCATGCTCACATTTTCTTTTTGAGGATAAAGAGTAAAATCTGTGGTAGCTCTTTGTTGGTAGTAGGTAATTTGTAATGTGAAAATGTGAATAAGTAACAAAGTCTGGCAGTATTTGCAATACAGCTAATACTTGTAATTGATTACTGTTTATTTCTCTCATAAGTGTACTCCCCCCCACCCCAACCGCACCCAAGGTTGAATATTGCTTCAGTCCTGGCCGACCTGGAATTCACTCTTTAGTCTCAGGGTGGCCTCAAACTCATGGCAGTCCTTCTACCTCTGCCTCCTGAGTGCTGGGGTTAAAGGTGTGAGCTACCACACATAACTATGTCTGTATTTTCTTTTTTCTTGTGCTGAAGGTTGAACCTAGGGTCTTACACATCCTACACAAGGGCTTTCCCACTCAGCTAACACCTTCAGTTTCCCATAGAATAATATGAATAAACATTGACGGGTATATTGATTTAGCTTCTTAGAAAATTGTGCCGTCAGTATAAAAAGGTGTTTTTTTTTTTTTTTGAGGGGGGGAGTAGTTGTGTGGTAAGCTGACTGAATTTTTCAAATAGAAAATGGCTGAATTTTGGCTGGAAAGATGGCTCAATAGTCAAAAGTACCTGCTTGTAAAGCCTACTGGCCCAGATTCAATTCCCTAGCCACCCATGTAATGCTGGATGGGCATTGGTTTTCATCAGCAAGACACCCTGGTGTGCCCATACACATAAACACACATAAATAAATAAGCCAAATGGCTGAGTTTGGTGAAAGTAGCTGCCTGTTAAGGTTTGGAAGACTCTAGGGTTTCTGGTTTGGAAGATGCTGAGTGTTATGTTATGTCTTCATTGGCAGCAAAGCACAATTGTGTGCCACAACCGTGTGGATCCTAATGGATCAAGATACCTTCTGGGAGATATGGAAGGACGGCTCTTCATGCTACTTTTGGAGAAAGAGGAGCAGATGGATGGCACTGTCACCCTCAAGGATCTCCGTGTGGAACTCCTTGGAGAGGTAGGAGTTGTTCCTGTTCTCCATCTCATTCTCCTAGTGATTGCAGACACATGGTCCACACTTCCACTCTGGGAATTATGTTGTTTAACACCTAATAGCATCTATCAGTTCTCCTGTGGAAGTTGATTTTTGAATGTGTTACATGTTGGAGAATCTCACAGGTGCTAGGTACTACCTTAAGCATGAAAAGGAAAGGAAACAGCTGAGTATATTGCCATGTACCTTAGACAGCTGTAGGAGGAAGCAAGTTTAAGATAAGCTTGGGCTACATAGTTTAGACCTGCCCCCCCCCCCAAAAAAAAAAAAAGAAGGAAAAACACAAACCAGGAAGAGAAACAAGAAGTTACTATTTGGAATTGAAGATTAATGTCAAATCCAAGTCTGAGAGGGGTTTTCGTGTTGTATGAAAGGAGAGAAGTTAGCACTCCCTTTGACAAGAACAGAAGAGGTCCTCAGCATGCATTCAATGAGAGGGATTTCCAAAAAAATTAATTTCATTTAAAATTTTTTTTAGTTTACAGAATAATGAGTTTCATAATTGATATTTTCATTACATATATATCATTGTACCTTGCTCATATTTGGACCTACCCTAATTTCTCCTGGCCCTCCTACTGTCAAGCTTAATATTTATGCAGTGACTTTTAGAGGTCTCTAATTATTTTGTGCAGACTGTAGGTGTTGGGATTAAAATTATCATTTGGGGACTGGAGAGATGGCTTAGTGGGGCTTGCTTATGAACCTAAGGACCCAGGTTCAACTCTCCAGAACCCATGTAAGCCAGATGCACATGGTAGCACATGTGTCTGGAGTTCATTTGCAGTGGCTGGAGACCCTGGCGTGCCCATTCTCTCTCTCTTCTCTGTAATAATTAAAAATAAAATATTTTAAATTGACATTTGGAGCCGGGTGGTGGTGGCACATGCCTTTAATCCCAGCACTATCCCAGCACTCTGGAGGCAGAGGTAGGAAGATCACTGAGAGTTCAAGGCCACCTTGAGACTACATAGTAGATTCCTGGTCAGCCTGGGCTAGAGACCTTACTTTGAAAAGCCAAAATAAATAAATAAAATTGTTATTTGGAACAGACACCTGCAAGATAAGTTGTTGATTTTTTTCTTAAGATATTTTATTATATGTGAGGGAGGGAGGGAGGGAGAGAGGAAGAGAGAGAGAGAGAGAGAGGTGGGAGGTGGGGACAGAATGGGCATACCAGGGCCTCTAGCTACTGCAGATGAGCTCCAGATGCATGTACCACCTTGTGCATCTGG
Organism: Orientallactaga sibirica; assembly: GCA_036365145.1. Taxonomy (NCBI): domain Eukaryota; kingdom Metazoa; phylum Chordata; class Mammalia; order Rodentia; family Dipodidae; genus Orientallactaga; species Orientallactaga sibirica. Next base: position 860,372 of record JAEOAD010001269.1, read on the forward strand.
CTTACATGGGTAGTGGAGAATCGAATCTGGGTCCTTTGGCTTTATCAGGAAGTGCCTTAACTGCCCTGCCATCTCTAGCCCCCTCCGCCTCCTCCTTTTTTTTTTTTTTTTTTTTTTTTTTGAGTGGAGGGATGTGAGTAGTGGACAGTCACAAACTTGAGAGATATAGAGACATTGCTTAGTATGACCTGTGGGTTTGAAGGAGGATTGTTTCCTGAATTAAGGCTTCAAAGGGGAAGTTCCTCGAGTGTCAGGTGGGTAGGACAGCATTAGTGCCCACACAGAATCCATTCCATTTTCTCTGATTTGCCAACTTTCTTGCAGACTTCCATTGCTGAGTGCCTGACATACCTTGATAATGGTGTTGTGTTTGTTGGGTCTCGCCTAGGTGATTCCCAGCTTGTAAAGGTGAGAAAACATCTTCTCTAATTTCTTTTTCACTGTCCTAATTGTTTGTTGGTACTTTTCAATAATGTCTCGTTTATCCACATCTCTACTATTTTAACTTTGAACTTGGTTAATTTAACATTTTACCTCTGACTAGCTCTTGGTTGTAAGGGTTCTTTAGCAAAAGTGCCAGGCAAGCCATGCGTGGTAGCACACACCTTTAATCCCAGAACTCCAGAGGCAGAGGTAGGGGATCATCGTGAGTCTGAGACTACGTAGTAAATTCCAGGTCAGCCTGGGCTAGAATGAGACTTGAAAAATCAAAAAAAAAAAAAAAAAAAAGGGTGGGTAAGGTAAAGGTGCCTGATTCAATAACAAACAAGACCTACCTTTCCCTTTCAAATAGGTCATGATCTAATATAATGCATTGTTTGCTTCTATAATATGAAAACTTTGGACATTCTCTCTAGAAAAAAAATGCAAGCAAACATTTTAATTTTCTAAAATTCACTGCTTCTTTGAAGCCCATAATTGGTTAAAACTTGCTGGCTGGTTAGTGGGTCACTTGTAAGACAACCTTGTTCCTTGGGCTGTAAGTTCTTAGAAGCATCTGTTGGAGCATAAGGAGGTTCTATCTGGTAGTATTAAGTGTTGATTTGAAATAGCCATCTCTTTATAGTGGATCTGTTGGGGCATCCTAGGACTAACATTGTTCTTTTCTTCTTAGCTCAACGTTGACAGCAATGAACAAGGTTCCTATGTAGTGGCCATGGAAACCTTTACCAATTTAGGACCCATTGTGGATATGTGTGTGGTGGACCTGGAGAGGCAGGGACAGGGGCAGGTAAGAGTCATCTGTAAATAGATGTTTGGTATACCTGTTCAAACTGTTTCTTACTTGGCTTATCTAGAATGAGGAGTGTGCCCTGACGATACTTTTCGTTAATCTTAGCGATACAAGGATATTTACTATTTGTGTGTGCCAACCTTGATCTGCCAGGCACTTTATATATTTTTTTTTTTCTGTAATATCATGAGCACCTTGTTAGATGGAGTCTTGGCCATCCCAGAGTTGCGAAAACTTTAGGCTGAGAAAGATGGAGTAATTTGTCCAAGGTCACATAATGAATAAGTGGCAAGTATGTCTTGACTCCAGACACTGCTCTTTCTAGTAAACTAGGTTCTAGGATCTAAGCAAGCTTGCTAGCAGCAGTGATAGGAGATTTTTACTTCTTGGACTAGGACATCCTGTCTGCTTGGTAAATTCGAGGGACTCTGGAGATCAACCTCTGCTAAGTCTGCATCCTCAAACCTAACTCCACAGTAAGGGACTTGGGATTTAGGGCTGGCATGGTATGGTTGCCCAAGTCTCTTGAGGGGTTCTTGAGAAACCTTTTCTCTGCTTGCAGCTGGTCACTTGCTCTGGGGCTTTCAAGGAAGGTTCCTTGCGGATCATCCGGAATGGAATTGGAATCCATGAGCATGCCAGCATTGACTTACCAGGCATCAAAGGTAGCTCTCTGGTGGATGAAAGGATGCAGATCTTACTTGAGTGACTTTGGCTTTTGGCTTCATTATGTGTTGTGAAGGCCTTTTGGTGGGAGCTAGAAGAAAACAACCAAAGAGTAAGAAAAGTCATGATGAAAGATCATGTGTAGAAATTTATGGATATTTAAATGTACAAAAGAAAATTTAGGGCTGGAGAGATGGCTTAGGGGCTAAGGTGCCTGCCTCCTAAGCCTAAGAACACTGGTTCCAATCTTTAGCGGTTCCACGTTTAGCCAGATGCAAAGTGATGCAAGGGCACAATGCCACACTTGCCCACAAGGGGGCGCACACATCTGGATTTTGTTCACAGCAGCTGAGACACTGCTGGCGCGCCCATCTCTGTCTTCCCCTCTCTCTCTCTCTCTCTCTCTCTCTCTCTCTCTCTCTCTCTCTCTCTCTCTCTCTGTGTGTCTCTCTCCAAAAAAATAATAAAAAATAGGCTGGGCATGGTGGCGGACGCCTTTAATCCCAGCACTCGGGAGGCAGAGGTAGGAGGATCGCCGAGAGTTCGAGGCTACCCTGAGACTACATAGTGAACTCCAGGTCAGCCTGGACCAGAGTGAGACCCTACTTCGAAAAACCAAAAAAAAAAAAAAAAAAAAAGTAAAAAAGAAAATTTAAAAATACTGATGAAAATTGGGTATTAAGGACTAGAGAGATAGCTCACTGGTTAAGTGTGCTTCTTGTGCAAGCATGAGGGTCTGAGGGGGCTTGAGATTGCTTGTGTTCGACTCCCCCAGCACCAACATAAATAGCTGGTTGTGGCCACACGTCTGTAACCCCAGTTCTGTGGGGAGCAGACACTGGAGAACCTCTAGGGCTTAGAAAAAAACAGCAAGCTCCAGAATTAGTAAGACTTTTTAGGAGAAGCAGACAGGTAAGTGCTGAAGGGAGCACTCAACATTTTCTTGGCCTCGGCAGGCATGTGCATGGGGTGCCACATTAGCATATACATGTATGTACACTACACACATTATGCACATGCCAAAAAAAATGGACCAGGTATGGTGGTACATACCTTTAATCCCAGCACCTGATAGGCAGAGGTAGGAGGATTGTCATGAGTTCTAGGTAACCTTGAGACTACATAGTGAATTTCAGGTCAGCCTGGGTACTAGAGTAGAGGAATGGCGGTGAAAAGTTGTACTATATTGGGGAACTGATGTATAAACAGTAAGCATAGCTTAAAATGATGATAGAAGTAATACTAAGCATAACTGGCATGAAGAAATATAAATAACTTAAACTCCCCTGTTAGGAGGTTATGAAAGAAAAATGATTAGGCAGAATCATAAGTAAAACTGACTTAAAAGGAGGCATATCTTTCAAAATGCAAGTAAAAATTCATATTAAAAAAGGACAGAGAGTTGTAATCCCAGCATTTGTGAGGAAAAGGTAGGAGGATCGCCATGAGCTTGAGGCCACCCTGAGACTAGATAGTGAATTCCAGGTCAGCCTGGACTAGAATGAGACCCTACCTGGGGGTTGGGGGAGGACGGGACTGGAGAAATGACTTAGTAGTTAAGGTGCTTGCCTGTGAAGCCTAAGGACCCATGTTCAAACCCTCTCTAGGTCCCACATAAGCTGGACGCACAAAGGTGATGCAAGCGCAAGGTCACACATGCGCACTAGGTGGCGCAATCATCTGAATTTCTGTTGCAGTGGCTGAGGCCCTGGTGTGCCAATACTCTCAATTCTCTTAAAAAAAAAAAGACAGGGAGGGGCTGGGGAGATGGCTCATCTGTTAAAGGTGCTTGCTTGCAAAGCCTGTCAGTAAGTTTCAATTCTCCAGTTCCCACGTAAAGCCAGCTACAAGGTGTTGCATCTGTGATCCCAAGGTACCTACAACAATGGGAGATGGAGTCAGGAGAATCTAAAGCTCAGCAGGCCGGCTAGTCTGACTATTCCTTTGCAGTCTGGCAGTTTGTGTGCTGCAGAGGAGATCCTGCCTCAAAGACAGTGGAACATAGACACTTAAAGGTTGTCTTCTGACTTCCACATACACACATAAGTATATATATTTTAAATGACAGGGAAAGATAAAAAAATCAAGTATACGGAAGTAGAAAGCAGCTGAGAATCGACTGAAAAACTACAAATGATCTGAATATATTAAGAAATGAGGATAGGGGCTGGAGAGATGGCTTAGTGGTGGTTGGTATTTGCCTGTAAAGTCTAAGGACCCAGGTTCAGTTCCCTAGTACCTGCATAAGCTGGATGCACAAGATGCTGCATGCCTCTGGAGTTCATTTGCAGTGGCTAGAGGCCCTGGCATGCCCAAAATCTTTTTTTCCTTCTTTCTCTCTCTCAAACAAATAAAATATTTAAAAGGAAGGAAGGAAGGAAGGAAGGAAGATATAAGATTAGTGTGCTGAAATAAATAGCTTTTATGTGAACATAGGGACATTGGAAGGCAGGTGGAGGCTGGGGAGATGGCTCAGTGGATAAAGCACCTGCCTTGCAAGTGTGAGGACTTGAGTTTTTGTAGTTTCACTGTAGCCCAGGCTGACCTGGATGGAATTCCCTGTGTAATGTCAGGGTGCCCTCGAACTCATAGCACTCCTTCTACTTCTGCCTCCCAAGTGCTGGGATTAAAGGTGTGTGCTACCATGCCTGGCTTGAGTTTGTATTATTCTTAGATCCCACATAAAAACTGAAAGCTTTGTTGGGCTTCTGTAATCCCATCACGCAGAGCACAAGATGAGAGATGGAGACAGAAGAATTTCCCAGAAGCTCATGGAATGTTGAACAAGGAATGAGAGAGTAAATTAACTAAGGTAGAAAAAAAATAGAAGGAAAGAAAAAGAAGACAGTAGATGAAAAGTGGCAGTTTCTTCCCCCTCCAAAGGGAAAGGCACCAAGGAATATGAATGTGTGTGTGTACAAATTTGTTTCTAGCTGGGCATGGTGGCACACACCTTTAATCCTAGCCCTCTAGAGGCAGAGGTAAGGAGGATCACCATGAATTCGAGGTCACCCTGAGACTACTAGTGAATTACAGGTCAGCCTAGGCTAGAGTAAATGAAACCGTACCTCAAAAAAACAAAACATAACAAATTTTTTTTTTTCATGCATGGTCTCTGTTTAGCCCAGGCTGACCTGGAACTCACTCTGTAGCTCCAGACTGGCCTTGACCTCATGGCTATCCCAGCCTTCTAAGTGCTGAAATTAAACCAGCTATTTAGGAATTATTTTAATGAGAAATATGGAAAATTTACTATCAGGAGAAATTTAAAATACCCCTACCCCAGCCTTCTAAGTGCTGAAATTAAAGGCGTGTGTCACTTCAACCAGCTATTTAGGAATTATTTTAATGAGAAATATGGAAAATTTACTATCGGGAAAAATTTAAAATACCCCTGGAGTATTGAGAATAGAATGATAAAATGGAAAAGACATGCCAGGTATACAAATAACAGTTATAAAACTGTTTTTTGACTTACATTTCGTGCTTCTCTAGAGATGTCTATAGGCTTGTTTCCTACCTACCCCCTCTAAACAAGTCCAAAGATAGAAAGAAGCATAGTCAGAAAAATATAACAAGAGCATTGAGTAGGGACTATCCCTGCCAAATAATAAAGTGTACTATTGGGCTGGAGAGATGGCTTAGCCGTTAAGGTGCCTGCCTGCTAAGCCTAAGAACCCGGTTCCAATCTCCAGGTCCCACGTTTAGCCAGATGCAAAGTGACACAAGGGCGCAATGCCACACTTGACCACAAGGGGGTGCACACATCTGGATTTCGTTCACAGCAGCTGAGAGACTGCTAGCGTGCCCATCTCTGTCTCCCTCTTCTCTGTCTCTCTCTGTCTCTGTATCTCTCTCCAAAAATAAATAAAATTAAAAATTAAAAAAAAGTGTACTATTATTACACCTCAGTTATTGAAAGTGTAGCTGGTAGTAGCTGGGGGTGTAACTCAGTGGTAGACCACTTGCAGAAACATGAGTGCAGCCTTGGGTTTGACCTCCATCACCACAAAAAGTGGAGTATACCTATAGTACACTCAGCTTTTTGGGAGGTTTACACAAGAGGGTCATTTGAACATAGGTGTTGAAGTATTGGAAGTTGGTGTGGTGGCTCATGCCTTTAATTCCAGCACTGGGGATGTTGAGATAGGAGGATTACTGTGAGTTCAGGGCCACTTTAGGTTATAGAGTGAGTTTCATGTTAGCCTGAACTTAAGCTACAATGAGGCACTGCCTCAAAAAAAAGGGGGGAGGCATAGTATTGGTACATGATGGGGCATGATAGGCAGAGGTTAATAGTGGAGATTGAAAAGTCCAGAAACAGACCGAATTACACATGGAAATTTACTGTCTGAGAGTGGTGGCACCCCATTTCATTGGGATACAGATGAGATGGGACATTTTAGTAAATAGGATTAGAATGACTACAGGCATTTGGAAGCAAGTACCTTTAATTGCTTCTGTCAGCCCCAACTGTACACATTTGGGAAAAGATAAATTTTGGTTCATACTGTCCAGTGTATACTTTACTAGACTCTAAATGGACCAAAGATTAAAAATGAAGTATATGAAAAGTTTAGAAGAATAAGTTTGTGAATTCCTTCATAATTTTGCATTAGGGGACATTGTTTATATTTTGCCATATTTGAGATAAAATTTGAACCTTGTGCATACTAGGCAAACACTTTATCATTGAGCTGTATCCTGCAATGACCTTGAAGGACCAAGTTGGAGGTCAGGCAGGCTCCATGGTGAGACCCTGTGTCAACCCTTCTGTTGTCGCAGAATAAGACAACTACAGCACGCAATCCCAACTTTTGAAAATACAGTATGTTAGTAAGGCTACAGGAACTAAACATGCTCATGTACCCTTCAGAGGTGATTTGGTAGCATTGAGAGCTGGGTTTTGTGATTTAGCCAGCAATTGCAATTTTCTATAACACCTATTTCATGACCTTCATATACATAAAGTGACTAAATGCCAGCTTATTCTTTGTGGCATTTTATGTTGCAGAAAATTACTAAAAATTTCTGTTAGAGAGACTTGTTAGTAAACTGGACATTTGCCCAACTTTACATACTGTGTGGGTACAGAAAATGAGGAATCACTGTTTTGATAAGGGTTCCAGCATATGTTAAGTTTAAAAGCAAGGTGTAAGAACACCTTATGTTTGTACTTGCCTGTTAAGAAATGCTTGATGATTACTTAATTGGGAGATGGGCTAGAGGGAGAGATGGGGGTTAAGACCTCTGAAGATACTTTAAAAGTTGAGGTTTTTTTCTTTTGGTCCTGGTGATAGACACCCCAGGGCCTCATACATGCTAGGCAAGTGTTCTGCCACCAAGATGTATCCCTAGCCTTAAATACCAACTTTAACTTTGAACCATGGAAAGAACATCTAATCCCAAATCAAGGTAAAAATATAAAATATTAGGCTAAAAACAGTTTTAAAAATCTCTGTCTTCTTCAGTCTTAAAGCCAGGAAGGAACAGAAGGGGTTTCAACTGAGAACTGTGACTCCAGAGTTCCTGCTCCTGTGGCCCTTGTGTGCTAACTCTGTGGACGTGCAAGCAGGAAGCTGGTCTGCAGTGTGCCTCTTCATTCTTGTTCCTTGTTTCAGGTTTATGGCCACTACGGTCTGACCCCAACCGGGAGACTGATGATACTTTGGTACTCTCTTTTGTGGGCCAGACAAGGTAAGTATGGTTTGGTGCCAGTTCTCTAGGTCTGGGCTGAAGGTTGCATAGAGGGGAAGTGGTCCCAGGCTGACTCAAGCCTTCCATACTGCTTCAGAGTTCTCATGCTAAATGGAGAGGAGGTGGAAGAAACAGAACTGATGGGCTTTGTGGACGATCAGCAGACTTTCTTCTGTGGCAACGTGGCTCATCAACAACTTATCCAGGTAATGGGTTTGAAAGGGCAAGTAACTGTTAATTTGAATTTGACAGAGTGCACTAGAAGGATTTTAAATCAGTTTTAAAAAAAATATTTATTTTTGAGAGAATGGGTATGCCAAGATCTCTGGCCATTGCAAAAGAACTCTAGATGCATTTGCCACCTTGTGTGTCTGGCTTACATCAGTACTGGGGAATTGAACTGGATTCTTTGGTTTTCACAGGCAAGCACCTTAACCTCTAAGCCATCTCTCTAGCCCTAAATCAATTAAAAAAATTTTTTTTTATTTTTTGAGGTATGGTCTCACTCTAGCCCAGGCTGACCTGAAATTCCTTATGTAGTCTCAGGGTGGCCTCAAATTCAGGGCGATCCTCTTACCTCTGCCTCCCAAGTGCTAGGATTAAAGGAGTGCCCCCCACCATGCCCGGCCCTAAATCATTTTTTTTCTTATTTAGAACTTTATTATATAAGTTTTCTTTTTTTTTCTAAAAATATCTTATTTTTATTTATTTATTAGAGAAAGAGAGGGAAAGAGAGAGAGAGAATGGGCACATCAGGGCCTCTAGCCACTGCAAATGAACTCCAGATACATGTGCCACCATGTACATCTATCTGGCTTATGTGGGATCTGGAGAATTGAACCTGGTCCTTAGGCTTCACTGGCAAGTGCCTTAAACACTAAGCCAGCTCTCCAGCCCAGTTTTTATTTTTCAAAAATTATGAAACCTGTTCTATGGCAGGAATACAAGCAGTATTGTTTCAGGATTATTCAGGGTATATCTGAAAGAGCTTAGATTACATATTAATAGTATGATTTGCACACTTCCCAGATTAGACTTTTAAGTAAAACAATTTTAAGTACTCAGTGATATTTGATCCTTTACAAGCATTTTGTAATTATGGTGGCAGTGCCAAGCATGTGATGTGATTTAACTATCAATAAAAGGTACAATACATAAGAACTTGTGATATGGTACCTTGGGCTTCTATCATGCCTTACAAGAGAGAAACTATTATAAAGTAAGATTACATATAATAGTAGAAAAATAGTTGTGATTTTTTTTTTTCCTTTTTTAAAAACCTGCTTAAGTAGATAACCACTCCATTCCCACTTATGGCCAACTAAATCAGTTTTTTTTTTTTTTTTTTTGGTTTTTCGAGGTAGGGTCTCACTCTGGCCCAGGCTGACCTGGAATTAACTATGTAGGCTCAGGGTGGCCTTGAACTCAAGGCGATCCTCCTACCTCTGCCTCCCGAGTGCTGGGATTAAAGGTGTACGCCACCACGCCCAGCTCTAAATCAGTTTTTAATGACACTAAAAATAACATAGAAATTCTAGGGGAAAAATTTAAATTACCTGATTACCTGTTGTTTAGACATAATAACTCCTAACTTTGGAGTTGCTACTTGTAGCTTTATTTTTCTCTTGCCAATAAATGGGTATTTACTTACATTTTCTGTATAAACTGAGATTATAATATAAACAATGCTGGGTCCTGTTTTAGCACTAATTATATCATGTCTTCTGAGAAACTCTTTCTTTTTTTTTGGTTTTTCAAGGTTGTGTCTTAATCTAGCCCAGGCTGACCTGGAATTCACTCTAGTCTCAGGCTGGCCTTGAACTCATGGCAGTTCTCCTACCTCTGCCTCCCAAGTGCTGGGATTAAAGGTGTGCGCCCACGCCCAGTGCCTTTTATATCTTTGCACTCCTTCCTTGCCTCCTTTCTCCTTTGCTGTTCTCAGGAGTCTTTCTCATAGTAAGCTGGATATCTGAATGCCTTAGGATTAGTAAACTGTTCATCTTTTCATCCACTGGTCTTGTAGCCAATTGGCATTACATTGGCAAAATTTCTGTTGGTTTGTGGATCAACTGTGAGGTGAGCCCAGATACTAAGTGCTTGCTTTGTAAGTATTATTGAATATAGGTTTGAAGACTGCCACCAGCTCATCTTTCTGTCATTAAAGTGCTTCCCCTCGGTCATGATGAGTAAGATAAATCCATTGATAACATTTCACCAACCTGCTTTTTATTTTGGTAGTAAAATAAAGTTATAAAACATCTTAGGGAGGATGGCCGGGCGTGGTGGCGCACGCCTTTAATCCCAGCACTCGGGAGGCAGAGGTAGGAGGATTGCCGAGAGTTCGAGGCCACCCTGAGACTACATAGTTAATTCCAGGTCAGCCTGGACCAGAGTGAGACCCTACCTTGCAAAACCAAAAAAAAAAAAAAAAAAAAAACATCTTAGGGAGGAGATCAGTGGTGGAATATGTGCTTAGCATCCATGCAACCCTGCTTTCAATTCCCAGCTCCAAAACAAGTATGTTACAATACAGCTTTGGAGTCTTTGCTGAGGACCTTTAAATAATTGTAATGGATCATGTCTCCAAAGGGTGCAAGCTCAATTATGAAGTATGTCTTCTAACTCCTCCTCTCACCATAGGATTGTAAGCAGCTTTAGGACAGTTTCCTTTAGTAAAAATGATGTCTTATTAGAGGATGGAAGATGGCTTGATGGTTTAAAGTGCTTCCTTACAAGCCTACTGGCGTAAGTTCAACTTCCCACATGGGAGATCACAAGCAAAATGGCAAAAACAAAATAATAAGGGAGACTTTGACTCAAGCAGGATGGAGAGAGGGGACAAACACTCTGAGGTGGTCCTTAGACCTCCACACATGTGCCATGTCACGTGCATGTTCATATATACCATACATATCCATACAGATACACACATACACAATAATAGATCATTGAAAGACTTCAGGAAAAGTAATACAATTGGCCCTCTGTATCTGTGGGTTCCATATACATGAGTTGAACCAACTTTAGTTTGAAAATATTTTGGAAAAAGAATTGTGTATTTGGGTTGGGGAAATAGCTCATTTGGTAAGGTGCTTGCCTTGCAAACATGAAGACCTGAGTTCAGTCCCCAGAACCCACATCAAACTGCCAGCCATGGTTGCGCATGCCTATAATCTTAGTGCTGAGGAAATGAAGGCAGGATAGCTGGGACTTACTGGTGAGCAATTCTAGCCTAATTGCTGACCCCCAGGCCAGTGAGACTGTCTCAAAAAAGGTGGATGTTGTTCCTGGGGATGATATTCAAACTTATCCTCTGGCCTCTACATGCACATAGACACATGAACCTTCAAACATTAAACTGTCTGTACTGAACATATACACTTTTTTTTTTTTTTTGAGGTAGAGTTTCACTGTAGTCCAGGCTGACCTGGAATTCACTATGTGTCTCAGGCTGCCCTTGAATTAATAGTAATCCTCCTACCCCTGCCTCCCAAGTGCTGGGATTAAAGGTGTGTGCTGCCATGCCTGGCTTAAAAAAGTATGTATGATGTATGTATGTATGTATGTATGTATGTATGTATGTATGTATGTATTTGTATTTTGAGAGAGAGAGAGAGAGAGACAGACAGAAAGAGGCAGAGAGAAAGAGTATGGGCCCACCAGGGCCTCCTGCCACTGTAAACAAATTCCAGATGCATGCACCACTCAGTGCATCTGGCTTTACGTGGGTACTGGGGAAATGAACCTGGACTATCAGGCTTTGCAGGCAAGTGCCTTTATCCACTTAGCCATATCTCTAGCCCCACATATCTTTTTTTTTTTTTTTTTTTTTTTAGTTTTTCAAGGTAGGGTCTCACTCTGGCCCAGGCTGACCTGGAATTAACTATGTAGTCTCAGGGTGGCCTTGAACTCACAGCGATCCTCCTACCTCTGCCTCCCAAGTGCTGGGATTAAAGGCGTGCACCACCACGCCCGGCTCTCCCACATATACTTTTTTTTTGTCATTCTCTAAGTGATATATTACAGCAAGTATTTACATAGTGTTTACATTACATAAATGATGTACAGATCTAGAGACTTAGCACTTATAAGTACATTTATAAGTATACTTGGCCCTAGACTTGATCCCTAATTCCATAAAAAGTAATTTAGAGATAATTTATAATACACAGGAAGATAAGTACAGGTTATACATAAATGCTGTCTTATTTTTATATGAAGGATTTGAACATTTGCAGATTTTAGTGTCTTTTAAGAGGGTGTGAAACCAGTTTGCCATAGTACTGAGGGATGACTGCATGAACAAATAGGAATGATAGCTTATTAGAGCATTAAAAGGATAGCGTTGACTGCTTTCCCTCCTGGTAGATCCTTACAGGTACTTGGAGACATCTGCTCTTCTTTCTCTAGATCACTTCAGCATCTGTGAGGTTGGTCTCTCAAGAGCCCAAAGCTCTGGTCAGTGAGTGGAAGGAACCTCAGGGCAAGAACATCAGTGTGGCCTCCTGCAACAGTAGCCAGGTCGTCGTCGCTGTGGGAAGGGCTCTGTACTACCTACAGATCCATCCACAGGAGCTTCGGCAGATCAGGTGTGTAGGTGTTTGTGTGTCTGCTTAGCTTCCTTTCCTGTTCACTGGTTCCTTTGAACTTGGGATTCCTTCCTCTGCCATATTCCTCTTTGTTTAGCCACACAGAGATGGAACATGAAGTGGCTTGCTTGGACATCACCCCATTAGGGGACAGCAATGGGATGTCACCACTTTGTGCCATTGGCCTCTGGACAGATATCTCAGCCCGTATCTTGAAGCTGCCATCATTTGAACTATTGCACAAGGAGATGCTGGGTGGAGGTATGTGCCATTTGGGGTCCTGGGGCAGGGTGAGAGTCAGAACGTGGAACAGAACTTAATGTCCTTGTTTCCTACAGAGATTATTCCCCGGTCCATCCTGATGACCACCTTTGAGAGTAGCCACTATCTCCTTTGTGCTTTGGGAGATGGGGCTCTTTTCTACTTTGGGCTCAACATTGAGACTGGTAAGAACAACTTTCGTGAGGGTTCCTTCAGAAATAGGGAGTGTTGAGTTCTTATCTTAGCCTCAGGGTACTGCTTTGGACTTTAAGCTGTTCTTGTTTTCTTCCCATCCTTTTTCTGATGCCATTCTTTCTGTAGGCTTGCTGAGTGACCGTAAGAAGGTGACTTTGGGCACCCAGCCCACAGTGTTGAGGACTTTTCGTTCTCTTTCTACCACCAATGTCTTTGCTTGCTCTGACCGGCCTACTGTCATCTACAGCAGCAACCATAAGCTGGTCTTCTCCAATGTCAACCTCAAGGAGGTGAACTACATGTGTCCTCTTAACTCAGATGGCTATCCTGACAGGTAAGCTTCTTCCTTTCAGTTGACTGAGGGCATCATGTAACTTCCCTCATACTTTGCCTAAAGCTTTTCCTTTACCCCATGTCAGAGTTGGTAAATAGCTGTCATGGAAGTATGGGACAGAGCTTTTCAAATCTGGTTAGCTATCAGAAACTCCTGGAAGGTTTTTTGTTTCATTTTAGTTAAAATATATTTTATTTGTTTATTTGAGAGAGAAAGAGGCAGAGAGAAAGAGAGGGAGGAGGGGGAGAGAATGGGTGCACCAGGGCCTCCAGCCACTGCAAGTGAGCTCCAGATGCATGTGCCCCCTTGTGCATCTAGCTTGTGTGGGTCCTGGAGAATTGAGCCAGGATTCTTTGGCTTTGCAGGCAAATGCCTTAACTGCTAAGCCATCTTTCCAGCCCCTCATTTTATTTAAAAGAAAAAAAAAAACACCAAGGGCTGGAGAGATGGCTCAGCAATTAAAGGTGCTTGCTTACAAAGCCTGATGGCCTGAGTTCAATTGCCTGGTACCCATGTAAGCCAGATGCACAAAGTGGTACATGCATATAGAGTTTGTTTGCAGTGGCAAGATGCTCTGGTTCGCCCATTCCCTCTCTCTTATTCTCACTCTGTCTCCATATCTACCTCTGCAAATAAATTATATTAAAAAAAAAAGCCATGCATGGTGGGATCAGATATCAGAACCAAGTAATTTTTCACAGAGAGTCAAAGTTAAGAGCCAGCCTTGAAGCAAGGTGGTGTAATTTTGCCTTGTTTTTCTTCTGTTATGGAGTTGCCTAAGAGAATCCTTTGCTTCTGTTGTCAAGTCCCTCTAAACTACAACCTTTCTTTCTAGCTTGGCACTGGCCAACAACAGCACCCTCACCATTGGCACCATCGATGAGATTCAGAAGTTGCACATTCGTACTGTTCCCCTCTATGAATCTCCCAGGTGAGTGCCAGGTCAAGGGAATTGCAGAGGTAGCTGGAAGAGAGAGCCTCAGGTTTTCTGAATACTTCTATGTTCTTCAGGAAGATCTGCTATCAGGAAGTGTCCCAGTGTTTTGGGGTCCTCTCCAGCCGCATTGAAGTCCAAGACACCAGTGGAGGCACAACGGCTTTGAGGCCCAGTGCCAGCACCCAGGTAAAAAGAGTAAGGGTAGGAAAGCTTGCTGCAAAGGATCAAATAGGAAATATCTTCGGCTTTGAAAACTGTATGGACTCAGTAACAGTTGCCCACCTCTGCCGTTATATCCTCAAAGACAACAGGTGGATTTAGCTGGGTTCTAGTATAACTTGACTTACAGAGCTAGATATGTAATTCAGTTGTAACACACACATAAGTGTTGCACTCAGGTTCATATTGCTGGCAGAAATCACCTGACCAAGAGCAGGTTGTGGTTTAAAAAAAAAAGGTTTATTTTGGCTTACAGACTCGAGGGAAAGCTCCATGATGGCAGGGGAAAATGATGGCATGAGCAGAGGGTGGACATCATCTTCAGGCCAACATCAGGTGGACAATAGCAACAGGAGTGTACGTCAAACACTGGCAAGGGGAAACTGGTTATAACACTCATAAGCCCACCCCCAACAATACACTACCTCCAAGAGGCATTAATTCCCAAACCTCCATCAGCTGGGAACCTAGCATTCAGAACACCTAAGTTTATGGGGGGACACCTGAATCAAACTACCACATTCCGCCCGTGGCCCCCATAAACTGATAACCATACATGATGTAAAATGGAATCCATTCAATCAACTTGAAAATTCCCCATAGTTTTTAATCAATCCAAATGCTGTTCAAACATCTCCATAGTCCAAGATCTTTTAACTGCGCCATAATACCAAAAATATCCTCCCAAAACCTATAGTAGCACAGAATACACATTCACTACAAAAGATGGCATTGGGCATAACAAAGAAATATTCAACCAATATAAGATTTAAAACAACCGGGGCAAACATCAAACTCTGTAGCTCCAAGTCCAACAACTCTAGTCAGTGACAAATATCCAAGTCCATAATTTTAACCAGCATCAAGTCTCTAGAGTTCCATTTCCGCCCCTCCAGCTAGGCTACTCAGAGTCCTGGAAAACTTTATCTAGGGCTGACAGCTCTCCTTAGCAGCTATCTCATGGTCCTGGCATCTCCACTGGGTCTTTACTGCAACCCTTGGTTCATCCTCACTGCTCCATCGGGTTTCCATGCAGAAATCCAGCAAACCTGCTACACGCTGCCCATGGCCATTTCCAAAACACAAGACCATGTTGCAGATTCAGTGACCCTCACTTTCCTGCATTTCTTATATTCCATAATACTAGGTAGGGTGCCAATTTGTTAATCCAGAGGGGAATAATGCAGACTTGAAGAACACTCCTTGAACTTTCTGTCGTTCCAATATAGGTTAGCTAGCCCAATTTCAATGGTTGAGATCTCTCATATAATTGCAGCTGAATAGGCCAAAATTTCAGCCCAGAGATTTCATTTATCTGTGCCATATCTCTCTGCTTACATCAGTCTATTTCTAGGTTGCAAAGCAACCCTGCACAAGTTCACAGGACATGGACATAACAGCAAGCCTCTCAGACAAATTGCTTCTAGCCCAGACCAAGCAAAGCTCTTTCTCACTGTCATAAGCCAAACCTTACAGTCCATAGTTCTTAGTGCATTCAGGTCTTTCAACTCTGACCAGAATAGTCCATCAAGCTGTACTTACTGCACTGCAAGGTATCTCTTAGGCCAAGGTTTCAAATACTTCCACATTCCTCTTGAAAATTAGCTCCAAAAAGCCAAAGTCACACAGTCAGGTGTCTAGCAGCAACCCCACTTCTGTTACCAACTTTATTGTTGCATTCAGGTTTACATTGCAGTCAGAAATCACCCGACCAAGAGCAGCTTGTGGGGAAAAAAAGGTTTATTTTGGCTTACAGATTCAAGGGGAAGCTCCATGATGTCAGGGAAAACAATGGCGTGAGCAGAGGGAGGACATCACCTCTAGGCCAACATCAGGTGGACAACAGGAACAGGAGAGTGTGCCAAACACTGGCAAGGGGAAACTGGCTATAACATCCATAAGCCTGCCCCCCAACAATACACTGCCTCCAAAAGGATTTAATTCCCAAATCTCTATTAGGTGGTAACCTAGCATTCAGAACACCTAAGTTTATGGGGGACACCTGAATCAAACCACTACAGCAAGGTACTGGGTTGGATCCCTAGCATCACACACACAAAACCTAAGGTGTCTAGTAAGTGAATGCTTATCTGGCTACTCATGGGTGATTGGGAATTAAACCTGTGCTGGTAGGCTTTGCAAATAAGCACCTTTAAGTGCTGAACCATCTCCATAGCCCGGGGAAATGGCTTAGCAGTTAAGGTGTTTGCCTGAGAAACCTAAGGACCCCAGTTCGATTTCCCAGGACCCACATAAGCCAGAAGCACAAGGGGGTACATGTGTCTGGAGTTTGTTTGCGGTGGCTGGAGACCCTGGTGTGCCCATTCTCTCTTTCTCCCTATCTGCCTCTTCCTCTCTTTCTCTCTCAAATAAATAAATAAAATATTTTTAAAAAATATTTTATTAGGGCTGGAGAGTTGGCTTAGTGGTTAAGGTGCATGCCTCAGAAACCTAAGGACCCAGGTTCAATTCTTTAGGTCCCATGTAAGCCAGATGCACATGGTGGTGCATGCGTCTGGAGTTGGTTTGCAGTGGCTAGAGGCCCTGGCGTGCCCATTCTCTCTCTCTCTGTCTCTAATAAATAAATAAAAATAAACCTTTAAAAATATTTTATTATTTATTTGAGAGAGAAAGAAAGAAATAGACAGGGAGAGAGAGAGAGAATGGGCACATCAGGGCCTCCAGCTGTTGCAAATGTACTCCAGATGCATGCACTACTACCTGTGTCCTGGGGAATTGAACCTGGGTCCTTTGGCTTTGCAGGCAAGTGCCTTAACCGCCAAGCCATCCCTCCAGCACCCACCCCCCTGCTTTTTTTTTTTTTTTTTTTTTTTGAGGTAGATCTTGCTCTAGCCCAGGCTGACCTGGAATTAACTCTGTAGTCCCAGGCTGGCCTTGAACTCACAATGATCCTCCTGCCTCTGCCTCCTGAGTGCTGGGATTAAAAAAGCATGTGCCACCATGTCCTGCTTTTTAAATTTTTATTTGTTTATTTATTTGCAAGCAGAGAGAGAGAATGGGCACACCAGGGCCTCTAGCTGCTGCAAACAGACTCCAGATGATGCACTACTTTGTGCATCTGGCTTTACATATGTACTAGGGAATTGAACCCAGATTGTTAGGCTTTGCATATAAATGCCTTAACCACTAAACCATCTTTCTGTCTCCCCCACACACACCAAAAAAAAAAAAAAAAAAAAAAAACAGCGTCTCCCTTTATATAGCCCAGGCTAATCTGGAACTCACTCTGTAGTCTAGGCTGGTTTTGAATAAAAGCAGTCTCCTACCTCAGCCTCTTGCTTGCTGGGATTAAAGGTATGTGCCCCCATGCCCTGCTTCTTGGTAATCTTACAACCTGAATAGTCTTTTCACTTTTATCATCAGTTTGGATACTCTATGGTATGTGTAACTGAGGGAAGAACATGTCATTAAAGCCCAGTGGAGTTGGTTTTGAGGTTTGTTAGTCACATGCTCTCAAATAGGCAAGATCTAGAGGTGAATACAAGTAGCTTAGTAGTGATAGGACTTCATCATTTTCTTCTATATATTCTCCTTTATTCCTCATATCCTCCATTGGATAGAATCACCCCTTTATCCAAAGTCTGCACACTATTTTTTTTTTTGCTAGTTTTTTTTTAATATCTGTAAGTGTGTGTGTGTGTCTTTGGGTATGCCAGGGTCTCTTGCTGCTGCAATCTTGAACCCAGGCCAATAGGCTTTGCAAGCACCTTTAACCTTTGAACCATTTATACAGGCCCCACTATTGCTTTTTTTTTTTTTTTTTTTTTTTTTTTTTTTTTTCAAGGTAGGGTCCCACTCTAGCCCAGGCTGTCCTGGAATTCACTATGTAGTCTTAGGGTAACCTCAAACTCATGGTGATTCTCCTACCTCTGCCTCCCAAGTGCTGGGATTAAAGGCATGTGCCACTACATCTGGCTTATTGCTTTTTTAAAAATACTTATTTTGGGCTGGAGGGATGGCTTAGCAGTTAAGGTGTTTGCCTGCAAAGCCAAAAGACCCAGGTTCAATTACCCAGGACCCACGTAAGCCAAATGCACAAAGGGGGGCATGTGACTGGAGTTCGTTTGCAGTGGTGCCCCATTCTCTCTCCTTCTTTCTCTGTCAAATAAATAAAACTTATTTTTGTTTTATTTATTAGAGAGAGAGAGAGAGTAGGCATGCCAGGGCCTCCAGCCACTACAAATTTATTCTAGACCCATGCACCACCTTGTGCATTTAGGTACTGGGGAATCAAACCTGGGTCCTTAGGTTTCGCAGGCAAGAGCTTTAACTGCTAAGCCATCTCAACAGCCCAACATGCTTTTTTTTTTTTTTTTTTTTTTTTGGAGAGAGAATAAATTGGTGTGCTAGGGCCTCTGGCCACTGCAGTCACACTCCAGATGCATGTACCACCTGTGCGTATGTATCACCTTGTGCACATGCGTCACCTGTGCATCTGGCTTACATGGATTCTGGGGAGTCAAACCTGGGTCCTTAGGCTTCAGAGGCAAGCACCATAACTGTTAAGCCATCTCTGTAGCCCCACACTGAGTTTTCTTCCTATTGATGGCAGAGTCAGTCCATCAGTTTTAGATTGCTTGAGAATTCCTCCTTATTCCCCCCACACACCTCCCCCTCCCAGGGTCATGCTCTAGCCCAGGCTGACCTGAAATTCACTATGTAGTCTCAGGGTGGCCTAGAACTCACAACGATCCTTCCTACCCCAACTTCCCTCCTACCTTGGCCTCCAGATTGCTGGGATTCAAAGACATAAACCACCACACCCAGCTGTTCCTCCTTTTATTTATTTTCAAGGTAGGTTCTTGCTGTAGCCCAGGCTGACCTGGAATTCACTATGTAGTCTCAGGGTGGCCTTGAACTCACAGGGATCCTACTACCTCTACCTCCCACAGGCTGGGATTAAAGGCATGTGCCACTATGCATTTATTTGAGAGAGAGAGGGAGAGAGAGAGAGAGAGAGAGAGAGAGAGAGAGAATGGGCACATCAGCGCCTTCAGCCACTGCAAACTCCAGACATACGTGCTACCTTATGCATCTGGCTAGTGTGCTAGGGTTCTGGGGAATTAAACCTCGGTCCTTTAGCTTTGCAGGCAAGTGCCTTAACCACTAAGTCAACTCTCCAGCCCTTGTTTGTCTTCTTTTAACTTTGCTTGATTGACTTGTGGCATTGCTGTTTAATTATCTTTTATAAATAACCCTGGGATTTCGTGTCAGCATGTGAATTGCATATATAGCTTATCCTCAGTTCTAGTGTCCTCTCTGACATGCTGTTTTTCCGGCGCTGCTGCTCTGCTAGCTGTTATCCTTATCCTTGTTTAGATGTCTGCTGTGTAGCACCTGTTCTGCTATTTTTATTTTATTGTTTTTGATTTTTTGAGGTAGGATCTCGCTCTAGCCCAGGCTGATCTGGAATTCACTATGTAGTCTCAGGGTGGCCTCAAACTCACAGCAATCCTCCTACCTCTGCCTCCCGAGTGAGTGCTGGGATTAAAGGCATGTGCATCACCACGCCTGGCTTCTGTTCTGCTATTTTTATTTTATATTTTAATTTTTTTTGCTTTTTCAAGGTTGGGTCTCTAGCTCAGGCTGACCTGGAACTCACTGTAGTCCTAGGCTGACCTTGAACTTAAAGTGTTTCCCTACCTCTGCCTATCAAGTGCTGGGATTAAAAGCATACATAACCATGTTTGAGAGAGGGGGAGAGAAAGGGGCAGATAGTGAGAAAGAATTGGGCACACCAGGGCCTTCAGCCACTGCAAATGAACTCCAGATACATGCACCACCTTGTGCATCTGGCTTACATGGGTCCTGGGGAATTGAACCTGGGTCCTTTGGCTTTGCTGGCAAACATCTTTTTTTCTTTTTTTTGGAGAGAGACACAGAGAGACAGAGAGAGAAGGAGAGGAAGACAGATAGAGATGGGCGCACCAGCAGCCTCTCAGCTGCTGCGAACGAAATCCAGATGTGTGCACCCCCCCCCCTTGTGGTCAAGTGCGGCATTGCACCCTTGCATCACTTTGCATCTGGCTAAACGTGGAACCAGCGTTCTTAGGCTTAGGAGGCAGGCGCCTTAACCGCTAAGCCATCTCTCCAGCCCCAAGCATCTTAACCATTAAGCCATCTCTCCAGCCTTATTCTGCTCTTTTTAAAAACTTTTTATTTTTTATTATTTTTTTGGAGAGACACAGAGAGAGAGAGAGAGACAGAGAGAGAGACAGAGAGAGAGAGAGAGAGGAAGACAAAGATGGGCACGCCAGCAGTGTCTCAGCTGCTGCGAACGAAATCCAGATGTGCGCGCCCCCTTGTGGTCAAGTGCGGCATCGCGCCCTTGCGTCACTTTGCATCTGGCTAAACGTGGGACCTGGAGATTGGAACCGCTGGAGATTGGAACCAGTGTTCTTAGGCTTAGGAGGCAGGCACCTTAACCCCTAAGCCATCTCTCCAGCCCTTATTCTGCTTTTTTTTTTTTTTTTGGTTTTGTGAGGTAGGGTCTCACTCTGGTCCAGGCTGACCTGGAAATTAACTATGTAGTCTCAGGGTGGCCTCGAACTCTCCGCGATCCTCCTACCTCTGCCTCCCGAGTGCTGGGATTAAAGGCGTGCACCACCACGCCTGGCTTTATTCTGCTTTTTTAAAAGAATATTTTTTTTCTCTCTACCTACCTCTTTCTCTCAAATAAATAAATAAAAATACTAAAATACTTTAAAAAAGCCAGGCATGGTGGCACACACCTTTAATCCCAGCACTCAGGAGGCAGATATAGGAGGATCATGTGAGTTCAAGGCCATCCTGAGACTAGTGAATTCCAGGTCAGCCTGAGCTAGAGTGAGACCCTACCTCAAAAAACAAAAACAAAACTTTTTAAAAAGGGCTATAGAGATATCTCAGTGGTCAAGGCACTTGCAAAACCCCAAAGGACCTAGGTTCAATTCTCCAGTACCCATGTAAAAGTACAAGATGGCACATGTGTCTGGAGTTTGGTTGCAACGGCTAGCAGTCCTGGCATTCTCTCTCTTTTTCTTTCTCTCTCTCTCAGATAAATAAAATATTTAAAAATATTTTTATTGGGCTGGAGAGATGGCTTAGCATTTAAGGTATTTGCCTGCAAAGCTAAAGGATCCCAGTTCTATTTTCCAGGATCCATGTAAGCCAGATGCACAAGGAGGCACATGCATCTGGAATTCATTTGCAGTGGCTGGAGGC
Source organism: Orientallactaga sibirica (assembly GCA_036365145.1). Lineage (NCBI taxonomy): Eukaryota > Metazoa > Chordata > Mammalia > Rodentia > Dipodidae > Orientallactaga > Orientallactaga sibirica. The sequence continues at coordinate 881,728 of JAEOAD010001269.1, forward strand.
CCTGGTGCATCCATTCTCTCTCCCCCCCTCCACTCTTTCTCTCAAAGAAATAAAATATAAAAATATTTTTATTTATTTATTTGCAAGCAGAGAGAGATTGAGAGAAGAGAAACTGTTCATGCCAGGGCCTCTAGCTGCTGCACATGAGCTCCAGGTGCATGCACCACTTTATGAATGTGACTTTATGTGGGTACTGGGGAATTAAACCGAGGTCACTAAGTTTTGCAGGCTTTACAGACAAGTGCCTTAACTGTTGAGCCATCTCTATCTCTTATTCTGCGTTGAAGAGGGATGATGGGCCTTTTCTCTGCCGGCAGGCCTTGTCCAGCAGTGTCAGCTCCAGCAAGCTGTTCTCTAGCAGTACTGCTCCTCATGAGACCTCCTTTGGAGAAGAGGTGGAGGTACACAATCTTCTCATCATTGACCAGCATACCTTTGAAGGTACAGATGAGCTTTTCTGTCCTTTTCACCTGTGTCCTGTGGGCTGTTTTAGGCTCTAGAGTATTCTATAGACTGTTAGATGATGACAGATGCTTCTCGTTGAAGTGAACCTGGAGTGTTGAATATTCTCTTGTTAGCATAGGCTGGTGGGGGAATGTATATGTTGTCTGAGGAGGCAGTGCGTGGCTCATGTTCTTTCACTAAGCCACATAGTAGAAGCACAGAATTGAGAAAAGCCACAAGGACAAGGTATCATTGACCAATCTCTCTTCCTTCCTAGTGCTTCATGCCCACCAGTTTCTACAGAACGAATATGCCCTCAGCCTGGTCTCCTGCAAGTTGGGGAAAGACCCTAACACCTACTTCATTGTGGGCACAGCCATGGTGTATCCTGAAGAGGCAGAGCCCAAACAGGGTCGCATTGTGGTCTTCCAGTATTCAGATGGTGAGTGGACAGTCTCCTGCTTCTGAGGGATATGCAACACTAAGGCAGGAAGCAGATTTTGGTGCTGGCTAGAATCAGTGCCGATTGTCTTTGGGATGTGCTTTGGGTGGTGGTTCATCTCAATATATACTGACTATTTCTTGGTTTTCAAATGAGGGATTTGGGAGCAGGAATTAGAACTACAGGGTCAACCAGTGGTTTTTTGACTAGGAAAAGTATAGACTCATAAAAGAGTTTTCTCCCTAGGAAAACTACAAACTGTGGCTGAAAAGGAAGTGAAAGGGGCTGTGTACTCCATGGTAGAATTTAATGGGAAGCTGCTTGCCAGCATCAACAGCACGGTGAGGCCCATACCACTTGGACTTGTACCTTAAGTTTTACATTGCTTATAGAACATGTCTTTCTCATGTTTCTGGGGATTTGTGTGTTTTAAGGATAACTGAGGAGTGGGAATGGAGGATGGAACTCTAAGCTGGGAGTTGGAGCTAAGGTTGAGATAGACCTTGGACTTGGTTATGTGACCCCATTGGATTCTGAATGCTGTGGGGATTAAACAAGGGATGAGGCTTGTGGTCCCTACACTGAAATTGTACTGTGTCAAAAGAAATTTCATCTAAACAAAATGAACCAACCCATATCATCCTATCCCTGAAATACTCGTATAATTGGAAACAAGATGTGTAGCTTGTTGTTAAAGATTGGTAGGACCTTTTCTGTGAGTACTGAAGTTACCAAGGGTTGTAGGCATGTTTTATGGGACAGAGCCCTGTGGGGTGAGGTGAGAAGTATGGGGTGGCTGTATCCAGGTGTGATGGATGATGTAAATTGAGGTGTTTGATGGGGGTGCGGGGGCAGTATGAAGGATTGTCCTTTTGCCAGTCATTCCTGTGGGAGGGCCATCTTTCAGTCAGAAAAAGGTGTTCCAGAAGGCATGATGAATAGATGTAATGATTGAGAGGATTGTATCAGAGATGAGCCCTGGAGATGTCTGGTCTGTTGCAGGTTGATAGAAATGCCACACGAAGCCAGGTGTGGTGGCGCACACCTTTAATCCCAGCACTTGGGAGGTAGAGGTAGGAGGATCACTGTGAGTTCGAGGCCACCCTGAGACTGCATAGTGAATTCCAGGTCAGCCTGGGCTAGAGTGAGACCCTACCTCAAAAAACAAACAAAAAAAAGAAATGCCACATGAATATATGTCATTTTAAATTTCCTAGTAGCTTTGTTAATGTAAAAAAGCAGCAAAATTAATCTTTAAAATATTTTTATTTTTATTTTATTTTATTTTGTAAGGAATGGGAAGAGAAAGTGTGAGAGTGAGAGCATGGGCAAACTAGGGCCTTTAGTCACTACAAATGAACTCCAGACGCATGCACCACCTTGTGCATCTTGCTTACATGGGTACTGAGGAATTGAACCTCTATCCTTAGGCTTCACAGGCAAGTACCTAAACCATTAAGCCATCTCTCCAGCCCCTGATGATAGGCACTCTTGAGGGCTCCTTGACTGTGCTGATAAAGAAGTATACTAGCCACTTAGGAAAGACTCAATAAGGTGAAAGCCCATGGAGCTAGGGCTGTTTGGACACATCTTGAGAAATCATGGCATAATACATTCTGCTGAGGGGCTTGTAGATGTGCAGAAGCCTTGGTGGGATTATCTGGGTGCTTAAGGATCTGGAGAAGGCCTATCAGCTCAGACAAGCTGAGTTGGTGTTGTGGAATCCTGGGATGTTCCAGATTTCTCCATCTGCTGGTTATAAAGCACTTTGGGTTTTTTTTTTTTTTTTTTTTGGGTTTTTCAAGGTAGGGTCTCGCTCTGGCCCAGGCCAACCTGGAATTAACTATGTAGTCTCAGGGTGGCCTTGAACTCACGGCGATCCTCCTACCTCTGCCTCCCGAGTGCTGGGATTAAAGGCGTGCGCCGCCACGCCTGGCTGTTTTATTTTTCAAGGTAGGTAGTTTCACTCTAGCCTAGGCTGACCTGGAATTGGAGTTCACCATGTAGTCTTAGGCTGGTTTTGGACTCCACAGTGGTTCTCTTACCTCAGCCTCCCAAGTATTGGAATTATACCTCCACTCCTGGCCAAAACTTTTTTGTGTTTGTATGGGTGTGCCGGGGGAATCTAGTTCTTCATATTCCTTTAATATCTTTATCATTTATGTTGGACTTTTCCATTGTTTTCTCTCTTCATTGGGGTCATATCAAACTGTTTCAGGAATGTGCACATTTTGAGAAGGGTTCAGGAAAGACAGTCTATTGGATGTATTCTTTTTACTTTCTGATTGAGAAATCTTGTTCTAGAGATATTTCTTTAGCTTAGAATGCAAACTTTAGCCTCAAGAAGGCTTGTACTTGTGTTATTATTTCCTTTACTTGGACTCTTTTTTTTTTGTTTTTGTTTTTAAATTTATTTATTTATTTATTTATTTATTTGAGAAAGAAAGGGAGAGAATGAGAATGGGCATGCCAGGGCCTCCTCCCAGGCAAACTCCAGTTGCATGTGCCACTTTGTGCATCTGGTTTACATGGATGCTAGGGAATTGAGCCTGGGTTCTTTGGCTTTGTCGGCAAGCGCCTTAACTACTAAACCATGTCTCGGGCCCATTTTTTTTTTTTTTTAATTTAAAGGCATACATTTCTAGTTTGATGTGTTCATTCTGTATGTAATACTGAAATAAAAAATACTTACCCTAGTTCTACACAGACTATTTCCCAGCCTACCCTGCCCCATGTGGAACAGTGCTACAGTGGAGGATTGAATTGGGGACAGTTACTCCCAGAGGGCTGGCCCATCAGGCTGACACACAGCGTGCCCTTCCAGGTGCGGCTGTACGAATGGACCACAGAGAAGGAGCTCCGTACTGAGTGCAATCACTATAACAACATCATGGCTCTCTACCTGAAGACCAAGGGTGACTTCATCCTGGTGGGTGACCTCATGCGCTCAGTGCTGCTGCTTGCCTATAAGCCCATGGAGGGAAACTTCGAAGAGGTAATGCTGGGACCTGGGTGCATATTTCTGCTTTATTTTGTTTTAAGTTAATTTATTTGCATGTGTGTGTGTATATATGTCTGTATGGATATGCCAGGGCCTCTTACTGCTACACATGAACATTAAGTGCTTGCACCACTTTTTGCATTAGGTTTATGTAGATAACCTGGCTTTCCAAGCAGTGTTAACCACTGAGCAGTCTTCCTAGCCCCAGATTTCTGCTTATTCTATAACCCCTGATGCTGTTTGATGGTGAAGGATAAACCCAGTGTGGGCAGGAAAGTCTTCCCTAAGCCACATTCTGTGTCGACTAAGTATTTTAGACTCCCGATCTGAACTCAAGAAGGCTTTATTTCTGGGAAATGGCAGCCAAATGGCCTGTCTTGACCAGATATTCGGGGAGAGGAAGGAGTCTCAAGGGTGATCATTGTTTTAAAAAATATTTTTGTTTATTTATTTATTTGAGAGAGAGAGAGAGAAAGGCAGATGGAGAATGGGCACACCAGGGCCTCCAGCCACTGCTAATGAACTCCAGATGCATGTGCTCCCTTGTGCATCTGGCTTATGTGAGTAGTGGGGAATCGAACCTGGGTCCTTAGGTTTCACAGGCAAGTACCTTAACTGCTAAGCCATCTCTCCAGCCCTCTTAAAAAATTTTAATTTATTATTTATTTAAGAGAGAATGAGAGAGAGAAAGAGGCAGATAGAGAGAGAATGGGCACTCCAGGGCCTCTAGCCACTGCAAACAAACTCCAAATGTATGCACTACATTGTGCATCTGACTTAATGTGAGTAGTGGGGAATCGAATGTGGTTCCCTATGGTTTGCAGGCAAGCACCTTAACTGCTGAGCCATCTCTCCAGCCCAAGGGTGACCATTATTAAACATAGGGTTAGGAGATGGGGAGATGCCCCAGTGGATAAAGCACTTGCTGTACAAATGTGAGTATTTGAGTTTAGTTTTCCCAGAACCATATAAAACCTGAAGCACTAGTGAGTGTCCATAATCTTAACGCTCCTACATAATGATGCAAGACCAGGACAGGAGAAACCCTGGGAAGCTAGTGGGTCAGCTAGGCTGGCTAATGCAATGATGAACATGAGAAACCCTGACTCCACCTGAGGTTGTCCTCTGACCTACACATGCACGCACCCACACACCAAAAACAAAAACAAGGCCGGGCATGGTAGCACATGCCTTTAATCCCAGCATTTGGGAGGCAGAGGTAGGAGAATCACCGAAAGTTTGATACCAGTCTGAGGATACATAGTGAATTCCAGGTCAACCTGGACTAGAGTGAGACCCTACCTCGAAAAATCAGGGTTATATCTTCTGCTTGATGTCTCATTAAGATCTAGATGAATCCCAGAATGGGATTCCATGAAAACTACTGACAGTATTTTCTTTTTGCCCCTTGCCTAATCTTAAGATTGCCCGAGACTTCAATCCCAACTGGATGAGTGCAGTGGAGATCTTGGATGATGACAATTTCCTGGGGGCTGAAAATGCCTTTAACTTGTTTGTGTGTCAGAAGGACAGGTGAGTGGCCTTGGCAGGCACTGGGTGAAGTGAACTTCTGGGTCTGTGGGACTAGGAGTGTCAGATTCAGGTGTGCCCCCTTGAAGGGCTCCCCAGGATGCTCAGCATACAGTGTCTATCACATGTGGTCTTGGGTTGGGGCCTTGTTGAGTGGTAACATCTGCTGCCTTTCAGTGCTGCCACCACCGATGAGGAGAGACAGCACCTACAGGAGGTTGGTCTTTTCCACCTGGGCGAGTTTGTCAATGTCTTCTGCCACGGCTCTCTGGTCATGCAGAATCTGGGCGAGACTTCTACCCCTACACAGGGCTCAGTGCTCTTTGGCACAGTCAACGGCATGATTGGTAAGGTCATTTCCACATAGGCCTCCTGCCTGAGACTGCCATGCAAAGGAACAGGGAAGGGCAAGTGGACAGACCTAGGAGTTTGCCAGAGGCTGCAGCAAGCTTATCCCTTGCAAGCTTGGTTATAAGGGGTTTGCTGTGGGCTCTGTAGTGCCCTGAAACTCACTGCCCCCTTTCTCCTTCAGGACTAGTGACCTCACTGTCAGAGAGCTGGTACAACCTCCTGTTGGACATGCAGAACCGACTCAATAAAGTCATAAAAAGCGTGGGCAAGATAGAGCACTCCTTATATCCTTTCTTCCCAGAGGCTCCCCCTGTTAGTACACACTTCCCAGCACATGGAGAGAGATGTGTTTACACAGGTTGCTTTTCAAAATTAATTACAAGAACAAGGTTTTTTTTTTTCCTTCTTTTTAACTATTTTGTGTGAAAAATTTCAAACGTACACCATAGTAGAGAGAAAGTAGTACAGTGAATCTTCATGTGTTTATCACCAAGCTGTGTCTGGCCCATCTTGGGAATGTATTGTTATGTTCAGTTCTTGACCCAGGTCTGCCTCAGAGAGAGCTCAGGTCATGGTGTAGGAGCACATCCTCTTAGGGTTCAGAAAAACAGGGAGAGTAGAGAAGATGAAACTCCAAACGCTCAAGGGTCAGCCATCCAAGGGCACCAGAGTCCACTTCTGGAAGAATGTTTGGTTCAGGAGAAGTCAGAGTCTTCTGGAGTCCGGGTGTGGAAGAGGTCCTGCCTGTGAGGCTTACCCAGGGAGGACACTGATAGTACAGTGTTTTGCTTGCTAGCAGGACTTTGGGCAGCCTGCTGTTTTACTCAGCCTGTTTATTCATCTAGGAATCTTTTTTTTTTTTTTTTTTTAACTTTATTTTATTTGTTAGAGAAAGAGGCAGATTGAGAGAATGGGTGTGCCAGGGCCTCTGGCCACTGCAAACGAACTCCAGACACATGTGCCACCTTGTGCATCTGGCTTATGTGGGTCCTGGGGAATCAAACCTGGGTCCTTTGGCTTTGCAGGCAAGGGCCTTAACTGCTAAGCCATCTCTCCAGCCCATCTAGGAATCTTTTGGGGTTATAAGTGGGAGTGAGAGTAAGTAAAGGTGTTTGTAGATAAGCTACATTCTTCTTTAACTCACTTGTCACCTGGAGATCCTTTCACACCGAGCGAAAGACAGAACCAGCCACAGGCTTCATCGATGGTGACCTGATTGAGAGTTTCCTTGATATCAGCCGCCCCAAGATGCAAGAGGTTGTGGCAAACTTACAGGTGAGTTATGTGGGCCATTCAAGCAGGTGTCATAGGGCTTGCCAAGAGATTACCTCTTGGGATCCACAGGACTAGTGGCCCTATGTGACCCTCCATGGTGCCCACCTCTTATTACGGGGATCTGAGGAAAGAGTGGTAAAGTTGAGGCCCGTGGATACTTACTGGGTACCAGATAGTATGCTGGGAACTCTTCCTGTGTTAGCCTCTACACTTTAGTAGGCAGAGCACATTTGGGTGATCTGGGATCTCTGACAAGGACAAAAGGTAGGAGATTGGGTCCAAATCCTGCAAGGAGTAATTTCCTCAGTTGTGGAGTTTGGGATGTTGCTCATTGGGGAGAGATGTTCACCAGTGAAGGATCTGAGTCACCTTTATTGACTTGGGTCCCAGGGGCAGGGCTGGGTTTCCCTGTTGTGACATTGGTGCTGGTGAGCAGCTCTCTGCCCTGCTGAGAGAGTACCTTCCTGGTCCTTATGGCCCTTCCCCTTGTCTGGTTGCAGTACGACGATGGCAGTGGTATGAAGCGAGAGGCTACTGCAGATGACCTCATCAAGGTTGTGGAGGAGCTAACTCGGATTCATTAGCCAAGGACAGGTGGCTCCTTTCCTGGCCCTCCCCAAAGGCACTGCCCTCCCCTCCCTCTCCTACCATTGTCTTCTTGGCCATGGGAAGCCCTTCCCTAAGCCAGCTGCCCCTAAAGCCACTACTCAAAATGTGTGGAAATGGGACTTTCTAGAACTAAAACCAGTTTACTAGAGACCTAGGAATGGGCTGAAGGTGGAATATTTTCTCCCTGGATTTTTACCAGTCTTACATGATTCCAGTCATCACCTTGGACCACCACGCCTTGAATGGTGTCACCATTCAGCCTTGCAGCTCTTCGGCTGAAAGGAAGCTCTTGTGTGTGCGAATGTGTGTCTCACTCACACTTTGTCCTCTGTTATCTTTTTATTTAGGTTGCGGGTGTGGGGAGGTGGAGGTAGAGGGAAGAGGATCAAGAGGGTTTCGTTGTCTTGAAGTGAGAGCTTCCCTTTGCTTTCTTCTCTTGCCTGAGAACATCAGCCTGGAGGCCTGTCAGGCCATGAGCTGCCTGAGCGGGAACCTGGGGTGGTGGATGATCCCCAAACAACAGCCCTTTTGTCTTGGGGAACTCCCTTCTTCAGAGAGAAGGAGGTGGGGGGCTGTGAATTGATCGTTAGTTTCTGAATTTTACCAAATAAAGTAGAATCTAAGAAGAATAATATATTTGGTTTTCCTTTTTTCCCCTCTGCCCATCTGTCCATCATTATAGGTATTCCCTGATCTGGCAACTGCTGATCTGCTTTAGTAGTGTACATGCCCTCCTTCACTGGTGATTGGTTTGGGTAGGATGCCAAGGATAGTGATATTAGATTCTAGAAATTCGGCAGTCATTTTGGTTGCCTCTGCTAGTAACCTGCCTGTCTGGGGCCACTTGGGCTGCCTTTCCTATCTTCATTGTACAGCCAGCTGTGTGTACAATGGGCATCCAGTCAGTCCCCAGGTGCTGCTCCTTGGCCACCTAGTACCTGCTATTGTACTGTTCAGCTTCCTGTTGCCACATGGCCTTTGTGGCATTTTTTCTCTCACCAAAGGCTGTGGTGCCTTTGGTTTGAAAATACAGGAATAAAGGGTTGGGGGTTAGTTAAGCTTAATGGTAAGGCCCTGGGTTTGATCTCAGCAGTGGAGAAAAAAAGAAAAGAAAATACAGGAATAGGGCACATTTGAAGGTTACCCTTTGGTACAGGAAACAAAGTCTGCCATCGTGTCAGTTAGTAGGGCAGGGTGGGCCCACAGTTTTATGGGAATAAAGGCTACTCTGTCCCAACAGTGGCTCAAGCTTGATCCCGGACATATTTACTGGCTCCTTTAAGACCAGCCTTTGATACAGTGTCAGGAAAATTGTGGTTTTGAGTTAAACTGTGGTTTTGAGAGTCTAGCTTAAAAGAAAAAGGAAAGTTCAAGGATGCATCCCAGCTTTGGTGGGGGGGGGGCTTCCTGATAAGTTTCCTTCCCTGGGGATATTGCTTATATTTTATTGACCTCTATTTTTCCTTACTTTCTTGGTATTTCTGAAGGTAGAAGGTAAGGGTCTTCAGAAGAAAAATAATGTCAAAAGCTACAGTTTGAACTAGAAACTAATCAGATTCTTCAAATCATGGTTTAGATTTGAAAATGCCTGCCCTAATGCCAGAGACCAGCTCTAATGAGGCTGACCAGCAACAGTTTCTGTACTATAATTATTCTAAACAATTATCCTACATGGGCAGCTGAGTCTAGTGGAGTTTTTTGGTGGTGGGGGGTGTGTGTTTAAGAAAGGGTCTCACACTGTAGCCCAGGCTGGCTCATCCTTGGACACAGTTGCCTCAGCTTGCAAAGTGCTGGGAATACCTTACCAAGCTCTAGTGAGGTGTATATATGTGTATGCTTTTCTTTTTTTCTCAAGGTGGGGTCTCACTCTAGTCCAAGCTTACCTGGAATTCACTCACTATGTAGTCTCAGGATGGCCTTGAACTTGTGATGATCCTTCTACCTCTGCCTCCCAAGTGCTGGGAGTGCCTGGCTTATGTGTATGCTTTTTTTTTTTTTTTTTTTTTTTTTTGAGGTAGGGTCTCACTCTAGTTCAGCCTGACCTGGAATTCACTATGTATTCTCAGGGTGGCCTCGAACTCATGGCGATCCTCCTGCCTCTGCCTTCCAAGTGCTGGGATTAAAGGCATGCGCCACCACGCCCAGCTTGTGTGTATGCTTGCTTTTTTTTTTTTTTTTTTTTTTTTTTTTGCGAGGTAGGGTCTCACTCTGGTCCAGGCTGACCTGGAATTCACTATGTAGTCTCAGGGTGGCCTCGAACTCTCGGCGATCCTCCTACCTCTGCCTCCCGAGTGCTGGGATTAAAGGCGTACGCCACCGTGTGTATGCTTTTTTAAAAAATATTTTTAAAATATTTATTTGAGAGAAAGGCAGACAGAATGAGCACACCAGGGCCTCCAGCCACTGCTGATTAACTCCAGACATATGTGCCACCTTGTATATCTGGCTTACATGGGTACTGAAGAATCAAACCTGAGTCCCTAGGTAAGTGCCTTTATTTAACCTCTAAGCCATCTCTCCAGCTCATGTATGCTTTTTTTTAACCCCCTGTGTATGCTTTTTTTTGAGACAGGGTCTTGCTGTGTATTTTAGGCTGGCCTTGAACTCAGTATTCTCTAGAGGCCTCCACCTATTAAGTGCTAGAGTCATTGGCATATACCTGCATATCTGACTGTTCTGGTGCTCTATGCTGGTCTCACCACTACTGATCACTATTGAGGCCCACTATATTGAGTTATCATTGACTCAGTGTTGAATTTGGAATTACGAGTCCTTGAAATGTTTTGATGTTTTGCTTCCTATAATTGGGCATATTCACTTGGGATTGAATTCCAGCAACCCTTGTTTCCACATTCCTAGGTCCCCTCTTTTTTTTTTTAATATTTTATTTTTATTTATTTATTATTAGAGACAGAGAGAGGGAAAGAGAGAGAGTGAGAATGGGCGCACCAGGGCCTCTAGCCACTGCAAACGAACTCCAGACGCGTGTACCCCCTTGGCTTATGTGGGACCTGGAGAATTGAACCAGGGTTCTTAGGCTTTGCAGGCAGACACCTTAACCGCTAAGCCATCTTTCCAGCCCCCTAGGTCCCCTCTTAAACACCATTAATCATCTCTCGCAGGATGAAAGGTCATCTTCAGAGGCTCGCTTTAGTCTGCTGGACCAACCCTTGCAGCAGGCAGTGAAGAGCTAGGTTCACTCCAGGCCTCCGCATGAAGGGACCTTGGGAAGAGTAATAGAAACACTGACTCACCATATGACAGTTTGGAAGGTTGTCAAACCCGAGGCTGGCATTCTGCACCCAACAGCTTGGATCCTCCTCCCTTAGTGGAAGGTCTCTTTTGTTACTTAGAAGCCACAGACCACAGAAGTAGGGAGGAAATGCTGAGCAACTGCAGTTACAGGATATGCCCAAACTAGTCCTTGAGGCTGAGCAGTGTTAAAGACTCAAACTGAGGCCTCAGGGCCAAACAAGGTAAGGAAAAGAAAACAAAACCAAAGGAGTGATCAGTTGATAGAGGCAAGATGGATGCCAGATTAAAGAAGCTTGGGGAAATGAAGTTAGGGACAGCTCAGAAAAGCACTTGGGGGTTTCCCAGTAGGAATTTCCTAGCTCATATCCAGAAATGTGCATCAGGGGTAAGAGGAGGTTGGGGATTTTAAACACAAAGCTGTATTTTTGTTCCACCTGCCACTGGGGAATACAGATCAAACCTTGCCAGGCAATGAGTTTAAGTGGATAGAGGAGGAAGTGAGGCTACCTAAAGTACAGTGCTGGGATTAAAGGCGTGTGCCAACATGCCCAGCTAAAAATGGTATTTATTTATTTATTTTATTTTATTTTATTTATTTTATTTGCAAGCAGAGAGAGAGATAGAAGAAAGACAAAGAGAATGGGCATGCCAGGACCTCTAGCCACTGCAAACGAATTCCAGATGCATGTGCCCCTTGGGCATCTGGCTTATGTGGGTCCTGGGGAATTGAACCTGGGTCTTTTGGCTTCACAGGCAAATGCCATAACTGCTAAGCCATTTTTCCAGCCCAAGAACAGTTTATTTTAAATGGCTTACATTTTGAGGAATAGCACATCATAGTGGGGAATGCATGGTGGTAGCAACACAAGGTGGCTGGTCACATTGCATCCATTCAGAAAGCAGAGAAAGATGAATGCTGGTGTTCAGCTTGCTTTTTCTTTATTCATTTAGAACCCCAACCTGTGGAATGGTGTCACCCACAGTCTAGGTGAGTCTCAATCCATCAAGTTGACAAGATTAGCCAGGCAACAAAAAGCGCTTGAGATATTCTTTTTCCTTGTTTTGGTTTTTCAAGGTAGGGTCTTGCTCTAGCTCAGGCTGGCCTTGAACTCATAGCCACCCCTGCCTCCTGAGTGCTAGGGTTAAAGGGAGTGTACCACTATGTCTAGCTTGAGATTTTCTCCATGCATATTAAGTATATCACAAACTAACCTGCATCAAAACCCAAGTTTGGGGCTGGAGAGATGGCTCAGCAAGTAAGAGTGCTTCTATGCAAGCATGAGGGGGCCTGAGATGGCTGAGTTGAGTTCCCCAGTACCCACATAGGTAGTTTTGGCATGGCCGCACATGTGTCTAACCTCAGTCTTGGGGGGGGGTGGCAGATAAAGACTGGAGAATCATTGGGGCTTGTGAAAGCAAACTCCAGAATCAGATGGATGGGGACAGATGTTCTCCACATCTGTGTACACACACACACACACACACACACACACACACACGTGCACAATGTAAAAAAAAAAAGCCAAAAGGGCCTGGAGAGATGGCTTAGTGGTTAAGGTATTTGCCTGCAAAGCCAAAGAATCGTGGTTTGATTCTCCAGGATCCATGTATGCTAGATGCACAAGGTGCATGCATCTGGAGTCCGTTTGCAGTGGCTGGAGGCCCTGGCACGCCTATTCTCTCTCTCTCTGCCTCTTTCTTAAATAAATAAATAAAAATAAGTAAATAAATAAATAATAAATAAATTTAAAAATAGATAATGCTTTTAAAAAGCCAAAAAGCAAGCTAACATTTGACTGGGTAAAAGTATGGTGTCTGTATGAAGGAAGCTAGGGTCCAGATCACAGTTGATACATGGTATTCATTTGTTGCTACCAAACTGGACTTGTTTGGGAAGCAAGAGCATTTTCAGACAAAAGTACTTATTTAGAGCTGGAGAGATGGCTCGGCTGTTAAAGGAACTTTCTTTGCAAAATCTGACAGCCTAAGTTCAATTCTCCAGTACCCATGTGGAAGCCAGATGCAAAAAGTGGTGCATGCCTCTGGAGTTCGTTTGCAGTGGCAAGCCGCAGGCATGCCCATACCCTTGCTATGTCTGCCTCTTTCTCTGTCTCTGTTTCTGTCCCAAATACATAAATAAAAATATTTTTTAAAGTACTTACTTCGTGCTTTTGGCTTTCTCCCTGTTTGGCCCTTCTGAGATATAGCCATCAATTTCACTACTTTTTCTGCCTAAACCTCTTTGCAGCCTGGGCTAGCTGCAGAAAGGGACAAAATGAAACCTTCCATTTATGCCTCCCCAGCTCTACTGCCACTGCCTAGCTGTCTCGTCACCCCAGAAATGAGCCCACTGACTCCTTGATTCCCAAGTAGCCTGTGGGTTCAAGACTGGCCCAGAGCCTCCTGGCCAGGGAGCCGGCTGACCCAGTATATGTAACCAGACCTGTTATGCTGAGGCAAGAACTACCTAGCTACGCAAGACCCCATGTCCCTAGTTTGAAATCCCACAAGTCTCACTTCCTCCTGAGAGTAAAAGACGCGTTGGGACACCAGGGAGACAATCAATGGCCGGGGAGCAGCCATCCGCTGCAAACGTTGGTCTCAGTTTCTTTGCAACCAAGGCTTCAGTCTGACGCCCTCAGCCATTCGGTGGAAGTCAACTCCCAAGCCCAGGCTGGGGGTGTGGGTCCTGGGTGAAACCCCGCCTCCAGGGGTCCTTGATCTTTGCCCTCGCCTCCGGGAGGGAGAAACACCGACCGAGCGGGCCGCCGGCGGCGCTCCTTTTGTGTGTTCTGCTCCTAGGTGCTGGACCCCTCCCCAGCCGTCCGCCTGGTCCCCCGGCCCCTCCTCTAGACGTCCTCAGCCCCCGGCTCAGCTCGGCGTGCCAGCTCTGGGATCGCTGGTTCGCTTCTCGCCGCGCCAGGAGGAGGGGCGACGGCTGGCAGCCCCCTCCCCCGCGCGCGCGGCGCGGGAACCGAGCGGAGCCGGGGGACCCGCCGCCGCCGGTCATGTGGGCCGGACTGTACCTTGGCGCCGTGTGCCTCGCGCTAGTGCTGCCTGCGGCTCCGGCCAGAGGCTACACCGGGAGGAAGGCGCCGGGGCACTACGCTGCCGAGAGGTGAGAGCCTGGCGCCGCTTCGCGGCCCCGCCGGGGAGCGCCACCGCGTGGAACCGAGAGGCGCGGCGCCGCCGCTGGCGGGACGGGGCATCCTCGGGGGTGCTGCGGGCGCAGCCCGGGGGGTCTGGACAAAGAGAAGCACCTTGTGCCTGTGGGCGGAGGCCGGTATGGGACTGTCCTGGGTAGGACTTGGGGGAGACGTGCGCTGAACGCCCACGTGCCATCTGGTTTCGAGTGCCCAGCTCGGTTGTGCCCTGGCAGGACTGGGCCTCCTGCTGCGCCTGTGGTCTTGGTGTCGGGGGCTTTTCCAGTGCTCTGGCCTTGTGCACCCAGCGGACCTTGGAGCCGTCAGTGGTTCTGGGTTTATGCTCTGGTTTCCACGCGTGTATCTGTGCGCTGGGGGCGAGAGCGGCCGCTGCCACCATCCCGCGAGTCTCCTCGCCCCGCCGCTGCGAACGGGCACTGAGCGTGTGATGCTCGGAGCCAGGGAACACCCTGTCAGCGGGAGGCTTGGCTGGCGGCCACCTCGGGGGAGGCGGGGAAGGGGGGCGGCCCCTGCGGGTTCGAGACCATCTCGCACGTGTGCTCCTCAGACCCAGCCAGTTCCTACTCAGACCCAGCGGTCTCGCCGCGGCTTAGCCTCCTGCCACCTGTCTCTCTGTCACACACCCGCCCGGGGAGGCTAGGCGCTTTGGGGCCCCCTGTCTACCTGGGGGTTCCGCTGGTCCCTGTCAGAGCCATCTTTAACTCTGCAGTTGAGGATTTCAGCTGCGGGACGCTCCTCTTTGGCTGAGGAGCAAGTCTTGGCTCCCGGGGACAGTTTTCTGAAGATTTTTTTTTTTTTTTTTCTGTACTGCCATGGTCCCCTGAGAGTGGTCTTCTTTAAAAAATAATTTTTAAATTTTTATTTATTCATTTGAGAAAGAGGGAGAGAGAGAGAGAATGGGCATGCCAGGGCTTCCAGCTACTGCAAACGAACTCCAGACGCATGCGCCATCTTGTGCATCTGGCTAATCTGGGTCCAGGGAAATCGAACCTGGGTCCTTTGGCTTTGCAGGCAAAGGCCTTAACCATTAAACCGTCCCCCCAGCCCGTGTTTTGTGTTTTGCTTTTTGTTTTTGGAGTTGGGTTTCATTCTAGCTCAGGGTGGCCTCGAACTCACTGCAATCCTCCTACCTTTGCTTCCCAAGTGCTGGGATTAAAGGCGTGCGCCACCATGTCTGTCTTTGACAATATTTTAATATATTTATTTGAGAGCGAGGAAAGGGAGGGAGTAGGAGTACAAACGAATTCCAGACGCATGCACCACTTTGTGTGGCTTTAGGTGAGTACTGGGGGAATCGAAGCTTTCCTCCTCCTCCTCCTCCTTCTTCTTCTTCTTCTTCTTTTTTTTTTTTTTTTTTTTGAATTTCAAGGTAGGGTGTCCAGGCTGACCTGGAATTCACTATGTAGTCTCAGGATGGCCTCAAACTCATGGTGATCCTCTTACCTCTGCCTCCTTAGTGCTGGGGTTAAAGGCAGGCATTACCTCTGGCTCCCTAGCTTCTTTTTACAACTACATCACACTTGACACAGACCATTCTCTCCAAGAACCCCACCCCACCCTCACCCCTGCTATGCAGTGGGTACTTTGCAAGGTGTTTGGCTGGTAGAATGGCATTCCTATGAGTTCCGAACTCTGCCAAGCACAGTGGGAAGGATCATCTGGTGCCTGATGCCCTGTGCTGGATTCCCCATTCAACACAGGCTGGGTTCATGGCCCTCTGACCAGCCCATGGCCAAGTCTGTCCTAGTCTTGCTCTTTCCTCCAGCCTTTGGTTGTAGTGCTCCAGCTGTCTGGAGTACTTTCTCCTTCCTCCTCTTTCAATGGCTGCTCCTTTCTTGCTCTCAGGTGCAATTCTGCCCTTCCAAGAACCTTTCCTGGCTCTCTTCAGGGCTCCAGGACCCCTTTGTTTTCATCACTTGCCTCTTGTGTATAAAGCAGCCTTTGAAAGTGGGCACAGTGGCCTGTTTGTGGCTTTACTTTGTGCCCTTTCTGTTTTTTTGTTTTGTTTATTTATTATTTTTATTTTTTTTTTTTTTTTTTTGAGGTAGGGTTTCACTCCAGCTCAGGCTGACCTGGAACCCACTATGTAGTCTCAGGGTGGCCTTGAACTCTTGGCAATCCTCCTACCCCTATCTCTGCCTCCCAGAGTGCTGGGATTAAAGACATGCACAACCACGTCCGGCTTTTTGTACCCTTTCTGGACACTCCCAGCTCCAGAGGTTGTTCCTGGTAGAGGAGACCTTGCTGGGCCCAGCTGTGGGTGTCTTTTCTCTTCCCTCTTCTGCTGGCTTCCCTTTTCAACCTTTACCTCAACAGCCATTTACTGAATGCTTCTATGCCCTGCATTGCTTTTAGGTGCTGACATGAACAGTTAAGAAGACAACCTTGTGCTCAGGGTAGGGCAGCTAGACAATGAATAAATCATCAAATTAAAATGCACTTTAACGTCCCAGGAAGTACTATGGAGGAGAAGAAAAGAAGGTAAAAGTGGGCAAGAAAGGTCTTTGTGAGGAGACATGAACAGAGACCAGGGCAAAGGATGAGATTGAATTAGCTGCTGCTGCTTCTTCTCCTCCTCCTCCTTCTTTGACCTTTTTTTTTTTTTTTAATTATTTGTAGGCAGAGAGAGAGAGAAAGAGGGGTGGGGGGGGGGAGAATGGGCATGCCAGGACCTCTTCTCTTGCCACTGCAAGCAAACTCCAGATGCATGCACCACTTTGTGCATCTGGCTTTTGTGGGTACTGAGGAATTGAACCTTGGCCTTTAACTGCTGAACCACCTCTTCAGCCCCCCTCCCTGTTCTTATTTCTTTTCCTTTCCTTTTTTAAAAAAAGTTTTTTTAAAAAATTATTTTATTTACTTGAGAGTGAGAGGTAGAGAGAAAGAGGGAGAGAATGGGCAGGGCTTTCAGCTGCTGCAAACATACTCCAGATGCATGCACCACCTACATGGGTCCTGGGGAATCAAATCTGGGTCCTTTAGCTTTGCAGGCAAGTGCTTTAACTGCTAAGTCATCCCTCCAGCCCCTTCTTTTTCTTTTACTAAGTAGAAACTTTGTATGGACACATCATATGTTGGTACCATCATTTCCCTCCTACCTGCCCTATTTTATTTATTTATTTATTTATTTATTTATTTATTTATTTATTTATTTATTTATTTGAGGTAGGATCTCTAGCCCAGGTTGACCTAGAATTCACTATGTAGTCTCAGACTGGCCTCAAACTCACAGCAATCATCCTACCTCTATCTCCTGAGTGCTAAGATTAAAGGCGAGTGTCATCACGCCTGGCAGAGAGAAAGAGAGAGACGAGAGAGAGGAGAGAGAGAGAGGGAGAATGGATGCACCAGGGCCTCCAGCCGCTGCAAACAAATTCCACATAAATGCACCACTTTGTGCATCTGGCTTTATGTAGGTACTAGGGAATGGAATTTAGGTCATTAGACTTTATGGGCAAACGCCTTAACTGCTGCGCCATCCCTCCATCCCCAGCACCCCCCCCCCTTAAAAAATCTTTTATTTATTTATTTGCAAGCACAGAGAGAGAGGTAAGTTGAGGGATTTTTTTGTTTTGTTTTGTTTTGTTTTTTTGAGACAAGGTCTTCCTATGTAGCCCATACTGGCTTTAAACTCCCTATGTAGCCCAAGCTGGCCTCAACCTTGTGATCTTCCTGCCTTGGTCATCTGAGTGCTGAAGTGCCCTCTGCCCATGCCCTGTTAGGATGAACAACCCTTATACCTGAGGCAGGGGCCTGAGAAGATTGCTCAGTGGATGAACCTCTTGCTGCCCAAGCATGACTTTCTGAGTTTGGATCCCTGGTTCCCATGTAAAACCAGATATTATAGTGCTAGCCTCCGTAATCCCAGGGTGAGAAGGGAGGCAGAAACAGGAGAATGTCCCGGATGCTTGTGGGCCAGCTAGCTTGGTGAATGAAGTGGTGAACAATGAGAGACCCTGCTTCAAACAAGGTAAAGACTGACACCTGAAGTTGTACCATGATCTCCACATGTGCACCATGGCACACATGCACCCACACTCACACATAAGAACACATACACCACACACACACCAAAAATAAAACAACCAAACAAACAACATCAGACCTGAGTCAGTCATCCCCCAGGCTCCTCAGCTGCGAGGCCTTTCCCTCCTGGCTGCTCTTTGCTCTGTGTTCACAGCTTGTACCTTTTCTCTCCAGACTTTCATCTGGTCCTGCCTTCAGGAGAGACCCTGGGTCACTTCTCTTTGGAAGCATCCTATTGTTCTTCCCCAGAGATTCTGGAGAAATCAGTTGACTAATTTACAGACTGGTCTGTGGGTATGGAGGCGTGGGTTTCCTCTCCCCGTACAGAATGTGGAAAATGCTCTCCTTTCTTGCAGACGCCGGCTGGGCCCCCACGTCTGCCTCTCAGGCTTCGGGAGTGGTTGCTGCCCTGGCTGGGCCCCTTCCATGGGCAGTGGGCACTGCACCCTGCGTAAGTACCTGTTGCTGTATTCTATGCCATCTCAGTGCACATCAGCAGTGAGTATTCAATGTTCAGTCCCACAGCTGTGGGATGGATTGGGGCTCTGGTTCCCAGTCCCTCACCTGCATTTCTCCTCTCAGCCCTCTGCTCCTTTGGCTGTGGGAATGGCATCTGCATTGCTCCCAATGTCTGCTCCTGCCAGGATGGAGAGCAAGGGGCCACCTGCCCAGGTAACTTTGATGGGTAATGGCTGCTGGGGTGGCTAAAGTTACACTGAGATTTTGTTTCCTGGCACTGCACACTTGAGAGGGCTTCAAGCTAGCCATCTTTAATTTTTATTTATTTATTTGAGAGAGAAAGAGAGAGGCAGAGAGAGAGAGAGAGAGAGACAGAGAGAGAGACAGAGAGAATGAATGAGTATGCCAGGGCCACTAGCTGCCACAAATGAACTGCAGACACACGCGCCACCTTATGCATCTGACTTACGTGGGTCCTGGGGAATTGAACTTGGGTCCTGTGGCTTTGCAGGTAAGTGCCTTAACTGCTAAACCATCTCTCCAAGCCCTAATTACTAGCCCTCTTTAAACCTGTTAGGTAGCATTTTTCTCTTTTCTTTTTCTTCCTTCTTTCCTTTTTTTCTTTTTCTTTCTTCTACATGTGCATGTGTATGCATGTATATGAGAGTGTGAGTGCATGTGTGTGTGCATGTGTGTTCCCACATATGTGCAAGTACCTTTGCAGGCCAGAGGTTGGTGTCAGGTGTCTTCTTTGCTATAGTCTATGCGGTATTGATTGAGACAGGATCTCTCACTTGAACCCAGAGCTTGCTGATTCAGCTAGTCTAGCTGGCCAGCTTGCCCCAGGATCCCTTCTAAGTGCTCTCCTGGCACTTATGTGGTGCTGGGGATCCAAACTCAGGGCCTCAAACTTTTGTGGCAAGTGCTTTTTACCAGCTGAGCCATCTCCCTAGACCTAAGTGGGCATGTTCATGTCATCTTATTGATGAGGAATCCAAACACAAATTACTGTCTTGCTCTGGGTCATGAGACTAGTAAGTGACAGAATGGGTGGAAAGTCTTTTGCCTCCAGAACCAACTCCTAACAGAATTCAGGAGCCCTGGGGCAACAGAGTGGCCAGGCATGCTGTCTACTGCATTGTTCCTAGGTGAGGAGTGCTCAGCCTTGCTTTTGACTTTTTAGAAGCACACGGATCCTGTGGGGAGTATGGTTGTGACCTCAGCTGTAATCATGGCGGCTGTCAGGAGGTAGCCCGCGTGTGCCCGGTGGGCTTCTTGATGACAGAGACAGCTTTTGGCATCAGATGTGCAGGTAAGGGCCTGGGAGAGTCAGGAGGGGAAGGCAGGAATGACTGGAGCCCAGGACCTGGGAGAAAGAGGAGCCGTGAGACAAGCAAAGAGGACTGTGTCTCTCCTGTTATGTTCACATATTCATGGGCAGGAACTGAGCTTGAGATTGACATTCCAGCTGACCAAATAGTCACTGCTATTAAGGAGCTTCCAAATGTGGGATAGGGGAGCAAGGACAAGGTGGGGACTGTAACAGGGTGCTGGGCCCACAGAGGAGCAGGAGGCCAGACTTGGTGGGAAGATTGAAAGATGAGGAAAATTAAACTCAGTAATTATTCTATTAAAGTACTATATATATATATATTTATATATATATATAGTTTTTTCCGGGTAGGGTCAACGCTCTGGCTCAGGGTGACCTGGAGTTCACTATGTAGTCTCAGGGGCCTCGAACTCATGGTTATCCTCCTACCTTTGCCTTCCAAGTTCTGGGATTAAAGGTGTATGTCACCATGCCCAGCTTAAAATATTTTAATTTATTTATTTGCATGTGTATGTGGGCACAACAGGAGGTCTCTTTCTTGCCTCTGCAAATGAATGTCAGATGCTTGCACCATTTTTATTATTATTATTTATTTATTTATTTATTTATTTATTTTGGTTTCTTGAGGTAGGGTCTCACTCTAGTTCAGGCTTACCTAGAATTCACTATGTAGTCTCAGGGTGGCCTTGAACTCACTGTGATTCTTCTACCTCTGCCTCCTGAATGCTGGGTTTAAAGGTGTGTGCCACCATGCCCAGCCTTTTTCTTTTTATTTTTTTCTTTTTCTTTTTTTGTTTTTTTTGAAGTAGGGTCTCACTCTAGTCCAGGCTGACCTGGAATAATCTATGTAGCTATGAATTCTCAGGCTGGCTTCAAACTCACAGCAATTCTATCTCTGCCTTCTGGTGCTGGGATTAAAGGTGTGCACCACCATGCTGATTTTTTTGTTTGTTTTGTTTTTTTCATCTGGCTTTACATAGGTGCTAAGGAATTGAACTCAGGCTGGCAGGCTTTGCAATAAAACACCTTTAACTGCTGAGCCACTTCTCCAGCCCCAGAGGCAGTGACTGTGACTAATTTCTTGCCAGTCTCCACAGAATAGCAAAAATCTTTTTAGAATTGTTTGTTTTTTGAGATAGGGTCTCACTCTAGCCCAGGCTGACCTGGAATTCATTATGTAGTCTCAGGCTGGCCTTTAATTTATGGCAATCTTCCTACCTCTGCCTCCTAAGTGCTGGGATTAAAGATATGCACCATCACTTAATACCTGAGGCCCTAGGTTCCTTTCTTAGAAAAGGGCGGTTGCTTCTGGTCTCTTCTGATTATTTCCCAGAAGAACTATTGGGGGAAAGGGTCCTACTCAAGGGAACCAGCTCCCCAGCCTGCTTTTGTCTTAACCCATCTCTCCTCCCTGACCTCCTGCCTTCACAAAAACCTGAGCCACACCTGTTCGGCGTCTCAGTACATCCCAAAGTGCCTGGTGCCTTCCTCAAGCTCTTTAAACCTTTTCCTACATGGACAGCCCTGCTAGAGGTTTCTGGTCCTCCCAGCCTCACACTTTTCCAAAACATACCTGCTGTGGCTGGTCATTCCCAGCAGGACATATGTCACCCTAACAGGCTCTGATCTTCCATGGGCATGTGTCTGGCCCCTAGACATCAAGCATCTGGAGCAGTCATGCTGTGTGTGATGCACTTTTGTGTCTTTGGCCACCATCTCTGCTTTGTTGCACATAGTTGTGCTTATTGAACATGTGAGGGAATTACACTGTTGATTATCTCATGAGAATTCTTGCCCATAGTGCCTTGTCCATTTGGGGAGTCCTGTGGGATTACCACATGGGAAGGGCCATTGGAACATTTCTGTTTCAGCCATGGTCTGCCACCATCTGACCTACATGGGTAAAGGGTAGGGTCCAGCACCTCAGTTTTCTGCCTTTTCTTTTTTGGGGCTCCCCTCATGGTCAGGTCACTCTCCTGATACTTGATTTTCTTGGGGTGCACATAGAGGTTACACACTGCTGAGTGTGGTCACAGGCTCCTTGGGGAGTCATAGCCATACTCAGAGTGGACTGTACGAGGATTTTCTTTCCCCAGACATCGATGAGTGTTTAAGCTCCTCTTGTGAAGGCCACTGTGTAAACACGGAAGGCGGCTTTGTGTGCGAGTGCGGGCCAGGTATGCAGCTGTCTGCTGATCGCCACAGCTGTCAAGGTGAGTGGGCAGAGGAGGGGTGGCCACTTGGCCTTACCAGATCTCACACTCTACACAGTCCTCTGAGAGGTACGCTATATTATCCTCATTTTACCAATGGGGAAACAGACTCACTCCCTTAGCAGGAGGTGGAGTCAGGGTTTGAATCCCAACATGGTGGACTCTAGGGCCTTGGCTCTGGACCAAGGCATGCTAGAATTTGCTGCTGCTGTGGCTGCTGCTGGGTACAGACAGTGATGAAGGAGGGGTCTTAGAGGAACAAGGGGCAGAGGGATAGATACATCTAGGTGAAGGAGAGCTGGGAGGCACCCAGGCTGTGAATGGGTCCAGAGGAGCCATGTGAGGGGCATGCTATGATGAAGTCAGTCAGTGCATTCGTGGCCGGGCTAGGTTCTGGGCACCTTGAGCAATGTGACCCTGTTCTGTCTGCTGGTGTGGGGGCACACAAGATTGGGACAAGGTACCAGAGGTATGGAGGCCCATGGGAGAGAGAACATCTTTTTTCTGCCCTCCCCCCCACCGAAGGCCAGGGTTTGCTATGCAGCCCAGGCTGGCCATGAATTTGTGGTCATCCTGCCTCTGCCTCCTGAGTGCTGGAATTATAAGCATATACCACAACATGGGCAGGCTAAGATCTTTTACAACACTCATCCTTTACAAGTGACCTTGATTTACCCAAATTATGTAAGGAAAAGCCTCACACATGGCAGAGGAGGCAAAAGTGCTCCCTTGATACTAATACTATTATGGAGCCAGGCGTGGTGGCGCACGCCTTTAATCCCAGCATGCCTCAAGGCCACCCTGAGAGTACAGAGTGAATTCCAGGTCAGCCTGGGCCAGAGTGAGACCCTACCTCAAAACAAACAAACAAAAAAACTAATACTATTATGTTCTCTGTGTGAAACTTCATAAAGCACAAGAATGTTGACAGGGCAAGTCTCAGCCCCTCTTTCATTACAACCCTCTCTCTCTAGAGATTAACCCTGCTGTCCTCGTGAGCTTGAACTGCTCTAACAAAATAACATAGGCTAGGCAGCTTAGGCAATAAGGCACTAAGTCCAAGGTCAAAGAGCTGGCTGGTTTGATTGCTGGTGAGAATTCTCTTCCTAGCTTTCAGAGGCTGATCTGTGTCCTCACAAGATTGTGAGAAAGGGAGGGACAGAGAGGGTAGGTGCTCTTCTGAGGGCACTATCCCATCATAAAGGCCCCACCCTGTAACCTCATCTAACCCTTATCTCCCCATGACCTCACTTTCAAAATACTGCCTCATCTAGAGACAAGCTTTCAACATAAGTTTGGGGAGGGACACACCTTAGTCTGTGGCTCTAGTCATCAGTCTAACTGCCCTGCCTGCCTGCCTCTCCTGACCACATGTACTTACACAGGTACACATCTGGGCATGTGTGCTAATTGTTGTGTCCTACTTACAAAGTACATGCATTTGCTCATTTCGTCCTTGCAGGTACACATCTGTGCATGTGTGCTAATTGTTGTGTCCTACTTACAAAGTACATGCATTTGCTCATTTCGTCCTTGCAGTTATCTTAGGAGATTGATGCCGTTTATCTCCACCTTATTGACAGGAACCCTGAGGCATAAAGAGACCCAATAACCAGGATCACTTTAGAGCTGGGGTCTGAACCCAGTTGTTCTGCCACTTGCTCCCCACCCCCAACTTTTCTCTGAATACTTAATTGATCTTAACGATCTTTTCTTATCAGAGTAAACAGACAAGATGTGTTCCTTTTAACTGCTGCCGGGTTCTCTGTAGCACGAGCATCCTCTAGCTTATGAGCTCTTCTATTGATGAACATGGAGATTATTTCTAGTTTTTCACAACTTCAAACAATAGCCCAGAGATGTTTCGGCTCAGGAAGTGCTATATAAAAGGCGTTGAAGGAAGCATGAGACTCTTCCAGTCAGATAAGAGGGAAAGGCATTAAGGACAGAGACATAGATGAGGCCTAAGGGAGGCTTGTGAGAATGGGACGAGCCTAGAAGATGGCAAGAGGAGGCTGAGGAGATGGCTCAGTGGGTAAGAAGCACTTTCTGTGCAAGTATGACATCCTAAGAGCACATGATTCACCCTGAATTTGGTTTCCTAACACGCACATAAAATGCTGGACATAGCCATGCATGTTTGTAACCCTAATCCCATGGGAAATGGAGACTGGAGAATTGCTGGGATGCACTGGTCAGCCAGTCTGATTGAAAGTGGCAGCTCCAGATTCAGTGAAACTACATCTCAAAGAGACATGGGGGTGAACGATAGAGAACATCTGACATTCTCCTCTGGCCTCCACAAGCATGTGATTGTGGTGTGCACATTTATAGGCGCACGCACACACACATGCACACACACACATGATCACACACAAGATAATAAAAAAGAGCACAACAAGAACTTAATTAAGAGTACTGGGAAGGAGGCAGGAAAGGTCACTCAGAGCTGTGTGAGTGTGGCTGGAATATGGGTGGGAACCCCCAAGAGGTTTTGAGCAGGGAGTGGCCCAATCAGAAGTGGCCTTTGATGAGAACCTCCAGCAGGCTGTGGGAGATGGGCTGTGCAGAGGGCAATTATAGATAAAGGACACAGGTGGCCTAGGCTGGGGTGAAGCAGTGAGGGTAGAAACATATTGTTTGGGAGGGTAGGGTCTAGGAGTTGGCAGACTGGATGGATGGGGAACTCAGTCAGATGAGTGAAGGCGCTGAGAAGTACTCTGAGCCCTGCAGGAAGATGGCACCAGCTTGTCCTTTCTCCTTGTAGACACTGACGAATGTCTGGGGACTCCCTGTCAGCAGAGGTGTAAGAACAGCATTGGTAGCTACAAGTGCTCCTGCCGTGCTGGCTTCCATCTCCATGGCAACCAGCACTCCTGTGTAGGTAAGGTCTGAGGGCCCTGTGGGTGGCACACTTAGGCTGCCAATCAGGAAGATGGACAGGTCAGCCTGGGACATAGGAAAGCCAACATTTGGACCTCCTGGTCCCCAGGATCCCTAAGGAGCTTGAGCCTCTCTCTGCTCAGAGCCCACCTGTCCCATGCTTGGTGTGGTTCTGCACAGAAGACCTGACTCTAAACTCTTCTTTGCCTGCCCATGTCCACTTTCCTTCTGTTATGTTTCTCTTCCACTCCTCTCCCAGTTATACCCCAAGGACTCCTCTCTGCTCATCCATTTTCTTGGCTGCCTTTGCTCCCCTGGGTAAATAAAGCACTTTGTGCCTTGATTCCTCTCTTTAGAAGGTGACCCCTGTTTTTCAGTTCATTAGCTGAAACTTCCAGAAAGGATTATCATGTTTGGCTCATGAAGCACATGGGGTCCCATGAGCTTGACAAAGGCATATGCTAGTGGAGTTAGGCCTGTGTTCTGAAGCCTACCTTGAGCAGCACAGTGAGGTTTTTTTTTTTTTTTCCCCTGAGGTAGGGTTTCACTCTAGCCCAGGCTGACCTGGAATTTATTATGTAGTCTCAGGGTAGCCTTGAACTCATGGTGATACTCCTACCTCTGCCTCCCCAGTGCTGGGATTAAAGGCATGTGCCACCATGCCTAGCTTGAGGTTTTTTTTTTTTTTTTAATTAAAACAATTTATTATTATTATTTATTTGAGAGAGAGAGGAAGAGAGAGAGAGACAGGGAGAGATACTGGGTGCGCTGGGGTCTCCAGCCACTGCAAAGAACTCCGACATGTGTGCCACCTTGTGCATCTGGCTTACATGGGTCCTGGGGAATCGAACCTGGGTCCTTCAGCTTTACAGGCAATTGCCTTAACCACTAAACCATCCCTCCAGCCCAGCATTTAAAAAAATAATATTTATTTATTTAAGAGAGGGAGAGAAAGGGAAAATAGATAGAGAGAGTGGGCATGCCAGGACCTCCAGCCACTGCAAATGAAATCCAGGTGTGCACCTTGTGCATTTGGCTTACATGGGTCCTGGGGAATTGAACCTAGGTCCTTTGGCTTTGTAGGCAAGCACCTTAACTGTTAAGCCATCTCTTCAGCCCAGCATAGTGAGTTTGGAGATGCCTTTAAAAAGAAACACCAGGCAGTGAAAGGTTTAGAAACGAGATTCCCAACAGCAGATGATGGAGCCCTTACTTATTGTGGCATTGTCCTGGAGATGAATGGCAGCAACACCCACTAAATGATGACTTCTTCTAAGAACTTTCTAAGGCCATTAGTGCTAGATTTCTTTCTTGTTTTTAAATTTTTTAATCAAATACCTTTTATCATTGAACTATTTTAAGCTTAATATAAAGCAATATTTATGACTAGTAGAATATATGAAGCTTAGACAACTATTTTAACACTGTTTGTATATAGCAGCTTTTCCTAGGACAGGAGGAGCTTTTTTAGTTTTTTGTTTGTTTGTTTGTTTTTGTTTGTAGGGGAATATTCCTGCTTTTTCTTTTCTTTTTTAATCGTTTTTTTTATTTTTTATTTTATTTATTTATATATTTTTTGGTTTTTCAAGGTAGGGTCTCACTCTGGCCCAGGCTGACCTGGAATTAACTATGTAGTCTCAGGGTGGCCTTGAAGTCATGGCAATCCTCCTACCTCTGCCTCCCGAGTGCTGGGATTAAAGGCGTGCGCCACCACGCCCGGCTCGTTTTTTTATTTTTTATTGACAACTTCTTTAATTGTAGACAATATCTCATGGTACTTCCCTCCCTCCCCCCACTTTCCCCTTTGAAACTTCACTCTCCATCATATCCCCTCCCAAGCAGTCTGTCTTTTCAGTTTGATGTCATGATCATTTCCTCCTATTATGATGGTCTTGTGTAGGTAGTGTCAGGCACTATGAGGTTATGGATTTCCAGGCCATTTTGTGTGTGGAGGAGCACATTGTAAGGAGTCCTACTCTTCCTTTGGCTCTTACGTTCTTTCCGCCCCCTCTTCCACAATGGACCCTGAGCCTTGGAAGGTAGGTTTGAGATGTTTCAGTGCTGAACACTCCTCTGTCCCTTCTTCTCAGCACCATGGTGCCTTCTGATTCATCCCAAGGTTGCTACCATCTGAAAAGAGAAGATTCTCTAACCAAAAGTGAGAGTAGCATTTATATATGGGTGTAGACATTAAGAGGAGTGCTTACTGGGCAGTTTGGTAAGCATAGTATATATATTTAGCG
This sequence comes from Orientallactaga sibirica, assembly GCA_036365145.1. NCBI lineage: Eukaryota > Metazoa > Chordata > Mammalia > Rodentia > Dipodidae > Orientallactaga > Orientallactaga sibirica. The sequence goes on from JAEOAD010001269.1 coordinate 908,956, forward strand.
TGACAGAAGGCAGACATTACACCCCTAGGGCTCATGACTATCCCTGTCATAGATTTTCAGTATCAGGCATGTATTCCCTTCCATGGAGTGGGCCTCTAGTCCAATTAGAGAGCGGTTGGTTTCCCCCATAACAGACATGCCACTATTGCACCCGTTGGCTCATTTGGCCTGGCTGGCCAAATTTAGAGTTTGCAGTGCTCACTGTTGAATATCTTCACTGGTGTTTTCTCTCTGCCATTGAACTGCATGCAGCATAGCTTTTTCTACCTTTCTGTCAGCTGGTCCACCTGGAGGAGGCTTTCAGCTCAGCTCCAGCAGGATTTCTCAGTGACCTTGCCACCCAAGTATGTGGAGTCTTCAGCAATAGGGTCTTACCATCTATTCCTGATGGGAAACCAAGGGCCTCAGCAATGGCCTATAATGTTTTGGGGACTATCTGTGACCTCCCGGCCAACAACTCACTGGAAGGTATCCCATCCCTGGCATTAGTGCTAGATTTCTGCACCTTTCCCAGCCATCTGAGTCACATCCTGCACTCTGGAGCTGGAACAGACTCTATAAGGACTTCACAGGGGAACTCTTCTAGTCTTACGGGGTATGGAATTAGAGGAAAGAAGGGCTTTGTAGCCAGGACAAGGCAGCGGGACTCTTCTGCAGATGTAAATGAGTGTCGGAGGCCCCAGGAGAGACGAGTCTGTCACCATTCCTGCCATAACACTGTGGGCAGCTTCCTGTGTACGTGCAGACCTGGCTTCAGGCTTCGAGCTGACCGTGTGTCCTGTGAAGGTGAGTGCCAGGCTCCAGCCCTGCCCTTCAAGCCTGAATCCTGCCTTAGCACCAGGTCCCAACCCATTGGCCTTGGCCACATCCTCCTGGCCCCAAGCCTGGAGGCTCATCTCCCTGCAGGCTCTGACTCTCTGGCACCACAATCCATCCCTGACCCCAAGCTCCCTGCTTTCGGTGCCAGGCTCTTCCTTATCCCCCCCCCTTTTTTTTTGTTTCTTCTCCTTCTTCTCCTCCTCCTTTTTTGGTGTGGGTATGTGCATATATCACGCATGGTCGTGTATATGCAAGTTTATGTGTATGTGTGTGTGTGTGCATGTGTGCAGCTACATGTGCACGTGTGTGGGTATAGAGGCTAGAGGTTAACATCATGGTGTTCCTTAGTTGGTCTCTGTCTCATTGTTATTTAAAATTAAGTTTTATTTATTTGCACATGTGTGTATGGATATACCGGGGCCTCTTGCTGCTGCAAATGCCTGACACTTGAGCCACTTTTTTTGTCTGTCTTATGTGAATAGCTTGGGAATTGAACCCAGGTTAGCCGACTTTGCAAGCAAGTACCTTTAACAGCTGAACCATCTTCCTAGCCCTATCCACCTTATATATATTTAATTTTCTATTTCTTTTGTTTATTTTTTATTTATGTATTTGAGAGTGACAGACACAGTCAGAGAAAGAAGGAGAGAGAGAGAGACAGTGAGAGAATGGGCACACCAGGGCCTCCAGCTACTGCAAACGAACTCCAGATGCATGTGTCCCCTTGTGCATCTGGCTTAAATGGGTCCTGGGGAGTCAAGCCTCAAACCAGGGTCCTTAGGCTTCACAGGCAAGTGCTTAACCACTAAGCCATCTCTCCAGCCCTATCCACCTTATTTTAATACTTAAAAACATTTGTTAATGGGCTGAAAAGATGGCTTAGTGGTTAAGGTGCTTACTGGCAAAGCAAAAGGACCCAGTTTCAATTTCTCTGTACCCACATAAAGCTGCACAAGGTAATACATGCATCTATAGTTCATTTGCAGTGGCTAGAAGCCTTGACTCACCCATTCTTTCTATATGCCTCTTTGTCTCAAATGAATAAATCAAATATTTTAAAAACATTATTGCCAGCTGTGGTGGTGCACAACTTTAATCCCAGCACTAAGAAGGCAGAGGTGAGTTCGAGGCCAGCCTGAGACTACATAGTGAATTCCAGGTTAGCCTGGGATAGAGCAAGACTCTGCCTTGAAAAACCAAAAAGAAAAAAAAAATTTACTCTTTATTTGTGTTTGTGTGTGAGTGTGGGTGTGTGCATCCACAACACAAGTGTGGAGGTCAGAGGACAACTTTCAGTTAGTCTTTGCCAGTCCATCTCATTTGAGGCAGGGTTTCCCACTCTGGAGTTTTGCTCTGCTGTCTTTTCTGCACTCCCCACTAGCATCTAGGAAATTCCTGTCTTCACCTCCCTCCTCAAGCCTCAGCCTGATGGGATTACAGAAGCCTGTCACAGGCTTCCAGCTTTTTATGTGGGTTTTGGGGATTATACTTTGGTATTTCAGCTTGAACAGTGAGCACTTTATCCACTGAGCTCTCTTCCCAGCCCCCACCATGCTGGGGCCTGGCACTCATCTTTTTGATACCTGATCTAAATCCCCCTGTCCCTTTTTTCTCCTCTGCCTTCCTCTGTCTCATTTTATTCCCCCCCCCCCCCCGATTTTCTCTCAACCCTTTGGATCACCATCAGCAGGTATCCATGTGCAGGGAAAATGCCCTTTCCGGTCCCCATGTATGCAAAGTTGTGTGGGGGCAGGAGCTTCCTCTAGTAGAAGGTGGCCAGTCTGCTGTAGGGCTAGAGAGGACGCTGAGCCAGTCCTTGATTCTGAGCCCCAGCTCCCCTGCAGGAAAGCCACAGCTGGGTAGAAAGTACACTTGGACATCAGGACATATTAGTTGGAGATAGTTATACCCATGATGGACACAGAGATTGGCTGGTCTCAGGAAAACTTGTGTTCCCTTTGTGGTCAGTAAGGAAGGGAGGCGTGTGAATCTTAAAGCACCAGGACCTCCGTGTCACTGGCTTGGAACCTCTTGCACACTGGTGCTTTCCCAGCCTTGGTCCCATGTGGTTTTCACCACGCTCCAGCAGTTCACCATCATACCCATCAAGCTGATCAGGAAACGGGAACAGAGTCCAGGATCCAAGAACCCCACTTCCTGCCGCTGCTGCTTCCCTCAGGAGTCCCTGTGCTTCCCTTTCAGCTTTCCCGAAGGCAGTGATGGCTCCATCTGCCATTGTGCAGCCTCGCCAGCACCCTCCAAAGATGTCCTTGCTACTTCCTGAGGCTGGCCCACCTGCGCTGTCCCTGGGACATAGCCCCCCTCCAGGGGACCCAGGGCACCCCGCCGGAGTTTCTACAACGCGCCTGCCATCTCCCACACTGACTCTAGCCACATCCTTCCCTATGCAGCTACTCTCCACCCCAGTGCCTAGTGCTTCCCTGCTGGGGACCCTCAGACCCCCCTCACTTCTCCAGGGGGAAGCGGTGGGGTCCCCTAACTCACCCAAGGGCCCCGAAGGCCCGAGGCTGACAACAGGGGCCTCTCATTGTTGGCACCTGGGAACCATATATGAGTCAGGGAGCCGCTGGACCCAGCCTGGCTGCTCTCAGTGTTTGTGTGAGGTGTGTGTGAGGCTCCCCTGCTGCCCTGGGGTTCCTGGTGGTGGTCTGAGGCCTGCCAGTAGCTGCAACTCACTCTTGTTTGCACACGCAGGGTGGGGAGGTGACCTGTGGACCAGTGAGGTGTGATGCAGCCTGTTCCCACCCTATTCCCCCCAGAGATGGAGGATGCTGTCCCTCCTGCACAGGTGAGAGCTGGCCTGGAGAGGGACATGGTTCTGCTCTTCTTCACCCCCCCCCCCACCCCGCAGCATTTTGCATCCTAAAGGTTGTATTCAATTTCCTGTACTGTCCATTCTTGGAGCTATCTGGGGGGCTGATTCTGACTGACATTTGGGGAGCAGGGTCTGAGAATGTGCATCTCTAACAAGCACCCAGTTGCTGCTGCTGCTACCACTGCTGCTGGTGTTCTGGGGACCACGCTTTGAGAACCATTTGTCTATGATGTAGTACTCTTCAAGGGGAACCATTCAGTGTTTTTTTGTTTTTTTGGTTTTTTTTTTTCGTGAGGTAGGGTATTAATCTAGCCCAGGCTAACCTGGAATTCACCCTGTAGTCTCAGGGTGGCCTTGAATTTACCTCTGCCTCCCAAGGTGCCCCGGAGCACCTTTCTTGAGAGTCATTAATCCTTCCATCCATCTATCCATCCATCCATTTGATGAGTCTCTCCAAATCCACCCTGTTGTCTCTTTCTCCTGCCCCAACTCCTTGAATGGCTAGAGGGCAGCTATTTTACCTCCCTCCCACAGGCTGGAGTTAGAGATAGGGCTCAGTGCTTGCCTAGCGTGCATGAGGCCCTGGGTTCAATCCCCACCACTGTGAAACAAGGTTTAACACAGAAGAGCCTCTATTAATTTTGTTAGTGATAAATCTTTTAGGTTCCTCCTATGTATTGGGTCCTGGAGGGAAAGCACTGGGTTCTTTATATTCAGGGCTGCAGATCCGTCCCCATCCCTTGCTGTGTACATGGTGATAGTCCCATTTTTTGATGAGAATAGTGGAGTTGCAGAGAGGCAGAGTGGTATGTGCAGGCCGCTTGGGTAAACTGAGTAATCTAGGTTTGGAACGTAGCCTGTTCTGTGTGATAGGAATCAAATGATGCTTTCTCAAGACACTTGCTTGTAGGTTTAGCTGACATGAATGGACGTACCCAGGACCATCACAATTGATTCTTGCAGATGTCTTCTGGGTTGTACTCCTAGGGGTCCTAAGACAACTCAGTTCAAGGAGCCTGCATCTGCCACTGCTGGGGCATCTGGGGCAGAAGGATCTAGAAGCATTATGCCTGGACTGTAGAAACCTCAGGCATCCTCTTCTTTGAAGAGCTGATGCCTCTACCTATGGTTTGTCTTTCAAAGGCTGCTTTCACAGTGGTGCCATCAGAGCAGAAGGGGACGTGTTTTCACCTCCCAACGAGAACTGCACTGTGTGTGTCTGTCTGGTGAGCAACCCAAGATCCCCAAAGACTCGCTGGTGTTTTCTTAACCTTTGGGAGTTTTGTGGAAGAGACTGGGTGTTGAAGGTGACCTTCTGAATAGAAGAGAGCTGTTTCATGTCATAGGGTTTGGTTAGAACCTGTCAAATTTGAGAGAGTGAGGGAAGAATCAGAGCTCTGGTGGGTGGGTTTGGGAAGCATCTGCTGGGCAAGAAAGAGCCAGAGGCAAACAGGGTCAGTCTGTTTTGGAAGGGACAGGATGAAACCCCCTTGGAAGCTTCCTCAAGGAGACTGTTCTCTCCAGGCAAAATATTTACCACCACAAGAAAAGCATCCCTGACATGTGGGAGAAAGAAGGCTCATGACCACAGTCACCTTATTAAGAGTGTTTTGCGGGAGGAGATTGGTTCAGTGGATGATGCACAAGCACAAGAACTGGGTTTTGGATCCCCATATCTCAGCAGACGTGGGATTTATTTTTATTTATTTGTAAGCTCAGAAAGGGGGAAAGGAAGGTGGGAATATGAGGGAGGGAGGGAGGGAGGGAGGGAGGGAGAGAGGGGGAGGGGGAAGGAGAGAGAATGAGAATGGAATAATAATGGAATAAATGAATACGAGAATGAGCATGTCAGGGCCTCTTGCTGCTGCAAATGAATGCCAGATGTATGTGCCACTTTGTGCATCTTTGGGGAATTGCATCTGGCATTTGTGTGCAACAACTGCCTTTAATTGAACCTCTTTGGCTCAGAGTTGGGATTTGAGCAGAGGTCTGTGTGAGTCCAAAGACTGGTTCTGTCCACAAACCCTTACTACCATCTTCTGACTATCTTCAAAGTATCTCCTGGGCTGTCCACAATGCTGATATGGTGGCAAAAGATGAGGCATACATAGGCAGCTGCCTCCAGCTTTCATCAAGCTTTTCCTGTATGCCAAATGCACTGGGGCCAAGCACTGTCCTGCATCATTGCATTTTGTGTAATGAGACAAACGCCCAATCCACCCATCTATCAGTCTGTCTATCTTCTTTCCTTCCTTCCTCCCTCTCTCCTTCCCTCCCTTCTTCTTTCTTTCTTTCTTTCTTTCTTTCTTTCTTTCTTTCTTTCTTTCTTTCTTTCTTTCTTCTCTTCCTTCCTTCCTTCCTTTCTTTCTTTCTTTCTTTCTTTCTTTCTTTCTTTCTTTCTTTCTTTCTTTCTTTCTTTCTTTCTCAGGCAGCCCCAACAGACTGGCCTCTTTTTTTTTTTTTTTTTTTTTTTTGGTTTTCTGAGGTAGGGTCTCACTATAGCTCAGACTGACCTGTAATTCACTATGTTGTCTCAGGGTAGCCTCGAATTCATGGTGATCCTCCTACCTCTGCCTCCTGAGTGCTGGCTTTTTTTTTTTTTAATGAGAGTGAAAGCAAGAGAGAGAGAGAGAGAGAATTGGCATGCCAGGGCCTCCAACCACTGTAATTGAACTCCAGATGCATGTGCCACCTTGTGTGCATATGCGACCTTTTGCATGGGTCACCTTGTTCATCTGGCTTACATGGGATATGGAGAGTTGAACATGGATCCTTAGGCTTCTCAGACAAGCGCCTTAACCTCTAAGCCATCTTTCCAGCCCACCTTTCCTCCCTCCCTCCCTCCCTCCCTCCCTCCCTCCCTCCTTCCCTTCCTTCCTCCCCCCCCCTTTCTTTCTTTTTTATTTTATTAGTATTTGCGAGAAGAGAGAGAGAGTGAGAATGGGCATACCAGGGCCTCTTGCCACTACAAACAAACTCCAAATGCATGTGCCACTTTGTGCATCTGGCTTTATGTGGGTACTGGGAATTTGAACCTGGGCTGTCAGGCTTTCAAGCAAGCACCTTAACTACTAAGCCATCTCTCCAGCCTGACTTATCTTATTGATAGACCAAGGCTGTTAAAGATATGTTCTTTGCCTTTGTCTTATTAGAGTAAAAGTATACATAAACTAGGGTCTGGCTGACTCCAAAGATTGGGGCTTTTTGATCTTAACTTCAAGACACAAAAACTATTTGTTTATTTATCTACTTATTTATTTATAAACAGGGTCACATGTAACCCAGGTTAACCTTGAACTTGCTGTATAACTGAAGATAACCTTGAATTTCTGATCTCCCTCCTGGGATTATAGGCCTGTTCTCCCATGGCAGGTTTTATTATATTGTGATGGGGATCAAAACTTGTGCTGCAAGGCAAGCATTCTACCAACTGAGACATCCTCAGTTCTAAAACATTTTTTTAAAGATTTTATTTTTATTTATTAGAGACAGAGGGAGAGAGAGAGAGAAAGAATGAGAATTGGCACACCAGGGCCTCTAGCCACTGCAAACGAGCTCCAGATGCTTGTGTCACCATGTTCATCTGGCTTATGTGGGACCTGGAGAATCGAACCAGGGTCCTTAGGCTTTGCAGGCATGCGCCTTAACCGCTAAACCATCTCTCCAACCCCTCCAAAACTTTTTTTTTTTTTTTTTTTTTTGAGGTAGGGTCTTGCTCTAGTCCAGGCTGACCTGGAATTCACTATGTACTCTCAGGCTGGCCTCGAACTCATGGTGATCCTCCTACCTCTGCCTCCTGAGTGTGCTAGGATTAAAGGTATATGTGCCACCACACCTGGCTCTAAAACTTTTTTTTTTTTTTTGGTTTTTCGAGGTAGGGTCTCACTCTGGCCCAGGCTGACCTGGAATTCACTCTGTAGTCTCAGGGTGGCCTCAAACTCTCGGCGATCCTCCTACCTCTGCCTCCCGAGTGCTGGGATTAAAGGCGTGCGCCACCACGCCCGGCTGATAAAACATTTTTTTAAAAAATATTCATTTATTTGTGTCGGGGAGCAGGGAGAATGAGTTGCCAGGGCCTCTAGCCACCTACATATGAACTCCAGACACATGGGCCACCTTGTGCATCTGTCTTTATGTGGGTACTGGGGAATCAAACCCAGGTCCTTAGGCTTTGGAGGCAAGTGCCTTAACTGCTGAGCCATCTCTCCAGCCCTCTAAAACATTTAAAAAATTAGCTTATTTTTAAATTTCACTCTTCCTAGCCATAAGATCCTCTTGGGTCAATATCTACATGTACAACAAAAGGCTGGAGGGCCTCCTTCCTGACAGTAGTCTGGGTCCTGCACCTGCAGTACCCTTGCAGTATTTCTTTGAGCAGAGTGCATTTGCATAAGAAAGTGGTACACTGCTCTCTCAGCAGCCCCAGCCTTTTCCCTGAGTCCATAGGTCTTAGCAAGGGGATATTCTAACCTCGTCTAGTGACCACCAAGAATGTGCTCTTCTAAGACAACTTAGGGAGCTGCCAGGCTGGAATAGCATGGTATGATACAGGGAATGAGCTGCTTCGTGGTGACCCCAGTCTCACCCCCTCTCCTATCACACCATCCACTTTTGCCTCCTCAGGCTGGAAACGTGTCCTGCATCTCTCCAGAGTGTCCCTCTGGTCCTTGCAAGACCCCCCCGCAGTCAGATTGCTGTACTTGTGTTCCAGGTAAGTGGCTCTTAGAGGATTTTGCTTTTCTGAGTGCAGAGGAGAGGCCTCTTTGAAATCGTTTTTGGAAATGGAGAGAGGAGATGAGGGGAGGTTAGACTCCTGTTAAAGGAGCACAAGTCAAGTGGTGCATCTCACTTGCCCATTTTTGATGAGCACCAGTTGTGTACACAGTGGCTTGGATGTTCGTGTCCTGACCTTGCCCTGCCCCCCCCCATACCTTGGATGAAGGCAGGAAGGGCTGTGAGTCCACCCTTGGCATTACTCTTTCCTAGATAGGGAAGAATCTTTCTTAACTCACTAATGACATAAACATGTGGTTCCTACCTGCAATCAGGTAGATAGAGATAGAGAGAGAGAGAGAGAGAGAAAAAGAGAGAGAGAGAGAAAATTGGTGTGCCAGGTCCTCTAGCAACTGCAGTTGAACTCCAGATGCATGTACCACCTTGTGTGCCTTTATGATCTTGTGCATCTGGCTTATGTGGGTCCTGGGGAGTCAAACCTGGATCCTTACTCTTTGCAGGCAAGCACCTTAACTCCTAAGCCATCTCTCTAGCCCCCATTTTATGCTATTTATTTATTTATTTATTTATTTATTTATTTATTTATTTAGGCAAGCCCAACAGACTGGCCTTTTTTTTATGAGAGAGAGAGAGAGAGAGAATGAATTGGTGTGCCAGAGCCTCCAGCCACTGTAATCAAACTCCAGATGTGCTTCTGCCACTTTGTGCACATGTGCGACCTTGTGCATGAGTCACCTTGTGCGTCTGGCTTACCTGGGGTCTGGGGAGACAAACATGGGTCCTTAAGCTTTGCAGGCAAGTGCCTTAATCACTAAGTCATCTCTTCAGCCCCATTTTACACTTAAAAAATATTTTTATTTACTTATTTCAGAGAGGGGGGAATGGGTGCATGCCAGGGTCTCTAGCCACTGCAAACAAACTCCAGAAGCATGCACCACCTTGTGCACCTGGCTTATGTGGGTCCTGGGGTATTGAACTTGGGTCCTTTGGCTTTGCAGGCAAATGCCTTAACCACTAGGCAATCCCTCCAGCCCCCATTCTTTTTTAAAATTATTTATTTGTTTGCATATGTGTGGGTGGGGGGGTATGGCTTGGACGCTTGTTCTTGCAAATGAATACTAAGTTTTTGTGCCACTTTAAAAAAATATTGTTTCATTTACCAGAGAGAGAGAGAATGGGCGCACCAGGGCCTTCAGCCACTGTAGATGAACTCTAGACACATGGGCCACCTTGTCATCTGACTTGCATGGGTCCTGGGGAGTTGAACCTGGGTCTTTGGCTTTGTAGGCAAGAGCCTTAACAACTAAGCCATCTCTCCAGCCCTAAAATTTTTTTATTTTTATTTATTTACTTATGAGAGAGTGTGGTGGAGAGAATGGGTGTGTCAGGGCCTCTAGCCACTGCAAATGAATTCCAGACACATGTGCTACCATACGTATCTGGCTTGCATCGATTCTGGGGAATCAAACCTGGGATCTTAGGGTTCACGAGCCACTGCTTTAACCATTAACCATCTCTGCAGCCCTATGCCAGTTTTTTTTTTTCTGAGGTAGGGTCTTGCTCCAGCCCAGGCTGACCTGGAATTCACTATGTAGTCTAGGGTAGCCTTGAACTCACCACAATCCTCCTACCTCTGCCTCCTGAGTGCTGGGATTAAAGATGTGTGCCACCATGCCCCGCTCCTATGCCACTTTTTGTGTCAGCTTTACATGGGTGGCTAGGGAATTGAACCCGCGCCAGCAGGCTTTGCAAGCAAACACCTTTAACCACTGAGCCATCTCCCTATCCCAACCCATTCTTACCTCTTTTTGTATGGTCAGCTAAGACCCCATAAGGTGGTATTATTGATGACTCCCTTGCATGGACCTTCTTGTATTTTGTGCCCAAAGTCAGCCCTCATGCGTTATGTAGCTGGCACTTGAGCCCCGGGCAGCCTGACAGAAGTCAGGTGGACCTTCTAGTTCTTAGGCTGATTTTTTTTTTCCCCTGGAGAGGACTCAGATCCAAGCCGTGACAAGTCCTTTCTCATTGCTCTGACAAAATACCTGGAAAGACGGAAGGAGGGAAGAAGGAAGGGAGGAAGGAAGGTGGGAAGAAAAGAAAGAGGGGAAGGGAAGAGGAGGGAGGGAAGGAAGGAAGAGGGAGAAGGGAAGGGAGGAGGAAGGAAGGAAGAGGGGAAGGGAGGAGAAGGGAGGGAGGGAAAGAAGGGGCTTATTTTGATTTACCATTGGAGGAAGGAGAGACAGTCTGTCATGGCAGGGAGGACATGGCAGCAGGAACATGAGACTACTGGTCACATTTTGGCTGTCTGCTCTCAGGAAACAGAGACGAATGCTGTTGCTCAACTTGCTTTCTCTTTTATTTTACTCTGTCTGGAAACTTAGACCATGGGTGGTGCCACCCACATTCAGGGTGGGTCTTCTCTAAGTTACCCCTCTCTGGAAACACCCTACTAGACCTTCCCAGAGATCTGTCTCCTAGGTGATTTTCTTGACAAGATTAACCATCAGCTGGTAGAGTGCTTGCCTTGCAAGCATGAGGACCAGAGTTCAATTCCCAGGACAAAAAGTTGCATAACAAAAAGTCGGCCATGGTGGTACACACATGTAATCCTGACTGCAGGGAGGAGGAGGAGGCACGTGGATCCTTGGAAATCACTGCCTGACCTGTCTAGCCTGTTTGATGAGTTCTAGCCTAGCAAGAGACACTGTCTCAAAAAGGGAGACAGGGGGCTGGAGAGATGGCTTAGCGGTTAAGGCGCCTGCTAAGCCTAAGAACCTGGTTCCAATCTCCAGGTCCCACGTTTAGCCAGATGCAAAATGACGCAAGGGCACAATGCTGCACTTGACCACAAGGGGGCGCACGCATCTGGATTTCGCTCACAGCAGCTGAGAGACTGCTGGCGTGTCCATTCTCTATCTTTCTCCTTCTCCCTCTCTGTCCTCTCTATGTCTCTCTCCAAAAATAAATAAAAAAAAAAAAGAAAAGAAAAAGAAAATAACTTAAAAAAAAAAGGGAGACAGCACCTAAAGAACCACACCTGAGATTGTCTGTCCTCTGGCTTTCATACACATGTGCACATGTGCACTTGCACCTGCACACACATGTGCAGACACATACAAGATTAACCATTACACACTAACACACACTCACTAAATCCTCCTCTCCCCCCTGCTTCTGTCTAGGTGACTGGCACACCCCTCTGGTGATGCTTTCTCTTCCTCTAGCTATTTAGGACTCCCTTTGTGTTTTGGGCTGCAAACCTCATTCTGTTGGTTTGTGAGTAGTAACTTGTTTTGTGTCTGGGATTTGGAGGTCAAGGAACACTCTAGGTTCTGGCCAGTGAGAGCTGGCCCACCCAATTCTGCTCACCTCTCCCCCTTTCTTCTTCTTCTTTCTTCTTCTTCTTTTTTTTTTTTTTTTTTTTTTGGCTTTTCAAGGTAGGGTCTCATTGAAGCCCAGGCTGACCTGGAATTCACTATTTATTCTCAGGGTGGCCTTGAACTCACAGCAATCCTACCTCTGCTTCCCGAGTGCTGGGATTAAAGGGATTAAAGGCTTGCGCCACCACCACACCCGGCTAAATCTGTTTTGTTTTGTTTTTTCTTTTTTGGCTTCTCCCCTTTCTCACTGCCCCAGCCTGAAGGCCCTGAGCCTCTTTTGCCTTTGTTCTCAATAGGGAGATGTCATTTCCATGGCCGGTGGTACATGGATGGGGCTGTGTTCAGTGGAGATGGTGACGACTGTACCACTTGTGTATGCCAGGTAGGGTGGTTAAAGTTCCCTCAGCTGTTGACTCAGTGGGAAGGAATGGGGTGGGCAGTACAGGAATTTACTCATAATGCCATGCCTCAGAGAGAAGATAACTTGGCACACAGCATAAGGAAGAGTGAGGCAGCAGAGTCACTGAAGGGATCCCAAAGCCTTCCCACGATCTCTGTAAAATCCAGCTTTCAGCTTTACATTGATTGAGCACCTACATGAGCTGGGAACACAGTGTATTCAGGTCCAGCCTGGAATCCACAGATCCACAGATCCAGCCCCCTATCCAGCAGCCCACAGCCTAGATGGGCATGGGCAGGCACCAGGGGCCCAGAAGCTTTCTTGAAGAGGAGAAAGGGGTAGTGGAGACCTGAGGAGTGACTGGAATCAGTCAGTTGAGGCACTGAGGGCACTGTGCCTGACAGAGGACACTCCGTGGCAGGGGCGAGTGCACTGAAGTCTTCCTGGCTGGAGCACAGAGAGGGGAGTGGAGGCAGGAGGTGGGCTATGGGAAATGCATCCTAGGAGAGGTCCCTGGAAGCAGGCTAGGAGTTGCGGTGCTTGTACAGGTGATGTAATTGTGGGTGAAGATCCTTTGGAGAAACCCTGGGAGCAGGACTGTACAGGAAGGATCTATGAAGATCCCACAGGCAGCTCTGGTGTGGATGTGCCAGGGAGAGAGCGCTGGTTGAGCGGCACCGGGCTCTCGGAGCCCTCCCCCCCACCAATCAACCTGTGCATAAGGGTGGGGGGGGGGGCGGTGAAGCATTCCCAGTTGTCTGTGCGGGGGAGAGGCTGTGTCAGCCTAGGGCAGGACGTAGGGGAAGGGTCCTGCATGGGGATGACGCTCTTTGCCTGATCAGGTGGGAAGTGCTCCCAGCCAGTAGAGGACTGGATCAGCCAAGCTGCTGAAGGGTTTGGAGCAACAGGACTGATGGGATTGGTGTCTGGGACAGTCCCCCAACTGTGGACCAGAGTAGATTGGAGGGGCCAGAGTGGAGGGCAATAGTCGGTGTCTGAGTGGCAGTCAGCTCAAGAGGGAGGGAGGGTGAGAGGTGAAGAGACCCAGCTAGGATGGAAGGCACTCCATAAGGACTTCTCCCAGCCCCCAAGAAAGAGCTCATCTTTCTCTCCCCCTATTCCTGTGGAGATTTCTTGGCCACTTTTACTTGAGGGGGAGGATGGAAGCCCCTCCAGCCTCCTCTTCAGCCCTCACTGACCTGTGCTCTTGGACCTCCTACAGAACGGGGAGGTGGAATGTTCCTTTGCGCCATGTCCAGACTTGGACTGCCCCCGCGAAGAGTGGTGGCTGAGCCCGGGACAGTGCTGCTTCTCTTGCCGGGAGCCCACACCTGCTACAGGTGAGGCTGGCTGTGGTGGGTGGCACCAAATGCAGGCTTGGGAACCCAGGAGGGAGTCTCGGCTTCCTCTGCCAGGACCAGTTGTGGGGGTGTGTGTGTGGGTTTGTGTGCTTTGTTTTTGTTTTTTTAGGTAGGGTCTTTCTGTAGCCCAGGCTAACCTGGAATTAGTCTCAGGCTGGCCTCCATCTCACAGCAATCCTACCTCAGCCTCCCAGGTGCTGGGATTAAAGGCATGCGCCACCACACCCGGCTTCTGTGTTTTATAGAGTATGTATGTGAGTTGTGACTGTATGGACATGTAAGTTCGTATATGTGAGTGTATGCTTATGAGTGTGCACATGTGCTTAGAGTATGTCTGTATGTGTAAGTTTTATATGGCTTTAAGTGTTAGTATATAAGTGGTATATGTGTATGTATGAATGTATGTTTGGTTTAGTATGTCTAAGTACATGTCTGTATATGTGTTTGTGTGAGCTCACTGTGGATGTGTGTCTAATTTAATGTATGTGTGTTTTTGTGTGACACCTGAGTTTGATTCTATAAAGTATGTAATAGGTGTCTATGAGTGTATTTGTGTGTGTGAAGCCTGTATGTGTACATAAACCTGCATGTGTATTTTGTGTGTATCTGTGAAAGTTGTGTTTTGTAAGTATGTATGTGTTTGTGTGTATGTGTATGTGTAAGCATATATTTGTGTGTGGTGTGTGTATCTGTTAGTGTGGGGTGTCATCCTTGGAGGGATGGAGGTCTGGAGCACATTATTTTTATTCATTTGTTTGAGAGAGACAGAAATAGGAAGGGAGAGAGAGGGAGAGAGAATGGGCACACCAGGGCCTCCAGCTACTACAAATGAACTCCAGATGTGTGCGCCCCCTTCTGCATCTGGCTTATGTGGGTCCTAGGGAATCAAACCTGAGTCCTTTGGCTTTTCAGGCAAGTGCCTTAGCCACTAAGCCATCTCTTCAGCCCCACACTGTCTTTTTCATAGTGCTGAGAATGGGCCACAGGGCCTTGATCATGTCATAGCCCTGAGCTACACCCCTAGCCTTCTTTTCTCCCTCACTGCCTCCTCCCCAGGCTGCTCTCTCGATGACAACGGGGTTGAATTTCCGATTGGACAGATCTGGTCACCTGGTGATCCCTGTGAGTTATGCATCTGCCAGGTGAATGACAACCTGCTCGCCTTCAGCTGCTTTACCTGGCTGTCCCACCTGCCTCACCCAAAGGAGACCACTCCCTTCCCCTCCAGAGGCTGTGTCACCACCAGCTGGGCCTCAGTCTCCCTCACGGCAAGCGTTGGGACCCTGGTTGTTTTGTCCTCGGTCAATGATTGAGGACAGCAGAGCCTGGTGCCTTAGGTGCCATGGGTGATGCGACTTGTGCAGGGAGCTGTTGCTGAAGGGATCCGCTGTCAGGAGGCTTTGTAGAGGGTTCCATGGAGCATGGCTAGCTGAGGGCCCTGGGGTGCCACTTCTGCACATTGCAGCATTTCTTCTGAACTTCACCTTGTTGGAAGTAGATAAGAAGAAGGATGTCCTCTTGAGAGTCAAACAGAAATGGAAACAAGGCTACTTAGAAAGGAATGCAACAGTTTCAGCTTGCTCTTTACTACACTGGTGTTCCTTTTTACTTTAAGCGAGCGTGGGCTCCTGAGGGCTTTATTTCTCAAAATAAAGCAGTGTGGGGAGGGAAGCATCACTGGGAGGCCTTGGACTCAAGAGTTTGCGTTTTAACCTCCCATCATTGGTATGCGGGTTTTGTGTGTGAGAAGCTGGGCCTTCCGATGCCTTCCATGTGTTGTTGAGGTGCCTCGGCCCTTGCAAAGCCCCGAGAAGAGGGAGGAAAGGCCTTTCCGTGCTGGTTCTCTTTCACGACTGATTCCCAGCACTCATTTTACAAGAGAGTAAAATAAAAGGGCCATAGACATGCAGATTCTTAAGAGAGAGAGAGAAAAAAGGAAGGAACCTCATGTGGCATTTTGGTCTTTTGAAATAGGCATTTCCGGCAGAATAGTTGTCTATAAAAATAGGATTTTATTGTTCTCTATAGGTTTGGGGTAAGCCAGGGTTCCAGGGAAACGCTGAGAGAAGAATGTGGAGGGGGTGAGGGTGTGGCTTTGGCTGCTGCTGTGGAGGGACAGGAAGCTGAGGAGACAGAGTCCCAGCCCTGACTTCCCTCTCTGGAGAAAGGTGAAGTCTTTGGGGGGAAGACCTAGGACAGGAAGCTGAGGAGACAGAGTCCTAGCCCTGCCTCCCTCTCTGGAGAAAGGTGAAGTCTTTGGGGGGAAGACCTAGGACAGGAAGCTGAGGAGACAGAGTCCCAGCCCTGACTTCCCTCTCTGGAGATAGGTGAATTCTTTGGGGGGAAGACCTAGGACAGGAAGCTGAGGAGACAGAGTCCCAGCCCTGACTTCCCTCTCTGGAGATAGGTGAAGTCTTTGGGGGGAAGACCTAGGACAGGAAGCTGAGGAGACAGAGTCCCAGCCCTGACTTCCCTCTCTGGAGAAAGGTGAAGTGGGGGAAGACCTAGGACAGGAAGGGGAAGACCCAGGACAGGAAGCTGAGGAGACAGAGTCCCAGCCCTGCCTCCCTCTCTGGAGAAAGGTGAATTCTTTGGGGGGAAGACCTAGGACAGGAAGCTGAGACAGAGTCCCAGCCCTGACCTCCCTCTCTGGAGAAAGGTGAATTCTTTGGGGGGAAGACCTAGGACAGGAAGCTGAGACAGAGTCCCAGCCCTGACCTCCCTCTCTGGAGATAGGTGAATTCTTTGGGGGGAAGACCTAGGACAGGAAGCTGAGGAGACAGAGTCCCAGCCCTGACCTCCCTCTCTGGAGAAAGGTGAAGTCTTTGGGGGGAAGACCTAGGACAGGAAGCTGAGGAGACGGAGTCCCAGCCCTGACCTCCCTCTCTGGAGAAAGGTGAAGTCTTTGGGGGGAAGACCTAGGACAGGAAGCTGAGGAGAGACGAAAGTCCCAGAAGCTGAGGAGACGGAGTCCCAGCCCTAACTTCCCTCTCTGGAGACAGGTGAAGTCTTTGGGAAGAAGACCTAGGACAGGAAGCTGAGGAGACAGAGTCCCAGCCCTGACTTCCCTCTCTGGAGACAGGTGAAGTCTTTGGGGGGAAGACCTAGGACAGGAAGCTGAGGAGACGGAGTCCCAGCCCTGACCTCCCTCTCTGGAGAAAGGTGAATTCTTTGGGGGGAAGACCTAGGACAGGAAGCTGAGGAGACAGAGTCCCAGCCCTGCCTCCCTCTCTGGAGAAAGGTGAAGTCTTTGGGGGGAAGACCTAGGACAGGAAGCTGAGGAGACAGAGTCCCAGCCCTGACTTCCCTCTCTGGAGAAAGGTGAAGTCTTTGGGGGGAAGACCTAGGACAGGAAGCTGAGGAGACAGAGTCCCAGCCCTGACTTCCCCTCTCTGGAGATAGGTGAATTCTTTGGGGAGAAGACCTAGGTCATCTTTTCCAAGCAGCTGGTCCTCTTTGGCACTGAGGGAGGGGATCCACCAAGCTGTATCCTGGCACCCTTGAGAGCAAGCCGTGGGCAGTGGACAGTATGGACAGTATTGCACTTCCTTCTGGTTTGGGAGGTGGGCCCTAGTGTTCCAAGTGGGGTCGTGGTGAAGTTCTTTCTTACTTCAGGCAGATGGCTCTGTGAGCTGTAAGAGGACAGACTGTGTGGACTCCTGCCCTCACCCCATCCGGATCCCTGGACAGTGCTGCCCAGACTGTTCAGCAGGTAACCCCAGCCCAGACCTGGCCCCAGCCCACAAAGGCAGCTCTCAGGGCTCTTAAGAGTCCTGGCCCTCCCCGCCTCATGCCCCTCAACACTGAGCACTGTGAGGCGTCATCTCACCTTATCTTCTAAGTAGCCTGTTTACAGATGAGTACTGTGGCTCAGAGAAGTAAAGCTGCTTGCCTGAGGCAGGTCCCGATAGGGCACTGGACACAGATCAGAGCACACAGAATTTACCTTTACCTTTGTGGACTCTGTGATTGTGTCTTTCTAGTCTCTATTTGTGACACATATATCATTTGGTATTATATGTATATGTGTATTATATAGTATATATAGTATAGTGTTTTGTTCTTTAAAAATCTTTCCCTTCAGGCCCGGTATGGTGTTATATGTCTGTAATCCCAGCACTTGAGAGACAGGGCAGGAGGATGGTGAGCTTGAGGCCAGCCTTGGGTTACATGGTGAAGCCCGATCTTAACAAAATAAAGCTGGGAAGATGGCTCAGTTGGTAAAGTGCAAGTATGAAGATCTGAGTTCAGATGTAAAAAGCCTGGCATAGTGGCATGTACCTATATCCCAGCACTGGGGAACTGGGGACAGGAAGATCCTTGGGGCTTACTGGCTAATTAGCCTAGTCAAATTGGTGAGTTCTGTTCTACAACGTGGAGGGCTGGAGAGATTGCTCAGTGGTTGGGATGCTTGCCTGCAAAGCCTAACAACCTGGGTTTGATTCCCTAGTACCCATGTAAAGCCAGATGCACAGTGGCGCATGCATCTGGAGTTTGTTTGCAGTGGCTGGAGGCCCTGGTGTGCCCATTCTTGCTCTGTCTCTCTTCTATCTCTGCTTAAAAATAAAAAAAGTGGAAAGGATTGAGGAGGACACTTGATGTTGACTTCTGGCCTCCTCATACACATGAACACACACATGTGTGCCCCACAAATGTGTATACATATACATGTGCACACATACCTCACACACATAAATAAAATAATTATTATAGTGAGGGTGGTAGAGGGTTTGTCTAGCATGGACAAGACCCTGGCCTCTATCCCCAGTACTGCAAAAAAAAAAAAAAAGATAAAGTGAAAATTCAAGTCTCTTTATACTGTCTCATCATCTCCTTTAATTAATTTATTTAAAGTCAATATTTATTTATTTGAGAGAGAGAGAATAGGCCAGGGCCTCCAGCTGCTGTAGACAAATTCCAGACACATGTGCTGCCTTGTGCATCTGGCTTATGTGGGTGGGTCCTGGGGAATTGAACCTAGGTTCTTTGGCTTTGCAGGAAAGTGTCTTAACTCTCCATCTCCCTGCTTTTATTATTTATTTTTATTTATTTATTTATTTATTTATTTATTTATTTATTTTTTTTTTGAGGTAGGGTCTCACTCTGGTCCAGGCTGACCTGGAATTAACTATGTAGACTCAGGGTGGCCTCGAACTCTCGGCCATCCTCCTACCTCTGCCTCTGAGTGCTGGGATTAAAGGCGTGCGCCACCACGCCCGGCTGTTTGTTTATTTATTTATTTATTTATTTATTTATTTTTTGGTTTTGCAAGGTAGGGTCTCACTCTGGTCCAGGCTGACCTGGAATTAACTATGTAGTCTCAGGGTGGCCTCGAACTCTCGGCAATCCACCTACCTCTGCCTCCCGAGTGCTGGGATTAAAGGTGTGCGCCACCACGCCCGGCTTGTTTATTTATTTTTAAGACAGGGTCTTGTTGTGTAGCCTATCCTGGCCTCAAATTTGCTAAGTTGCCTAGGCTGGCCTGGAACTCACCATCCTCCTGCCTTAACCTCCTGAATGCTGGTATTAACAGGCATATTCCACTATGCCCAGTTCATCACCTGCCTTTGCACTTAGCAGTATGTAACCAACTGCATCCCAATGGCATCATTCAGATGAAGCCTCTGAAGGTCTCAAAAATGGGGGTTTTGGGAAATGGACAGGTAGTTGTGGTTGGCTAAGGGCCCCAGACTTTGTCTCCAGGCCCTCTGCTGTTCCCACCCCTGCTGTCTTCAGCATCTTCCCCCACAAGACACTGTGAGCCCCTTGCTTCCTCCACTAGAGAAAACTGGCAGCACCTATTCTGAGGAGTGTTTGTCCCATGCCTCAGTCCAGGGTGACTGCCTGGGAAGGTGTGCAGCCTGACCCTTGCTATCCAGATAATCTTGTAACCTTTGCCCTGGCTGTACACCTGGTTGCCACCAGCTGCCCTTACCCCCTTGGCTGCTGCTCACCACGTGCTCTGTCTGGCAGGCTGCACCTACACAGGCAGAATCTTCTACAACAATGAGACCTTCCCGTCAGTGCTGGACCCCTGCTTGAGCTGCATCTGCCTGGTAGGCATTTTCCTGACCTGACCCCACCCCCAGACCTCATCTCCAGCACCCCAGAGAAGGGCCATTGCTCCTCCTAGTGGAAGTCAGCTCCTCCTCCCAGGCTACTTGGGGGATTCTCCAGCCAGGGCCAGGAAACTGCTAGAACCCTGGTCAGCCAAGGCTCCCTGACTCCGGATCATGGAGGCTGACTCCTCGTGCTAATAATGGCTCAGAGACTCTTATAGCAGGGTGGGGGAGGTCAGGACCTTTGAAATATGTCCCCATTTGAGCTCTTGCTATACGCCAGTCACTTGTTCTCAGACCTTGAATCCAGTGGAGGTTCTTCCTGTTTGTGGACGAGAGAACCAGCGTGTAGAGACCAAGTTATTTGTTCATGATTCCAGAGCTAGTTATTAAAGTGCCATGCACTGAATCCTACTGTGTTCACTGTAGATCCAAGCTTATACCCTTGAGCCATCCCGTGTCTCCATGTGGAAAATACATCAGATAGTACGGTGCAGTGATTTAGCATTTGAAAATGCAGGACAAAGCTCCCACTGCTTGTCATGCTAACACTGCTCGTGCTACCTGCGGCTCAGTGTCAGCAAGCCTCAGCTCTGGTTGTGTGTGAAAAGGGTCAAAGTTGACAGGAAGGTTGGGAAACTCAGAGTCAACATCTCCGTGGCCTCCGTGACCCACTGCCCATTGGCCCCATTCATTCACAGCCGCAGTTTTCTCTCTCTCTCTCTTTCATGTTGCTGGGCATGGAACCCAGGGCCTCATATATGCTGGGCAAGTGCTGTGTCATTGAGCCATGCCCCAGCCCTCTTCTGGTCTTTACTGTGAAGTTTTGCTGGGCAGTTCTGCATTTGCTCAGCAGGCCACTTGTTGCGTTGGTCAGACCTTGTTCTTGTGAGATACATGTTCTAGCAGGAAGAATCCTAACCGAGAACGTGGCACCCTGTCCCCATCCTGCCCTACCATGGGTAGCTAATGTTGCTGCTTGTATGGGAACACATTGCCGTGTGCCCTGCGCCTTCCCCATTGTCCCACCAGCTGCCCTCAGTGAAAGGCTTTGTGCGTTTTGTATCCTGCAGCTGGGCTCAGTGGCCTGTTCGCCCGTGGACTGCCCCATTACCTGCACCTACCCCTTCCACCCCGATGGCGAGTGCTGTCCTGTGTGCCGTGGTGAGTGGGAGCAGCTGCCCTCACCCGAGGTTCCCTGGTGGGCCGGGCTCTTCCATAAGAGCCTGTCTCTGCCTCTGCAGACTGCAACTACGAGGGAAGGAAGGTGGTGAACGGCCAGGTGTTCACTTTGGACAATGAACCCTGTACACGGTGCGTGTGCCAGGTAAGCTGGCCTGGGACCCCAGGACTGCCAGCCAGGCCTGATTCTTGCCACATACAGAACACCTGAGCCAACATGCCTTTATTTTTGCTGTTCACCTATCATAAATTTCTGGGACACCGTGTCTTCTGGCCCCCTGTGCCCCTTTGTGCAAGTCCAGATAAAGGTGGCCTGCCATGGCCAGCGTTGCCTACTGTAATGTAATGCTCAGGGACTGTGGTCTCTGCCTGACACCCTCTTGTGGGACCGCGGCTGCCACACGAGGCCCTGGAGGGCTTTGTTCTGCATGGAAGAGCTGCTCTGCACTTTCTCACAGGTGACCTTCTCTTCCAGCTGGGGGAGGTGAGCTGTGAGAGGGTCCCCTGCCAGCGGGCCTGCGCTGACCCCTCCCTGTCACCGGGAGACTGCTGCTCCTCCTGCCCAGGTAAGCAGGCTCTGCATCCTGGGCTTTCACCGTCTTCCACTGTGAGCTTCTTAGAGACATAAGGGCTGAGAGAGCGGGCATGCTGGCCCGTGCAGGGAGTAGGGTTTGCTCAAGACCACACGGCTGTGGTGAGGTTTGTCGACTTGTCCATTCTGCCGTACCCTAATGTGCTGCCTGATGTTTTTGTTTGTTTATGCTTGAGATCGCACTCAGAGCCTTGTGTAGGTTGTATATGTCATGCAAGTACTCTACCTCTGACTGAGTAACTCGTCATCCCTAGTCACCCACCCCTCTCTCTCTCTCTTTTGGTTTTTCGAGGTTGACCTGAAATTCACCATCTAGTCTCAGGGTGGCCTAGATCTCACCGCAATCCTCCTACCTGTGCCTCCCAAATGCTGGGATAAAGGTGTGTGCCACCATGCCTGGCTTCATTTAAAAAAATATTTTAGTTTTATTTATTTGAGAGAGAAAGAGGCAGGTAGAGAGAGAGAGAGAATGGGTACGCCAGGGCCCTCAGCCGCTGCAAACAAACTCCAGATGCATGTGCCCCCTTGTGCATCTGGCTTTACATGGGTCCTGGGGATTTGAACTGGGGTCCTTTGGCTTTTCAGGTAAACACCTTAACTGCTAAGCCATCTCTCCAGCCCCGCCTTTTTTATATACATAAGGGATTTTGTTATGTTGTGCAGGCTGGTTCTGAACTCTTAGATTGAAGCAGTCCTCCTGCCTCAACCGTGTGAGTGCTGGGACTGCACACATGTGCCACCAGACCTGGCTAGTCCATGTGGATCTTTTTCACAGTTACAAACCAGGGCACAGCTACCTGCTATACAGTTCCAGAGTATTGATGGGGATCACAGCTAGCCTTTTAAAACAGTCTGTTAGTCACTTAGGAACCATTCTGATTATAAGATTTACCTGTCCTCCCTCCCTCCTTCTCTCCTTTCTTTTCCTTTCCTTTCCTTTCCTTTCCTTTCCTTTCCTTTCCTTTCCTTTCCTTTCCTTTCCTTTCCTTTCCTTTCCTTTCCTTTCCTTTCCTTTCCTTTCCTTCCCTCCCCTCCCCTCCCCTCCCCTCCCCTCCCCTCCCCTCCCCTCCCCCTCCCCTCCCCCCCCCCCTCCCTCCCTCCCTTCCCTTCCCTTCCCTTTCTTTTTGGTTTTTCAAGGTAGGGTTTTGCTGTAGCCCAGGCTGACCTAGAATTCATTATGTAGTCTCAGGGTGGCCTCGAACTCACGGCGATCCTCCTACCTCTGCCTCCCGAGTGCTGGGATTAAAGGTGTGTGACACCATGCCTGGCTCCTTCCTTTCTTATATCCTGTTTCTCTGTGTCTTCCTCATTCTCTTCCTTTATCCACAATGTACTACCTGGAAGGCATACTTTCTGAGATGCTCAGTGGATGTCTGAAACTGTGGACTATACTGTCTGGGAGCACTGATACTGAAGCCATCAATGTGATAACCAGAGACTCCTCAGTGAGTACTAGGCTGGTCCCTCACACAGTGTGGATACACTGGACAAAGCATGAGTCATGGCCCGGGACAAAACAGCACTGTGGTATGAGGCTCCATCATGCTACTTAGAATGGCACACAACTTAAAACACACATTTATCAATCCTTGGGCTATCTAGAGACTGTTAGCCTTCAACCAGGCAGCCACTGAGCATCCACCTATACCACCCATTGGACTCACTGTTCAGGGGAGTTCTCAGGTTGGCAGCTAGCATTATCTCCATTTTCCAGATGGGGAGGGACATAGAGCCTGGGAGAAGCAATGCTTCTAGTTGTTGACGCTGGACTCAAGCTCAGGGACTTTCTCTCTTTCCTTCCCCTGGGCTCTTTGGCACTCCTCCACGTGAGGGAGTGTCTTCCTCCAGCCCAGGCTGAACTGGAATCCACTATGTAGTCTCAGGGTGGCCTTGAACTCATGGTGATCCTTCTACCTCTGCCTCCCGGAGTTCTGGGATTAAAGGTGTGCGCCACCAAACCTGGCTTCTCACAGGGATTCTTAAAATATACCATTGTGCTGGACAGCATCACATCCCCCCAGCCATACCTTCCTTCAGTATTTGTTCCTGTTTTGCTTTTCACTAGCCCTTTTCTTTTAATTTTTTTATTGACAACTTCACAGATAATAAACCATGATATTTCCCTCCCCTCCCCACTTTCCCCTTTACAACTCCACTCTCCATCATATCCCTTCCCTCTCTCCATTAGTCTTTCTTTTAATTTGATGTTATCACCTTTTTATCCTATTATGAGGGTCTTGTGACAGTATTGTCACTAGCCCTTTTCTTTTTTAAATTTTTTTGTTTATATTTATTTATTTATTTGGGAGTGACAGAGAGAGAAAGAGGCAGAGAGAGAGAGAGAAAGAGGATGGGCACCCCAGGGCCTCCAGCCACTACAAACAAACTCCAGACACATGTGCCACATTGTGCATCTGGCTAATGTGGAGACTGCGGAATCGAGCCTCAAACAGGGGTCCTTAGGCTTTACAGGCAAGCACTTAACCACTAAGCCATCTCTCCAGCCCCACTAGCCCTTTTCTTATTAACCTCTTCCTTCCATTACTTTTCTCCTATGTACCTGCCCTTGTGATGTGCAAGGTTGTGGCTGTGATTTATTTATTTATTTGCAACCAGAGAGATAGAGAAAAGAGAGAGAGAGAGAGAATGGGCACACCAGGGCCTGCAAATAAACCCCAGATACAGGCACCACTTTGGGCATCTGACTTTACCTGTATACTGGGGAATCAAACCTGGGTCGTTAGGCCTTTCAGGAAAGTGCCTTAACTGCTGAGCCATCTCTCCAGCCCTGAGTCTGTAATTTGTTTCAAAAAATACTTTTGGGGCTGGAGAGATGGCTTAGTGGTTAAGACATTTGCCTGAGAAGCCTAAGGATCCTGGTTCGATTCTCCAGGTCCCACGTAAGCCAGATATACAATGAGGTGCACATGTCTGGAGTTTGTTTATAGTGCCAGAGGCCCTGGCATGCCCATTCTTACTCTCCCTCTGTCTCTTTCCCTCTCTCTGTCTCTAATAAATAAATAAAAATAAAAAATATTTTTATTTATTTGCAAGCAGAGAGAGAGAGAGAAAGAGAGACAGAGAGAATGGGCACATCAGGGCCTCTGGCTGTTGCAAATGAACTCCAGATGCATGCGCCACTTTGTGCATCTGGCTTTATGTAGGTACTAGAGAATCGAACCAGGGCTGTTAGGCTTTGCAGGCAAGCAGCTAACCTGCTGAACTATCTCTCCAGCCCTGTAATTTTGTTGTTGATGGTGCTGGGAATTGAACCTCAGGGTACTATGCTGAGTAAGCCCTCTGCCTTTACAATTCTTAAATTTTTAAAAATAGAGTATTTAAAAAATATTTTATTTGATGGATGTGGTGGCACACATCTTTAATTCCAGCACTTGTGAGGTAGGAGGATCTCTGAGAGTTCAAGGCCACCCTGAGACTACATAGTGAATTCCAGGTGAGCCTGCGCTAGAGTGAGACCCTATCTTAAAATAATTTGTTTGTTTACTTATCTGTTTATTTATGTGTTTATGTGTGAGAGAAAGAGAGAGGCAGAGACAAAGAGAGAAGGAATGGGTCTGTAGCCACTGCAAATGAATTTCAGGCTTATGCGCCCCTTTGTGTATCTCTGGCTTACATGGGTACTAGGGAATTCAACCTAAGTCCTTAGGCTTCACAAGCAAGTTCCTTAACCACTAAGCCATCTCTCTAGCCTGAAATAGACTATTTTTTGTTTGTTTTTTGAGGTAGGGTTTCACTCTAGTCCAGGCTGACCTGGAATTCACTATGTAGCCAGCCTAGACTATTTTTAAAATAATAGTTTTAGGTTCATAGCAAAACTGAATGGAGCTGGGTGTGGTGACACAGTCTTTAATCCCAGAACTCTGGAGGCAGAGGTAGGAGGATTGCCTCGAGGCCACCCTGAAACTACATGGTGAATTCCAGGTCAGCCTGGGCTAGAGTGAAACCCTACCTTGAAAACCAAAACCAAACAAAACAAAAAACCCTGAATGGAAAGAATAGTGTTCTGTTGTCACTGGTATATCTACTGATATGTCACTGACACCCATAGTCTGTAGCTGACATGAACACTCTTTCATTCTGTCCCTGGGTGCCTCTGCTGTGACACCTAGGAGAGTTCCATGCCTTGCACAAATCACACTGCAAAGTCATGGCAGGGCCATGTTGGTGAAGTGTCCCCTCCTCCCTGTATGAGTCCTTTTCAGTCCTCTGTCTTTGAAGGCAAGAGCCAGCTGGTCTTACCAGGAATGCTGAGGCCCTTCTGAGGACAGAATGGGTGTCTCTTCTCAGCCAGTGAGAAGTCCCCTTGTGCTTCTGTTTCTCCCTCTCTCTAGAATACCTATCTCCTCCAGAAGAAGGTCAGTGGCTCTCCCCTCATGGAGACTTGGCACTCGACAAAGCTGCTCGAAACCCCCGTGGAGACACCAAGGTCCCTGCCAACTGTAGCTCCTGCCTAGGGCTCCTGCCGGAATCACCTACAAGACCCACACTCCACTTGCTGCAGCTGCTCTTAAGAACAAACAGGTCTAATGTGCAAATGGTATCCACAGGCCTGCCAGCAGCCCAGGCATCATCTTTACCCCCACTGGAGCCGGGGGAGGCCAGAACCAGCCTCCCCCCTGAGCCCTCAACAGGGCCTTCTGTCCTCTCTGGACCCTCTACTCTACCTCCAGCCTCCCCAGGGGCTCCTTCACCACCTGTTACTCCAGAGAGCTCCTTGTTAGTCTCCAGGGCCTGGACAATGTCCAGCTGGCCTCTACTTGCCACCCACATGACCAAAGCTGCAGTACCTTCCACAACAGACCCTGGCCCCTCAGAGACCCCTAGTACCCCATTGAGACCTCACACACTCTCTGCAGCCCTCATGGCCACCCCCAACCCTGGCCCTCAGCAGCCCACAATAGGGACTACAAGGAAGGAAGAGTCTACAATCTGAGCAGGTCATGTGCCTGGGAGATTCTGGACAGAGCTCTGCCAAGTGGGTCAGGGAGTGTACTTGGGCCTGGAGGGCAAACCAAAGGTCCTCTGCCACTCAAGCTTCTGGTTGAGATGAAACCCTCAAGGCTGATGTCATCTTGCCCCTGGAGGCATTGAAGTCTTCTTGAGAATTACATAGATGGTTTTTCTCTGTGGTCAGGGTCCTTCATGGGCTGCACAGTTGTCTCGTCTTATGAGAGGGTTGGGGCTGGGGAGCCCTCTCTGAGAAGAGACACATGGGGCTGACAGTCTGTGCCACCAGTTGTTATGCATTCTTATCTGAGATGTCCTGATTAAAGAGTGCCTTGGTTTCCCAGGATGCTTTGCTTATTTATATCTTATCCCAGGGGAGGAGGGAAATGCTGCCCCAGGCCTCCCCCAGCCAGTATAGAACCATCCTTTCCCCAGCGTACTGATGGAAAGAGTCATCTGCACCGCTTTGGCTGGGGGGAGGAGTCTCAGGTACACATCTGTGGTCTTAAGAATTGACTCCTAGACACTTGAGAAGACGGATGGAGATGCTTTGCTGGGAAGAAAACACTAAGATGAAACACAGGCAAGCCAATTGATGATGGGTAGAGGAGGTCAGCCGCATCACCAAACCAGGAAAGAGGATTCTCAGAAGGAGAAGTGAAATGAGGCTGGGAGAGACAGTTCCACATTACTAGCTTCTATTACTGACTCTCATGAGGGCTGTGGCGTGAGCTGTACCCTAGCGTGTGACATTCCTCTTCCCCATTGCAGAGACTCCTCCTGGCCTTCCTCTAACCTGTTAAGATGCTCCAGGGTGTTGGGTCTGCTGATGTGGTTCCTGGCCACAAAGGCCATCTGGGGAATCTGGCCCAGATGCTAATGGAGGATTGGGCTCTAATCAAAGTATAACTGCCTCAGGATCCACTGGGGACCCGTTCCAGGACCACACAGATACCAGAGCCATCTGTGCACAGAACCCCACACATCCTCACACTTATCTGAATTCCCTTTGTCTTCCCAGTCTTATAGCCGATGCCCACAGAGGTTGGGAGACTGTTCTAAGGTTGCATAGCTTTCCGTGGCTGCACCTACCTCATTCTTCCTGAACCTGGCTCCTGCTCATCTCACTTGATCTGGTTCTTTGGCTGGAGTTCAGAGAGGAAGCAGACAGTTTATAGTGGCGTGCTACAACCCTTATCTTAGTTTGAGTTCCCCCCAAAGTGGACCTAGATGGAGCTAAAGATGTGAGGAGAATCAAGGGGAAGAGACCAGTCAAGATGCACTGTGTGAACACTGGTACAGGCCTCTGGGGATCCGCTTGGAGCTATGTGAACAGGCTTCAGGACCATCCCTTGAGAGTGGAAAACATAGATAGCTGTTCCACTGGCTGACCCTTGCTCTGGGGCTCTTGGGCCCCAGCCCATGCTGCTAATACCCCCAAGGCCCAAGCATACCTCCGTTCTCCTTACTTCAGACACAGGAAGTTTCTTGGGGAGGAAGTGTCACAGCTATCTGCAGGGGACCTCTGATGGGCTCTTACTGGGACATCCACAGTGCAGTCAGTCTCCTCTTGGGCCTCTGGAGTGGGTGGGCATTACTAGACCATAATTCTCCCTGTGAGCAGGCAGCATCACTGACATGTCACAAGAGTCCTGGTGGGATAAGGCTGGCTAAGAACGTGTCCTGCTGGGGGAAGTCCCAAGGGGTGTGGCCTTGCCTAGGCTGGCTGCCATGAGGAGGTTGGGGATTCAGTTTAAGACTCCACTGGGCATGGAGGGCTTTGAACAGATGAGCTGTCTGAATTCTTAGAAGCCTGGGCTCCAACCAGCAAGGGGATGGTTCTTGGATGGAGATTCCCCCATATTTTGTCTTACCATACAATTTTACTTTAGGATCTGAGAATTATGGGATGGAGAAAGTGTCCACAGTGTCTGTTTCCCTGATCCTAGAAGCTGTCCAAAGGGCCAAATGACCAAACCTGTTGTTGTTTCTTTGTTTTGTGTTTTTTTAGAAATATAGTTTATTTATTTGAGAGAAAGAAAGAGGGAGAGAGAATGGGTGCGCCAGGGCCTCCAGCCACTGCAAACAAACTCCAGATGCATGCGCCCACTTGTGCATCTGCCTTACATGGGTCCTGGAGAATTGGACCAGGATCCTTTGGCTTTGTAGGCAAACGCCTTAACTGCTAAGCCATCTCTCCTGCCCTGTTTTGTGTTTTTTTTTTTAATATTTTATTTATTTATTTGAGAGAGGGAGAGAAAGTGAACATGGGTGCACCAGGGCCTCTAGCCACTGCAAATGTATTCCAGATGCATGTGCCATCTTGTGCATCTGGCTTACGAGGGTACTGGGGACTCGAACCTGGGTCCTTAGGCTTTGCAAGTAAGTGCCCTAACTGGTTTAAGACATCCCTCCAGCCCTGTTTTGTGTGTTTTTTTAAACTTCTTTTTCAAATTTTAAATTATTATTATTATTATTATTAATTATTTTGGAGAGAGACACAGAGAGAGAGGGAGAGGAAGACAGAGATGGGCGCGCCAGCAGTCTCTCAGCTGCTGCAAACGAAATCTAGATGCGTGCGCCCCCTTGTGGCCAAGTGTGGCATTGTGCCCTTGCGTCACTTTGCATCTGGCTAAACGTGGGACCTGGAGATTGGAACCGCTGGAGATTGGAACCAGTGTTCTTAGGCTTAGGAGGCAGGCGCCTTAACCCCTAAGCCATCTCTCCAGCCCACCTGTTTTGTGTTTTTGAGATATGATCTCCCTCTGTAGCCCAGACTGCCTGAAACTTGCTATATAGTTTCAAACTCAGAGCAATCCTCTGCCTCAGCCTCTCAAGTGCTAGGATTACAGGTATGAAGCTGGCTCAAGAAACCTAATTATGGGGTTGGAGAGATTGCTCAGTCAGTGGTTAAGGCGCTTGTCTGCAAAGCCTAGCAACCCAGGTTTGACTCCCCAAGACCCACGTAAAGCCAGATGCACAGTGGTGCATGCATCTGGAGTTTGTTTGCAGTGGCTGGAGGCCCTGGCGTGCCCATACTCTCTTGTCTCTTTTCTCTTTCTCTACTTGCAAATAAATAAATAAATAAATATATTTTTTTTAATTTGGGAGAGATAGAAAGACAGATAGAGGGTGTGCAGGGCCTCTCAGCCACTGTGAACAAATTCCAGATGTGTGTGCCCCCCCTTGTGCACATGTGTGACATTTCATACTTGGATCACTTTTGCGTCTGGTTAAACGTGGGACCTAGAGATTCGAGCAGGTGTTCTTAGGCTTCGCAGGCAGGCGCCTTAACCGCTAAGCCATCTCTCCAGCCCTAAATAAAAATATTTTTAAAAGAAACCTAGTTTGGGGGCTGAAGAGATGACTTAGCGGTTAAGGCGCCTGCCTGCAAAGCCTAAGAATGTTTGTTCAAATCTCCAGGCCCCATGTTTAGCCAAATGCAAAAGTGAAGCAAGCATACAACGTCGCACATGCGCACAAGGGGCTCACGTGTCTGGAGTTTATTCACAGTGGCTGAGAGGCCCTGGTGCGCCCATTCCCTCTCTGCCTCTTCCTCTCTCTCTCTGTGTCTCTCAAATAAAAAAGAAAAAAGAAACTTAATTCTGGAAGGCACTATTAGGTGACTGGACCTGAAGACACATTACAGTAGGGTTCAAAGAAGTTGCAAAATAGCTTTAAACAACTCATTTTGATGTGTAACATACTCACATTATTAAAAATAAACTAGATAAAAATCATACTTAGTTAGAAATTACTTCATCCCACATCCACCTGGTTCCCCTCTTCCTCTCACAATGATTCCTGGCCTGGAACATCTTCCTGAGTTCCTTTGTGTACACCAGAACATACTGTTATCACAGTCGAGGTGCTGCTGTGTATTGTTTTTGTTTGTGTTGTGTCTCATCTTCAGCTGAGCACCTCGCAAACAGGTGCCGGCTTTTCTACTTGCAGCCATGGTGGGCTGGATTACCATGCCCCATGGAGAACGCTGGGTCATTTCAAGTCTTGCTTTTACACATGAGCCTCAAAAAATACCTCATACTTAGGTAGTTTTGAAATTTGCCTTTAAGATAAATTCTTAAAAGTAAAGTTCCTGGGCCAAAAGATTATACTTTTTTAAAAATTATTTTTTTTATTGACTTTTATACTTACATACAAAAAACCCACGTGATATTTCCCTTCCCTCCCCCCATTCCGCTTTAGAACTCAAGTCTCTTTCTTCCTTTGAGACATAGTAGCACAGTCTGGATTCTAACTGGCTGTATAGCCAAGGATGACCTTGAACTTCTGATCCTCCTGTCTCTACCTTCCACGTGCTAGGCTTATAGGCCTTCCCAATCTTGCTGAGTTTTTAGGGTGCTAGGGATCAAACCCAGGGTTTCATGCATGCTAGGCAAGCATTCTACCAATTGAGCTACATTTAGTTCTCTCTCTCTCTCTCTCTTCTCTCTCTCTCTCTCTCTGTGTGTGTGTGTGTGTGTGAGATCCTATACCTCAGCCTCCAAAGTTCTGGAATTAAAGGCATGAGCCACCACACCCAGCTTTTAGTAACCTTTTACTGAGGGTCCTGTGCTAGGTATTCCAAAAATCTTTATTGTGAGCCTGGGATATAGTTCAGTAGTGGCATGCACAAGGCTGTGGGTTCTTCCTCAGCCCCAAACAAAACTCTACCCATATGGGGCTAATTGCTTTCAATGGCCTCTGATGGTAGATACCAGTGGTTCTGGTTTACATATCAGGAACCTGAGGCTTAAGGAATTTGAATGACTTCTGAGGGCTTCAGCTTAGAAGCAGTTGGATCCAGGTCTGGTGGGCTTTGGCAGCCATGCTTTGACCACAGGCTCTGTAGCATAGGACACAAAGTCCACAAGTCAGATCTTGGACCACGAGCCAGAGTCATAGTGTTCTTGCAAGGAAGCCCTGACCCCGTGCTGGATGAACTAGAAACACCAAGGACACCAGTGTGTCCATGCCTGGCCTTTCTGGTCTGGGTCTCTGGGGTCTCTCTGCCCTACACTCCCTCTATGCCTTGCTTCTCCTTTTCTTCTTCTTCTTTTTTTGGTGGTAGGATCTCACTGTAGTTCCAGGCTGGCCTTGAACTCACAGTGATCCTCCTACCTTTGCCTCTTGAGTGCTGGGGTTAAAGGTGTATAGCACCATGTCCGGTGCTGCTGCTTTTGAGTCTCCCCTGTTCTGCTTTGTTTCTGCCTGGGCCTCCTCTGTGTTTTCCCTGGCTCCCTCTGTCTCTGCTCTGCTCTTTCTTTCTTTCTTTTTTTTTTTTAATTTTTCTTTTTATTTTGTTTTGCTCTGCTCTTTCTGTCTCTGCCCTCCACATCCTCTGCCCTCCTTCCTCCAGTCTGCCCCTCCCCTCTGGAAATCTTGAGCAAAGCCACCCAATACCGGTTCCCACCCCCCTCCTCTGGAAACTCCCGTTCTTGTTTTCTACCCCCAGAGTGATATCTCTGCCCTCTGGGCAGCGCTCTGACTATGTGTCACCTTCAGATCGAAATCCTCAGCCTAGTCTTACTGTGTGAGGCTTCTTTTTTCTTTTGGCATTTCTAGTCAGGGTTTCTAGCCTAGGCAGACCTTGAATTTGTGACCCTCCTGCCTTATCCTACAGAGTAGCTGGGATTCCAGTCCTGTGCCACCACCCCCTTTCACGGAGAGGGTGCCACTTCTATGACTAAAGGAGGAAAAATGACCTGGAAAGGTAGTGTTTAGGAAGATATCAGGGAAACCCTCACTTAGGGGTTCTATAAGAATGTGGACGATATGATTTCCATGCCAGGAGATGGCACTTACAAGTTAGATCCCCACCTATGAGGTCCCTTAGATAGTTTTCAGTAACTGGCCGGCAGAGGACTGCTTGGAATATGGACGGTGGTTCCTCCGTTGCAGACAACATCCCATTCGGAACAATGCCTTAGTGATGGAAGAGATCAGCGAGCTGGACTGTACTCACAAACCAGCATGTGGGCTCCTACTGACTCATAGACACTGGCCAATGGCAGGCAGGAAGGCAACAGAGCCCTGACCTCTTAAAGAGATGCTGTATGGGGCCTGTACCAGTCCTGTGGCCATGTAAAGGGTCTTTTAAAGCAAGATATACTGATGTCCATCAGAGGAACTCTCTAAGGTGCTCTGAAGGACCAGACAGGCAGATATTCGTGTGCTCACTTTGCAGTGGGCACCCAGATCATGGAAGGGGTGATTATGAGGGCATGATGCCAGTGCAAGGACAAGATGAATCTAGACATGTCATTTGTGCTGCCTCTCAGGCATATACATAACGACAAGAAGTGTTCTTTCTGCTAGCCCCAAGTATGGACAGACTCTGGAGCAGAGGGAGGCACTGTACAGAGCTGGCCAGGGAGACTCAGTTGGGTAGTTCTTTTTTTTTTTTTTTTTTAATCTTTTTTATTGACAACTTCTATACTTACAGACAATAAACATATTTTCCTCCCCTCCCCCATTCCCCTTCAGAACTCCACTCTCCATCATATCCCCTCCCCTCCCTCTCTCCATTAGTCTTTCTTTATTTGATGTCATCATCTTTTTCTCCTATTATGAGGGTCTTGTGAAGGTATTGCTAGGCACTGCGAGGTCATGGATATCGAGGCCAATTTCTGTCTGGACAGTTGCATTGTAAGGAGTGCTACCCTTCCTTTGGCTCTTACATTCTTTCTGCCCCCCTCTTCCGCAATGGACCCTGAACCTTGGAGGGTGTGAGAGATGTTTCAGTGCTGGACACTCCTCTATCCCTTCTTCTCAGCACTATGTTGCCTTTTGGGTCATCCCAGTGGTCATCTCCATCTGAAAAGAGAAGCTTCTCTAACCAGAAGTGAGAGTAGCATTAATATGTGAATATGAACATTAAGTGTAATGTTTTCAGGGCAGTTTGGTGGGAATAATATATACATTTAGCCAGACAAGAGCAGGCTTTATGCCCCTAAGGCTCATGACCTCCCCTGCCATAGACTTTTTTTTTTTTGAGAGAGAGTGAGAGAGAGGGAGGAAGACAGAGATGGGCGCATGAGCAGTGTCTCAGCTGCTGCGAACGAAATCCAGATGTGCGCGCCCCTCTTGTGGCCAAGTGCGGCATTGCGCCCTTGCGTCACTTTGCATCTGGCTAAACGTGGGACCTGGAGATTGGAACCGCTGGAGATTGGAACCAGTGTTCTTAGGGTTAGGAGGCAGGCGCCTTAACCCCTAAGCCATCTCTCCAGCCCTAGACTTTTGATTAGTTTTTTCAGTACCAGGCATGTATTCCCTCCCATAGAGCGGGCCTTCATTACAATTAGGGAGCAGTTGGTTTCCCAAGAGCAGACATGCCACTATTGCACCTGGTTTGGTCATTCGACCTGTCTGGCCAAACTTGAGGTTTCTGGTGTCCACTGTTTTCACTGCTGATGACTTCTATCTCCCATATAGCTGCATGCAGGGCAGCTTTTTCCAGCTTTCAGCTGGCTGATCTACAGGAAGAAGGTTTTCTGCTCAGCACCAGCTTGCTTTCTCAGTGACCTTGCTGCTCAGGCAAGAGATGTCTTCAGCAATAGGGTCTTACCATCTGGTTCTCAAGGGAAACCAAGGGCTTTGGCAATAGCCTTTACTGTTTTGGAGACTACAGGGGCCTCCCTGGCCAACAACTCACTGGAAGGTATCCTATCCCAAGCACTGAAAATTTTCTAGTAACAATCTATAGCTTCTGGATGTGCCATTATTCAAAAAAGTAGGTTTTCATAAGTCTTATTCAGAATATCCTGAATTTTGATTGACCCTTCCCCTACCCTTCTTTTACACAATCTCTTCCCCTGCCTTGCTTAGGCCTTTCCCCTCCCTGTAATCTGTTCTACTTACATAGATACAATACCATCCCCTTAAGTCCTTCCATCTCCTCCCTCCCTTATAGCCTTTTTCTAGCTTACTGGCCTCTGCTACCTTTTTGATTCCAGCTCACACACAAGTCTATACATTTGTAGCTAGGATTCACATATGAGAGAGAACATGTGACGTTTGGCTTTCTGGGTCTGGGTTACCTCACTTAGTATAATCCTTTCCAGATCCATCCATTTCCATGCAAATTTCATAATTTCATTTTTCTTTACCGCTGAATAGAACTCCATTGTGTAAATGTACCACATCTTTATTATCCACTCATCTGTGGAGCGACATCTAGGCTGGTTCCATTTCCTAGCTATTGTGAATAGAGCAGCAATAAAGATGGTTGTGCAGATATCTCTAAGGTAGTGAGAAGAGTCCTTTGGATATATGCCTAGGAATGCTATAGCAGGATCATATGGTAAATCTATTTTTAGCTGTCTCAAGAACCTCCACACTGATTTCTACAATGGCTGGACCAGATTACATTCCCACCAACAGTGTTGAAGTGTTCCTCTTTTTTCGCATCCTCACCAACACTTATGGTCATTTATTTTCTTGATGGTAGCCATTCTGACAGGAGTGAGATGGAATCTCAAAGTAGTTTTAATTTGCATTTCCCTGATGGCTAAGGATGTAGAACACTCTTTTAGATGTTTATATGCCATCTGTATTTGTTCTTCTGAGAACTCTCTATTTAGTTCCATATCCCTTTTTTAACTGGGTTGTTTGATTTCTTATTGTTCTGTTTTTTGAGTTTTTTGTATATTCTGGATATTAATCCTCTGTCAGATGTACAGCTGGCAAAGATTTTCTCCCATTCTGTAGGTTGTCTCTTTGCTCTATTCACAGTGTCCTTTGCTGTACAAAAACTTTGTAATTTCATGAGATCCCAGTGGTTGATTAGTGGTTTTATTTCCTGAGCAATTGGCATTATATTCAGAAAGTCATTGGCTATGCCAATATGTTGAAAAGTTTCCCCCACCTTTTCCTCTAGCAGTTTCAGAGTTTCAGGTGATATTAAGGTCCCTGATCCACTTGGACTTGATTCTTGTTCATGGAGAGAGACAAGGATCTATTTTCATCCTTCCACATACGTATACCCAGTTTTCCCAGCACCACTTGTTGAAGAGGCCATCTTTTCTCCAATGAATATTTGTGGCATTTTGTCAAAAATCAGATGGCTGTAGTTACCTGTACTGCCAGTACCATGTTTTTATTTTTATTTTTAATGATGGCTCTGTATTATAGGTTAAAATCAAGTATGGAACAAAATACAGGCAAATTCTAAAATTTAACTCAACAATATACACATTCAGTGAAAACAACACAGAGTATTTATGCAAGAGCAGGTATTACAACAAATAGATCCTTTAACAACATCACAGTCCCTAAGGATGTGTGTTGCCCCACACCCTTAATCCTGTCAATTGGGATGCTGAGATTTCTGGTCTGTAGAGGGTTCCAAGGTCAACTTGTGACTAAGTGAGACCCTACCCCAATGAACGACAGAAGAGAAGACAAAGGCACTATAAATCAGGAAGCAACAAATGACAAGCCCCAAATATGGCTTAGTTAAGAACGGCAAATCTGGCTATCCATCAGATTTAACATATAATTTACCCTGAAATGGAAGGTGCAATTAGCACTTCCAATGCACGCCATATACCAGGCTTATTTGGCGGGTACTGACCAGGTGTAATCCCAGTTATCTTTTGGGATGGCTTTGGTCTCAGTTATGCTGCAAGCCACTTGGGTCCCTCTTTGCTGTGCTGTGGGCTAGGTAGGCTAGCTAGCTCGGTGGGTATCTGCTCTGATCACCTATGCCGGGTGCTGTGTAGGTGAGCTCCCTTCCCCAGTCTCTGGTGCTTGCTGGCGGAGCTTGTGCTGGTGGTGGGGGGAGGAGAGGCTGTGAATGGTGCCTGAAGTTCTCCCACTGGTCCTTGTACTCCTCTTCCTCACAAGCCTGTCTGCTGGTCTCTGCTGCCCTCCCTTCACATTTCTTGAGTTTGGGAGGAGGCCAGTGTGAGTGGAAATCCTCTCACCTCGCTTTTCCTAAGGCTCAAGCCCAGCCTGGTAGCTGTGGCTGCGTGGACCTGGTGCTGCTGCTGCTGGAGCCACTTCTGCCTGCTTCTGTGGGCTCTCGATGCTCTGGATCTCTCCTACTTCGCTGCTGCTATTGATAATTTTTTTTTCAAGGTAGGGTCAATGTAGCATCAGGGTGGCCTCAAACTCTGGTGATCCTCCTACCTCTGTCTCCCAAGTGTTGGTATGAAAGTCGTGCTCCACCATGCCTGGCTTGGTTGATAATTTTAAAAATATTTTATTTTTATTTATTTATTTATTTGACAGAGAAAGAGGGCGAGAGAGAAAAATGGGTGTGCCAGAGCCTCCAGCCGCTGTGAACAAACTCTAGATGCGTGTGCCCCCTTGTGTGCATGTGTGACATTGCACACTTGTGTCACTTTTTGCGTCTGGCTAAACGTGGGACCTGGAGATTCAAATGGGAATTCTTAGGCTTTGCAGGCAGGTGCCTCGACCACTAAGCCATCTCTCCAGCCTAGTTGATAATTTTTTATTTATACACCTTCACTTTTTAGTAGAAGAGTGTATTTTGCTAGTTTGTTTTTCTTTTTCTCCCCTAGGCTGCTGTGGCATGGTTCCTATGCCACTGTCTTAACTGGAACTGCTTTTCATTTTTATTCGTCGTTTTTTGGGGGATTTTCTAGGTAGAGTTTCACTGTAGCCAAGGCTGACCTGGAATTCAGGATGTAGTCTTAGGATGGCCTTGAACTCATGGAGATCCTTCTACCTCTGTCTCCCACGTGCTGAGCTTAAAGGCATGTGCTACCATGCCTGGCTTTTATTCACCTTTTATTTTGTTTATTTTTATTTATTTATTAGCAACAGACAGACAGAGAGAGAAAGAGAGAGAGAACAGGTGCACCAGGGCCTCCAGCCACTGCAAACAAACTCCAGATGCATGCACCACCTTGTGCATCTGGCTTACATGGGTCCTGGGTAATTGAGCCTTGAACCAGGGTCCTTAGGCTTCATGGGCAGGCACTTATCCACTAAGCCATCTCTCCAGCCCTTATTCATCTTTTGAAAGATATTATTTATTTTCAAGGAGAGAGAGAGGGAGAGAGAAAATGTATGAGAATGGCTGCTCTTGTTGCTGTAAATGAACTCCAGATACTTGTGCCACTTTGTGCATCTGGCTTTACATGAATCCTGGGAATTGAACTTGGGCCAACAAGCTTTGCAAGCAAGTGCCTTTAACTGCTGAGCCATCTCTTCAGCCCTTTCTCATCCTTTTTAAAAAGAAATTTTGTTGTTGTTGTTTTTGAGGTAGGGTCTCACTCTAGCCCAGGCTGACCTGGAATTCACTACATAGTCTCAGGATGGCCTCGAACTCACTGCAATCCTCTTACCCCTGCCTCCCAAGTGCTGGGACTAAAGGTGTGCAGCCACCACACCCAGATTTTAAAAATTATTTATTTATTCAAGCAGAGAGAGAAAGAGAGAGAGAGAGAGGCAGGTAGGGGGAAGAAAATGGGCACACCAGGGCTTCTAGCCACTGCAAACAACCTCCAGATGCATGTGGGCACTGGGGAATGGAACCCGGACCTTTAGGCTTCACAGGCAAGTGCCTTAACTGCTGAGCCATCTCTCCAGCCCTAGCCCCATATCTTTGATTGTTGTTGTTGTTGTTGTTGTTGTTTTGAGGCAGGGTCTCACTCTAGCCCAGGCTGACCTGGAATTAGACTCATGCTAGCCATGAACTCACCAAGATTCTCACAACTCAGCCTCCCGAGTGCTGGGATTAAAGGTGTGCAGCACCACACCTGCCTCCTATCCATCTTTTTTTTTTGTTTGTTTTGTTTTTTGAGGTAAGGTCTCACTCTGGCCCAGGCTGACCTGGAATTAACTATGTAGTCTCAGGCTGGCCTCGAACTCACGGCAATCCTCCTACCTCTGCCTCCCGAGTGCTGGGATTAAAGGTGTGCTCCACCACGCCCGGCTCCTATCCATCTTTTTTTTTTTTTTTTTTTTTTTTTTGTTTTTGAGGTAGGGTCTCACTCTGGCCCAGGCTGACCTGGAATTAACTATATAGTCTCAGGGTGGCCTCGAACTCACAGCAATCCTCCTACCTCTGCCTCCCCAGTGCTGGGATTAAAGGTGTGCGCCACCACGCCCGGCTCCTATCCATCTTTTAATTGACACATTGGGATAAATGGCTGAGCCTAGCTTGGTGGGCTTGCCAAAGTTGGGCTTTTGCCCTAAAACTCCAGTTACACAATATTATCTAACATCCAGTATATATTAACTTTTCCCCATGTGTTCTAAGATTGCCCTTCTCAGTGATGCTTACTATCTGACACAGTGTCCAACTAAGCACACTTGTTATTGTGGTTTGGTCTCCTTCAGGCTAGAGCGACCCCTTAGTTTCCTTTCTCATTCCTGACACTTTTTAAAAAATATATCTTTGGGGGCTGGAGAGATGACTTAGTGGTTAAGGCGTTTGCCTGCAAAGCCATGTTTGACTGTCCAGGTCCCACATAAGCCAGATGCACAAAGTGACACAAGGTCGCACATGCATACAATGTGGCACACGTGTCTGGAGTTTGACTGCAGTGGCTGGAGGCCCTGGCATGCCAATTCTCTCTCACACCCACATAAAAAAGGCCAGTGTGTTGGGCTTGCCTCAAATAAAAAAAAATATCTGGGCTGGAGAGATGATTCAGTGGTTAAGGCGCTTGCCTCACCTCTTATACTTTCCACTATAAACCAATTCAGTAGGCAATTCCTAGACTTCTTGCTGTGTAAACCTGTATCTAGCATGACCTTATGTATTATGTTTTCTTATTGTTAACTTCATATGACATTCATTTAAAAAATATTTTCTGAGTATCTGTTATCTGTGTCACACACCATGCATTCCAAAATGTTTCTGAACATCTGTTATGTCCCAGGCTCTAATTTAAGCACGGAAGAGTTAAATCTCTGCCCTCACACGCTCGCACTCCAACGAGACAGATCATCAGAGGATAAGCTAGTGTATTTTAGAGAGTGTTAGATGCTGATGCCAGAGGCAAGGAAAGCAGGGACAGGTGAGGGACAGGGAAAGCTTTCCCAGCTGGGGCCCTCACTCATCACTTCAACAGCAGGGGTCTCCTTCCCTAATTCCCTATGCTTGGTATGTGAGAAGGTATTCTTTCCTGTTATATGTCAGTCCCCTGGGAAAATCATTAGAATCAACAAATAATTTACAGCTAATAAATATACATATATATTTATAACAGTGGGATCAATCATTCTAAAGACAGGAAGATTAATAGGCCTGGTTTTGTGCTGCTAAATAACCATTTGTAGGTAGAAAGGAAGGTCAAACCATAGTGTGAATTGTGTGCCCATAAATGTATGTATGTAATATCCATCTTGACCAGTAGGTGCCAGCATGCCATGGACACTGGGGTATCCATTTCCTTGGGAAACAACTGGATACAACAGGATCCCAGGCAAGGCCAGCAAAGACAGGGTCTCCACTCTGTTGAAGAGAGCTGGGAAGATGGCTCAGTAATTAAAAACACTTACTGCACAAGCTTTATGACTGGATAAAAAGTTGGGCACAGTAGCACAGGTGTCTGTAATCCCAGTGCACCTACAGCAACATAGGAGACAGAGCCAGGAGTAACCCAGGAGCTGGCTGGCCAGCCAGCAAATGACAAAAATCCCTGCCTAAAACAAGGTGGAAGGCAAGGACCAACACCCTAATGTCCTCTGATCTCTACATGCATACCATGGCAACGCACACACAACAGCAACAACCCCATGTACCTTCCTGACCCAGAGAGAACAACCGTTAGAATTAGCACCATTGCAAAAGAAGTCTTTATTGTCCACCCAGAAACAGGGATTTGTAGAGCAACAAAGAGCTGGGGTCAGTTTCCCTGGACTGGAGGTGCCCTGTGTGCATATGTGTTTGTGTTGAGGGTGTGCCTAGCAGGCTTCCACGAGTAACCCCAGCATTACGCTGCAGGAGCCAAGCCAATCCTATTGTTTGCCCGATCAAACACAGTGAAATACAGCCTCAGGAAAACGTCCCCCAGCACCCAGGTCTCAGGGTCCGACGAGTTGTCCACGCCTTCTTCAAAGTTACTATGGCAGGTGTGTAGGTCACTCTGGAGAAGAGACACGCAGGGTGGTCAGCCCTTGCTCACCACAGTTCTGTGTCCCTCCTCTCTTGGGACCAAATGGTTCTCTGGCTGGGGATTGCCCAGCAAGGACCAGAACTGCTTATAGCTCCCCTCACACTCTGTTGTTTCTTTCCTCCAACTTTGGTTTGGCTGCTCTCTTTGCAGAGCAGACCTTTGCTTCTCCCCCTGAGCCCACTCCCTCCTGAGTGGCAAGCCAGTGCTGGCCCTCTGGGCAGTCTCTGAGATGGATGGCACTTATCCTCATCCACAAAACAATGGGCAGCTCACTCTCGTCTTCCATTGACAACCTTGTCATACTAGATCGCCCTGGTCATCCGGCCCATATAACCCAACTGCTACCTTGCAGAGCTCCATGGATGCCCCTTGCATGGGGTCTGTCTAGACCTACCCCAATCCAAGCTGCCCTCATCCGGCCTCTGTGAGCCTGAGGGATGAGACAGTTCTGTTCCCTTCTCCTCACAGCTTTTCTGTTTGTTTGACGTAGGATCTTGCTCTAGTCCAGGCTGACCTGGAATTCACTATGTAGTCTCCTCAGGCTGGCCTTGAACTCATAGCAATCCTCCTACCTCTGTCTCCAAAGTGCTTAGGTTAAAGGTGTGTGCCACCATGCTAGGCTCCTCACAGCTTTTTTAGTCTATTTGGCCTGTACTGGATTCCAGGGAGAACTGCCATGCATGGCGTCTTACCTGTGTGTTGGGTACTGTGAACCCTGTGTCACAGCCACAGCACCCACAGAGGGAGTGGCTGCCACTGTAGATCATGAAGGGGGTTATTGGGGTTTACCAAGGTGTGGCTGTGGCATAGGACTAGGTGACCAAATAACTAACGTCTGTTGTGGTTTGAATGTACAATCTCCCATATGCTGTGTTTGAACACTTTGGTCCCCTGCTGGGGGCACTGTTTAGCAAAGTTGTGGAAACTTTAGCCTTGCTAGAGGAAGTGGATCACCGTGGGGCGGGCCTTGAGATTTTGTAGCTCAGCCCCACTTCCTGTTAGCTTTCTACTTCCTGACTATTGATGTACTGTGACCAGCTGTCTCCTGTTGTGACTATGCCTTCTTCTCTACTGGGATAGGATGTATCCTCAAACAGAGCCAGAGTAAACCCTTCCTGCCTCAAGATGCTTTTGCAGGCTTTTTTTTTTTTTTTTTTTCAAGGTAGGGTCTCACTCTAGCTCAGGCTGACCTGCAATTCACTATGTAGCCTCAGGCTGGCCTTGAACTCACAGCAATCCTCCTACGTCTGCCTCCCCAGTGCTGGGATTTAAGGTGTATGTCACCACGCCCAGCTGTCAGGCATTTTTGATGCAGCAGTGAGAAACATAACTAATATGGTATCCAAGCCAGGACAACTTTGGGATGGAAAGGAAGAACTGTTAATAATTATGGTGAGTCTGTCGCCAACCCACCTCACCATCACCGTTCCACTGGCCTGTTTCCAGTGGAGTGTCTTGATAAAACAGAAGCTCTTTGAGGACAGAAGTTCTTTTGTCCTCATCACCTAATTCCTAGCACCGTGGGAGCATCAGCTAATACCTTAATTATGATTTGCTTTTGTTTGTTTTTCAAGGTAGGGTCTCACTCTAGTCCAGGCTGACCTGGAATTCACTCTGTAGTCCCAGACTGGCCTCAAACTCACAGCGATCCTCCTACCTCTGCTTCCTGAATGCTGGGATTAAAGACATGCACCACCACGTCTTGCTATTTATTAATTTTT
This sequence comes from Orientallactaga sibirica, assembly GCA_036365145.1. Classification (NCBI taxonomy): domain Eukaryota; kingdom Metazoa; phylum Chordata; class Mammalia; order Rodentia; family Dipodidae; genus Orientallactaga; species Orientallactaga sibirica. The sequence goes on from JAEOAD010001269.1 coordinate 951,107, forward strand.
GAGACAAGGTCTCAAGTAGCCCAGGTTGGCCTGAAACTCTTTATGTAGCCAAGGATAACCTTGAACTCCTGATCCTCCTACCTCTACCTCCTAAGTGCTGGGATGACAGGTATATGCCACCATGGCCAGGCTACTCCTTTGGTGTTTCTGGGAGGAGGCGGGAATACCAGACTGCCTTTTAGGGTCTGGGTACTTTTCTGTGGGCAGCTCCTGCAATGCCAAGTCTTGACCACCAGGAGCTCTCGTTACCCCTCATCAGCAGCCACAGAGCAGGGATTTCTGCAAATCCCAAGACTTGAGGTCCAGCCCCGTGTGTGTGTGTGTGTGTGTGTGTGTGTTCGCGCGCATGCTGTCTCTTACCTTCTGAATGTAGGCACTGGCTGGCACCGGGTAGGTGACTCCATTGATGGTGAAGACAATGTCAGGTAGGGAGTTGACGGTATCACAGTCAAGGACGTGCTGTGAGAGAATGGGAGGCCTGAGGTCGCTCTAGCTGATGCTTCAGTGTGGAGAGTGCTCAGGGTGACCCTCCCGCATGACCCTTTACCTCGCCATCTTGGGAGGCCCTGGCACCGATGATTTTCTGGATGTTGAGGACTGAATGACGTGGGCCAGTCAGCAAGGAGGTTCCAGTGTCGATAATACCTTGGCAGCCACTTCCACAAGCAATGATCTCCCCATTCATGGAGATGCTGAAAGGCGGGGTCAAAGAGGACATCAGGGTCACCAAATAGCTCCATACTTTCTCTGGCTGGCTTCAGATCAGACCTTCAACTCATAGCCATTCTCCTTCTCCCCCTACATGGTCATCTATCCTTTATTTCTGCCTGTCTGTCTGTCTCTGCCTATCTATCTATCTATCTATCTATCTATCTATCTATCTATCAATCAATCAATCAATCATACACCATCTATTTATTTATATAGTTGAAGTCTCCATATGGCTCCCCAGCTGATTTCTAACTCCTGGGCTCAAGTGATTCCCCTGCCTCAGCCTTTTGAAGATCTGGAACCGCAGGTACAGGCTACCATGCCTGACTTTCTTGAGTGTACTGAGCCCTTCCTCATGCACATGTCCCTTTGTCTGGCTGGCTTTACATCAGTCTCCAGGTTCCAGTTTTTCACCTCTTGTGGGATGCCTTCCTGCAGACCAGATCTGAGCCCTCTCTTAGTCACTTCCATCTTTTCCTTATTCCTAGCAGGTCGTGGGGTGGTGGTTCATTATTTGTGGGGCTCTCTGGGTTGTGTGCATTTGCCCTACTAGCTGATGAGGTCACTAAGCACCTCCCTCAAGTGCCTCACACAGAAGTGTGGAGTAAGTGAATGAATGAATGATCAGAACGGGGGACAGCCAAAGCCCTGCAATCGCCTTCAGACACTGAGGAGGTCCCACCCAGGCAGGGCCTGAGGAAGCCCAAGCAGAAGGCCAGGGCCACCAGCATCTCAAAGGACACTTGAGCTGCAGTCTGGCAGTTCTCTACAGAGTCTGCTCAGTCCCCATGCTCTCAGGCATTGCGGGATCCCAGGTGCCCAGCTCTCCACAACCCCACGCCCCGAGCCTTCTGTTTGCCTGGGGTGGGTTGGGGTGTGCAATCCTGAGAATGGAGCAGACCTGCCTTTATTCCTGGCTGTCTTCTCCCTGGGGTGACAAATTTCCCTATGTACCGAGGACTTCAGAACTGTTTATACAGGAAACCCCAGGTCTTGGGCAAATAAGGATGGTGGGTGGCCACTCACTGTGACTCTGCTAAGCTTGGTGGCTTCTTCCTGGTTCCCTTCTCACCCCACTTTCAGGTCTTCGACCACACTTCCTTCCTACCTCACAGCTTAGAGCAGGCATCCTCACCCTACACAGGCCTCTTTTGGGGACTTCTGCTTCCTCAGGTCTGTAGGTTCCCAGACCTCTCTTAGTGCTCAAGAAGCAGGCCTGACCCATCTTGTCTGGCTAAGATCCTGCTGAGGCGGTCTGGAGGGCTTACAGATGCATATGTGAGGAGTGTGTGTCTGTGTGAGTGTATGTGACCAAGTGTCAGTGTGAGGTGCTATTAGTGTGTCTCTCTGTGTATATGCATCTGTGTTTGTGGGATTGTGATACCTTATGACTGTTGGATGTGTGTCTGACTATGCCGTGCATGTGCCTGCACGTATCCATATGCAGATCTATGCCCTTGAACGTATACATTGGGGCAGGAACATTGCAGGGGCAGAACCAGGCAGATGCTTACCTGTCCATGGCTAACTGCCAGTAGGCAATCTTAGACACGGGCACCCAATGAAGCTCTCCGCTGTAGTAGGAGGGATCCACCCCACCCAGCATCAGCACACTGCCCTTCTCGCCCTTGCTGGAAGGAGGAAGAAGAAGAAAGATTCACTATTGGTGGAGATTAATAGGCTGTGTCCCTCGGGTTCATTGACCCACCTAGCCCTGGCTATAGTTCACTCCTTTGTTGCTCACTTATCCACACATGCTCACACGATTCTGTGAGGCAAGCTCTACTACAAGTTCCACTTCATGGGCAGGGAAGTTGAGGCAAGGATGGCTAAGTACCTTCTCAAGGTGGATCTTGTGGCTCCTGAGTGACAAAGCTGGGGTTTGAACATGGACATTTGGCTTAGGAGCTGGGCTCTGACCTTCTGACCCTTCAGCAGAGCACCAGGCTCACTCTGGCAATCCGAGCAGACGCAGGTGCTGTTGGAGACTGCTGTGTCCAGAAAGGTCTGACCTTTACCTATCCAGCCCATCATTTTCCAGAAGACTCACAGTCCAATGGGGCTGAGGGTGGGCTTTTGGGTTCATACAGGGCTGACTTCATGGGTGGGTGACCTGGGTAGTTCACAGGGCTTAGAAATACCCCAACACATCTGTAGTTGCTGTCCTGTACAAAGGCCCCATGTTATTATTTTACAAATAGTATAAGTTTTTCAGGCAGACCTGGGCTCACAGTAAAATATTAGTAAAGGAAGAAACATTCCTGCTTGGCCTCTCTTTCTTCATCTGACTATTGCAAACTGTGTGGCCTCTTCCTCCAGCACCTGGCCTGACCCTACCCTCCTTCCTTTTTCTCCAGCACCCCTGCCATCTCCCCCTGCATTCCTTCTCCAAAGGGTGCCCAGGGTGAACTTCCAAAAACATGAACTCAAGCTGGGAATGGTGGCAGCTCACCCTGTGTGATCCCTCCAGAAGCCGAGGCAGGAGGATTGCTGAGAGGTGGAGCCATCCTTGGCTACACACAGGTTCTAGGCCAGCCTGAGCTTCAGAGACACTGACTTAAAAAATAAAAACAAGCCAGGCGTGGTGGCACACACCTTTAATCCCAGCACTTGGGAGGCAGAGGTAGGAAGATTGCCACGAGTTCAAGGCCACCCTGAAACTACATAGTGAATTCCAGGTCAGCCTGGGCCAGAGTGAGACCCTACCTCAAAAAAAAAAAAAAATGAAAATGAAAAATAAAAATAAAACCAAACAATAACTTCCCCCAACCAGATGAACAAAGTGGCACATGCATCTGGAGTTTGTTTGCAGCATCTGAAGGCCTTGGTGTGGCCATTCTCTGTCTTCTCTCTGTCTCTCTTCTGTCTTCCCCAAAACAAAGTCATGAACTGCACATAACTACTCTGGTTTGATCACTATACAACATACATGTATAAAACATCACATTGCATTCATACATTTATACAAGTATTATATGCCCATTAAAAAAAACTAAACAGCTGGACATGGTGGCACATGCCTTTAATCCCAGCACTTGGGAAGAAGAGGTAGGAGGATCACCATGACTTTAAGGCTATCCTGAGACTACATAGTGAATTCCAGTTCAGCCTGAGCTAGAGTGAGACCCTACTTTGAAAAGCCAAAAATAAATAAATAAAACTAAACAGGGTTGGAGAGATAGCTTAGCGGTTAAGGCACTTGCCTGTGAAACCTAAGGATCCAGGTTCAACTCCCCAGAACCCATGTAAGCCAGGTGCACAAGGTGACACATGTGCACAAGGTGATACATGCGCACAAGGTGACACATGGTGATACATGTGCACAAGGTGGAGCACATGTCTAGAGGTGATTTGCAGTGGCTAAGGCCCTGGAATGCCAATTCTGTCTTTCATTTGCTCTATCATTCTCTTTCTCTCAAACACACACACACATATACACACACACACCTAAACAAAGGTAAAACAAAAATGTAAAAAAAAAGAAAAATCAAAAAAGACTACATAGTTAATTCCACAAAGTGAGTAAAAAAAAAAAAAAAAAAAAAAAAAAAAAAAAATGTATCTTGATCATGTCCTCATTGCTTAACCCTCCCAGCTCTTGCCCTCAGGCTACCCTTCATCCTGTCTGGTCCCCTTTCTGGTTCGTGGATGCTCCATACTCCTTTCTCCTTGAAGACTTTGCACTCCCTCCTTCCTGCACCAAAAGACCACCTCTCAGACCAGGCTCCTCATCAAGCCTTAGCTCAGTGAGCTCCGCCCCCCACCTTATTCCTGTCCATTCCATCAGCCTTATTTCTTTCTTTCACAGAACCAAGTGCCATCCTGTAAGTCCTTTTTTCTTTATTTTTTTACTTCTTTCTGCCTTCCTTCTCTTGGCTGCTCTGTCATGAAGTGGGTGCTTAATAAACATTTGTTGAATGCATCCTCTCATTGGACTGGATGCAAGTGTTCCTGCGGCTTGGAGAGGTTGAATCATCTGTTTAAGGTCACACTGTGTGGGCTGGGGAGATGGGTCATGGATGAAACACTTGCCATGTAATGTGATGACCTGAGTTTGGATCCCAGCACCCACACCATTTTAGCCAAATCTGTGAGTTCCGGGTTCAAGCGAGAGGTCCTGACTCAGTAAATAAGGTGGAAAGAGGTTGAAGAAGACAGCTAACATCAAACCTCTGGCCTCCACATGAACACACACACATGCACCCATACATGTGCAGCCCAAAACAAAACAAAACCCCAAAAGGTCACACAACAAAGCTGAGATTTCCGGGATTTAGGTTCCTCTACACTCCACCCCGCCAGAGCTTACACACACACACATACACCCTTGCCTCCCACTTGAACATATGTGGTTGGCCTCTGCCTTTGGTGGCAAAGACACAGCTATCAACAGGAAGTCCCCTCAGCTGTGTTTCTGCTCCTCCCAGGCCCTCTACCAGACCCTGAGCCCATCAGGGCACTTCAGCATATCTTTGTTGAGCCCCCATCGTTGGAGCTCTGATGGACCAATGATTGGTAACTGCCATGAGACAAAGTCCTAAGATCTGAGTTTGAGTCCTTCCTTTCCCAGTAGGACCCTTCTAAGAGCCTTGGTTTGCTCATCTGCCAAAGAAAGGTGCCAGACTGCAAGGTTCTCCATGAAGGACCAGATTGTTAGCACCAGCGGTTTGGCCTGCTCTGCCATCATCTTGATTGCGTGGCTCAATGCCACTACTTATGCAAAAGCAGCTGACTTGTGCAATACATAAATGAATGGACAGGGCTCCTATAAAACTTTATTTACAAGAATAGATGGTGGGATTTTTCTCTTGCTCTATCTCTATCTTTCTCAAATAAATAAATAAAAATAAAATTTTTTTTTTTATTTTTTATTTATTTATTTGAGAGTGACAGACAGACAGAGAAAGAGGCAGCTAGATAGAGAATGGGCATGCCAGGGCCTCCAGCCACTGCAAAGGAACTCCAGATGCATGCGCCACCTTGTGCTTCTGTCTTATGTGGGTCCTGGGGAATCAAGCCTTGAACTGGGGTTCTTATGCTTCATAGGCAAGTGCTTAACCACTAAACCATCTCTCCAGGCCCAATAAAAAATATTTTTACAAAGGGATGGAGAGATGGCTTAGTGGTTAAGATGCTTGCCTGTAAAGCCAAAGGTCTCAGGCTTGATTCCCCAACCCATGTAAGCCAGATGCACAAGGTGGCACATGCATCTGGAGTTCATTAGCAGTGGCTAGAATGGCGTGCCCATTCTTTTTCTCTCTATGTATCTTTCTCTCTAATAAATGAATGAATGAATAAATAAATAAATAAATAAATAAATAAAATATTAAAAAAAACAATAAGTGGTGGGTCAGATTTCCCCCCACCAGGCCATAGTTTGCTGACAACCTCTAAGGAATCTTCAGTGTCAGGGTGTACAATTTTTTTTTAATGCACTTGAAAGTGTCTTCCAGCCAAAGTGGAGAAAGAGCTGGTCCTGCACACACTCACCTGCTCAAGTAGAAGGCAAAGAGGTTCTGTGAAATGAGGCCTTGTAGCCACAAGTTGTCGAACACAGATGTGGTTCCCTGCAGGCCGAGGCTGGGGTAGCTTAGCCCCAGGATGCCATCAAAGAATGCATATTCCATGAACCGGCCGGGCTCCTGCAGACTCAGGCCAAATGCCTGGGCAACCAGCATGAGGCCCCCAATCTGTGGGAGAGGAGGATTTCTACATGTAAGGCTCTGAAACAGGGGCTAGGGTGCTGTTGGACTGGGCTGGGCCAGGGTGGAAGCAGCTGAGGAAATGGCTTGCTCCACAGAAGAGAACCGAGGCTGTGCCATGGGCCACTCAGATGTTTATCTCAGGCAGGCCAGAGGGACTGCAGTGAGATGTCACTCCACCTGCATCCCCAGTGCCATCTGACCTTATCTTATTTTTCCAGTGTGTATGGAGGGGGTTGGGGAGGCTGTGATTCTGAATATGACCTGAGGGTTCCCAGTGAGGACAAGTGCAGAGCAGGGTCACCTCCTTGGGGCGTCATCCAAGATGGTCTTTTCTGTACCCTTGGGAGACAGAAGTTTGTAACATCACATAACCACTAGGGCTCTTAGGAAAAGTTGGCCTGTGTGTGTGTGTGTGTGTGTGTGTGTGTGTGTGTGTGTGTTTTCAGGCATTTTGAGGGAGGCAGTTCATAGGTTTTATTAGATTCTCAAAGGTATCCAAGGTTTCCAGGATAAAAAACCATTAACCAGGCAGAACTGTCCCAAATCTATGTCCTACTTTCCCTGTTTCAGAGTTAGAGTTCCTTTTTAAATATTTTATTTATTTATTTGCAAGCAGAGAAAGAGAAGAGAGACACAGAGAGAAACACACACACACACACACACACACACACACACACAATGGGCACACCAGAGTCTCTAGCCACTATAAATGAACTCCAGATGAATGCACCACTTTGTGCATCTGGCTTTATGTGGAGAATCAAATCTGGGGAATCAAATCTAGGCAAATGCCTTAACTGATGAGCCATTCTTCCAGCTTTTGGGGTTCTTGAGAACACCCTCAACTTGCCTGTGTGTTCTGCTTCATTCCCCATCTCTGGGGTTTATCTTGGGACTTATTCTCTCTGTTCTCTTGTGTATGGAATGAACTCACAGCAGTGCCTTTCATGTGGGGTTATCAAGAGGATAAAAGGAACCAGGCGTGGTGGTGCATGCCTTTAATCCCAGCACTAGGGAGGCAGAGGTAGGAGGATGGCTGTGAGTTCGAGGTCAGCCTGAGACTACATAGTGAATCCCAAGTCAACCTGGGCTAGAGTGAGACCCTCCCTTAAAAAAAAAAAAGAAAAAGAAAAGAGGAGGGCCTGGAGAGATGTCTTAGCAGTTAAGGCTTACCTGTGAAGCCTAAGGACCCTGGTTCAAGGCTCGATTCCCCAGGAACCATGTAAGCCAGATGCACAAGGTGGCACATGCATCATCTATCTATCTGCCTCTTTCTCTCTGTGTCTGTCTCTTGCTCTCGAATAAATAAATAATAAAACAAAAAAAAATTTTTTAAAAGAGGATAAAAGGAGTTTTTACAAAGAGAGTGCCCAGCATAGAGCCTGGCACAGTATAGACTGTGAAAGCTGATGATCTTTTGTGTGTAAATGTGTGCAATATACACATAGGTGTGCTTTTATGGATGTAAGCACATGTGTGTATGAGTGTGCACATGTGTATGCATGTACATGTGGAGGCTACAGGTCAATGTTAGGTGTCCATCTTATTTTGTGTATGTATATGCATATATATATATATGATTTAAAATTTTATTTATTTTTATTTATTTATTTATTTATTTGAGAGACAGAGAGGCAGAGGGGGGGGGAGAGAAAGGGGCAGATAGAGAAACAGAGAGAAAGAATGGGCATGCCAAGGCCTCCAGCAGCTGCAAACCAACTCCAGACACATGTGCCACCTTGTGCATTTGGCTTACATGGGTCCTGGAGAATTGAACCTGGATCCTTTGACTTTGCAGGCAAGCATCTTAACCACTAAGCCATCTGTCCAGCCCATATTGTGTTCATGTATGTGAGTGTGGTCTTGGTCCTTCCTTCCACCTTGTTTGAGGCAGGGTCTCTTGTTTTACCATTGCATCTTTCAGGTTGGCTGGCCCATGAACTTCGTGCCAGTTCTCTTATCTCCCTTCTTGCCTTAGGGTGTGCTGGCATTACAGACAACTGCTAGAGCGTCTGGCTTTGTGGGGTTCTGAGATCTGAACTCAGGTCCTCTGGCTTGTGTGGCAAGCACTTTATCCACTAAGCCATCTCCCCACCCCTCTACCTTATTTTTTGAGACAGGGTCTCATTCTGAACCCAGAACTCACTGACTGGGCTAGTCTCCAACAAGCCCCAGGGATCCTCCTGTCTCTGCATGCCGCAGGCTGGGGTTACAGACATACACTACCAACCCAGTGTTTACATTGGTGTTGGGAATCCCAACACAGGTCTTCACTCTTGTGCAGCAAGCACTTTACCTGTTGAGCCAGCTCCTCGCCCCCAGGTGATTTTTTTTTTTTTTTTTTGAGATAGGGTCTCCATCTAGCCCAGGTTGCTCTGGAATTTCCTGTGTAGTCTCAGGCTGGCCTTGAACACTCAGTGATCTTCCTACCTCTGCCTCCTGAGTGCTGGGATTAAAGGCATGCACCACCACACCTAGTCCAGGTGATTATTTTCTTTTTACCCACCTCCCTTTCTACTCCTGACAGAACCTTGTACTTACCATGGGGGAAGGAGATGCAACTCTGTACCCGAGGCAAGCTGTAGCCAGAAGGCCCCACACATGGGGAAACATGTTCTTGACAGCCCCACAGAGTGGGCAGCCAGCTGTGGCATATGATCACTTCTAGGTGTCTCTGGCCCTTCAGGAGTGGTTTTACCCAAGTCCATCTCTGCCCTTCGGTTCCCACATTACCTTAACGGTGTCATAGGCAAGAAATCCTGACATCCCTCCAGAGCCATAGGCGACGTTAACAGGCCGGCCAGAGACCAGGAAGGTGGAGGAGAGCAGAGGGTTGAAGACATTGTGTCTAGCTGCAGGACATAAGCAGTGGGTGTTCCTGATGGGATGGGAAGGGAGCTGCAGAGCAGGGGAGGGCATGGGGCAGGCCCTCACCACAGGCTGGGCTGGAGCAGTAGATGGATGGCACCCAGAAGTCAGCAGAGCCAGTGTCCAGGACGACCTTGAACTCTTGAGGGGGCGTGCCAATGCTGATGATGCCTATATAGGCCAACTGTGTGAAGGGAAGTGTGTGATTAGGGTCAGTTTGACTGCAGGGGTGCCTGGCTTCACTGGGGTGTCCCCATCTCCCAACCCTCACTGAAGCCAGGGCTTCCTTTTGGGACTTCTCCAATCTCCCCTGCAGCTCTAAAATCCTTTCCGCTTCCCACCCTTCAGCTCTCACCCTCCTGGTCACCTCAGGCCTCTGCACTCTCCACATTCTCTAAGGTCAGAGTGGCTAATACCAAGACCACGCAGTGGGCTCTGTCATCAGAACTGTGTTTTGTTTTGCATGTGTGTGTGTGGTTTGCATGCGTGTATGCTTGTGGCCTAGTAGAGAAAGAACGCGGACCAGGTGACCAATGACATATGGTTGGCACGTGCTCACTGCTAGGCCTGATCCCAACGGGCCAGGCCGAAGTAGGCAGCTCTCTCCGTGGGAGGCCAGTCCCTGCTCGGCTCCCAGCTCTGCCTGCAGGAGCCCCGGACCTAAGGCATTGCTTCTGGGCCGCAGTGCGGGGCAGGAGCCCTAGGGGGCGCGCGGAGCTCCCACACACTCACGTCCAGGTAGTTCCTCATGGGCTCGTAGGAAATCGCCGGCTCCCGGCGCTGCTCCGCAAGCGTGTGTGCGCGCCTGTGCGGGTACTTCTCCAGGTAATCCTTCAGCATGTTGCTCTCCCGCAGGTTTTCTCGCATGGATTTAATCTTCATCAGGGGGATTCTTGAAAGCAGAGACCAAGAGACCCGTGGCACCATACTGCCCGGCGGCTGCTGGGCCTTGCTGTCGCCCTGAGACTCTCCTCCAGGACCGCCCCCGACACAGTGGGTGGTTCTGCGGGGACCGCTCTGAGCCTGTTTCCTTTTTGTGAGGAAGATGGGATGATGGCATCCCTCCCAGAATGCTGGGGGGATCGAGAGGAGAAAGGGGAGGCACCCGTCGTGTAGTGGTCCTGACAGCGACAGCCTTTGTTATCTCACTGCCCATTCCAAAAGCCAAAGGGATCTCTTCTTCTTTTTCTTTTTCTTTTTTTTTTTTTTTTTTTTTTTTTTTTTTTTTTTTGAGGTAGGGTCTCACTCTGGCCCAGGCTGACCTGGAATTCTCTATGTAGTCTCAGGGTGGCCTCGAACTCATGGCGATCCTCCTACCTCTGCCTCCCGAGTGCTAGGATTTAAGGCGTGCGCCACCACGCCTGGCGAATAAAGATATTTTAAAAGATGTTTTTAAAAAGTTACTTGCCAAACTTTGTGCATCTGGATTTATGTGGATACTGGAGAATCGAACAAAGGCTGGTAGGTTTTGAAAGCAAGTGACTTTAACTGTTGAGCCATCTCCCCAGCCCTGAGGATCTTTTTTTTTTTAAAAAAAAAAAAAATTGGGGGGGCTGGAGAGATGGCTTAGCGGTTAAACGCTTGCCTATGAAGCCTAAGGACCCCGGTTCGAGGCTCGATTCTCCAGGACCCACGTAAGCCAGATGCACAAGGGGGTGCATGCATCTGGAGTTCGTTTGCAGTGGCTGGAGGCCCTGGAGCACCCATTCTCTCTCTCTACCTGCCTATTTCTGTATCTCTCTCTCTCTCAAATAAATAAATATAACAAAATAATTTTTTAAATATTTTATTATTAATTTATTTATTTATTTGAGAGAGAGAAAAAAAAAGGGAAAGAGACAGATAGAATGGGCATACAAGAGCCTCCAACCACTGCAAACAAACTCCAGACACATACGCCACCTTGTCCATCTGCCTTACCTGGGTCCTGGGGAATCAAACCTGGGTCCTTTGGCTTTGCAGGCAAGTGCCTTAACTGCTAAGCCATCTCTCCAAGCATCTTTTCTTTCTCTTTCTTTTCTTCCTTTCTTTCCCTCCTCCCTCCCTCCCTCCCTCCCTCCCTCCCTCTCTTCCTTCCCTTCCTTCCTTCCTTCCTTCCTTCCTTCCTTCCTTCCTTCCTTCCTTCCTTCCTTCCTTCCTTCCTTCCTTATTTCTTGTACTGGGGATAGAACCCAGAGACTTGCACATACAAATCAATATATTTTTCTTACAGTGTGGGGCATTAGGAATTCATGGAATTGGTGACAGCTGTGGTCACACTGCTGATTAGTGTCAAAGCTGGGCCTAGGAAGTAGCAACCCAGGCTAGCCTTGAATTTGCTGTGTAGCAAAGGATGACCTTGAACTCCTAACCCTCCCGTCTCTATCTCCCAAGCTCTGGAATTATAGGCATTGTATCACCATGCCCAGCTGGAACTATCCCTCTTGATCTATCTCAGGTTCAGTCAGAAGCTATAGGTGAGACAGGAAGCCAGGAAATGGGAAACTCAAGGGAGCTGACGTGGGGAATTGATGAGGGACATGAAGAGGGATGAGGAATAAAAATCAAAATGGAGAGAAGCAGAGTTCCACAGACACCCAAACAAGTAGAAAGTTACAGGAGAGAGTGAGCAAGCGAGCGAGCACGAGAGAGAGAATATGAATTTTTTTCCTAGATGGACCCATCCCTGCAGCTGCACTGAACACCTCTGAGGAGTGACATTCATGCAGCCCATGTGGTGTGTGCCCCTTGGAACTGTGCAAGCATGCAGACCTGCTCTAAGACTTCTGGGTCCCCAGTGCACATGGCGCACCACTCCTTAGTGGAAAGACACCTGATCTTCAAAGTCAGAGAAAATTGCATTTCCTTTTGCTACCTTCAATGGGCAGAATAAGAAGACCAGAGAATATCAGAATGAGGAAGCATCCAGAAAGACAGCTGAAACCATTTGTCCCATACTTACGTGACCAGACACTCCGAGAGGGTCACAAGCCCAAGGACTCCAAACCACTTCATGATTCCTTCCTGGGGTTAAGGCACTCAGGAAAGACGAGTTCTGGGGCTGCAGCTGTGCTGGGAACTGCTTGTTAAATACCCTCGATCTGCGCGCTAAATCACCCCCCAGAGGGCCACTCATGGGGCTCGATAAGAAATGCACACCGCCCCGATGAGATCTTTGTCCCCATTGATATTTGGTTCATGGAGCAGGGGTAGAGGGCTAGAAATTCTCAGAATTTCTAGTGTACTCACTTCCTTGGGGCTTGGCTAAAACAATAACACCAAGCCACTTGACCTAACAAGTGGGGAGACTCTTGCTATCTTGGTGATAAAGACACTGGTGATAACATGATAAACTTAAGTGCTGGGTGCCATGTTTGCCCTCCAATATCTCATGTGGCCCCTTAGCAGCCTGTGAGGTACACATCACTGTCCTCATTGGAGCACAGTGACAACGAGTTGCCAGTCAAGTTGCAGAGTGGGCATGTTGGAGGTGGCTCTCTTTGATGTGCGTGGGCTCCTGTGGCGGTGCTTATGAACCAATGTGCCCTAAAGATCTGGACTAGCCCTGCATGACCCATAAATTTAGTATCAGAAGAAATGTGATACATACATCAAAAATGTATTGTTTGCATCTAATAAGCATTTATTGAGGACCTACTGTGTATTGAGACTGGGATAGATGGTAGGATGTCACAGCCCATTAATACCCAAGACATAAGAGCTGGGGCGATTGCTCAGTGGTTGCTTATTCTGCAAGCCTGATGGCCAGAGTTTGGAGGCCTAGGATGGCATAAAAACCCATGTAAAACCAGGCACAAGTAGTATACAAGCCTGTAATCTCACCCACCCACACCAATGGGAGGTGGAATAGGAGAATCCCTGAAGCTCAGAGGGCAGTTAGTTTGGTGTTCACAGTGACAAAACAACTACAGACCCTGTCTCAAACAAGGTGCAAGACAAGGAGTGACACCCTGAAGGTTCCTTTGATCTCCATAAGAAATTAACATTTTTACTTGGCTCTAACTGGCTCTGTGTGGTTTGAATTTGTTTTATTTATTTATTTATTATTATAAGGTCCATGTAGCTCAGGCTATACTCCAACTCCCTCTGTAGCCAAGTATGACCTTTGACTCCTGGTATTCTTGCCTCTACCTACTGGGTGCTGGGATTACAGGTGTATGCCACCACACTTTGTTTATGTAGTAAAAGGTTTTAAAGCATTCTGTATTTTTTTTGTTTGTTTTTGAGATAGGGTCTTGCTCTAGTCCAAGCTGAGCTGTAATTCACTATGTAGTATCAGGCTGGCCTCAAAGTCACAGAGATCCTCTTACCTCAGCTTTCCAAGTGCTGGGATTAAAGATATGTGCCACAACGCCCAGCCAAGGCATTCTATTAACTGAGCTATATTCCCAGCCCTGTGTTTGCTTTTAAGCCCCATTTCTTTTCCCCAACACTCTGTATACACCCATCTTTCTACAGCCATCCTGAATATCCTCAGCCACTTTATTCCTTAGGACTCATTCTCCTGTGTCTATCTGATCTAAAAAAATGGCTTTTCATTCTCTCTCAAGTGTCCTGGGCATTCCAGTACCCACATGGATGCAGTACCTAAAAGTTTGATTTTTTTTTTTCTCCAAAAAAGGGCATAGGTAGTCCTTACCTTTGAGGAGCTTGTAGTCTAGTCCCAAACTCACATCTTGGGAGACAAAGGAGATGGATGGATGGAAGGAAGACTGAGTGGCCATCCTAGGGGTAGTATAGCACTATCTCAGCACAAGGGGGCAGCCTTGAGTCAGCTCCCACCCGCAGTGGCCATGCTAGAAGGTGGCCCTGGTGCCAAGTGGCCAAGTTTGCAAGGGAAGTCAGAAATCTGGATATGTATGTGCAATTCCTGCTCTTTAAATGTTAGCAGCTGGGGTATTAAGAAAGATGTACTTTGGTTATTGTGATTGGTTCCAGAGTCCCACAGCAGGCCATAGAAACTCATCGCACTCCTCTGCCATTCCCAGAGGAAGAAACTCTCTGAGCTACTCTGTCCAGTAGCAGATGCTCCTCATCCCAGAGGGCTCCTGTCCTTTGCACTGGAGGAAGGATTGCTGAGGAGAGGCCAAGAAGAGTTTGACAGGGGAGGCCTTGGGGCTTCCTCACTCACCTGTCAGCTTTAGCTTTTTAACCCTTTCTGTCCAATCACATTTTGACATGTTATTGGTTATTCAGTCTTGACTCTATAATAAAATCTTCATTAAAAATCCAAAATGTGGGCTGGAGAGATGGCTTAGTGGTTAAGGCGCCTGCCTCCTAAGCCTAAGAACGCTGGTTCCAATCTCCAGTGGTTCCAATCTCCAGGTGCCACGTTTAGCCAGATGCAAAGTGACGCAAGGGCTCAATGCTGCACTTGACCACAAGGGGGCGCACGCATCTGGATTTCGTTCACAGCAGTTGAGAGGCTGCTGGCGCTCCCATCTCTATCTGTCTTCCTCTCCCTCTCTCTCTCTGTCTCTCTGTGTTTCTCTCCAAAAAAAAAAAAAAAAATCCAAAATGCCAGGTTTGGAGAGCTTGTGGACATGTGTAGGCCCCTGGGGTGTGGTGCACACTGCGGTCTTGTGATCTCACTGTCTCTTCTCTCATACCTCGGTGTTTCTTTTCTTCTACATCCTCTGCCATCTTCTTTACAATAAACCAGGAAGTGTTTCCCCAAGCTCTGTGAGCCACTCAAGCAAATGAACCAAGTCCGAAGAGGTGCTCATGGGAACCCCAACTTATACCCAGTCAGGCAGAAGCACAGAGAATGCAAGCCATTGCTTCCAGTTGGCATCTAGAGCATGTGCAGTCTAGGGGCTCAGCCCTACCCTGTGGGATCTCATGTAGACTTCAGGTCAAATGAATGGGTGATTTTAAATATAACTCCCGGAGGGCTGGAGAGATGGCTCAGCAGTGAAAATGCTTGCCTGCAAAGCCAAAGGACCCAGGTTTGACTCCCCAAGACCCATGTAAGCCAGATGCACAAAGGGGCAAGCACATCTGGAGTTTGTTTGCAGTGGCTAGAGGTCCTGATGTGCCCATTCTTTCTCTCTTTCTACCTGCCTATTTCTGTATCTCTCAAATAAATAAATAAATAAACTCCTGAGGCTGTGTGGATTGGCACATGCCTTTAATACCAACACTTGGGAGGCAGAGATAGGAGGATCACCATGAGTTTGAGGTCAGCCCGAAACTACAGAGTGAGTCCCAGGTCAGCCTGGGCTAGAGTGAGACCCTACCTCAAAGCAAAACAAAACAAACCCCTCCTATTTGATAAACACCAATTACAATCCTCCTGGTAGGACCCAGGCCTTGAAACATTTTCTGTCCAACCAAACATATGAAGAAATAGTTATTATTTTTTTGAAGGATCTTGTCAGTCTAAGAAGGCTGAAAAGCAACCTCAAGAGCTCTGGCCCAGCCTAGAATGAGCAGGCTCACCTCCTTAAACTGGTATTAAGGCAAAGAAGAGAGAGTAATAAGGCTCCTTCCAGGACTACAGGCTCTCATGTTCCTGGGTGAGACCCAGGACTCCCTGGGAGAACATTAGGGAGGCTGATCTGATGTTGGGTGGTAGGTGGAACTGGGGTTCTGCCTCTTCTCACTTTGGCACATTAATAAAATTCAGGTTTACCTCCATGGAGGGGACAAGATCTGGTAAATTATGTTCACATTTATTTATTTATTTATTTATTTATTTATTTATTTATTTATTTATTTATTGGTTGAGGTAGGGTCTCACTGTAGCTCCGGATGACCTGGAATTCACTATGTAGTCTCAGGCTGGCCTCGAATTCATGGCCATCCTCCTACCTTGGCCTTCGGAGTGGGTTTAAAGGCCTGTGCCACTACCCCCAGTTATTTCTAATCTTTTGGTACTACATACAATATTGCAGTGAATTGATTGTGTATGACTCCTTGGAATTTTGCTAGTATATCTTTTTTTTTTTTGAGAGAGAGACAGAGAGAGGGAGAGGGAGACAGATAAAGAATGGGCGTGCCAGCAGCCTCTCAGCTGCTGTGAACAAAATCCAGATGCATGCACCCCCTTGTGGTCAAGTGTGGCATTGCGCCCTTGCATCACTTTGCATCTGGCTAAATGTGGGACCTGGAGATTGGAACTGCTGGAGATTGGAACCAGTGTTCTTAGGCTTAGGAGGCAGGCGATTTAACTGCTAAGCCATCTCTCCAGCCCTACTATATTTTTTTTTTTTTTTAAATTTATTTATTTGAGAGAGAGAGAAAGAGGCAGATAGAGAGAGAAGGGGCACGCCAGGGCCTTCAGCCTCTGCAAACGAACTCCAGATGCATGCACCACTTTGTGCATCTGGCTTACGTGGGTCCTGGGGAATCGAGCCTTGAACCAGAGTCCTTAGTCTTCACAGGCAAGTGCTTAACTGCCTTAAGCACTCTCCAGCCCCTTTGTCTTATTTTGTAAGAATAAAAGAAAAAGGCTTAAACTCTGAAAAAACTAGCCCCATTGCTAGAATATCTTTTGGGTAGATTCCTAGAAATAGAATTGCCAAGTTAAAGAGCATCTGTGATGCCGGGCGGGGTGGCACATGCCTTTAATCCCAGCACTCAGGAGGCAGAGGTAGGAGGACCCTACCTCAAAACAACAATAACAACAACAACAACAAAAATCAAAAAGGAAATATAACAGTAGCTCAGTACTTGCCTAGTTTGTTCCAGGCCTTGGGTCCTATCCTCAACACTGAAAGGAAAGACAGAGAAGAAAAAGTGAAAGAATAAATCACAAACTAATACAAATTTTTAGTTGTGGAGGGGCAGGAATAGAATTATTTTTTTCTTGTTTATAGTTTAACAATGTCTTACAGAATTAAAAAACTCCTTCAACATAAAAAAGAACTAAAAAACTGTAAAACAGAAACAAGTTATTAAATAGAAAATAGCAAAAAAAAAAAACCTCTTTAAAATGTAGATATCTATATGTGTATGGTGTGTGTGTGTTACTGGGGATGAAATACAGGGCCTCACACATGCTAGGCAAGCACTCTACCACTGAGCCTCTAAAATGCAAAAATTTGATAGTTTCTAAGGGAGGGAGGGAGGAAGATAAAGAGAATGAGAGAGACAGAATCAAAGAAATGTGAGACTGCATTCAATCTTATTGAATATATATATGTAGTTATTTTCTTTCTCCTTCCTCCCTTCCTCCCTTTCTCTTTCTTCCTTTCTTTCTTTCTTTCTTTCTTTCTTTCTTTCTTTCTTTCTTTCTTTCTTTTTTCTTTCTTTCTTTCTTTCAGTAGGGTCTGTAGTCTCAGACTGACCTGGAACTCATAATCCTCTTTCCTCTGCCTCCCAAGTGCTGGGATTAAAAGTGTATGCTACTGAGCTGGATGTGGTGGCACATGCCTTTAATCCCAGCACTTGGGAGGCAGAGGTAGCAGGATCGCTGTGAGTTCGAGGCCACCCTGAGACTATATAGTGAATTCTAGGTCACCCTGGGCTAGAGCAAGACCCTATCTCAAAAAACTAAAAAAACAAAACAAAACATAAAAGTGTATGCTACCATGCTCGGCTTATATGTAGTTTTTCTGAAGCTATTATACACATGGTGTAGGTTAAAACAAATAAGTAATGTCACTGATGCAATGAAACAAGGACATTTCAGTGTAAAATAAAGGGTAACTAGGGCACAAATTCATTATTCTCGTTGATGAAGGAAATATCACCAATAAATATGCACTTTTTTCTTCCTTTCTTTTTAAACAACTTTATTTATTTATTTATTTATTTATTTATTTATTTATTTATGAATGAGAGAGGGGAGAGAGAATGGACATGCCAGGGCTCTAGCCTCTGCAAATAAACTCCAGATGTATGTGCCACTTTGTGCATCTGGCTTATGTGGGTATTGGGGAATTGAACCTGGATCCTTAGGCTTCACAGGCAAGCGTCTTAACCACTAAGCAATCCCTCCAGCCCTTTTCTTTCTTTTTAAAAATATATTTTATTTATTTATTTCAGAGTGAGAAAGAGGCAGAGAGAGAGAGAGAGAATGGGCACGACATGGCCTCCAGCTACTGCAAACGAATGCCAGATGCATGTGCCCCCTTGTGTATCTGGTTTATGTGGGTCCTAGAGAACTGAACCAGGATCCTTTGACTTTGCAGGCAAATGCCGTAACTGCTAAGCCATCTCTTCAGCTCCCTTCCTTTCCTTTCCTTTCCTTTCCTTTCCTTTCCTTTTTCCTTTCCTTTCCTTTCCTTTCCTTTCCCCTTTCTTTCTTTCTTTCTTTCTTTCTTTCTTTCTTTCTTTCTTTCTTTCTTTCTAATAGCACTTAAAAATATATATTCATATTTTATTTACTTATTTACAAGCAAAGAGATAGATAGAATATAGGTAGGTGTGCCAGGGCCTCTAGACACTGCAAACGAACTCCAGACACATGCACCAACTTTGTGCATCTGGCTTACGTGGGTACTGGGAAATGAACCCAGGTTGTCAGGCTTTGCAAGCAAGTGCCTTAACCACTGAGCAATCTCTCCAACCCTATGCACTTTTTTCTGTATGACCACAAATAGTTGATGAAAGACATTCTTTTGTATTGAGAAATTATAGCGGTTAAATTCGGAAGGCACAGGAGAATGAGGGACTCAGTAGTTTTGGCCCCTAAAGAACAATGAATCTAGGTCAAGAACATCAATGGGTGCTAAAGCTGTAAGACAGAAAGTTGAAGGGCAGTTCTTGATGGATGGATTAGGTTGACAACCCTGGGACTCATTGGTCCACCTCAGCATTGATCAAAGTTGGACAGATACGTCATGTACCTCTGATATAATGCAATAGAAAAGGGAACCACCCATGAAGGGTGCCAATGGGAAACTTGTACTTGGGCCTGGATCTAAATACCAGTTTTCAGGAAGCCCATAGATAAAGAAACAGGGAAGCAACCATCCACATTCAATTAGTGGAACATTGCACAGGACAAATGACCCCTCCTAACCACCTCCTGTAAAAGTTATAGGCCTTGAGCTGGGGTGATGGCCCTTGTTACATAAGTGTGAGGACCTGAGTTTGAATCCCTAGCATCTATGTAAATGCTAGGCAGATATGGCAGCCTGCTAGAATGCCTGTGTTGAGAAGGTAGAGATGGGATCCCAGGGGTAAGCTGGCTAGCTAGAGTAGCTGAACTGGTGAACTCTGGGTTCAACTGAAAGACCCTGACTCAATAAATAGGGTGGAGGGCTGGGGAGATGGTGTAGTGGTTAAGGCATTTGCCTACAAAGCCTAAGGACCCAGGTTTGATTCCCCAGTACCCATGTAAGCCAGATGCACAAAGGGGCACATGCATCTGGAGTTTGTTTGCAGTGGCTAGTGGCATGCCCATTCTCTCTCCAGCTGCCTCTGTTTCTCTCAAAATAAATAAATAAAAATAAAATCAATAAATAGGGTGGAGAGTGATTGATGAAGACACTGGATATCAAACTCTGGGCTCTACATGCACACACACATGCGCTCATATACAAGAATGCACATGCATACCACACACATACATATACAATAAAACCACCCATAGACTTTACTTTTTAGAGCAGTTATAGTTTTTTGCCAGCATAGGGCAGAAGGTGTAAAGGTATCTCACATGCCCCCTGCCCCCACATGTGCATAGACTCTCTCCCATTCTCAACATTCCACGATAGAGTGGCTTATTACAACAGAGGCAGCCATGATGATATCTTATTTTTATTTATTTATTTATTTATTTATTTATTTATTTATTTATTTATTTATTTAAGAGAGAGAGAGAGAGAGAGAGAGAGAAAAGAATATGGGCATGCCAGGGCTCCTAGCCATTGCAAATGAACTCTAGACACATGTGCCACCATGTGTATCTGGCTTACGTGAGTTTTGGGGAGTTGCACCTGGGTCCTTAGCAAGCACTTTAAGCACAAAGTCATTTCTTCAGCCCAAACTCTTTTAAAAATAGTTTTTATTATATTTATTATTTGAGAGACAAGGAAAGGGAGAGAGAGAGAGAGAGAGAGAGAGAATGGATTGCTAGGGTCTCCAGTCATTGCAAACAAACTCCAGATGCATGCGCTACCTTGTGCATTTGGCTTTATGGGAGTACGGGGGATTCGAACCTGCGTCTTAAGCTTTGCAGGCAAAGGCCTTAACCTCTAAGCCATCTCTTCACCCCCAGTGGTGTTGATATCCAGTCACCCCCCCCCCAGTCGGTGGATGACATTAGGCTCCCTCTGGTGGTTCATTCTGTGGGTCTGGAGAAAGGTAAGGTTGACGAGAATCTGCATGAGCATTATTGCCCCAAACCTCCCCTGTGCAGTGGCTATTCCTCCCCTCCCCAAATCTTCCTTGATGACCACAATGTTTTCACAGCGTTCAGTTGTGCCTTTCCCAGAATGCCACAGGGCTGTAACCTCTTTGGCTTGTCTTCTTTCACTTACCAACATGCATTTAAGGTTTCTTGGTGTCTTTGCGTGGCTAGATAGCGCATTTCTTTGTAGGGCAGGTTTGTACCATCATCGGGATGTACTGGATGTTTATTTCCCCAGCCACCTCCTGAAAGTCATCTTGTTGGCAATGATGAATAAAGCGGGGATAATCAGTTGTGTGTTTTGATGTTGACACTAGATTTCATTTCCTTTGGGGGAAATGCACTGGAGGACAATTGTTGGATTAGATGATGAGAGTATGTTTAGTTTTGTAAGAACCTGACAAGCTGCTTCTAATGTGGCTGTGCCATTCCCATCCCACCACCATGAATGAGGTTCTTGTGGCTCAGGTTCATGCCAGGGTTTGCTCTCCTCAGTGCTCTGGCCTCATTTCTCCTCTCCCCTCCCCTCCCTCCCTCCCTCCCCTCCCCTCTCTTCCCCTCCCTCCTTCCCTTCCTTTCTTCCTTCCTTCCTTCCTTCCTGACAGTCTCTTATAGCCCAGGTGATCTCAAACTCACTATGTAGCTGAAGATGACCTTGAATTTCTGATTAACCCAAGTGTTGAGACTGTAGGTATCCTCCCTCCACCACACCTGATTTATATGGAACTGGGATGGAACCCAGGGCCTTGGCATGCCAGGCAAGCACTGTACCAACTGAGCCACAATGGCAGCTCCTCATACACCTTTAAAGAAATAAGTGGTATAAAAGGAAAACGTTTTGAAAGTCTTCAGTGACAACAACCAAATGCATTACATGTGGACATTCTCTAAGAGCCAAATTTGCGATTTGAATATAAAAACCATTAAAAGGTGTCTTATTTCATTTTATTTTACTTATTTATTTATTTTTGGTTTTATGAGGTAGGGTCTCCCTCTACCTAGTCTGACCTGAAATTTACTTTGTAGTCTCAGGGTGGCCGCAAACTCATGGTGATCCTCCTACCTCTGCCTCCCAAGTGCTGTGATTAAAGGCTCCCTTTATTTTTTATTTTATTTTAATTTTATCTATCATTATTATTGTTATTTATTTATTTATTTATTTAATTTTTTGGCTTTTTGAGGTAGGGTCTCACTCTACCTCAGGCTGACATAGAATTCATTATGTAGTCTCAGGCTGGCTTCGAACTCATGGCGATCCTCCTACCTCTGCCTCCTGAGTGCTGGGATTAAAGACATGTGCCACCACGCCTGGCCCTATTTTTATTTTTTTTCTTTTATCTTTTTTTTTTAAATATTTTTTAGCCGGCGTGGTGGTGCACGCTTTTAATCCCAGCACTCGGAAGGCAGAGGTAGGAGGATCGCCAAGAATTCAAGGCCAACCTGAGACTACATAGTGAATTCCAGGTCAGCCTGGACCAGAGTGAGACCCTACCTCACAAAACCAAAAAAATAAATATATTTATGTATGTATGTATGTATGTATGTTTGTATGTATTATTTTTGGTTTCCGAGATAGGGTTTCACTCTAGTCCAGGCTGACCTGGAATTCACTATGTAGTCTCAGGTGGCCTCAAACTCACAGCGATCCTCCTACCTCTGCTTCCCAAGTGCTGGGATTAAAGGCATATGCCACCACACCTGGCTTATTTATTTTTTTAAAGGAGGTTTAAAATATATATATATTTGAGAGAGGGAAAGAAGCAGAGAGAGAGAGAGAGAGAGAGAGAGAGAGAGAGAGAGAGAGAGAGAATGGGCACGCCAGGGCTTCCAGCCACTGCAAACAAACTCCAGACTCATGTGCCACCTTGTGCATTTGGTTTATGTGGGTACTGGGGAACTGAACCAAGGTCCTTTGGCTTTGTAGGCAAGCGCCTTAACTACTAAGCCATCTCTCCAGCCCTAATTTTTATTTTTCTATTGACATCTTCCATAATTATAGACAATAACCCATTGTAATTCCCTCCCTCCCTCCACTTTCCCCTTTGAAACTCCATTCTCCGTAATACCCCCTCCCCCTCTCAATCAGTCTCTCTTTTATTTTGATGTCATCATCTTTTCCTCCTATTATGATGGTCTTGTGTAGATAGTGTCAGGCACTGTGAGGTCATGGATATCCAAGCCATTTTGTTTCTGGAGGAGCATGTTGTAAGGAGTCCTACCCTTCCTTTGGCTCTTTCATTCTTTCCGGCACTTCTTCAGCAATGGACCCTGAGTCTTGGAAGACTTCTCAGCACCATGGTTGCTTTCTGAGTCATCCCAAGGTCACCACCATCTGAAAAGAGAAGCTTTTCTAACTGAAAGTGAGAGTAGCATTAATATATGGGTATAAACATTAAGAGAAGTGCTTACTGGGCAGTTTGGTGAGCATAGTATATACATTTAGCCAGACAACAGCAGACATTACACCACTAGGGCTCAGATTACCCCTGTTGTAGGCTTTCAGTATCAGGCATGTATTCCCTCCCATGGAGTGGGCCTCCAGTCCAATTAGAGAGCGGTTGGTTTCCCCCATAACAGACATGCCACTTTTGTACCCATTGGCTCATTTGGCCTGGCTGGCCAAATTTAAGGCTTGCAGTGTCCACTGTTAAATATCACCAATGGTGATTTCTCTCTCTCCCATTGAAGTGCATCCAGCATAGCTTTTTCCAGCTTTCTGTCAGCTGGTCCACATGGAGGAGGCTTTCAGCTCAGATCCATCAGGATTTCTCAGTGACCTTGCAGCCCAAGTATGTGGAGTTTTCAGTAATAGGGTCTTACATCTATTCCTGGTGGGAAACCAAGAGTCTTGGCATGGCCGGTAATGTTTTGGGGGTATCTATGACCGCCCTGGCCAACAACTCACTGGAAGGTATCTCATCCCTGGCACTGAAAATTTTCTAATAACAATCTATGGCTCCTGAGTGTTCCATTCTCCAGAAAAGTAGGTTTCCATATGACTTACTTATATCCTCTTAGATTTTGATTAGCCCTCCCTCCACCTTTCCTTTACTTGATTTCTTCCCTTGACCTCACTTAGGCCTTTTAACCCCCAAAATCTGTTCTTCTACTTACATATATACAATACCATCCTATTAAGTCCCCTCCCTCCCTTTCTATTCCCTTTATATCCCCTTTCTGCTTACTGGCCTCTGCTACTGAGTTTTATTCCTACTCACATAGAAGGCCAATCATTTATAGCTATGGTTCACATATGAGAGAAAACATGTGACATTTGGCTTTCTGAGCCTAGGTTACCTCAATAAGTATAATCCTTTCCAGATCTATCCATTTTCCTGCAAATTTCATAACTTCATTTTTCTTTTTATTTTCTTTTCTTTATTTATTTATTTGGCAGGGAGAGAGAGAATGGGCACACACCAGGACCTCCAGCCACTGCAAATGAATTCCAGACATATATGCTACCTTGTGCATATGGCTAACATGGGTCCTGGGGAATCGATTCTGGGTCCTTTGGCTTTGCAGGCAAACACCTTAACTGCTAAGCCATCCCTCCAGTCCATTTTTATTTACTGCTGAGTAAAACTCCATTGTGTAAATGTGTCACATTTTCATTATCAGTTGAGGAACATCTAGGCTGGTTCCATTTCTTAGCTATTGTGAATAGAGCAGCAATAAAGCTGGTTGAGCAAGTATCTCTAAGGCAGTGAGACGGGTCTTTGGATATATGCCTAGGAGTGGTATAGCTGGATCATTTGGAAGATCTATTTTTAGCTGTCTCAGGAACTCCACATTGACTTCCACAATGGCTGGACCAGATTGTATTCCCACCAATAAATGTAGAAGGGTTCCTCTTTTTCCACATCTTTGCCCACATTTATGGTCATTTGTTTTCATGATGGTAGCCAATCTAATAGGAGTGAGATGGAATCTCAATGTAGTTTTTATTTTATTTTATTTTAATTAATTAATTAATTTGTTAGAGACAGAGAGACGGAGAGAGAGAGAGAATGGGTGCACCAGGTCCTCTAGCCAATGCAAACGAACTCTAGACACATACATCACCATGTGCATCTGGCTTACATGGGACCTGGAGAATCAAACCTGGGTCCTTAGGCTTTGTAGGCATGTACCTTAACCACTAAGCAATTTCTCCAGCCCTCAACATAGTTTTTTTTTTTTTTTGAGAGAGAGAGAGAATGGGCATGCCAGTGGCCTCTCAGCCACTTTGAATGAACTCCAGATGCATGCGCCCCCTTGTGGGCATGTATGGCATTGTGTCCTTGCATCACTTTTTGTGTCTAGCTAAATGTGGGACCTGGAGATTGGAACCGGCGTTCTTAGGCTTGGCAGGCAGGCACCTTAACCACCAAGCCATCTCTCCAGCCCCTCAATGTAGTTTTAATCTGCATTTCCCTGATGACTCGGGATGTAGAACATTTGACTAGATGTTTATATGCCATCTGTATTTCTTCTGAGAACTCTCTATTTAGTTCCATAGCCCATTTTTTTAATTGGGTTGTTTGATTTCTTTTCTTTTTTTTTTTTTTTTTTTTTTCGAGGTAAGGTCTCACTCTGGCTCAGGCTGACCTGGAATAACTAGTCTCAGGGTGGCTTCGAACTCATGGCAATCCTCCTACCTCTGCCTCCCAAGTGCTGGGATTAAAGGCATGCGCCCCCACGCCCGGCTTGATTTCTTATTATTTAGTTTTTTGAGTTTCTTGTATATCCTAGATATTAATCCTCTGTCAGATGTATAGCTGGCAAAGATTTTCTCCTTTTCTGTAGGTTTCCTCTTTGCTTTATTCATAGTGTCCTTTGCTGTACAAAAGCTTTGTAATTTCATGAGGTCCCAGTGGTTGATCTGTGGTTTTATTTCCTGAGCAAATGGGGTTATAGTCAGAAAGTCTTTGCCAAGACCAATATGTTGAAGGGTTTCCCCTGCTTTTTTCTCTAGCAGTTTCAGAGTTTCAGGTCTGCTATTAAGGTCTTTTGATCCATTTGAATTTAATTCTTGTGCATGAAGAGACATAAGGATCTATTTTCATCCTTCTACATATAGATATCTAGTTTTCCCAGTACCATTTGCTGAAGAGGCTGTCTTTTGCCCAATGAGTATTTTTTGGCATTTTTGTCGAAGATCAGGTGGCTGTAGCTACCTGGACTTACATCAGGGTCCTCTATTTTGTTCCATTGATCTACATGTCTGTTTTTGTGCCAGTACCATGCTGTTTTTATTAGTATGGCTCTGTAATATAGGTTAAAAATCAGGTATGGTTATACCACCAGCCTTATTTTTGTTGCTCAAAATTGTTTTAGATATTTGAGGTTTTTTGTGCTTCCAAATTAATTTTTGGATTGTTTTTTCTATTTCCATGAAGAATGCCATTGGAATTTTGATGGGGATTGCATTAAATGTGTAGATTGCTTTTGGTAGGATTGCCATTTTCACAATATTGATTCTTCCAATCCAAGAACAAGGGATGTCTTTCCATCTCCTAGTGTCTTCTGCAATTTCTCACTTAAGTGTTTTAAAGTTTTTATTGTAGAGATCCTTCACTTCCTTGGTTAGGTTTATTCCAAGGTTCTTTTTCTTTCTTTCTTTCTTTCTTTCTTTCTTTCTTTCTTTCTTTCTTTATTTCTTTATTTCTTTATTTCTTTATTTATTTATTTATTTTTGATGCAATTGTGAATGGGAGTGATTCTCTGATTTCATCCTTTGTGTATTTGTTTTTAGCATATATTCCTTTAGCCTGCTTTTGTTGTGGAATGTCCTTATTTCTCTGTCTATTTGAATGGATAGCTTTGCAGGATAAAGTAACCTTGATTGACAGTTGTTATCTTTCAGAACTTGGAATACATCATCCCAAGCCCTTCTGGAGATATATATATATATATATATAAAATTTATTAGAGAGAGAGAGAGAGAGAGAGAGAGAGAGAGAGAGAGAATGGGCATGCTAGTGTTTCCAGCCACTGTAAACAAACTCGAGATGCTTGCATCCCCTTGTGCCTCTGGCTTACATGGGTCCTGGAGAATCAAACTGGGATACTTTGGCTTTGCAGGCAAACACCTTAACAGCTACACCATCTCTCCAGCCCCCCTTCTGGCTTTTAACGTTTGTGTTGAGTAATCTGCTGTGATTCTGATGGGCTTGCCATGTAGGTGACTTGCTTTTTCTCTTTAGCTGCTTTCAATATCTTTTCTTTGGTTTTTATGTTTGGTAGTTTAATTATAATATGGTGAGGAGAGTGCCTTTCCAGGTTTTGTCTGTTTGGTGTTCTAAAGGCTTCCTATATCTGCATTGGCATTTCTTTCCCAATTTGGGGGGAAGTTTTCTTCTATGATTTTGTTGAAAACGCCTATTATGTCTTTGCAGTGAAATTCTTCTCCTTGTACTGTACCCTGAATTCTTATGTTTGATCTTTTCATTGTGTCCTGAATATCTTGAAATTCCCATTCATACCTTCCTATTAGTTTGTCTTTCTCTTTGTTGGACTGTATTAGCTCTGCCACCTGGTCTTCTAGTTTAGATATTCTGTTCTCTCCTTCATCCATTCTACTGGAGAGATTTTTTTTTTTAACAGAGTTTTTTATTTCACTGACTGTGTTCTTCATTGCTAGTATTTCTGACTGGTTTTTCTTTATTATTTCTATTGCCTTATTTATGTCTTGGATTGACCTCCTTATTTAATTATATTGGTTTCCTGTGTGTTCTTTGATTCCTTTGATCTCCTCTTTGAGTTATTTGAACATATTTATAATCATTCTTTTGAAATCTTTCTCAGACATCTCCTCTAAATCAGTCTCACTGGAGGTCATTTCTGATGTATTAATATGTTTTGGTGGATTTATATTGTCTTGATTTTTTTGTGTTTATTGTATTATAATGTAGAGATTTTCACATCTTGGATTAATTTAATTCTTGGGTTTTCTATTATCTGCAGTATTATTAGATGTATGAATCAATCTGCTGTTATATATCTTCAGGGTAGGAGCTTAAGGTGCTATGTGTGGCTCTTCAGACTTTCAGAGTAACCACAAAAGTGACCCTAGGTGTTGGGTTTGCCTGCTATGAGAGTATTCAAGTAGACTGAATGGAACAAAATACAGGCAAATCTTAAAAATTTAACTACACATTCAATGAAAAACAACACAGAGTATTTATGCAAGAGTAGGTATTATGACAGATCCTCTAACAAAGTCACAGTCCCTAAGGATGTGTGTTGCCCCACATCCTGTCAACTGGGAGGCTGATATTTCTGGTCTGTAGAGGGTTCCAAGGTCAGTTTGTGACCGAGTGAGACCCTTCCCCAATGAACGACATCAGAGGAAGCAAAGGCCGTATAAATCAGGAAGCAATAAATGACAAAACAAAAATATAGCTTATTTAAGAATGGCAAATCTACCATCCATCAGATTTAACATATAATTTACCCTGACATAGAAGGTGTAATTAGCACTTCTGATACAAGCCTGTATACCAGGCTTATTTGGTGAGTACTGACCTTGTGTAATCTCAGGTACCTTTTGGGATAGCTTTGGTCTCAGCTATGCTGCACACTGGCTTGAGTCCCTCTTTGCTGTGTTGTGGCTCAGGTAGGCTGGCTGGGTGTGTGGGTCACTGCTCTGATTGTCTGTACTGGGTACGGTGTAGGTGAGCTCCCTTCCCCAGGTCTCTGGTGCTTGCTGGTGCTTGTGCTGGCAGTGTGGGAGGGGAGACTGTGGATGGTGGCTGAAGTTCTCCTGATGGTCCTCACAATCCTCTTTCTCAGGAACCACTCTGCTGGTCCCTGCCATCCTCCCTTCATGTTTACTGAGTTTGCAAGGAGGCTGGTGTGAGTGGCAAATACCCTCACCTGGCTTTTCCTGCAGCTCAGGCTGAGCCTGGCAGTTGCGGCCGCATGGAACTGGTGCTGCTACATGGAATTAGTGCTGCCGCTGCTGAAGCTGCTTCTGCCTGCTTCTGTGGGCTCTAGATGCTCTGGATCTCTCCTACTTCTCTGCTGTGGTTGATAATTTATTATACACCTCACTTTTTAGTAGAAGAGTTATTTTGCTGTTCTTTTTTTCTTTTTCTCCCTAGGCTATTTTGGCATGGTTCCTATGCCGCCATCTTAACTGGAAGTCCCTCATTTTATTTTTAAATGTATTTTATTTATTTATTTATTTATTTATTTATTTATTTATTTATTTATTTGAGAGAGAGAGAAAGATAGAGGCATATATAGAGAGAATGGATGCACCAGGGCCTCTAGCCACCACAAATGAATTCCAGATGCATGTGCCACCTTGTGTGTCTGGCTTTACGTGGGTACTGGGAATTAAATCCGAGTCTTTAGGCTTTGCAGGCAAGCACCTTATCCACTTGAGCCTTCTCCTCAGGGCCTCATTTTTTTTTTTTTTTTTTTTTGGCTGTGCTGGAAATCTAACTCAAGGCCTTACCGTCACTAGGCAAGTCCTCTACCACCAAGCTATACCCGCAGTCCTTTAAAGTCATTTTAGAAAGCATCAAGGAGTTAGGTGGGCATGGTGGTGTACACCTTTAATCCCTACAATCTGGAGGCAGAGAAAGGAGGATCGCTTTGAGTTTGAGGCTAGTGTGGGATGACAGAGTGAGCTTCAGGTCAGCCTGGGCTCGAGGGAGACTCTACCTCAAAACAAACAAACAAACAAACAAACAAACAACCACCAAAACCAAACCAAACTAAACAAAGTAAGAATCAACATGGAATGGCACAGTGGAACATGTTTATAATCCCACCACTAGGGAGGCTGAGGCAGGAAGATTGTGAGTTTGAGGCCAGCCCAGCAATATAGAAAGTTCTAGGACAGCCTGAGCTATGTAACAAGACACTTGTCTCAAAAATAAAAGCAAAACAAGCAAGGAAACAATCAAACAACCCCCACCAACAAACGACACTCCCAAAGAGCAGAAGGGCTATGCATAACCACTCTCACAAGCATACATATATAAATGCATACACACATACATACATTCATGTGTGTGATGCATGTTCCACATTATTATGCTTCCACATTATTACTTATTTATTTTTGAGGTGGGGTTTCACTCAAGTCCAGGCTGACCTGGAATTCACTATGTAGTCTCAGGGTGACCTTGAACTCACAGCAATCCTCCTACCTCTGCCTCCCGAGTATTAAAAGTGTGCGCCACCATGCCCGGCATTATTATAATTTTTTTATTTTTATTTTTTATTATTATTTTTTTGGAGAGAGACACACAGAGAGACAGAGAGTGAGAAAGAGAGAGAGAGAGAGGGAGAGGAAGACAGATAGAGATGGGCACGCCAGCAGAGTCTCAGATGCTGCGAACGAAATCCAGATGTGTGCACCCCCTTGTGGTCAAGTGCGGCATTGCACCCTTGCATCACTTTGCATCTGGCTAAAGGTGGGACCTGGAGATTGGAACCGCTGGAGATTGGAACCAGCATTCTTAGGCCTAGGAGGCAGGTGCCTTAACCCCTAAGCCATCTCTCCAGCCCTATTATTATAATTTTTAAAGAATTATTTATTGGGGCTGGAGAGATGGCTTAGTTGTTAAGGCACTTACTCAAGAAGCCTAAGCACCCATGTTTAACTCCCCAGATCCCATGTAATAAGGTGATACATGCTGCCAAAGGTCACACCTGCGCACAAGGTAGTGCACATATCTGGAGTTCAATTATAGTGGCTGGAGATCCTGGTGCGCCAATTCTCTCTCTCTCTTGTGGTCACTCTCACTTATGTTCTTACTCTCTCTCATAAAAAAAGGCCAGTATGTTGGGCTTGACTGAAAAAAAAAAGGAATTATTTCTTGACTTGCATGCATGTGTGTTGTTCGTGTATGTGTACGAACACATCAGGGCTTCATGCTTCTGCAAATGAACACCAGATATTTGTGCCACTTTTTGTGACCAGCTTACATGGGTGGCTTGGGAATTGAACCTGGGCCGGCAGGCTTTTCAAGAAAGCACCTTTAACCACTGAGCTATTTTCTTAGCCCTCATATCACTTTTTGTTGTTGTTTTTGCTTGTTTGGTTTTTCAAGGTAGCCCAGGCTGAGCTGGAATTCACTATGTCGTCTCAGGCTGGCCTTGAACTCACAGCCATCTTCCTACCTCTGCTTCCCAGATGTTGGGATTAAAGGCATGCACCACCATGCCCAGCCCTCATCTTACTTTCTGAGACAGGGTCTCTCACTGAACCTGTAGCTTACTAGCTAGCCAGCAAACTTCAGGGATCCCCTGTATCTGTCCTCCTCCCAGACCTGGCACTACAGGCATGTGTCACCATGGCATGCTGGGAATTCAAACTCAGGTCCTCATGCTTGTGCAGCAGTATCCACTGAAGCATCTCCCAGTCCCTAAAGATATATATTTTAAAAACTTTATGTCCTAGAAATTTATAGTATTTAGAATAAAATACTCCAGCAAAAAAGTCCAGTCAAAGTTGGGCAGGGTGGTGCATACCTTTAATCCCAGCACTTGGGAGGCAGAGGGAGGATAAGCACTGTGAGTTTGAGGCAAGCCCAAGACTACATAGTGAATTCCAGGTCAGCCTGGGCTAGAGTAAGACGCTGCCTCAAAAAACCAAAACAAATAAACAAACAAACAAACAAAAAAAAGTCCACTCAAAATAAATAAATAAAAATTAAAATGAATTTGAGGGTACTGTTGAGATGACTCAGCAGTTAAAGTCACTTGTTCGGGGGCTGGAGAGATGGTTTAGTGGTTAAGGCACTTACCTATGAAGCCTAAGGACCCAGGTTCAACTCCCCAGAATCCATGTAAGCCAGACACACAAGGGGACACATATGCACAATGTGGCACATGTGTCTGGAGTTTGATGGCAGTGGCTAGAGGCCCTACTGTGCCAATATTCTCTATCATTCTCTTTTGCTTCCTCTCTCTCTCATAAAATAAATAAAATTAAAAGGCAGTTGTTTGCAAACCCTGATGACCTGTGCTCATATAAAGCCAGACACACAGTGACACATGTGTCCAGAGTTCACTTGCTGCAGTAGGAGGCCCTGGTAGGCCCATTACCTCTCTCTCTCAAATAAATAATATTTTTACAAAATAAGTGTGGGTCGGGGAGATAGCTCAGTAGTTACAGGCACTTGCTTGCAAAGCCTCATGGCCTGGGTTTAATTCTTCAGTACCCATGTAAAGCCACACTCATAAAGTGGTACATGGGTTTGGAGTTTGTTTGCAGGAACAGAAGGCCCTGGTGCATCCATAATCTTTCTTTCTCTCAAATGAATAAAAATGTTAAGAAATGAGTTTGGGGCTGGGGAAATGGCTTAGTGGTTAAGGCATTTACCTGTGAAGCCTAAGGACTCTGGTTCAATTCCCCAGGACCCACGTAAGCCAGATGCACAAGGGGGCACATGTGTCTGGAGTTCGTTTGCAGTGGCTGGAGTCCCTGGCATGCCCATTCTCTCTCTTTCTCTATCTACCTCTTTCTCTCTCTCTCAAATAAATAAATAAATAAAATATTTTTTAAAATGAGTTTGAAGGGACTTGCTCAGCATGCATGAAGCCCTGGGTTCTAGTCCCAGCACCACATAAACTGGGTTTGGTAGAGGACAACTAAAATACCAGTATTTGTAAGGTTCAGTAAGGAGGATCAGAAGTTCAAGGTAATTCTTGGCTACATCACACATTTGAGGCCAGCTTGGATTACCTGAGACCCTGTCTCAAAAAACCATGAGGTTGTAGATAAAAAAAAGTTTCAAGCCAGGTGTGGTGGCGCACGCACGCCTTTAATCCCAGCACTCGGGAGGCAGAGGTAGGAGGATCGTCAAGAGTTCGAGGCCACCCTGAGACTACATAGTTAATTCCAGGTCAGCCTGGACCAGAGTGAGACCCTACCTTGCAAAACCAAAAAAAAAAAAAAAAAAAAAAAAAAAAAGAAAAGAAAAGAAAAGAAAAGAAAAGAAAAGTTTCAATGAGGTCTCTCTCTCTAAAATAAAATTAAAAAATTAAAAAATATATTTTATTTATTTGTTTGAGAAAGAGAGAAAGAGGCAGATAGAGAGAGAATGGGCACGCCAGGGCCTCTAGCCACTACAAATGAACTCCAGACACAGGTGCTACTTTGTGCCTCTGGCTTACATGGGTACTGGGGAATTGAACTTGGGTCCTTAGGCTTAACAGGCAAGCATCTTACCTGCTAAGCCATCTCTCCAGTCCAGGTTATACTCTTTGATACTGACTGATAGAATATGGAGTTCATGATATTAATGATTTTTATTTCTAGGTTTGACTTTTTAAATAATAATTTGAAACATTCTTTTTTCTTATTTACTTATTTATTTATTTTGGTTTTTCAAGGTAGGGTCTCACTCTATCTAGCCCAGGCTGACCTGAAATTCACTATGTAATCTCAGGTGGCCTCGAACTCTCAGCAATCCTCCTACCTCTGCCTCCCAAGTGCTGGGATTAAAGGCGTGCGCCCCCATGCCCGGCAAAACATTTTTTTTTTTTTTTTTTTTTTTTTGAGCGAGAGAGAAAAATCTCACTGGATATCCCTGGGTGTCCTGGAACTGGCTATGTTGTCCAGGGTGGCCTCAGACTTGAAATGATCCTCCTGCCTCAGCCTCTCAGAGTGCTGGGATTACAGACATGTACTACCATACCTAGCAATATTTCTATTTTGCAGTCTTGTCTCTTCTTTCAAAAGCTTTTTATTGGCAACTTCCATACATATAGATAATATAGCAACCATAGTCCCCTCCTACCACCCTCCCTTTTCCCCTTTCCAAATCCCCTGTGCAGTCTCTGTTTTAGGTGATATCCCCAGAGATCCAAGAAGGGCTGACCTGGCAGCCAGCACTGGCTGTGTCACTCTGGAGTCTTCCTGCCTCCCCTTTTGGTATTCCACCTTGGCATTGCCTAAACACCCAGCTTGAGAGTTTGAGGAGTCAAGACAGGACCCAGACATGGTAGAGGTGGGGCAATTTTGAGAAATAACAAATAGAATCCTTCTCACCTGGGCTTCCTAGTCATTGGGCTATCTGCAGAGTGAGGGATTAGAGGCCTTCCTGGAAGAAGCCAAGGGCTAAAACACTGGGGATACTTTGAAGGACAGGGAAGAGGGATTCACAGCTGAATAATGGAGAGGAGGAGTGCCAATTCGGGACGTAAGAGGGACCAGGTGGGAAAGGGCCCTGGGAAGGGAACCCAGTGTTTGCAGAATAAAAAGAGAGGTTTGGAAAGGGTCTCCCATGGCCTTGGGATGTGTGTGGTGGGCCAAGGGCTCAGATTAAATAGAGAACAGCCATTTTTGGGAAGGAGGGCTAAGACTTCTGCAGTACCTACCAGGGGTCCAGTCCAACGTGGGTCTTCCTGTGCACTGATACCGGCAGCTGGTCCTTTCTGCTGCGGGCATGGAGGACCTTGATAATGGCTGCTGATGGGCCATGAGCAAAGGAATAGTCGCATCTAATGGCCTTTTAATTACTCAGGCTGTTGAGGTTACCCCCAAGGAGCAGGACCTCCAGAACTTAAAATTCACACCAGCCTTGCAGTCACACCTGGGATCCAGTGTCTTCTTCCCATTATCCATCGTTTAGAACAGGCGACTTGTCATCCTGAGTAGTTTCTGTTGGAGAACTCTCACCTTTTTTTGGTAATGCCTACCTGTGACCTTCATGTTCTACAGAAACTGAGCGGTGGAGTGTCCCCTGGGCAGGAACACAAGGTCCTTTGGCTCTTGGCAGCAGGTAGGTGGTGCCTGGCGTAGGTGACGCCTGGACTGCTTTTTCCATCCCCAGTGCCAGGCAGATACTGCCAGTCAATCTCAGCATGCCTGACCTCTGCATGTGGCTGTGAAGTCCTGAGCAATATTCCTCCCCTGCCTGCAGTCAAGTGTGCCATTCGTCAGCGGTGGCACTTGGATTGGAGTGACCACTGTTCTCCAAGCCCAGTCTCCTCTTCCTAGAAGTGGGCACACTGACAGCTGCAGAATGTAACTTACCAGGATCTGTAAGGTAAGTGAGGAGGTATTGGCACCCAGGGCTTCGGAGCTCAGGCAATCTCTTCCTACGAGGATAAAGACTGGGAAAGCCTTGAGAAGGGTAGGCCTTAGAATGCCCGGTGGTGTGGGAAGCTCTTTGAGATCTACAGCTGTCTACTGTGGTTCTTTCCCTGCCTCCTGTACTCCAGACCTGCCACCTAGAGCAATAGGAGAGCAATACTGAGAACTGTCAAGGGCAGCTGGAGCCAGATTGGCACCAGGAGGCAGGAGACAGGAGGCAGCAGTACAAGTCAGCACTGGGCCATGTCCAGCTAGGCTGCCCACAGCTTCTTTTCCTCTCCCAGCTGAAACTCGACGGCCTAGTCCTCCTTGAGGGCATTCGTGATTAAGTCGTGTATTTCAAGCAAGGCTGAGTTCCAGGATTTCATGACTCTTTGATGCTTAAGAATGTCCTTGGAGTGTTGACAGCCTCAGTGAGGGAATGAGACCATGCATACTTCCTAGGGACTGTATTACAGGGATTTGGATGGGACATAGGACGAGTCACTGGAAAGGCCAGGCGCTACATGGCCCCAGTGGTTTCCAGACCCCAGGCTTCAGGGCCAGGTCCTCAAACTGAATCACAAGGGGAGATTCCAGGAAGCAGACTCTGCCAAGGGCGTAGCCGCATCTGGGCACCCCATGGTCACTCTGGGGAAGGTTAGACAAGAACATTTACTCTCCTCCTGGCCCTATCCGGATCTGGGGTCTCCACCCAGGAGGACAAGCAAACCAAGAGAACAGAGCCATTGTTGGTGGTGGTGACAACTGCTGTGTGCCTGGGAGCTGGTGGCACTGGTGTTAGGATAGGCAGCTTATCTGTATGGCCTATCCCAGAGTAAACTTTGTTCTGCTCACAGCCTTGATTGTCCTGTCTCAGTCACATGCAGCCCAGAGCTTTCCACTGTGGGCAGAGTTCATGGGTCATTACTGGCCTCTTGTTCCCAGTCAAGGAATGAAGCATCATGGGTAACTTGGGATCCAGATGTCCTCTGGATCCATAGTCCACATCTGGACAATGATGTGTTCAAGTGTCGAGGGAAAACTAGAGAAAGGCAAGCAACTACTTACCTTAGGCTCTTGCAATTGCAAATTCCCCTTTCTGGAATGTTCTTCTCTGATATGACTTCAATATGATTTGTCCCCAGCAAAATTCATGGCAAGTCAGGTATGATGGTTAGTACCTGTAATCCTAGCTCTAGAGAGGCTGAGGCAGGAGGACTGCTGAGAGGACGAGGCCAGCCTGGGATGCAGCATGAGATACTGTCTCAATCCAACAAAACTAGGGCTGGGGAGATGGCTCAGTGGTTAAGCGCACTTCCTTTCAAAGTCTGGAGCCTGGGTTTGAATTCCCAGTGTCCACATGCATACTGTGGTGCATGCATACACACACACACACACATGCAAAATGGGTAAGTAAGTAAACAAATCATTTGGGGCTGGAGAGATGGCTCAGAAATTAAAGGTGCTTGCTTTTAAAGACTAATGGCCTGGGTTCAGTTCTCCAGTAATCACATAAAGCCAGATGCACAAAGTGGCACATTTGTCTGGAGTTTGTTTGTAGGGGCAGGAGGACCTGGCATGCCTCTCTCTGTGTGTCCCCCTCTCTATCTCAAATAAATGAATAAATAAATACTAAAAAAAAAAATGCAATTCATATTGAAGCTTGGTTCCCAATATAGCAGTGTTGAGAGGCATGGGGACCTTTTAATGAGGAAGCCAGATGTGGCTGCACAGGCCCGTATCCCAGCACCCAGGAGACAGAGGCTGTAGGAATCACTGCAAATTCGAGCCCTGCTTGGTCTCTATAAATAAGTTCCAGGCCAGGCAGGACTACGTGGAGAGACCCTGTCTCCAAATCAACAAACACAGACAATGAGGTTGAGGAGCACCACCTTCTGAAGGGATTAATGCCCATCTGTCAGGGACTGGATGAGTCATCATGAAAGCAAGTTTTTTTAAACTTAGTTTGGCCCTCTTGGCTTGTCCTCAGTATCAGTTATTTTCTTTTTTTAAAAAAGTATTTATTTATTTGTTTATTTATTTGAGACAGAGAGAGGGAGAGAGAGAGATAGAGAGAAAGAGGGAGAATGGGTGCACCAGGGCCTCTAGCCACTGCAAACAAACTCCAGACTCATGCGCCACCATGTGCATCTGGCTTACTTGGGACCTGGAGAATCAAACCGGGGTCCTTAGGCTTCGCAGGCATGTGCCTTAACTGCTAAGCTATCTCTCCAGTCCAGTATCGGTCGTTTTCTTGTTGTCAGGATAAACTACCTGACCAGATGCAGCTTCTGGAAGGAAAGGGGTTTAATTGGGCTTAACAGTTCTAGAGGGTAGAGCCCATTGTGGCAGGGAAAGTGTGGCAGGAGGAGAAGCCAGCGTCACAGGGAAGCAGGGGAAACAGAGAAAGAACAGCATGTGGGGCTGGCTATAACACTCCAAGCCCCCCACTCTCAATGAAACACTGCCTCCAGTGAGGCTCCACCTTCCATAATAGTGCCACCAGCTTGGGGTTAAGCATTTTATACTCAAGCCACCACATTCCATCCCTGACCCACTGAGGCTCCATTGGCATCTCATGATGCCAAACGCATCTAGTCTAGCTCAAAAGGCCCCAGTCTATCCTAGTTCCAACAATGTTCAAAAGTCCAACGTCTCATCTGGGATTCAAGGCTGTCTTTTCGTTGTCAGCCCTGTAAAATGAAATACAAGTTACATGCTTGCAACATGTAATGGGATAGAATAAACATTCCCATTCCAAAGGAGAGGAATGGAGCCATAGCAAGGAAGAATTGGACAAAGCAAGACTGAAACCCCACAGGGAAAAACACCCAATCTTGCAGCTCTGTGTTCAGTATCTACCAGTTGTGACTGAATATTCTGGACTCCAAAAGCCTTAGGAAGCTCTGCTCTTCGAGCTGTGCTGCCTGTAGCCTTTGTCCTGGGTAGGGTCGGCCCACAACTTTCCTTAGTGGACATCCATGGCCTTGGCATCTTTAATATCCTGAGCTCTAAAATATTGCAATTGAGGATTCACATTTATAGCTACATGCAGTAGTCTGTCGTGTCCTCCACACAGGGACTATGACTTTGCCTCATGTTGGTTATGGTTAGCCTCAGTGGCTCTCTAGAACCATGGTTCAATACTCTATGATCCTCTCTATCACGTATTTTTTCATGCATTGTACACTAGTATTATGTGGACCATGCTGCCAAGTTTTGCTTCCAGCTAGGAAAGAAGCCTGGTGCTGATGGAACACAGCTATAGCAGCCTTTGTATGTGGACCTAGGGAAGCAGAGACCTCCTTCAACATTCTTACCTCAGACCTTTCCTTTCAAAAGAATTCAGTCTTTAGTCTCCCTATCTTGAATCTTCAATGGGTTGGGTCTTGCCCTCAGAGCATCTTTCCTATTGTCTCTGTAGAGAGCAGTAAATTTCTCTTTTATGGTACAAATTTCTTTAACACTTAGAGCCAAAGTGGCTGTCGTTTCTATGCCCAGACTTTATTATTTTATTTATTTTAATTATTAATTTTTTATTGATACCTTCTATACTTACATACAAAAATACACATATTTCCCTCCCCTCCCCCCATTCCACTTTAGAACACAAATCTCCATCATATCCCCTCCCTCTCTCCATTAGTCTCTCTTTTAATTTGATGTCATCATCTTTTTCTTCTATTTTGAGGGTCTTGCGATGGTATTGCTAGGCACTGCAAGGTCATGGATATTGAGGCCAATTTCTGGGCAGTTGCATTGTAAGAAGTCATACCCTTCCTTTGGCTCTTCCATTCTATCTGCCCCCTCTTCCGCAATGGTCCCTGAGCCTTGGAGGGTGTGACAGAGGTGTTTCAGTGCTGGGCACTCCTCCATCCCTTCTTCTCAGCACTATGTTACCTTTTGCTATGCCCAGACTTTAAACTTGTTCAGTTTGCTTTTTGTGCCAAACTATATA
Source organism: Orientallactaga sibirica (assembly GCA_036365145.1). Taxonomy (NCBI): domain Eukaryota; kingdom Metazoa; phylum Chordata; class Mammalia; order Rodentia; family Dipodidae; genus Orientallactaga; species Orientallactaga sibirica. The sequence continues at coordinate 989,677 of JAEOAD010001269.1, forward strand.
TTTAAAAATATATATTATTTTTTTATCTGAGAAAGAGAGAGAGAATGAGCACGCCAGGGCTGCCAGCCACTGCAAACGAACTCCAGATGCATGTGCCCCCTTGTGCATCTGGCTTATGTGGGTCCTGGAGAGTTGAACCAGGATCCTTTGGCTTTGCAGGCAAACCCCTTAACCACTAAGCCATCTCTCCAGCCCCCAAAACTATATTTTTATCTTCTCTGTATTTTGTTTTTTTCCACTATAAATCTGAATAACAGCAGCTAAGAGAAGCCATGCCATAGACTCAGTGCTATTCTGACTTGAAATTCCTCTGCCAAACATATTAGTTCATTGCATCTATCTGTCCATCAACCTATCATCCATCTATCTATTATCTATCTATCTATCTATCTATCTATCATCTATCTATCAGCTATGTATCATCTGTTGAGGGTAGGATCTCACTGTAGCCCAGGCTGGCCTCAAACTCACAGTGTTCCTCCTACCTCAGCCTCCTGAGTGCTGAAATTAAAGGCAATCACCATGCTTGAATCCATTACTTTTAAATTCAATTTTCTCAAGTTCTTAGGACACAGGCAGAACACAGCTAGTTTCTTGGCCAGAATATCACACTAATTGCTCCTAGCCCGGTTCTCGATAGAGTCCTTGTTTCCCTCTTGAAACCTCATAAGGCTAGACTCCACAATCCACATTTCTCTCTGTCTTCTGGTCTTTCAAACTTCCACAAGAATGGCCTATTAGACTTTATTCACAGCACAATAAAGGTTTTTAAAACTTTTTTGTATTTTTTAAAAAAATTATTTATTTATTTGCAACCAGAGAGATAGAGAGAAGACAGATAGAGAGAGAATGGGCATGCCAGGGCCTCCAGCCATTGCAAATGAGCTCCAGATGCATGTGCCCCTTGTGAATCTGGCTTACATGGGTCCTGGGGAATCAAACCTGGGTCCTTTGGCTTTGCAGACAAATGCCTTAACTACTAAGCCGTCTCTCCAGCCTTTTTTTTTTTTTTTTTTTTTTTTTTTAATGAGGGAGTGAGAAGAGAGAGAGAGAATTGGCATGCCAGGACCTACAGCCACTGCAATTGAACTCCAGATGCATGTGCCATCTTGTGTGTAAGTATGACCTTGCACACTTGTGTGACTTTGTGTGGCTGACTTACATGGGATCTGGGGAGTTGAACGTGGGTCCTTAGGCTTCACAGGCAAGCACTTAGGCCACTAATCTATCTCTCCAACCCATGGTAAAGCTTCTCTAGTCTGAAATTTCAATCCTTCCACATTTCTCCTTCAAACCATTTCCAAAGACTGCAGGCCACATGATCAAATTGATTTCGACAATGGACTTACTCTGTCGCCAGTTTTCTGCATGCAGGTACTTTCTGTTCTGGGACCTTGTGTCCAAGAAAAAGAAAAAAAGGAAAAGGAAATATTATCTCAAAGAGTACCCCTTGGTACTAGGCCAGGTTCATAAAATACTCCACGTGTGAGAACCAAGGAGGACGGAGGATAGTGTATCCATAGCACAGGTACTAGTCTGGGGGCAGGGGCCAGAAGTCAGAAAACAGATGTCAGGAAAGCAGTGGGAGAGACGTGCAGTAGGGGCTGGGGAGATGGTCCAGTGGGTAAAGTGCTTGCCATGTAAGCAATGGGACTTGAGTTCAGATCCCCAGCACCTGCATAAATGCTGGGCATGCCAGTAATCTCAGGTGTGCACTGGGGAGGGGAAGATAGAGTGGTCCTAAGGCTTTGTGGCTGGTTAGTCTAGCCAAATCAGTGAAAGACTCTGTCTCAAAAAATAAGGTAGAGGCTGGAGAGATGGCTTAGCAGTTAAGGTGCCTGCCAGCAAGGCCTAAGGGTTCCGGTTTGACTCTCCCAGCCCCACGTAAACCAGATGCACAAGGGGGCGCATGCATTTGGAGTTCGTTTGCTGTGGCTGGAGGCCCTGGTGTGCCCATTCTCAGTCTCTCTCTCTCTCCCTCTGTCTTTCTCTCGCTGTTTCTCTCTGCCTCTTTTTCTCTTTCAAATAAGTAAATAAATTTTAAAAAATTAAAAAGAGTAAGTTAGAGGCTGGAGAGGTGGCTCAGCTGTTAAAGCATCTTGCTTGCAAAGCCTGATGGCCCAGGTTCAATTCCCCATTATCCACATAAACCAGATACACCAAATGGCACATGCATCTGGAATTTGTTTGCAGTAGCAGGAGGCCCTGATGTGCCTATTCCCCACCCCCATCTTGTTGCAAATAAATAAATAAAAAAATATATATTAATTTTTATTTATTTATTAGAAACAGAGAGAGGGAGGGAGAGAAAGAGTGAGAATGGGTGCACCAGGGCCTCTAGCCACTGCAAACGAACTCCAGATGCATGTGCCATCATGTGCATCTGGCTTACGTGGGACCTGGAGAATTGAACCGGGGTCCTTAGGCTTCACAGGTGAATGCCTTAACTGCTAATCCATCTCTCTAGCCCCAAAATATTTTTTTAAAATAAGGTGAAGAAAGACTGAGGAAGATACTGATGTTGCCCTTTGGCCTCCACATGCACGTATATAACAAACACACAATGAACATGTATATATGCATACATACACACTACACACACATACACATGCTTTTTTTTTTTTTTTTAAGAACTGAGTAGCACAGATGTGGACAAGTCCCTGCAGAGGAGCTCCTGATGCAGTCTTGAGTGGAGCACTGGGAAGGCTTCCTGGAAGAAGTGGCAAGTGAGCTGAAGAAATGAAAGGATGGATGGATGGGCATGGGGAGGAGGTTTGTCATTCAAAGAAGGCTGACTTCAAGGGTTGCCAGTCATGTGACAAAGTTAGACTATAAGGGTCAAGTGGCACTGTGACCAGTGTGGTCAGTCAGGATGGTCAGTACCACTGCAGAACAAGCCCCACCCAACTATAAAATACTGAAGTTTCTGGTTTGTCTCTCTCCTCACAGGTCATCCAGGGTCTGACATGAGCTTCTTCACAAGAACTCCTAGCCATGGAAACTTCACCATCTGCAAGGTCACTGTTGTCCGCAGTGTGGAGACAGAAGGACATGTGCCCACCCCTGTGCTGGTTGTCACAGGATTGGCCAGGACTGACGTTGCTACTAGTCCAGTTTCATTGTCCCAACAAGGCACACAGCCACACTGAGTTTCAAGGGCGATGTGGAATGAGCATGACAAGGGCTTAGAACAGAGACCAGAGAGATCTGGAGAGCACGGATGGTCAGGACAAGGTCAAGACTGGGAGTTTGGAATGTGCCCTGTGGGAAGTCGGAGCTCTGAGGAGAGAATGAGATGCTAGACTTCAGAAAACGGGAGAAAAGAGGACAGTGAGGCTAAAACCCCAGAAGGATGTAAGGAAAATGGAAGTAAATAAAAAGAGAGCACTAGAGAGAGAGAGGGGGAGACAGAGAGAGAGAGAGAGAGAGAAGGTTCTGAACCTCCTACCTTCTACTGCAGATGAAAGAGGGTGAGTGGGGAGGAGCGTGCCAACAAGAAAAGCCCACGTGAAAGGGTGTCTTTGAGAGTAGAAAATCAAAGACTTAAAGACCAATGTCAAATAGCCCGTGAAAGGGTGTCTTTGCCCCAGGCTGACCTGAAAATCAAAGACTTGAAAGACCTCTGCCTCCCAATTAAGCCCACCAAGCTTTTTTTTTTTTTTTTTTTTTTTTTAAATAAAAACATAGAGCTTGGCCTGGGAAGATGGCTCAGTAGATACAGTGTTTACTGCATAAGCATGAGGACATGAGTTTGATTCCCCAGCATCCATGGAAAAGCTGAATGTGACAGAACATGCCTGTAATCCTAGTGCCAGGGAGGTAGGGACACGAGGATTCCTGGTCAGCTAGTTTGGTAGAATTGGTGAACTCTATGTTCAGTGAGAGACTTTGTTTCAAAAAAATAAGACGGAGGGCCGAAGAGATGCTCAGTGGATAACGTGCTTGTTGTGCAAGTGTGAGTACCTGAGTGTGGATCCCAGAGCCCGTGTAAGGCCAGGCGTGATGGTGGGAGACTCCGTATTCCCGGTGCTCCGACAGTGAGCGGAGGAGGAGCCCGTGTAAGGCCAGATGGTGGAGAAGGCATTCCCGTTGCAGGAGTGAGTGGAGCCAGGAGGCCAGCTTGGGGGTCACCTAGCCTGGAGAACACAGTAGTGAACAAGAAACTGCCTCCAACAGGGCGGAAGGCCAACAACTGATTGTCCTCTGACCTCCACCCATGTGTTGTGGGATGTATATACCCAATTATTCTTTTTTTTTTCTCTCTCTCTCTCTCACACACACTAAATAAGGTGGAGAGCAACTGAGAAAGATACCCGATATTGATCTCTGGCTTCCACATGTACATGCACACCCCTCCCACATGTATAAACACGTATACACACATGCACACCACACATACCAATACCACGTGGTACCCACCTGGTGTGACCCAAGCACTTGGGAGGCTGAGGCAAGAGGATTTCAAGGTTGAAGGCAGCTTGAGCTGTGTTACATAGTGAGACCCTGTCTCAAAAAACAACCCTTCCCTCAAATTCCAAACACAGAGCTGGAATTATTCTCTGGAGCGTTCTCAGAGCAAGTTCCTGATTGAACTTAGTCCTAAAACAAAGTCTGATATCAGCTTCGCAGTAACTTGAACCGTCTGCCAAGCCCCTTGCACAGATGTGAGTGTGGGCAGTGTTTGGCACTTCCTTCTGGCTCTCCAAGCTGTAGGAGAGAAGGGAGGAGAGGGTAATACTGCAGGCAAGGACTGGTCCTCAGGGTGAAGGGTGGGAGGCAGTTGTTGGCTTGTTGTGTTCTAGGACCCAGTGAGTGAAACGTGGGGGTGATGTCACACGGGAGTTCTCATAGGTGGGGAGGGGCACTGGGGTGAGTGCCGTGAGAAAAAAGCCAGAGGAGGAACACATGCGGAAAGGCATGCTGGCCCCCAGGCTTGGCTGAGCCGCTCTGTTTCCATACAGAACCCCAGAATCATGGTGGATGTGAAGGTCTACTGCAAGCCTGGAAAAGGAGCTGCTAGGATGTTCCAGAATTGGCTCTCACTCTAGTCTGAGCTCTTGCAGGGACACCCCTGTGATGTTTCACAGACACTGAGGGTGTTGGCATGCCACTCTGAAGCCAAGGGAGCTGTACCAAAAAGGGTTAACCTTTAAAAACCCAGCACTGGAACCACAGGCCCTAGGTTCAAATCCTGCTTCCACCATTGATTTACTTGGTATCTCAGTATCTTACTTTTTTGGTCTCACTCTAGCCCAGGCTGACCTGGAGCTCTGTAGTCCCAGGTTGGTCTCAAACTCATGGCAATCTTCCTACTTCAGCCTCCTGAGTGCTCAGATTAAAGTCATGTGCCACTATACCCAACTTGCTTTACTTAAAAAAAAATAGTTTGGGCTGGAGAGATGGCTTAGTGGTTAAGGGACATGCCTGCAAAGCCTAAGGACCCCAGTTTGAGTCTCCAGGTCCTACGTAAGTCAGATGCACAAGGGGGTGCACACATCTGGAGTTTGTTTTCAGTGGCTAGAGGCCCTGGTGTGCCCATTCTCACTCTCCCCCTCTCTCTTTACCTCTCTCTGTCTCTAATAAATAAATAAATAAAAAAATAAAAATAAAAATATTTTTTATTTATTTGCAAGCAGAGAGAGGGAAAGAATGAGAAAGAGAGAAGGAATGGGCACACCAAGGCCTCTTGCCACTGCAAATGAATTCCAGATGCATGTGCCACTTTGTACATCTGGCTTTATGTGGATACTGGGGAATTGAACTCGGGCCATCAAACTTTGCTAGCAAGTGCCTTTAATTACTGAGCCATATATCCAGCCCTTGCCTTACTCTCTCTTTTTTTTTTTTTTTTTTTTGAGGTAGGGTTTCACTCTAGTCCAGGCTGACCTGGAATTCACTATGTAGTCTCAGGGTGTCCTTGAACTCATGGTAATCCTCCTACCTTTGCCTCCTGAGTCCTGGGATTAAAGGTGTGTGCCACCATGCCTGGCCTTGTCTTATTTTTTTTTGGTCTTTCTTTTCTTTTCTTTCTTTCTTTTCTTTTTTCTTTCTTTCTTTCTTTTTTTTTTTTTTTTTTTTTTTGGGATAGCGGCTCATGTATCCCAGGCTGGCCTGGAATTTGTTATGTATTCAAGGAGACTTTGAACTCATCCTCCTGCTGCCACCGCCCAAGTGCTGGGACTGCAGGCACGCACCCCCACATCCTGGTTTTGTACCTGGCTCCCAAAGAGCTGCGTGCTGGGCAATGGGTATTTCAGTACCATGGGCACTCTGGGCAAAGGCACTCTTGTCTAGCTGATGGTTTCTGCCTGGCTCATCTGAAATGTCGGCCTTCTTCTTTTTAGGGTGTTTCTACCTTGGGTGTCAGAAGGACTCACCCTACAGCCTGGGCAAGGTGCCTGATGGGATGTCTGAGAGAGTGGAGGCTGTTTGGGACAGGACTCCCCTCCCTCCATTTTACCTGGCTCTGGAGTGTGTTGGCTTCTAAGGGCACACATCACTAGTTTTGGAGTGTCTCATGGAGGATTCACAGACCCAGGGGATGGAGCAGGACACACACACAGGAATGCAAAAGGCCAGCTCAGAATGGGGCAATTCTGAGAGCTGGCTATTCTCTCCACAGGACTTCACTGGAGCCACACTGTCACTTGGCTCGGTCCCCTTCCCTGCCCTACTTTCCCTGTTCCTCACTGGTTTCTCCTGGTAGCATCTTGAGATGAGTCACTTGTACGTGACAACTGGTCTTACTGGCAATTTCTGTTAAAGCTGGCCTGAGGCAGTGCCCAAGGCTGCCCACTGAGACAGATCCCCCACTGGTTAGGTCTGGTCGCTTCTAGCAGTTTCTGGAGTACCTTAGGGCTTTCCTTTTCTTGTGGCTTTGTCCCAGACTTGGTTTTCTGATCCCCTTGCCAAGCCACACATTTCTGAGGGCTGGGATCTCACCGGACTTGTTCACACAGGGTCTCCACCTACCATAACTGCCATCATCCAAGCGAGGCGCACACAAACCTTCCCCCTCTGTATTGGATCACGGGCTTGATCGCTATAACAAACACTCACACAACCGAGGCCTACATATGGCTTTATTTCTCTTTCTCATAATGGTCCAGGTGATTCTATAGTGTTGGGACCTCAAATTCTTTCTTGTTGCCTTGGCACCTTGAAAGACAGAAGACGCACTCAAGAGGCTGAGAGAGGAGGATGCCTTGAGTTTAAGACCAGCTTGGCCTACAGAATGAGTTCCAGGTCAGCCTGGGCTAGAGGGAGCCTACCTCAAAAAAACAAGGTGGTATATAGTTAGTATTCATCTCTTGGTCTATTATGGCTGTCATTACACCTGCACTCCATGCCAGCCATAGGAAAGAGAGAAGCAGGGCATTCTTCATTCTTTAATAGCCGTAATTCAGAAATTGCAATCACTTCTGCTCCCATCTCCTGGGTTGTGATGGAATTCACAGAGGGCACTTCTTGGTGAAAGGAAAGGAGGCTGGGAATGTAACTAGCCGAGTAGCCATAGACTAGGGTAAAAGCCGGGGTTTGAGTGCTTAAAAGGAAGCAGGTGATGCCAGTTCGTGTTGTATCCTCTTGTTCTGGTGAGGACAAGCTTATCACTGTGGAGATGGTGAGCCGGAGCTCAGGGGTTCAACAGAACTAGGGCTGGTTCCTCACTCTTATCTGATATGGCTGCTTGTGCTAACTTAAAAGTGCCCCTCGTGTGTCAGGGCCACAGTTATGAATGCAATTCGATGTGACCCAGGCACAGGACATAGAGACACAGGGGGTGGGTTAGAGCAGAAGGAGCCAGAAGAGGATAGCAGGAAGCAAGGTAGAAGGCAGGCTTCCCAGTGCCACCTGCCACAGGTGACCCATTTCCTGCCACCATCGCTCCCTCCCTCCTTTGCCCTAATTCTCCATCATTCAGAAGGGCCACCACCCCCATGACTTGGCTGTGCTCCAGAGTATGCAGAGAGAATGCTGCACTCTGTTACCCTCCCCCCCAACAAGCCATGGCGTCTGTCGCATTCACAGGTTCTGGTTGTTTTCAGTTTAGCTCTAACAGTTTCTAGCATCTGTATAAGATGATGTGTCATCTTAAAATGTGCCTGTTGTTGTTAAAAATCACTTAGCACAAAGACAATCACAAAAGTTAAGGTCATCTGCCCTGGCAAGGCCTCCCTACCTAGGAGAAACAGTGGTCACACGACTTTCTGGCAGCTGCTGTCAACAGTCCTCACTCTGACCTTATGTTCAAAATAACATGTTTGCAAAACAAACAGCCTGGCACCCCTAACTGGTCACTCGGCATGCAAGGGTGGGTAGCTGAGATTGTTTTCTTCACTGATCCCCTCTGAAGCAACTGCACTCCGGGCTGGAGAGATGGCACGGTGGGGTAAAGTGCTTGCTGTGCCAGCAGGAAGACCTGAGTTCAGATCTCAAACACCCACATATAAGCCAGGCATATGTGGCATGTGCCTGTAATCCCAGTGCCGGAGAAGCAGAGACAGGAGGATTCCTAGGGCTTGCTGACTAACTAGTCTAGCCAAATTAGGTCAGCTCTAGGTTCAGTGAGATATCCTATCTCAAAAAGTAAGGTGAGGAGGGTTAAGGAAGACACCTGACGTCAACCTCTGGTCTGCGTGCGTGCACACACGTGCCCACACACTACAGAAACACACACATATATATGTACTCACCCCCTCCCCACACATGTCAAACAAAGTAATATTGCTCTAAGGGGTGGTTACTGATGGGTAAAGACACATCACATGACCCATAGGGTGTTAGTCCATAGGATGACTGGTAGCCTATGAAAGAAAGGGTGAGGGACTTCTGCCCAATAGGAACAATGAGGATAATCTTAGCCAATCAGATTCATTCCCACTAAAATTTGAATAGAAAATGTACCAGACACTGTTGAAAGCATGATAACACAAAAGAGGGCAAAAAAACCTGAGAACTAAAATTCCCAGAAAAAGTTATACCTATGTTAAAGATTCCAAAAGGTTCATTGATTGATTAGAATTTTGTGATCATTAGTTTGGTGTGGTGGTGCACACCTTTAGTCCCAGCACTGGAGAAACTGAGGTAGGAGGATACTGTGAGTTTAAGGCCAGCTTGGGCTACAGAATGAGTTCCAGGTCAGCTTGGGCTATAGTGAGACCTTACCTCAAAAAAAAAAAAAAAAAAAAAAAAAAAAAAAAAAAAAAAAAGTAGTAATGTTGCAGATCCAGAGCTAAATTATCTTCTGTTACCTTCAGTCCTCTTTTTTGTTGTTGTTGTTACCTTCAGTCCTCACTGCCCACCTCTGTGTCTGGCTCAAAATCTTGTGACCACAGGTCAGGTAAAACCTTTTGGAATGTATTAGATTGGCAGGTGACTAGCTTCCACCAACCCAAAGGCTAAGAATGTCATCTGAGGCCTGTAGCAGATTCCTCTACTTTGCTCTCCCACCTACCTGATGTTCCCTCTATGTGTTTGAAAAATGCCTGTAACTATAATAACTTCATAAAACTGTTTCTACATTGGAACATGTTACTCAGGGCAACCTGAATCCTTGTTTCTGGGCTATAGTCGCTCATATTAGGTTTAAGAATAAACTCTCTTATTCCCTTTGATATGAGAACTTTGCTTTTTAAAAAAATATATGACCTCACTTAAAGAATTAAAAAATATTTTATTTATTGGAGAGAGAGAAAGAAGCAGATAAATGGACAGAGAGAGAGAGAGAGAGAGAGAGAGAGAGAGAGAGAGAGGGAGAGAATGGGCACACGAGGGCCTAGCCACTGCAAACGAACTCCAGACATATGCACCACTTTGTGCATCTAGCTTTATGTGGGTACTGGGGAACTGAACCTAGGTCTTTACGCTTTGCAGGCAAGCGCCTTAACCACTAAGCAACCTCTCCAGCCCAAGAGCTTTGTTTTGTGTTGTTGATGGAACAAACAACCAAACGAAGGAGCACGAGGCCTTGGATGTCTCTGTGGACCTGGTACCACTACCTCTCTGGAATTTCCCCCATTAAACGACCCAGCAATTTTCCTTCTGTCGAAACAGGTTTCCGCCACTAACAAGGTTTGGGGTTTTAGGTGGTGTGGTTTGATCGGGCTAGAAGCTTGTTTCCTTGAGTCTCCATTCCCACCAAGCAATGTCCACGGCTAGAGAGAGGCCCAAGAGAACGGCATTCATCTCCAGGCCTGGCTGTCCCCAGGCCTCCTGGGTCTTGTCGCTGGAGGACGAGATCCGGCTCGCCGAGGCTAATGCAGCATTACCCACCGTAGATTGATTGCACTTGGTACGTTCCGGGCAAACTATGGAGATGGGTGTGCAGCTGTTCGGCGGCGCTGCAATCCGGGGCTAGCCCGCCCGCCCGCCCGCCGGCCTCCCGTGTTAGATTGGATGCACTTCCTCCCAGGTCCCTGCGGGCCGCTTGAAGCAGCCTTCCCAGGGTGGAACTGGGTCCCGGGCCGGGCTCCGGCACGCACGCCTGCGCAGGCGCGATCGTGGACTAGCGGGTGGGCGGGGCCCCGCGGCCCTCGGTGGGTGTGGTGCCCGGCGGCCGCCCGTGTGCAGTGCAGCGAGGGCCCGTGTCGTGGCAACTCCGAGGCCCGCGAGGCGGGACGCCCACCTCGTGGCGGAGGGTCGGCGCGGCCCGCTCGGGACCCGGACGCGGGAGGGGAAGCACATCCGGCGGGGGCGGGCCTCGCGGATCCCGGAAGTGTGGGTGCGGCTGCGGCTGCGGCGTGTCGGCGGCGGCCCGGGCAGGTGAGCCGGGGCTGGGGAGGGTCCCGGGCGGGCGGGCGGGCGGCGGAGGGGGCGGTGCCGGCCGCGCTCCGGGTGGCCCCCGCCCGCCACCTCCCCCGGCGGACGCGATTGGGCGCGAGGGGCGCGTGACTCGCTGCCGGCCGGCCGGCGCCCGCCGAGGGAGCCCGGCAGGGGAAGGGGGAGGCCGGCTGTCCCCGCCCCGGCTTCCCCTTCAGCTGTCGCCGCGCTGCCCTCGCCCCCTGTGGCAGCGGCTTGCGGCCACACTTCTGGTGTCCTTAGAGCCCATTGTACGTATGGAGAAACTGAGGCCTAAGAGTGAGACTAGCCATCGCGCCTACGGGAGGCGGGTGGCCTGAGTGAGTCTGGAGGGACTTGATGATGGCCTGTGTCTTCTCCCCAGGGTCCGTACTCGAACACTGTTACTCCTGGGCTTCCTAGGTAGAAAGGACGGAGGTGCATATAGTCCAAGTATGTTCCTGGTTCAGCTTCATTTCCTCCTCACAGCCCGTGAAAGGGTCGAGCAGGGGAAAGGCATTCTCCGGATCTGTCATCTGAGTTACTGGCAGACTTGACTACACCTCACAGTCCTAACCCTTGCGTACAGGCAGCTTTCTGAGTTGCACCTTGTCACTATTGCTGAGATCATCTATCTGCTCTGAGCCAGGCAGCTCCACAGTGTCCCCGGTCTCCTGTGGTCTCTGCTCCCTTTGCTTCCTGCCTCTTAGCCAGGAGTCCCCACTCAAGATGTGCCACTTCCAGTTCTGTGACTGGCAGCTCTTCAAATGGAGACGGTGGGGACAGAGGGACTTGGGAAGAAAACATTCTTGTCTGGCTGGAGTCCAAAGCTGCTACCCTGGAAAGACCTGAGCTCGGCGTTCTGGGTGGGAATGAGGGTTGCTGGGTGAAATCTTGGAAGCTGAAGTGAGTCTTTGTTCTTGGCGGACATAGTGCCCAGAAAAGCATTTTTTTCCCCTAGATTATCTTGGAAATCTGGCTCAGTGCCTTTGTAATTTCCATTAGGTAGAAAATGTTTGTGATGGTCTGCCTCATGGGGCAATTTCTGGTGACTGTTTTGTGTAGCAATAGCTGATTGCTTGTGTGCCTGCCTGTCATATGCCAAGTGGGTGGTGATCCCAATTTACAGAATTGTAGAGATGTTGGGTAACTTAGATAGTGTCAACCTGTAAGTGGCTGAATTGGGAATTTTTATTTGTATTTATTTATTTGAGAGAGAGAGAGAGAGAGAGAGAGAGAGAGAATGGGCACACCAGGGCCTCCAGCTGCTGCAAACAAGCTCCAGACATTAGAGCTACCTTGTGCATCTGGCTTTTGTGGGTCCTGGGGAATCAAACCTGGATCCTTCGGTTTTGCAGGCAAGTGCCTTAACCACTAAGCCATCTCTCTTAAAAACTGACATGCCTTTAACTCTGTCATATTGTTTCAGATTCTTTAGTTGTCCAAATGGGTTGGAGCTTAAGAATCATCTGTGATGCCTATTACAGAGACAGAGTTGCACCCCTAGAGATTCTTGTGACATTATCTGGAGGGGATCCCAGGGATCTATTTTTAACAAGTGCACTGGGTGATTCTTAGGATTTCCAGGCAAATTTATAGATTTGTGAGGCCCACTGATAGCTTGGAAATAAGATTTTTTTGTTTTGTTTTGTTTTTGAGGTAAGGTCTCACTGTAGCTCAGACTGATCTGGATTTCACTATGTAGTCTCAGGGTGGCCTCGAACCCATGGTGATCCTCCTACCTCTGCCTGCCTAGTGCTAGGATTAAAGGCGTGCTCCACCATGCCTGGCTCAGGAAGTGAGATTTTTTTAAACTCAGGATTCTTGTTTTTTTTTTTTTGTTTTGAAATATGTTAATGTGCCATTGGATGATAAATAGGCATATGTATCATTTCTAGACAATTGGACAGAAGAAGTAGGGTTTTTCCACACTGATCTAGTGAGGTCATTGAAAACCTTGTCTCTTGTTGTGGGGGAATTGTGTTAGTAGTTTCCTCACAGGGTTTGGAGTTTCTGGAAGGTTCTCCGTTGTCTCAGGACAGCTGTTCTGTAACACAGAGGTTTCTGTAATGGCAACAGTCTTTTAGGGTTGCTGACTTTAAAAGGTATGCTCACTTATCAAGTGCTCCCTCCATTCTCACCTCTGTATCTGTTTTGAATGACTGAGTGAATATCAAAGCAGGTCTTGATTTTTTAGCCTGGGCTGGCAAGTGAGGCTCCTGAAGCTTAGGATGGGTTGGGAAAAGGGAAAAGGGGGAGTCTCCACCATGAATTTCAGACAGATAACTCCAGCAAGAGAGGTCTGCACGTCAAATTTGTCAGGTCCCTCCTCATCAGTATACAAGTAGTATTAACTTTATTCTCCTGTCCAATAGGCATTGACTTGTAATTCAGTTTCTCTGTGAACAAAATATTTACTTTGCATGATTTGAATTGTTATAAGTTTACTGCGACTCGTGTTATGTCCCAGGAAATGGTGTGTCTTGGTAAATGTTCTGTGAGCACTTAATATGAAAGTGTATTCTGGCTGGGCGTGGTGACATCACTGCTTTAGCCCTAGCACTTGGGAGGCAAAGGTAGGAGCATCACAATGAGTTCAAGGCCACTCTGAGACTATATAGTGAATTCCAGGTCAGCTTGGGCTAGATAGAGCGAGATCCTACTTCAAAAACCAAAAGCACACCAAAACAAAAAATGCATTCTGCTTATGTTGGGTGGAATGTTCTGTAAATTTCAATCAAGTCAGTTGGTAGTATTGCTCTTCTGTGTCCTTAGTTTTTATTGTTCTATCAGTTATTGAGCGAGGAGCATTGCAACTGTCACTAAACTGATAAGGACTATGTAAGCGGTTCTGAATTTGGGGTGTGGGGAGTCCTTCATTCTTAGTGTCATAGCTGTAGCCCAGACCCAGTATGTAGTGTTAACACCTCCTAATCTATGATGTGGGGACCCTCAGCTCTTAGTGTTACAGTATTCTCACAGTCTTTCTTGAACTCTTCCATCAGCTGGGGCTTATAGCTGGTCCTCAAGCTCAGCTACTTTTTGTAGTCTCTGCTCTGCATTGTCCTTCATGTCCATAGTCTCTACTGTCCTCTCCTGTCTCTCATCATCTCAGCCCCTTCCTCGTCTTTCATCTCTCTGCTATTCTTAGTCTCCATTCCTGGCTTCTGCCACCCTCTTTGCTGCTGCTGGAGAGATGGTTCAACTGTTAAAGGTGCTTGCTTGCAAACCCTGCTGGCCTGGGTTCAGCTCTCTAGTACCCATGTAAAGGCAGATGCACAAAGTGGCACATGTTACTAGAGTTCATTTGCAGTGGCAAGAGTTTCTGGTGTGCCTCTGCCTGCCTGCCCATCCATCCATCTATCTATCTATCTATCTATCTATCTATCTATCTATTAATCAATCATATATTAATCAGTCATATCTATCTATCTATATCTATCTACCCACCTGTCTGTCTATCTACCATCTACCTACCTATCTACCCACCCGTCTGTCTGTCTGTCTGTCTATCTATCTATCTATCTATCTATCTATCTATCTATCTATCTATCATTTATCTAACATCCATCCATCTATCTCCTATCTATCCATCCATCCTAGCTCTATCTCTTTCTTTCTAAAAAAGAAAAAAAGACATGGTAATTCCTCAAAAAAAAAAATTAAAACTACTGTATGACCCAGTAATTCTGCTTGTGGGTATATACTCAGAAGAAGTTAGAGCAGGCATCCAAGTAGTTATCTATGTATGTACATAGCATCATTATTTATAATACCCCAAGGATGCAAGCAAGCCAGGTGTACATTTATAGATGGATGAATAAAGAAAATGTGCACACATCACATGGAAGGGAAGTTTGGCACTTGCTACAACATAGATGAACCTTAAAGACATTCTTAGTGACAGATGCCACTCACAAAAGCACAAAAATTATAGTATTCTCTCTCTTTTATACAAAGTCTCACTGCAGCCCAGACTCATCTTGAACTCATGGCAGTCCTCCCGCTTCATCCAGAGTGTTGGAATTATGAGTCACCATGCCAACTATATAATTCTTTTCTTCTTCTTTTGTTTGTTTTTCAAGGTAGGATCTTATTTTTATTTTATTTTTAAAATATTTTATTTATTTATTTATTTGAGAGAGAGAGAGAGAGAGAGAGAGAGAGAAAGAGACAGAAAGAAAGAGAGAATGGGTGCGCCAGGGTCTCTAGCCACTGCAAACGAACTCCAGATACGTGCCCCCCCCTTGTGCATCTGGCTTATGTGGGTACTGGGGTCTTTAGGCTTTGCGGGCAAATACCTTAACTGCGAAGCCATTCCCCCAGCCCTATTTTATTTTATTTTTTATTTGACAGTGACAGACAGAGAGAAAGAGGCAGAGAGAGAGAGAGAGGGAGGGAGAGAGAATGGGTACACCGTGGCCTCTAGCCACTGAAAATGAACTCCAGATGCATGTGCTACCTTGTGCATGTGGCTTACGTGGGTACTAGGGAATTGAGCCTTGAACTGGGGTCCTTAGGCTTCACAGGCAAGTGCTTAACTGCTAAGCCATCTCTACAGCCCATTGAGGGTAGGGTCTTAATCTAGCCCAGGCTGACCTGGAACTCACCTTGTAGTCTCAGGCTGGCCTCAAACTCACAGCAATCCTCCTACGTCTGCTTCCCAAGTGCTGGGATTAAAGGTGTGCACCACTATGCCTGGCCCAACTATATAATTTTTACATGAGGTTACATGAGTCAGCTTCATAGCAGTTTGATCATATTATGTTGTGGTATAGTTTTCTTCCTGATTCTCATTTTGGGATTTATTGTTTTTTTGGGTCTGTGGGTTTATAGATTCCATTTTTCTTCCAGTAATTCTTCAAATATATTTCCATTCCCCACTCTCTCTTTCTGTTTCTGTTGTATGTATGTAAGAGAGTTTGCAGTTGTCCCACAGCTTTCTGATTCATTTTCTTCCCAGTCTTATTTCTGTCTGTGGTTTGTTAGTTTCCTTCTGGTGATGTGTCTTCAAATTACTATTCTTTTCTTCTGCATGTCTAATCTGATTTTCTTACCCAGTATACATTTAAAAATATTTATTTGAGAGAGATATAGAGAGAATATGGGCATGCCAGGGTCTCTAGCCACTGCAAATGAACTCCAGATGCATGTGCCACATTCTTCATCTGGCTTTACATGGTTATAGGGGAATCCTTAGGCTTTGCAGGCAAGCATCTTAACTGCTAAACCCATCTTTCCAGCCCCCCCCCAGTATATATTTTACCTCATACATTGTAGTTTTTAACCTCTACATAAAAAAGTACTCAACAGCAAGTGCTCAACCTTTTAGAATCTTAAACATACGGATCTAGTTACAGTAACTAGTTCTTCTTTTTAAATTCTTTAAAATTTATTTGCAAGCAGAAAGAGAGAGGGGCGGGGATAGAGAGAGAAGTATGGGTGCTGTCAGGCCCTCTTGCTGCTGCAGATGAACTCCAGCTGCATGTGCCACTTTGTACATCTGGCTTTATGTGGGTGTTGTAGTTACTTTCTCATTGCTGGGATAAATACCTGACCAGAAGCAGCTTATGGGAGAAAAGAGTTTATTTCCGGCTTGCAGAATCCAGGGGAAGCATCATCATGGTGGAAGAAGCTGGTTCACTTCAGCATCTTCAGTAGAGAGGCACCACCAACAGCCAGCAAACACGAACAGCCAGAGAGCAAACTTTTCTCTCTACATACCTACTAAGGCTGGACTCTCCCAGTGGCATCTCCAGCAGGATGCTGGAGACTTAATTAGGAAGCTTAACCTTAATCAAAAATCCCTGGGCTGGGGCTGGAGAGATGGCTTAGCAGTTAAGGCACATGCCTGCAAAGCCCAAGGACCCCGGTTCGATTCTCCAGGTCCCACCTAAGCCAGATGCACAAGAGAGCACACGCGTCTGGAGTGTTTGCAGTGGCTAGAGGCCCTGGCATGCCCATTTTCACTCTCCCTCTCTCTCTTTCCCTTTCTCTGTCTCTAATAAATAAGTAATAAATAGAAATATAATCTTAAAAACAAAAACAAAAAATCCCTGGGCTGTCTGGGTGTGTGGCACACACCTTTAATCCCAGCACTCAGGAGGCAGAGGTAGGAGGATTACTGTGAGTTTGAGGCCAACCTGAGACCACATAGTGAATTCCAGGTCAGCCTGGGCTAGATCAAGACCCTACCTCAAAAAAAAACAAACAAATAAATGAACAAAAAAATCCCTGGGCTAGAGAGATGGCTTAGGGGTTAAGGCCCTCGCTTGCAAAGCCTGATGGCTTGGGTTCAGTTCCCCAGTTACCACATAAAGCCAGATGCACAGAGTAGCACATGCATCGGGTGTTCCTTTACAGTGGCAAGAGGCCCTGGCATGACCATTCTCTTTTTCCTGTCTCTCCTCCCATTTTTCCCCCTCCTCTGTCTCTCTTTGCAAATAAATAAAAATACTTTTTAAGGAATCCCTGAGGCTGTGGGGATATATATTCTCCTTCAAACCACCACAAAGGGTACTAGAGAATCAAACTTAGGCTGGCAGGCCTTGCAAGCAAGCTATCTTCCCAATCTGTGTAGTAACCATTTCAATATCCTTAACTTATTATCTATATAATTTCTGGGTTTTTGATCATTACAGGTCCTGTTTTATTCTTCCTGTGTTTGATGCGTTGATGTCAGATGTTGTGAATTTTATCTTGTTAGGTGCAGATTTTTTTTTTTATTTGTGTAAATATTCTTGGGATTGTTTGGACAGTATAAAGTTACTTGGAAACAGTTTGAGTTTCTAAAGGCTGTTCCTAAGCTTTGGTTGGTGGAACCAGAACAGCCTTGAGACCAGTACTGAATGGAGGTAGTGCTTTCTGTAGTGCTCTACCAGTGTTCTGTAAACATGTGTCCTGGCCATGCTAATCATACTGACTAGACTGACCAGTGTGTGCTGAGACCCAGAGGGGACCTTTCCAGGCTTCTGGCATCCCCTCTCAGTGGAGCTTTTGCACCCCCACTCTCTGCCCTGTGGATGCTGGTTGTTTTGGCCTTCCTGGACTCCTGAATCCCTCTTCCCAACTCCCCATGCCATATCTGTAGACTGTATAGGTAGTAAATTGAGGGAAATTAGAATTCACCTTGTATGTTTCCATCTCCAGAATTACTCTTCTGGGCTGCTTGATGTCCAGTGTTTAAAAGCTGTTCTTTCATTTATTGCTTCTGGCTTTTGAGTACTTTGAGGTTGGGAGAGTGAGTCTGGTCCCTGTTCCTTCACATTGGCACAAGCAGATGTTCTTGTCTAGTGAGCATTCATTGGGTACCTGGCATATGTTTAACAGTGACCTAGGTGCCAGGATGCAGGACTGAATGAGAAACAGGGAGCTTATATTCTTACTGTAGAAACATTCTGATTTTCTTTCTTTCTTTTTCTTTTTTCTTTTTTGAGGTAGATTCTCACTCTAGCCCAGGCTGATCTGGTATTCACTATGTAGTCTCAGGGTGGCCTTGAACTCACAGTGATCCTTTTACCTCAGCCTCCTCAGCATACATGTGGAGGCAGAGGAAAAGACTGTGTAATGCATGTGAAGTATGGTGTATGCTGGGATTAAAGATGTGCACCACCACACCTGGCCCTGATTATTATTATTATTATTATTATTATTATTATTATTATTATTATTATTTTGAGGTAGACTCTTGCTCCAGCCAGGCTGACCTGGAATTCACTATGTAGTCTCAGGGTGGCCTTGAACTCACGGCGATCCTCCTACCTCTGCCTCCCGAGTGCTGGGATTAAAGGTGTGCACCACCATGCCTGGCCCCTAATTCCTTAATACTAAATGCCACATGGTATTTACAGAGAACCATGGGAGGGTATGGATTCTTTGGAGGAATGATCAAGGCAAGCTTCACAGAGATGCTGATATTTGAGGGATTTTCAGGGAAAGTAGGAAAGTACTATCTCAGGCAGAGGGAATGGGGGATTGCAAAAGTAGGGCCATGTGTTCTGCGATTTCCTTAAGGGCAGGAGCTCTGTCTTACTTCCCTGCGTAGGTAATTATTTGTCAGTGACTGGAAGCATGCTCCAGTGCTGGAAGAAGAAGGTTTAACAGAAGGACTTGGGATGGGGTGGTGGAGAGAGAGCCTGCTGGACAGGGAAGTTCAGGGTCAACTCCTTGTATACCAAGCCAGGGATCACAAATGTTGAAACACAACACCAAGGCACTGGGGATCCACAGAAAGTTTTCAAGCAGGGCATGAGAACTCTGAGTATCTGTTAAACATTCCTGATTACACATATGGAAGAGAGTTGGGCAGGGCTGTCTCTTAGAACTAGGCAGGCATCTTTTGGAGAGGCAGCTTGGTATATGCATCCAGTTCAATGATGAAGCAACATCCAGAGAGTTCAGTGCTACCAGTGGCCAACTACCTCTACCTGTGTGATAATGGCTTCCATGGTTTCCTGTTTGAGTCACAAGTGGGTAGAAGGAGGCTCTGACTCCATGTGATACATATGAAGTATGTAGTATGCCTGCACACATACATGTGGAGGCAGAGGAGAAAGCTGTGTGATGCATGTGAAATATGGAGTATGCATGCACACACACATGTGGAGGCAGAGGAGAAAGCTGTGTGATGCATGTGAAGTATGGAGTATGCATGCACACACACACGTGGAGGCAGAGGAGAAAGCTGTGTGATGCATGTGAAGTATGGAGTATGCATGCATGTGTGATGCACACGTGGGAGGCAGAGGAGAAAGCTGTGTGATGCATGTGAAGTATGGAGTATGCATGCGTGCACACACGTGGAGGCAGAGGAGAAAGCTGTGTGATGCATGTGAAGTATGGAGTATGCATGTGTGCACACACGTGGAGGCAGAGGAGAAAGCTGTGTGATGCATGTGAAGTATGGAGTATGCATGTGTGCACACACGTGGAGGCAGAGGAGAAAGCTGTGTGATGCATGTGAAGTATGGAGTATGCATGCGTGCACACACGTGGAGGCAGAGGAGAAAGCTGTGTGATGCATGTGAAGTATGGAGTATGCATGTGTGCACACACGTGGAGGCAGAGGAGAAAGCTGTGTGATGCATGTGAAGTATGGAGTATGCATGCACGCATCGTGGAGGCACACATGGATGGCAGAGGAGAAAGCTGTGTGATGCAGGTGAAGTATGGGTATGCATGCATGCACACACGTGGAGGCAGAGGGAAAGCTGATGTGATGCATGAAGTATGGGTATGCATGCACACGTGGAGGCAGAGGAGAAAGCTGTGTGATGCATGTGAAGTATGGAGTATGCATGCGCGCACACACGTGGAGGCAGAGGAGAAAGCTGTGTGATGCATGTGAAGTATGGAGTATGCATGCACACACACATGGAGGCAGAGGAGAAAGCTGTGTGATGCATGTGAAATATGGAGTATGCATGCACACACACATGTGGAGGCAGAGGAGAAAGCTGTGTGATGCATGTGAAGTATGGAGTATGCATGCACACACACATGTGGAGGCAGAGGAGAAAGCCAGATGCCCTCCTTTATTGCTCATCACATTTCCTTGAGACAGCTTCTCCCTCAGCTTGGAGCTGCTGTTTTCAGTTAGAGATCCCCAGTGACTCCCCAGTTCCCCATCCTTCTCTTGGTTCTGCAGAGTTAGGGTTATAGATGTGCATGGTCACACCCAGCTTTTTTTTTTTTTTTTTTTTCTCCAGGTAGGGTCTTACTGTAGCTCAGGCTGATCTGGAATTTACTATGTAGTCTCAGGGTGGCCTTGAACTCACAGTGATCCTCCTACCTCTGCCTCCCGAGTGCTGGGATTAAAGGCGTGCGCCACCATGCCCGGCAACACCCAGCTTTTAACATGGACTTGAACTCAAGCTCTCATGCTTAAGCAGCAAGCACTATTACCTGCCGAGGCATCTGTCTATCAGTTTCAGTCTGAGGTGGCTACAGACCAGCCAGAACATCTGTCTCATCATTGCGGACCAGGTCAGTTCCTGGGGGTTTATCCTGAGTGTGCCTTGGCCTTGACCTTCATCTTGATCCTCCCATAAGCGATGATGGAATCTGCCTGCTTAGCTTGCTCTGTGTGGATTAGAAGTGTGGAGTGGGAGAACAGATAGCAGAACATATGTTCGGGTCATTTCTGAGCCGTCTGAGCAGTCAAGACACAGCAGAACATGGAATTCTGTATGAAATCATTACCATTAGTTTTCTTTCATGTCAGAGCCACAGGCCGAGGAAGAGGCCTTGTCAGCTGGCTGACTGTTACTGTCAGGAAGTTTGAAGAATTGGTTGCTTATTAAATCACCTGTTTCTTGGCCATATTGACTGAAACTGAACACTTTGATCTGATAATATTCGGCCATCAGAGTTGCGTCACTCAGTTGACGGATGCTGTCCCTGGAGCAATCTGAAGCTCCTGTCCCTCAGAGTTCACATGGGAAGTGCTCGAGTTGCAGAGGTATGAGCCACCAGCTGTGCTAGCTTTGCCACTGTGATAAAAATTACTGTCATTTGCTGAGCCCTACCTGAGACTCTGATATTAGACCTTTAGGCATTAACTCATTCATCTTTACCAAACCCCCCTCTTAGAGAAGGCATGGAGAAGTCACATTACCTGCCCAAGCTCCCCAGCCAGTAAGTGACCAAGCTCCAGGGCTCTTGGCCTTCCAGATGCTGGGTGTGGCCCACAGAACCACCATCTAGGGGAAGCACAGCTCCTGTATCCCTGGCTGAGAACAGTAAGTCGCCTGAGCATTGGTAAAGGGGTGCACTAGTGTTTGTTGAGGACTGTGGAATGCTGGGTTCTGAACACAGTCTAACAGG
Source organism: Orientallactaga sibirica (assembly GCA_036365145.1). Lineage (NCBI taxonomy): Eukaryota > Metazoa > Chordata > Mammalia > Rodentia > Dipodidae > Orientallactaga > Orientallactaga sibirica. The sequence goes on from JAEOAD010001269.1 coordinate 1,011,277, forward strand.
CCTTGATCGTCAGTGGCTAGCTGAAAGCTGTACTAGCAGCCCTGTGGCACTTACCTTCTCATTGCTGGGACAGAACACCCAACCAGAAGCAGCTTATGGGAGGAAAGGATTTATTTGGCTTACAGTTTCATCATGGTGGGGAAGACATGACGAGACAGGCAGCTGGGGCCTCACGTCTTGTCACAGCAGCAGGAGGGAAGCAGTCTGAGTGAGCGAGCTAGCACTGACAAGTGGGGCTGGGCTCATAAGTCTCAAGGTTCACCCCGAGTGACACTCTTTCTCCACCACTTTCCCAAATTGTCACCCACTTGGGGTCCAGGTATTCAAAACATAGGAGGCTTAATCGCAACACTTGACGCTATAGAGGGCATTTACATTCCAACCACCACAGACCCTTTATTAAGTTTGTCCTTAAATGCAGACACTGATTTATGAACAGACGCGATGCAAAGGTGGCATTGGGTATGTGAAGAGTGTTGGTTTCCCGCCAGACCTCCTCAGTGGAACCTATTTCCACCTTTCCTTGTGAGGCTGTGGGAGGAACTTCTCTCAGCCCAAGCTGAGGAAGAGCCCAAGCGGCTCCACATTCAGGATTGCTGGGAGGTTGCAGCCTTGTTCTATCCAGTGAGCCCTGTCACTGAGCCTCAGCCTGTTTCACTGGACGATTCTGTGCTGGGCTCTGGAGAACTGACACACAGGTGGTAAGCCCAGTGTGGCTCCTTCACTCCTTGCCCCACTGGCAAGACAACACATCTGAAAGGGAGTAGAAGAGGGGCCGTGGGCAGGGGTGGCGAGGGTTGGGGTGATCAGATGGGAAGGGCTTAGGACAGTGATGTCCTTGCTGGTAAGAGATGGCTGGTTCTTGGGAAGGCAAAGAGCTGAAGACCCAGAGATGCCTCCTAGCAGGGTAGTGATAAGGAAGAGGCACAGCAGGCAGAAGACCAGTTTGGAGCCCTTGGCAGGGCAGCAATAGAGGATTGCATGTAAGAGACTTGGGAGCAGATTAAACAAAGCTTGGGGATTGATTGGACATCCCAGGGTCAGGGCCATTACTCATATGTCTGAGCTGGCCTGCTGGGCAGTTGGGATGACTGTGAGAAACCGAGGTGGCTAATGTCTGGTTTGGAGGGAAGAGAAACTGGAATTGGGCTATCAGGAATGCAGGTGAGATTTAGCAGGTTCGGGAGTGGTCTACGTAGCACACAGGTGGGGGTCATCAAAGGAAAGTAAGGAGCCTGTGGGGTGTGGTGGGGGGGACTTAACTTCTGCTGCTGGAGCACCCAGCCAACAGGTGAGTTTTTAAATGGATCCAAGGATCAGTAGGCTGCTAGGTAAATAGTTACGTAACGGTGGCAGTTTCTCCATGAGATCTTATCGTGAGAGATTACATTCCCCGCCCTATGTGTCTATATACGTTTGCTGTTTTTTTTTTTTCTTTCTGAGTGTGGATTCTGTTTGCATTAATTTAGAGCCTGTTCAAGAAAGCCACACCCACTGCTTTCTTCTGGACTCAACTCAGTTTGGAGTTTTCTGACATGTACCTAGCTGGTGGCTTGGCAAGGTTGATAGGCAGCGTTTTGTCATTGATAGGTGTGAGGGTTGGATTATCACAACCCATTGCCTGCCTAAGCAGGTCTGTATCCCAGTCATATTTCTTTCTTTTTCTTTAAAAAAAATTTCAAGGAGAGAGACAGAGACTATGGGTGTGCCAGGGCCTCTTGCTGCTGCAGATGAGTTCTATATACATGCATCACTTTGGGGAATGGAACCTGGGCTGTCATGGTTCCCAAACAAGTGCCTTTAACCACAGATCCATCATCTCCCTAACCCTCCAGTCAACTTTCCTAGCACCTTTAATGATTGTGTCATTCTTTTTTTTTTTTTATTGAAGTAGGGTTTCTCTCTGGCTCAGGCTGACCTGGAATTCACTCTGTAGTCTCAGGGCGGCCTTGAACTCACTGCGATTCTCCTACCTCTGCCTCCCGAGTGCTGGGATTAAAGGCATGCACCACCACGCCGGCTTGTGTCATTCTTATTAAGTCCTTACATCCTTGTGATGATGGGAGCATCAGCCCCATCTTACAAACCAGAAGCAGAATGAAAAAGGCTGAAGAGGTTGAGTGAAAGGTCAAGCTAAGGATTGAAATCTAGGAATATTTGGCGGTAAAGTCTTCCCAACTCCTTTGCTGCTATGCTAAGAAGTCCCTCCCATTCCCCAACCTAGCATTGCCTAGAAAGAGTGAATAATAGATGTAGGGTGTTGCTTAGTGGTAAAGAACTTGCCTAGGTTTTAAGAGGTCCTGGGTTTCTTCCCTAGTACTATGAAAACAACAATGATCATTTAAAAAACCCAGAGGCTCCCTTTTTGAGCCTATACTTCAACTTTTCAACTTTCAGGCAAGACCAATTCCATGGTGCTTTGGGCCAGGCAGCCACCCCTGATGGTTAGATTCGCTTGTTATCTCCCTGGGAGGCCAGGAATCTTATACTTGGTGTGCAGCTGGACTCATTCTGGGAATGGAAAACTAGACTAGGTCAATAGATATTTCCTCATTAAGCCACAAGATTAGGAAGGTTTCCAAGGCAACAGCAGGTGTTTTTGGCTTAAGGGGTGGGATGGGTCCAATTCCCTGAAACATATGCAGGTTGCTATGGTAGCAGCACCTTCTAGTATTACTGATGGATGCATGGAGATTATAAGAAACTGAGGATTTTACAACTCAGTGTGGTGTGATTTCAGGCTGGAAGCCACTGGAAAATAAGTTTTGGTTATCAATGCTAAGGGAAGGGATCTCGGAGCTGGGCCCACTGAGTCCCATTCCAGGGCAGTTAGGATCTGATAACAGCCTGTGGGATTTTAGGAATTGTGTCTAACCATGACATTATCCCTAAGAGGCAGGGTATGGCATTCAGTGCTTAGCTTGTAAAGCCTATTTAGAGTTCTTGCTTATTGGGCCCATACAACAACCCCCAAGAGGGTTATTGTGGTTCCCCATTTCCTGGGTCAAAGAACTTGGTGGCGGTTTTACAGTGTAGAGCAATGGCGTCAAAGCACAGATCCAGGTCAGCTGTCCCTATCCTATGGAGGACAAGCTGGCACGAACTGGTTAGAAGCAAGGGGCACATGCTATAAGCCAGCTCTGCATTGGTCTACCAGGCTGTATGCTGCCTCGTGGCCTAGAAAGGACTGCATGGTGCTTTCTGGTTCCTTTCTTCATTTGTTCTTGAAAGACTTTTGGCTGGTTGGAACTTTTCCTTTGAGCTGAACAGTGCTGCAAAGACCCTCTGGAGGGAGAACCATCAGTACTGTTGGTGTTGTTTTCATTCCTGTTAAGAACAGATCTGGATGCTGACCTGCCCGTTGAGCTCTACTCAGCACCTCTGCATTCTCACCAAGGGGTTTCTGCAGCCATCTGTGCTGAGGTGTGCCATCACCATAGGCCTTATCTTCCTTTGGGCCCTACTATCTTCAGTACATCATGGTCTCCTTGTTCAAAGCATAAGCAACAGTTTTGTCAAGGTAGAAAGGAAACAATGCTCAGATCAGAAACAGGATCCGGTCACCGGGGTAGATTGCAAGCAAGGCCAAGGCCAACTGGAAGTGTTTCCTCCTTTGCCTTGAGTGCCATGATCCTGTTTCTTCAGTCTGTGTGCCCACCCCATCCCCACTCAGAGCACTGTAGCAAAAGGTGGGGTGCCAGGATGGCTGTTATGCCTTGGGCTTTCCTGTGATCTGTCATCCCTGTAAGCTTAGCCAGCAAGTGTATTACCCACAGCAGTTGGGTGGCCAAAAGTCACAAATAGGACAGTTCACCCAGATCTGGACCCCTGGCCTTCCAGAGGGACCTGGCAGGCCTGGCACAGCTAAACTTATTTTCCAGTGGCTTCCAGCCTGAAATCACACCACACTGAGTTGTAAAATCCTCAGTTTCTTAGAGGAGCCTGGAGCAGTGCCAGGGCTCTCACCAGCATGGTGCTTGGCCTCTAACTCAGCCTGGCCTTTGTAGGTGGCTGCAATTGTGACCTCTGGTGGAATGAAGAGACAAAACAGGGAAGAAAGAAAAAAAGCAAGCCCTTTTTCTTCTCAGGGCTGTTAGGTGGGCAGCTAGGATCCGTTTTTCCTTATGGTGCAAAGACCACAGGCTTGCTCCTGCTTCACTGTCTCACCTTGCTCTAACCCCATCACCTCAGAGTTGATGGGGTCACCTCCAGAAGAGCTCTTGTCCTGCTGTACTTGTGATGGCCTGCCACACTAGCCTCCCCACTCCCCCCTTACCCACCCAGTACTGCTGCGATCTACTGCTCCCTCCCAGCATGAGCACCCCCTCTGGACTTTACCCCTCAGAGCTGTCCCCTGACATCCTGCATCTCCCTGCTTCATTGGGTTTCTCTCATTGTGCCTTTACCTGTGTTCACAATAACTTGCAGATTTTTCCTATTTTTTTGTAGATTTTTCCTTTTATTTCTTCATTCTGTTTCTTTCTACTATTCCTCCTTTTGTGTTTTTTTTTTTTTTTTTGTTGTTGTTTTTGGTTTTTTGAGGTAGGGTCTCACTCTAGCCCAGGCTGACCTGGAATTCACTATGTAGTCTCAGGCTGGCTTCCAACTCACAGCGATCCCTCTACTTCTGCCTCCTGAATGTTGGGATTAAAGGTGTACAGCACCAAACCTGGCTTTTAAAAATGCTATTTATTTATTTTTATGTTATTTTTGAGAGAGAAAGAGGCAGAGAGAGAGAATGTGTGCATCAGGGCCTTTCAGTCACTGTGAATGAACTCTAGATGCGTGTGCCCCCTTGTGTGCATATGCGACATTGCACACTTGCATCACTTTGCATCTGGCTATGTGGAACCTGGAGATTCGAACATGTGTTCTTAGGCTTTGCAGGCAAGTGCCTGAACTGCTAAGCCATCTCTCCAGCCCTTTTTATGCTTTTTCAAAAGCAAATGAAGGGCTTAGGAGATGGCCCAGCAGTTAAAAGCACTTGCTGCTTAACCATGAGGCTCTGTTGGCTGGAGGCTGCCGAGTTCAATTCCTCAGAACTATCTGTAACCTCAGTCTGCATGAGGGCAGAGGTTGAAAACTGGAGAGACCCATCTCAAGGAAATAACGTGGTTGAGCAATAGATAAGGGCACCCAAGCTCTCTGTCCTCTGCATGCACAGTACTCGCATGGCGTGCACATCTGCACACATGTTCCACACCACATGTCACACCACACTATATACACGTATGTGTGCCAACAAAAAGCAAACTAAGTTCCTTGAGAGTGACGGTGTTTTCATATGTGAAGGTTATCAGGCTCAGTCAAAATACAACAAAGGGCTGGAATGATGGCTCAGCAGTTAAGGTGCTTGCCTGCAAAGCCTAAGTATCTGGGTTTGGTGGGTAGAGCTGTAGGGCTGGGCTGGAGACTGCAGCTGTGGCCCAGCAAGGTATCCATGTGTAATTTCTGTGTGCGAAATCTTCAACTGAACTGTGCTTTGCCTGCATTGTGTCACCGAAGCTGTGAAGGAGGTGCTATCATTAGATCTGTCATGCAGATGAAGAAGCTGGAGCTCTGGGAGTATCCATCTGGGTAAGGACGCATAGCTGACAAGTGTCAGGCCCTGGACTCATGGACTTGTTGCTCTGTGTCACTGGAGCCTGTACTCTGTGTGACTTGCTGTCAGCAGAGTTTTTTTTTTTTTTTTTTTTTTTTTTTTTGAGGCAGGATCTCATGTAGCCTAGGCTAGCCTCAAACTTGATATGTAGTTGAGGATGGCCCTGAACTCCTGATCCTCTTGCTTCTATCTCCCAAGTGTTTCACTGCATTGAAGACCCATTGAGTCTTGGGTTCTTTAACTTTCTGTTCTTAAGTTGGGCATGGTGGCACATGCCTTTAATCTCAACACTTAGGGGGCTGAGGTAGGAGGATAGCCCTTGTGTTCAAGACCTGCCTGGGGCCAGAGAGGGAGTTTCAGGTCAGTGTGGACTAGAGTGAGGCCTTGTCTCAAAATAGACTGAAACAAACAAACAAATAAATAAATACGTCATAAAGTGTTGATCTTGCTTGCATTGGGCTCTTGGGTTTGTACAACAGTGTGCCTCCCTAGAATTCCACTCCTTCCTGTGGTCTTCACTGGCCATGGCTCCTCCGCTCCTGCTTTGAGACCAGGGATTTTGGAGTAGCATGAGGTATGGACAAAGTGTAGGCTGGGATTTTTATCTCTGCTGTTGCTGATTGTGACCTCCCTAACCTTTCCGATCCTCCATTTCACACAGAGATTGCTGCCACCTCACTCAGCAGGAGTGGCAGTATAGGTCCCACTGTAGATGCTCAGAAGCCAGTGGCCTTCTCTATGATGTAGCAAGCACAGAACCATCCTTTTACTCAGATCGCCACCTGGACCAGCTGCATCCTGTCCCAAGAGGGGCTGTGGGTTTCTGGCCCCTGCCTCTGCCCACTGACACAGTGAGGCTTGGGTGGGCAGTCACTGGCTAGGTGATGAATGGCCATCCTTGCTAGAAGCTGGGTCACAGTCAGCCCTCAGGAAATAACAGGTCATGAACAGTGATGGTGCCCTGCTTGGGTAGCTTTTTTTTTTTTTTTTTTTGAGAGAGAGAGACACACAGAGAGACAGACAGGGAGAGGAAGACAGATAGAGATAGGCACACCAGCAGTCTCTCAGCTGCTGCAAATGAAATCCAGATGTGTGCCCCCCCTTGTGGTCAAGTGTGGCATTGTGCCCTTGTGTCACTTTGCATCTGGCTAAACGTGGGACCTGGAGATTGGAACCAGTGTTCTTAGGCTTAGGAGGCAGGCGCCTTAACCGCTAAGCCATCTCTCCAGCCCTTGGGTAGCTTTTCTTTAGCAGGGTGACCGACCCTGTAACCCTATCATTTGTTATTTAAACTAGACACTTTTGAGCATGAGAAGGAGGACACCTCAGGCATAAACCAGACTTCCTGGAGAAGGGAACTATCTTCACTGTAACTTTCTCCTCTTGTCTGGGAATGGCCCTGGGGGATGCCATTTCCTTCCTGTTACAGATGGGTACTGTTGTCTGTCAGTCTGGCTCTTGATTCTCCAGTGCCTTCCCTTCATGGCTGGGTTGTCAGCTTGGCCCCCCTTACTCGGCCCCAGGTGAGCTGGGTTGGAATCTTTGGAAACCAGCAACCTTCATGACTAGAAACTCAACATTAGGGTTCTAAAATGTTTATCTGGAAAATATGAGACGATATCCTGCTAGCAGAAAGGAAGAAAGGGGATTCTGGGTGTGTTTGTTTCCTCCTTGTCACCCCTGGGCTGCCTCCTTGGGCCTGTGTGATCTGTCACACAGATGACAAATGGCCCTACAGATAAGGGACATGGAGAGGACTGTGACACTAGCCCAGTAAGCGCACACTCTCTGGCTTGGTTAGTGTCTTTTCCTCCTGACTGACTGAGATGCTGGTTTGATGATTGCTTTCTTCTGTTCCCTGAGCACACTCATAGGACTTCATTTCTGTGACACGTGGAGCGGTCTGTAGTCTCTGAGAATACTCAGGGAAACCTAAGGTTACTGGAGACTAAATATAATTAGCAGGGACACAGTTGGACCCATGGTGTTGAGGTCTGCAAAGCTCCATGGCAGGGAGGGGAGGTGTATTTTTGGTTCAGACAGAAATAGATGCGTGCCAAGGGCAGGATGGTCTCAGCACTTGTAGGGGGCCTAAGACCAAATTTAGTCCCTGTGCTCGCTGCCTTCTCCTCTCTTTGTTTTCCTTTCGTCTCCTCAGGAGCGCCATTAGCACCATGAGGAATTGTGTTGTCTCTGGTTAACAAGTAGCATTCACCATCCTGTTACCCATGGGTGTGGTGGACCCTTGCCCCCCTGTAGAGTGGTGTTACCCTTGGCTCAAGTATTTGTCCCTCAAATTGCTCCCTTTTCACTTGTGTGTCTTTCTGTGTTCACAGGTAAAGATGGAGACGCTGAAAGACAAGACCCTGAAGGAGCTGGAGGAGATGCAGAATGACCCCGAAACCATTGACCGACTGGCCCTGGAGTCCCCTGAGGTAGAAGGAGGCTGGCAAGTGCTTCCTATGGATGCTAGCTTAGCAAGGGCATTAGCCAGATTTGCCTCCCTTTTCTATGGAGTCCACCCTGGCTTGCACCCGGCCACAGGAGCCCCTGATGTTTCAGGTCTAATCTTAGGTTCTTTGGACCCTTAGGGAGTGGCAGGGAGACCAGAGTTACCCATGGTCTGGGACATGCAGGCCTCCCAGGGATCCTCAGAAGTCTGCACACTGTTTCTGCCTGTTTTGGGAGGCAGCAGCGTGAGGCACAGTGGGGTTTGGTACCAACTTTCTCCAAGGGCTTGTGGGACCCTGTGTCTGTGTCTTTAGGTGGTTCTTAGACTTTTAGAAGCTGTTTGTGGCTGATATAGCTTGTCTCTGGAGGATGATGTAGCACAGTGGTAGAATGCTTAGCTGGCATGCACAAGGCCCCTTGTTTAATCCCTTGTACTATAAGGGGGAGGGGCAGGGGGAGGGAGAGAGGAAGGAAGGGAGGGAGAGAGGAAGGAAGGAAGGAAGAAAGGAGGGAGGGAAGGAAGGAAGGAAGGAAGGAAAAGGAAGGAAGGAAGGGGAGAAAAAGAAGGCTTAGATTATGACTGGGTTGTGCTGGAGATACAGTTCACTGTTAGAATACTTGCCTAGCATCCCCAAAGTCCTGGATTCAATCCCTAACACCACCACCAAAAAAGAAAGAAATAGCTTATCTTGGTTAGACCCTGTTTCACAGTACCTGATCTCAGCTCCTAGGCACAAGATCCTTATGGGAAAAAATACCAGCTTGCCATATATATAGACCTTGATTTTGCCTTCCCATTCTCTGCCTCCTGTGACCCAAGAGGGGTGAGATTCAAGAGGCGAGGTTCTACAACGAGAGGTGTTATCCCTTGTGTGGCTGCAGCTTGCCATTGCTCTGAAAGCTGTAGTCTCCTGCCTCTTTTTTTTTTTTTTTTTTTTTTTAGAGCAAGAGTGAGTGAGTGAGAGAATTGGTACACCACCTAGTGTACATGTGCGACTTTGTGCGTGTGTCACCTTTGTGTGTCTGGTTTATGTGGGATCTGGAGAGAGATTGAACATGGGTCCTTAGCCTTCACAGGCAAGTGACTTAACCACTAAGCCATCTCTCCAGCCTTTTTTCTTTTCTTCTTCTTCTTCTTCTTCTTTTTTGACCACTTGGTAGTCAGGATAGGAGGGCAGGTCCAGGAGATCCTGTGGCACACCCTGCTGTCCTGAGACAAGATGAGCCTGTTCAGTCAGTAGTGGGAGTGGAGGTTGTCTTGGTTAAGCTCCAAGACCAACTCCCAGGGTTAATCAGGCTGGGAGCTCTGCCAGGGTCTTGTCTTAACCAGCACAGATCTTCATTCCTTCATCTTCCTTTCATCTGACACACACAGTTTGAGGGTCTCTTATCCAAAATGCTTGGGATCAGAGTATTTCAGATTTGAAGTTTCTTGGATTTTGGAATATTTTCATAAATTTTCTGGTTAAACATTTCTAGCTCAAAAACATGAAACCTGAGATGATCTTGTAGGCACTTACCAAGTTTTAGATTTCAGCATCTCAGATTTTAGAATTTAGATTAGAGATGGCCGACACTAATTAAGTACCAAGTGCTTTTTTTTTTTTACGAGGTAGGGTCTCAATCTAGTTCAGGCTGACCTGGAGTTCATTCTGTATTCTCAGAGGGGCCTCGAACTTACGGCAATCCTCCTACCTCTGCCTCCCGAGTGCTGAGATTAAAGGCGTGCGCCACCACGCCCGGCTACAGTACTTCTTTTTTTATAAATATTTTAAAAATATTTATTTCTTGGGCCGGGCATGCCTTTAATCCCAGCACTTGGGAGGTAGAGGTAGGAGGATCACAGTGAGTTCAAGACCACCCTGAAACTACATAATGAATTCTAGGTCAGCCTGGGTTAAAGCGAGACCCTACCTCGAAAAACAAGAACAACAATAAAGTATTTATTTCTTTATTTGAGAGAGAGTGTGCATATCTGAGAGTGAGTATGGGTGCCCCTGGGTCTCCTGCCACTGTGCTATAGACACACACAAACTTTGTGCATCTGGCTTTATGTGGGTACTGGGGAATAGAACTCAGCAAGTATTTTTTATTTAACAGAAACTATTTCAGAGCACGCTAGCAGCAGAATTCTTGATTATGATGAAGCAAAATAAAATGATAGCCACCCAAAATCATCATAGTACAGATAAAACAAGACCTTGCACAAGTCACAAAAGTAATTAACAAGAGTGTGCTGATACTTTACAAATTACAACTTTGGCTCCAGTCCACAATTAAAATGTTCACTCTCCAACAGACATTCCCAAACACCCAACATCATCCCCAAACACAAAAGAACCCCCTTACTGAGATGACACAGTGGCCCTGTGTTGTGTCTTATGTAGTAACAATAGACCAGCTTTGTGGGCTACATGTGCTCCCTGTATCCTTTGCTGGTGGGCACAGATGTGTGCGTGTTAATTCTCTGCTCTCATCTTCCCCTTGTCTGTCTTTTGTCCATAAATTTTGCCTATATAATATCTTCTGCTTTTAGCTGGGCGTGGTGGTGCATACCTTTAATCCCAGTACCTGGGAGGCTGATGTAAGAGGATTTCTGTGAGTTCAAGGCCAGCCTGGAACTACAGAGTGAGTTCTAGGTCAGCCTGGGCTAGAATGAGACCCTACCTTGAAAAAACAACAAAAAATATCTTCTATTATTGATAAATTTCTTATTTTATGCTGCCAATTTTATCAATCATATCCAACTACTATATTTTCTTCCTTCTTTTTTCTTGTTTTTTAAAAATATTTTATTATTTGCAAGCAGAGAGAGAAACAGAGAGAGAGAGAAGGAAGAATGGGCATACCAGGGTCTCTTGCCATTGCAAATGAACTCCAGTTGCATGCACCACTTTGTGCATCTGGTTTTTCATGGGTACTGGGGAATTGAACCCAGGCCATCAGGTTCAAGTGTTTCTTGAATCTGTGGTGAGTTCATTGTTATGAGAACTCCAAGGCTTGTTCATGAAGAGCATGGATCTTAGCAAAAGGAACCTTTACCTAATTCTTAGTTGCTGGCTGCTAGGCTGGGGAGGCTGGCAAGAACCATGGGGAGACACAGACACATGGGGAGTGTAAGCAGATACAGCCTCTTGGGCAAAAGGCAACTTGAGGACTGGAGAGATGGCTTAGCAGTTAAGGCACTTCCATGCTAAGCCTAAGGACCCAGATTTGATTCCCCAGTACCCATGTAAGCCAGATGCACAAGGTGGCGCATGTGTCTGGAGTTTGCAGTGACTAGAGGCCCTAGTGCACCCATTTTCTCTCTCACTCACTCTCTATCTGCCTCTTTCTGTCTCTCAAATAAATAAAATATATTTTTTTAAAGAAGGCAACTTGGATTTTGTTGTATGCAGCCTGGTCTGACCAATGGGTTTGAATTCTCTGTGGGGGGAAAAAAAGAGATAGTGTGAATTGGGTAGAAACAAAGCAGGGCAAGCTACTTAGACTTGCCAGAAGTCTTTGACTAGGGCCTGGGAGATGGTAGTGTTGGTTGTGCAAACATAAGAAGCTGAGTTTGGATCCCCAATATCCATTTAAAGCTGTGTGTGCAGTGTGCACCTGTAATCCCAGCTCTGGGAAGGTAAAGGTGGGGAGATCCCTGGAGCTTGTTGGATAGCTAGTATAGCCTAATTGATGAGTTCCAGGTTCAGTTGAGACCCTGTCTTTAAAAAAAATAAACTGGAGGACTGGGGAGATGGCTTAGCAGTGAAGGCATCTGCCTGCAAAGCCTAAGAACACCTGTTCCATTCTCCAGGTCCCACATTTAGCCAGACACAAAAAGTGACGCAAGGGTGCAATGCTGCACTAGCTCACAAGGGGGCACATGCATCTGGAGTTTGTTCACAGCGGCTGAGAGGCTGCTGGCACACCCATTCTGTCTGTCTCTCGCTCTCTCAAAAAAAAAGTGAGCTGGAGAGCAACTGAGAAAGGTCCCCAACATCAACCTTGGCCTCTACATGCTTGCACAACTGTACACACCCGCCCATACACATGAATGCACACGTACCTGCACATCACACACACACATATCTGTACACACCACCCGCCCCACACACATTTTTTTTTGGGGGGGGAAGGGTTTATTTTACCTTATAGAGTCAAGGGGAAGCTCCATCATAGCAGGAGGAAATGATGGCATGAGCAGAGGGTGGACATCACCCCCTGGCCAACATAAGGTGGACCATAGCAACAGGAGAGCGTGCCAAACATTGGCAAGGGGAAACAGGCTATAATACCCATAAGCCCACCAACAATACACCACCTCCAGGAGGTGTTAATTTCCAATTGCCATCAGCTGGGAAAACTAACATTCAGAAGACCTAAGTTTATGGGGACACCTGAATCCAACCACAACTTTCCACTCCCCATCACCCCCACCCCCAACATGGGCAGGTCCATGAGTCTGCCCACACGCATTTTTAAACTAGCTTTTCTTTTTAAATTTTTTTTATTTATTATTTATTTGCAAGCAGACACAAAGAGAGAGAGGGAGAGAGAGAGAAAGAGAGAAAGGAAGAATGAATGAATATGGGTGCATTGGGACCTCTAGCTTCTACAAAAGAACTCCATACTTAAGCTGGGCATGGTGGCACACGCCTTTAATTCCAGCACTTGGGAGGCAGAGGTACGATTGCTGTGAGTTTGAGGCCACCCTGAGAATACAGAGTGAATTCCAGGTCAGCCTGTGCTAGAGTGAGACCCTACCTTGAAAAACCACACACACACACACACACACACACACACACACACACACACACGCTGCTTTGTGCATCTAGCTTACATGGGTACTGGGGAACTGAACCTGAGTCTTTAGGCTTTGCAAGCAAGCAAGCATCTTAACTGCTGAGCCATCTCTCCAGCCCTTTACTAGCTTTTCTATCATGGGCCATAAGATAACAATTGTGTCACTGTGGGATTGTGTCGGGATGAGCTTGGAGAGAGGAAGGTGTTTATGTAGAAAGTTATCACAGGTGCTGGGGAAGGGCGGGGACCTACAAGTGACTGGTAGAGGGCTTTGTAGTGCATCCTTAGTGAAGAAAGACTTGAGGTTATGTGGGAAAGGAGTGAAAATGAGTGGATACTTTAAAGAGGGAATGGAACAGTATAGATATAGTGGTTCAGACTGAGAAAAGGCAGTGGAAATTGAGGGACACCTAAGGGCATGGGACCCAGCAAGTAGTGGCTGCGCAGGAGGACTACAGGTCCCATTCGGGTAAGTAAAGAAGAGCAAGCATCCTTGGCCAACATTGAAACTTACTAGTGACTGCGTCCTCATATCAGTGTGCTTGTCTGAAAAGGATGCTTTTGGTGGCCACAGAGCAGACAGCCCAGAAAAAAAGGATCGGCTACAGCAGCGGAGCAGCTCGGCTGTGACTCTGAGCTGGGCATACTTCGGACCCTGCAGTCCCCAGGCCTTGGCAGCCTTGTTTGTGGATGGAGTGACTGTGGTGGTCCAGCAGGCCTGGGCTGCAAGGCTTGAGGCCCTGAGGCAGGTATAAATAAAGCAGGGCAGCCTTCCTCCAAGCCCCTCATCCAGGATGCCCACCGGCTTCCCTTTGCTATGGACGGTGAGCCTGGTTGGCTTGGTTTGGCTCATGCTGACCCAAGTAGAGAAGCTATGGTGTAGGGTTCCCATTCCCCCATGGAAGTGTCTTTACTAATCTGATCTCTATTGCAGGCAGTAAGCCCCCTCTTCTGGTACCACATGATCCTGTGAATGTGTGGTCCCCACTGGCTTTGGTGGGCTGGAATGTTCAGCCCACTTCTCAGTAAAGAGGACTCCTTGGCACCTGAGTAGGGTTTCTGATGACAGGACAGCTGGGAAGAGTTCACAGTGTCTGCCTGACCAGCTGGCAGTAATAGAGGACCTGGCTTAGGGGCTTGGTGCTCCCCAGCTCGGGTAGTGTTTCTAGCAGAGGGCATCCAGGGTCCATCCAAGGTGGCTTGTCTGCAGCTCTGCAGGATGTGTGGCCTAGGAGGCAGGGATGAATGTCCTACTCTGGTCATGGGCTGCTCCAGGGCCTGGCTCCCTTCTATTTCAGAACAATCTTTGGGTCCTCATGGCATGGCTAGCTTGTGACCTGGCCTGGGCTCCCTGAGCCCTCCTTTACTTGAAACTTGGTGACCAGGAGTCGGGGGTCTTGGTCCCATGCCTTGTACATGAGTTAGTCCTCTCTTCCTACCATGCCTGGCACAGCCCTAGTGGGCCTGGTGCTTGTTCATGTGGAGGTGTAGTGCAGGCTGTACCACTTTCCTATGTCTGTCTACCTCAGAGGACTTTGAATCAGAATGATGTGAGGCATGGGAGTCAAGAGTGCCTATGTGGAGCAAGGTTATGTTACAGGTTAATGTGACTCAGGTTGAGCACTGCCTGGGTTTCTCCAAGGTGAGCAGTGAATCCAGAAGCTCCTGGCCCAGCCTGCCACAGGGAGACTGCTAATAGCTGTTCTTACTATCAGTTGTCCTGATTTTCTAGGTCCAGGACCTGCAGCTGGAACGGGAAATGGCACTGGCCACCAACAGGAGTCTGGCTGAGCGGAACCTGGAGTTCCAAGGCCCCCTGGAGATCAGCCGCTCTAACCTCTCAGACAAATACCAAGAGCTACGGAGGCTTGTGGAGCGGTGCCAAGAGCAGAAGGCCAAACTGGGTAGGAACAGCTAACCCTGGGCATGTGCCCTGGGTAGCTCTCCAGCTGTCACAGAATTTCTGTTCAGGGTGGGACTATGGGGGAGCAACTGGGACAGCCTAGAAGCATGGATCCACTTCAGTCTTTAGACAAGAAAGGGCCAGCAGCTACTGCAGCCCACTGTGCCCCTTGCCCTGGGCTTAGTACTTCACATGTTTTACACAACAATGTATAAGGGTAGGTACTGTTGTTAGTCTAAACTTTTTGTGATTTAGGTTTTTTTAATGTACCTTGGTGATACATACCTTTGAATCTCATGCATAAGGAAAATGATGTACAGAGAGAGTGAAGGGTTGCCTGAGGCCACACGGCTAGTGTAGGAATTGAATCCAGTTAGCTAGTATCCTTTGCTGCTCCCCTCCCCACCCCAGCCAGTTTAGCCTTGAATCGGGCTGAACTGGTCCAGGCCATATGGGTGGGAAGGCTTCCTGGTTGTGCCACTTGGGATTGGGAGGGAGTCCCTTCCTGCCCGTCCCTGGCCAGTCTCTGGGGAGCTGCTTGGCCATTGCCTTGAGCTCGGCTCTTAGGCTTCTCTCTATTCAGGAAGGCGATCACCTAAGGGGATTGAGCAGAAAGGGCCTTATAGACCCACCTGCAGAGAGTGCTGTGTGCCTGTCCTGATACCTTAGCCTTCAGCTCTAACTAAGGCAGCACTTTGAAAATGTCAACCTTTCTGCCTTCCCTTCTAGAGAAGTTTTCTTCAGCATTGCAGCCGGGAACCTTGTTGGACCTTCTGCAGATCGAAGGCATGAAGATTGAGGAGGAATCAGAGGTGAGGTGAAGAGGGCCAGCCTATTCCCTTGGACAGAGTAGTGGCCCTGGTACAGGACCCACGTGGTAGGCCCAGTGACTGCAAGACATGAAGTGATGAGTCTTGGAACATGGTTGAGATAGATGGTACTTGGGGTTCCAGTGGCTACCCTTTGGCTGGAGTGCAGTAGTGACCTCCCCCTTATTCATGGAACACTTTCTAAAACCCCAAGTGGATACCTGAAACCTCAGATAGTACTGAATGCTATATATGCAGTACTGTGTTTTTTCTTATACATACATATTTATGACCAAGGATATGTGTGTATATATATATATTTTCCAAGGTAGGGTTTCACTCTAGCTCAGGCTGACCTGAAATTCACTATGTAGTCTCAGGCTGGCTTCAAACTCATGGCAATCTTCCTACCTCTGCCTCCTGAGTGCTGGGATTAAAGGCGTGCGCCACCATGCCTGGCTCAACCAAGGATATTTTTTAAACAGGCTCAGTAAGAGATTAAGAATAGTAATTAATACTAGAACATATATAATAATATTCTATAATAAAAATTATTTAAAACATGAATTCTTTTTAAAATTTTCCGTGTAGTGTTTTTGGACCACAGTGCATCTCCAGTAACTGAAACCTTGGATTAGGGGGTGCTACGACACCAGGACCTCTGGTGTTTGTAGTTGAAGCAGGATTGGGTGACTACAGCAAGCCCTGGGGAGTAGCAGACCTAGACCACTCAGTGGGTACGCTAATGCTCCCCACCTCTCCCTCCATCTCTTCTCTTCATGTGTCATTTGACCTCTGTAGGCAGAGACTTCTTTGTGCTCTGTGTAGAGGCCACTTGTAGGTCTGCCCGGCTCATGGCCCAGAAACTTTCATTGGCCCATATGTTGGACAAACATGCAGGAGGCCAGGCACAGTGTCAGGGACGGGCGGGGGGCATTATAGGCATAGTCCCTGTTCTTTTTTCTTTTTTCTTGTTTTTTGGTTTTTTGAGGTAGGGTCTTGCACTAGCCCAAGCTGACCTGGAATTCACTATGTAGTCTCAGGGTGGCCTTGAACTCACGGCAATCCTCCTACCTCTGCCTCCTGAGTGCTGGGATTAAAAGCGTGCGCCACCACGCCCGGTATAGTCCTTGTTCTTAAGGAACTGGCATTTTACTGAGGGAGACAGAATAAACAGGTGAATGTATGATAGGTCAGCAGAGAGGGCCACAGAGAAAAACCCGAATGGGAGCCAGGGAAGGCTGTAGAAGGTTATCATCAGACCTTATGCCTTCTAGGCCATGGCTGAGAAGTTCCTGGAGGGCGAGGTACCCCTGGAAACATTTCTGGAGGCCTTTTCTTCCATGAGGACATTGTCACATCTGCGCCGGGTCCGCGTAGAGAAGCTCCAGGATGTGGTGAGGAGGCCCCGAGCTGCCCAGGACCTGGCTGGTGATGCTCCTCCACCACGCCCACCGCCCCCACGGCCAGCTCCCCAGGCAACACCCCCTGTGGCCGAAGAGCAGCTGCCAGCGCAGCCGCAGCCGTCCGTTGTACCTCCCTACCCTTTGCCCTACAGCCCATGTCCAAGCCGGCCCATGGGCCCCACCGCACAAGGGGCTCTGCAGCCAGCCCCTTTCCCTGTGGTGGCCCAGCCCTCCTCCTATGGTGGGCCTCTTGGTCCTCCTTACCCTTCAGCCCAGCCAGGACCCAGGGCTGCTGTGGGCTACTCATGGTCCCCACAGAGGAGCACTCCACCTCGACCTGGCTATCCTGTGGCTCCCACTGGCAACTCTGGCCACGGGTATCCCCCGGTGGGGGGCCGAACCCCGAGTCCTGGTTATCCCCAACAGTCCTATCTCCCAACAGGAGGAAAACCTCCCTACCCAACTCAGCCCCAGATCCCAGGCTTCCCAGGACAGCCCCAGCCCTCAGTGCCCCCCCAACCCCCATATCCCCCTGGGCCTGCTCCTCCCTATGGCTTTCCCCCTGCCCCTGGGCCTGCTTGGCCCGGGTATTAGCCCATGGCCCCTCCCTCCTTCCACCTGCACCACAGCCTTTGGACACCCATTGCTGAGATTCAAGGTTACACTGGAAGTGGAGCCGGTGCTCCCTGAAGACTTGGGGTACACAGAAACCTTGAGTGCCTGGCTGGCTGTGGCATTGGTGCTTCTGGAGCTCCTCCTGCCAGGGACTGGCTGAGCTCTAACTGAGCTGTCTAGACAGGGAGCCCAGGACTCTCTGGTGTGTCTGTGTGAGCAAGTATGTGCATGAGTTTGTTCACAGCTACTTGTAGCTGCTCCCAAGGACATCTGAGCAAGTGCAGTATGATCTTGCTGACAAGGTGGCCCTGGGTCTCTGGGCCCAGTCATGCACGTCTCTTCCCCTGGGTCTAGGCATATTTTACATGGAGCCCCATATCAGGGGGTGCAAATGTGTGTGTGCCCATTCAAAGATGGTCTGCCCACATATTATAGTTGGGTTGAGGGAGAGAACAAATAGGAAAAACAGGAGCAGTGAATCCTAAAAGCCATATAAAAGCCAAACAATTCTGTTGGGTTGGTGTCAGACAAGTGTATTCTGTGTGCTAGTTTGAAACAGCTGTGCCAGCATAGTGTGAGGGCTGGGGCACATGAAGGAAACCAAGGCCTCACTTACATGGTAGGAGGACCCATGGGTCACCCTTGGGCCCTGACTGGAGTGGAGGTCCCCATCACCTCCCAGATAACCCTATCTCCTTGGGGTCCTCCACTTCTGGCTGGCTTTTCCCAAGGCACACCCATCCCTCCACTCCTTCAGTGCCTTGAATCTCATTTGCAAGCAGTCCCTCTACCCTGCACCTCCATGTGATTCTCCCCTGTCCACGGTGTTTGTGCAAGTCAGATCTGCCCCCACAGAACTTCCCAACGGTGCTGTCCAGACACCATCACTACATTGGGGTCAGCTTCTTTGCACTCCCTTGTCTTAAGAATGTACAGGGCAGGGACTGTGACTGTCACATGCAGCCCCAGCACACTGGTGCTGAGACATGTTCAGTAATAAAACCTGACAACACTAGACAAAGGGGGTGTGATGAATGGAAGCATCAGCTAGGCTGATTCACATGGGAACCAGCCTTAGGGCAGACCCTGGAGCTGCTACGGACGAGGAAGCTGTATGTGTCTTGAAATGCCCTTTGCCCAAGTGCTCAGCTTCTGGTGGGCCAAAGGGCTGGGGCAGCCAAGGAGGAACCTGACCTGGTGCCTGCACAGCCGTGGGTTCTAAGGTGCGGATGCACAGCAGCGGGTTCCTTACAAACTGCTTGCTTCTCCTAAGTTATTTATAAAGAGAAATCACTAATGGAGTCAAGTCTACGATTGAGTGCTGCTGAGCTGGATTAGCAATCGCCTTACGTTTGTGTAATTAATTGCCATAATAAACTCTGATGAGTTCCATGGCCTATGGCGTGTGGTGGCTCTGATGGGCTTAAGAACTAAAGATGAGACTGCTTGGGGAGCCTTTGACTTCTGCAGCGTTCAGTCCAGAGCAGTTTCCACCCAGTTTTGGTCACCTTTTGAACAGCTGCATGCTCTCCTGCTGCTTGGCCTCAGGGTCTGGCTTTTTCTTTTCTGCTGTTTGGGTTTTCCTGAAGCCTGGTCTGGGGCTGCAGCTGTGGCATGCAAGGCTACATGATCACACCAGGGGGCGCCCGTGCATCAGCCCAAGTTTAGGAGGTGCATGTTCCTGCTACTCGTTGGGTGTCAGGGCCAACAGCTGGTCAGCCAGACTGTGGTCTATCCAGTTCCTAAACTGGGACTGCAGAGTGTGCTCAGAGGGACAGGGGATGCTAAACTGACCATGAGACCAAGTAGCTGCGTGTTCCCCAGTATTTCCCCCAAGGGCTGCTGCTGAAGCCCCGGAGGAGGTTTCTGATGGCCTCACAAGTTAGCATTTCTGCCTTTTTTTTTCCTGGCAGGGTGACAAAGGCAGGCCATCTAAGAAGAGTTCATGGAGGTGCTGAGACTACAGCATTTTAGCATGCATTATTAAGGTCTTCTCTGTAGCCCTTCTAGCCCCAGTTTTAAACAGGTAGAAGACCTTGGGAATGGTGCAGGGAGCAGTTGGACATGGAGATGAGGCTTGGGTCCACAGGATACTTGAGGCTGCAAGGTTCTTCCACCATGCCTTTGTGGTGCTAGGTGTCTCCAGGACACAGCCAAGAGTCCTCGCTCCAGCCACAATACCTCCGAAGGTTGTCCACTAACACTTAGGGAGTGAGAGCAGGTGCGAGGAGGCGGGATGTCTGCTCTCTTCTGGTAGGTTGTGGTGTAGAGTAGAAACCCTGAGGTGGCCTAGGTCACAGGGCAACCTTGGCAGCCAAGGATGTGGGGTCTTGTGGATTGGGTCTGTCAGCCAAGAGTAGAGCTTGATGGAGTCCCAAGGACTCTTGTGTGGTCAAATAGGTCTTGTGGGAACAAGGGTCCCAGGCTCACATCACTTAAGAAAACTTGTGTATGTGTGTGGGGGCATGCATGTGTGTGTATGCATGTGGAACCCAGAAGACAATGCCTCGTGTCATTTCTCAGGGGTCACCCATCTTTTTTGAGACAAGCTTGCCTGGAACTTGCCACGTAGGCTTGGAGGGGTGGCCAGCAAGCCCCAGGATCTGCCTGTCTCCAGCTTCCCAGGGCTAGGATTACAAGTACTTGGCCACCATGCTGGCCTTTTCATTTTGGGTTCTGGGATTGAAAGGAGCTCCTTATTTTCCCAAGGCTTTACCGACTAAACTATCTCGGCAGCCCAATAACAATGTTCTTTTTAAAACTTGCATTTTTTTGGTGTGTTCATGTGTTTGAACATGTTGGTGTGTGAGAGAGTAGACGTGTGTGTGTGTAAGTCAGAGACCAACCTTGGGTATGTCCTCGCCTTCACCTTGTTTGAGTCAGGGTCTTTGCTTATTCCCCACTGCGTTCACCAGGCTAGCTGGTCCACGAGCTGCTAGAGCCTCTTCTGTCTCTGCCCTTTGCCTTGTAGGTGCACTGGGACTATGGACACAAGCTATTGCATGGATTCTGGAGATCCAAACTCGGGACTCATGCTTGTGCAGCAAGAGCCTTATCCCCTCAGACAGCTCCCCAGCCCAAGAGTCGCCTTCTAAAGACTGTCTTCGTCAACTAAGTTTATTATTTCTTCTTCTTTTTTTTTTTTTTTTTTGAGGTAGGGTCTCACTCAACCCCAGGCTGACCTGGCACTCAACTCTGTAGTTCTAGGTTGGCCTCGAACTCATGGCACTCTTCTGCCTCTGCCTCCCAAGTGCTGGGACTAAAGGCATGTGTTGCCATACCTGGCTGGGTTTATTACTTTTGTTCTTTTTTTTTTTTCCTTCTTAAGAGGTAGAGTCTCACTCTAGCCCAGGCTGACCTGGAATTCACTATGTAGTCTCAGGGTGGCCTCAAACTCACAGCAATCCTCCTACCTCTGCCTCCTGAGGGTTGGGATTAAAGGCGTGCACCACCACGCATGGTGGGTTTGTTATTTTTAAGTGGATTATGGTGACTTGGAATCTACTGTATTGGTAGTCAAACTTCAGAGAGCTTTTATTAAAAAGGCACAGTGGGAGACACTGGGTGCCCTGGGTCCCCAGCAGTCTCTCAGCTCCCTTTTAGGGGACCTATTGCCTCACCAAGTATGGGCAGGTACATGGGGTCCTTGTTTGTGGGTTCCAGGTATGGTCAGGGGCAGATCTGTGACCTTGACCTGGGATGTCAGAACCTGAGGCAGCACTGAGCAGACTCTTCTGGTGTGGTGCTGTACCAGCCACCTAATTCTTTTGTACATTCCCCTCTGGCTTCTTGTGACTCCCATTTACTCTTCCAAAGCTGGCTGCTGCCCGTGATCCCAGGAGACAGTAACTGGTGTGAGAAAGGTACAACCCAAGATGTGTTCCACACTCACGCTGCTTCCTCTTCTTAGGGAGCCGCACAATGCCGAAGGCTTTGTGGTTCTGGGACAGCCTATCTCTCACTTAGACCTACTGTTCAATGCTGTTCTCTTGATCACAGGGAAACTGAGGCACCTCTGGTTTTAGCTCCACGTCTCTTGTCTCTCAGTAGCAGAGGACACTGCTTTAGTTGGGACTATTCAAATGCAAGGGACATATCCAATCCCGTTCTCTGAGTGTTGGGTTAGAGGGTTACTTGCAGCTGCCTGGAAGTACATTAGCTGGGGACTTTGAACGACTGTGGAAGCAAGAGTCTAGAAATGGGCTAGGGCCAGCTGTGGGCTCTTCTGTGCTGGGCTCTGGTGGGTACCAGCACCCTTGCCAGCTCTCTGGGGAGGAAGGTATCCTTGGATGGATGATGTGGGGTGTTGCAGATGGAAGATGAGGGAACATAAGCCCAGGTGTCCCCTCCTCCCTAGCTGACAGGTGCTCATATGTGCAGCCCTGTGACCATGGCGGCTGCAGAGGTTCTAGCAGATTCCCCTTTCTGTGGACCCACAGTGCCAGAGGTACCTACAGGGTGTGCCCTGGACAGAAGAGGCTGGAGCATCACGTTCTCAACAAGTAGAAGCAGCATTATTTACAAAGAACAAATGAAAAATACATGAGTGGAATCAGCTCCCGTGCTCAAGTCCCAGGAGAAAGCAGAGTCCACAAGTCACTGCTCCCCAGCAGACAAGGACCCCTCTGCAAGTCCAAGTCTGAATGTGCTTGGAAGGACTGCTTGCTCCTGGGCTCCGCTTCTTACATCATTCTTGGAGAGGCCAACCTAGCCGTCATGGCGTGTGTGTGTGTGTGTGTGTGTGTGTGTGTGTGTGTGTGTGTGTGTATGGGGGTCAGTGAATGTAGAGGCTGGCTTGCCACTGCAGGGCCCAGGATGTATGTGATAGGACACTGGCTCCTGTCCAAGTTCTGGCTGGGGATGCAGATAGATAGGGAGATGGCTGAGTGGCGAATGCCGGCTCCTCAGGACAGTCGACTCAGTCTGCTGTCAGTGGTTCCCAGTTCTGTTGGGTGAGAAGAAAGTGTGTCAGAGGAAGGATGTTGCTGGCCCTACATGGGGGAGGTGGAGAGATGTGGGAGAGTCCCATGCTGGGCTCAGCTTGGGGCAGCTGCTGGCCTATGCCAGGGTTCTTCTCTCTACTGAAGGCCTGTGCATCACAACCCCTCAGGGATCTTTCTGTTTGTTTGCTTGCATGTGCATATGTGTGCAATGTGTGAGCACAGGTGAGTGTGCACATGTGTGGACACACCTGTGGAAGCCTAAGATGTTACCACTTCTCCCTGTCTCTTTTTTTTTTTTTTTTTTTGGTTTTGCGAGGTAGGGTCTCACTCTAGCTCAGGCTGACCTGGAATTAACTATGTAGTCTCAGGGTGGCCTTGGACTCACGGTGATCCTTCTACCTCTGCCTCCTGAGTGCTGGGATTAAAGGCGTGTGCCACCACACCTGGCTCAAATCCACCTCTTCTTGAGATATTGACTTGGAGCTCACCAATTAGGCTAAACTGGCTGGCTAGTGAGCTCCAAGGTTCTACCTATCTTGGCCTCCTAAGCGTGGGGAACACAGATGGCACACCTGGCGTTTATGTGAGTTCTGGGGATCAAATTCAAGTCTTCATGCTTGCAAGAAAAAACACTTTACTGACTGAGCTGTCTGCCCATCCTTCTTAGGAGGCCTCTGCAGTGGACTTTACAGGATGGCTTTAAGATTGATGAAATGGTGATTTTTCTGCAAATTGCCCAGTTGGTTCCATCACCTAAATTGATGATTTATTTTCTTTTTTTCCCTCCCTCCCTCCCTTCCTTCTTTCTTTTTTTTGGATGGTTTTGCTATGTAGGTATGGCTAGCCTGGAACTCGTTATGCAGACCAGGGGCTGCCCTTGAACTTGTGACGATCCTCCTGAGTCTGCCTTCCCAGTGCTGGGATTAGTTGTGTGCCACCACTCCTGGCTCACTCTCCCGCTTTTTACACAAAGCAAGATGTCCACTGTTCATGTATCGTCCAGTGGTGACCAGACAAGGAACTGCAGGGCAGCTGTGACCCCAGGGCTGGGGGTCCTGGGCAGCGAGTACCAGGCCCCAGGCAGGGGTAGGCTCACCTTTCACAGTCTTTGAGCTACATGCAGGTCATAGTCACTGTCAGAGGAGTTGTCGGGCTGGGCGGAGGAGCGATGTAGGGCGCCTTCCAGAGCTGACAATAGAAAAAGGGATATTTGCAGAGGCCCTAGAAGCCCTGGGAGCTAAATGTGCTGTAAGATCACAGGGGCTTTCTGAGATGGCAATAGCCCCATATCTGTTTTGATCAAATTGGCCAAGCTGTTCACTAATGATGCTGAACTCCAGGCTCCCTGGGGCTTAATTGTGAGTGCCAGTGAGGTGCTATGGCTATCAGGCCACTTAATGGCTCTGTCCTGGCTTGGAGGAATCCAGGAGGGGCCTCATTTACTATACAGCCCCTCAAGGCCTACAGGGAAACAGGCCCATTAAGTCACAGTAAGGCTGGGTTAATGGCATCCATCCAAGTGTGCGTCTTCTCTCTGGATGAGTGGTTCAAGGTCTCAAAGGGACATCTGAAGCCTGTGAAGGCTGTATCTCTGCCACTGCCCTGCTGGAATCTGTTGTCAAGCGGGTGGTTTCATTCATTCAAGGTCTGCTCAAGGAGCCTGCCTTGGTAGGGATCCCCCTCCATTTCCCAGAAGCCCTCTGCAGCTCACCCGGATATGCAGACAGGTAAGAGTTCCTGGGAGGCTGGCTATATTCGTTGTCCACGTGGGAGGCTGTGGGGTTCTCAGCCTGGGACCGCACAGTGGCAGTATGGTTGCGATGGAAAGACACTAAACAGATGTGGGAGATAATGGGGTTAGACTGGCTACTCTGTTCTCCCCCTTCCTCAGGAAAATCCAGAACTTAAAATCCTGTTGCCATTAGGCCAGGGGGGAGGGGCAGTACCCCTCTCCTTTTCCCCCTGGGGACATTGATGTTAGCAGGGTCAGCCAGACTTCTAGAACCATCTGATTGTTGAGGTGAGGCCTCCATTTGGTCAGTCATCAAGCAGGTGGCTATATAGCACCCACTTGTCAGTAGCCGAGGGTTTTTATATATTTACAGAACAAATGAGGGCTAGAGAGATGGCTTAATGGTTAAGGCGCTTGGCTGCAAAGCTAAAGAACCTACATTCCATTCCCTGGAATCATGGGAGAGATGCACGAGGTGGCGCATGCATTTGGAGTTCATTTGTAGAGGCTAGAGGCCCTGGCATGCCCATTCTCTTGCTCTCTCTCTGCCTCTTTCTTTCTCTCTCAAATAAATAAATAAAAATAAAGCAAGGGGTTGGGGATTTAGCTCAGTGGATGAGCGCTTGCCTAGCAAGTGCAAGGCCCTGGGTTCAGTCCTCAGCACCGAAAAAAAAAAATCACACACACACACACACACACACACACACTAAAATAAAGCAAAAAGCAAAGAAAAGAAAACCCAGAGAACCTTCTGGGAGGATTTGGGCATTAACGTGTGAGGGGGAGAATGAAGAACGGGAGGCAAGAGGAAGGCACACTTCTATCTGTCCACTCTGGCTGTGGCTGGAAGGACAAAGAACAGAACACCAGGGGAAGGGTTGGGCCAGCCGCACTGAAATGCCCTAAGACGGGCCCTTTGAAGTTGTCCTAGGCCAACACCGCCCTTTGTAGCGCTTCCCTGGGTTAGAGGTGAGCAAGGCCAAAGTGCCCACACTGAGGTGCTTGCTTGCAAAGACTGCTGGCCCAGGTTTGATTTCCCAGTACCTTTGTAAAGCAGATGCACAAAGTGGTGTATACATCTGGAATGCATTTGCAGTGGCAAGAGGCCCTGGTACATACATTCTCATAGTCTCTCTGTCTCCCCTCACAAATAAATAGTTTAGAAATCAATTTTAAAAATGCCTACAGTGGTTCCCATGGGTCCTGACATATACACTGATGCTTGGCTTTGCTTAGTCCATGACTCCCAGACCTGGTCAGTCAGGGAGGAACTTGTTTGTGAGGACTTCCCATCAGCATCTGTCAACCCTCCTGCTGAGAGCTGAGCCCTGGGGACCTCTGGTTAGGTCAGCCACAGGCATGAGATGAGAGAGGGGACACTGGTGTCTAAGGCTTCAGAGGCAAAACCCAGGGAACCAGGTGTCTCATGAAGAAGCCTCAGCCCTCCCTGGTGTGGGGACAGTTGTTGGCCTGAATCACAGCGAGGCTGTGGTGGAGCTCAGAGGCCTCTAGATGATGCTGGTTGTGTCAGCGTTGAGCCTGAGTGGGCAGGATTCTGCCTCTAGGGACACTTACCACTCTGGTTCACTCTTGTGGGGCCAATCCACTGACGCTGCTTCTTGTGGCGGACTGGGCAACAGACAAGGAGTGGTGAGAATAGGGTGGGGGGGGTGTGGTGGGCAGAAAAGGGGGATGATGGGGGCAGAGAGGAATGTGGGGGAGAGGAGGGGTGGGGATAGGAATGGTATGGGGGTGTTGGAGATTTGGGGGGAAGATTTGGGGAGAGGGATGACATGGAGTAGGGGGTGGCTTGGGGAAAGAAGGATGGTGGGAGGAAGAGGGGGTGTCGGGAGAAGGGGATGTGTGGGGGTGGGGAGAAGATGGAGTAAAGGGGATGGTAAGGGGGAGGGGAATGGAGGGTGGGAGGGGAGAAGCACAGGTGCCTTGAGGACAGGACTGCTGGGTGCTGGCTCAGTTTCCTGAGTGGCTGGGTGGGAGTCTGGATCCAGTGGATGCTAAGGATATTGCTAGGGTACCATAGGGAGGATCACAAGGGTTAGCGGCAGAAAGCCAGCTGGCAGAACCCAGCACTGCTCACTTCTGCTCCCCACATCCCTCATTTTCCTTCCTGGCCTCTGAGTAATTTTCTCTTGAGTTCTGCAAGGCCAGGCTGACAAGCCTCCACATTCATAAGGTGTGCAGCTGCTCTTTCAGTAAATGGGGAAACTGAGGCACACATAGAGACAGTGGCTCAGTCAGTGTCATGGGCAGTTGATACACAGTGGAGCCTGGGTTGGGTAATGTCTTGTGACATCAGAGGCCGTGCTGATGGGCAAATCAGAAGGTCTGATTTTTTTTTACTTCCATTATTTTGAGCAGAGACAGGCCAGTGGTCAGCAGGGGGAGCAAAGTGGTAAGAGGGAGGGAGCCTAGGGTGCTAGCACCTACATTTCTTCACCAGCTTCTTGTAGGCCAGAGGACCACAGATGACCAGCAACACTATAAGGAGTACAAGGGTCAGGATGATGCTTGCCACGGTGCCAGGTGCCAGGCCTGCTGGGTTTGGGTCCTGACCTGGTAAGGAAAGGCTGACATTAGTCCCAGATCCAGGAGCATGAAAGCGGTTACTCAGAGTGCAGCTGCTGCTGGCTTCACCCGGAACTCCTGCTCCTCCAGCCAGGGTGTGTGGGCGCGAACTCTCTGGCTGTCTTTCTGGCCATCTACAGTTGATTATCGGGCTACCACCTGCCACTCTTGTTATCAATTGTTAGCTTTCCTTCACCTGCTGCCTATGGTGATCAACCTTCCATTATATACCATCAAGATGACCATATATGATCATACATCAATAGCCATCCAGCCCTCTATTCACACATGTATCCATTCATCTACCTGCCTACCTATTCACCCGCCCATTCACTCATCCATTGTTGTCTTTTATCTCTTGTTCGACTAGAATTTATGTAGCAAATATGAACCACTCACCCTCTGATTTTCTAGCTTGCATGCAGGGAGAGTGGGAGATAGAAGGAGTTCTGGCATCTGTCCCCTGCCTGACAGTGATCTTCCTGGGGCCTTGCTTGGTCTCATACTCATCATTGTTGTCTGACTCTTGCCCCTGGGACCAGCCCTTCAGAGACATATTCACTGACTGGGTCCGAGAGGACAATTCTGTAACTGCCCTCCATCCATCATAAACTGCAGTCAACTCACATGTAACAAACACTCTCCTGCAGTGGGCTTTTCTGTGAAGCTCGTGACACTGGGACAGTTTCTCCTGGGGACAGGTGAACCCATGGGAGGTCCCACTGGCATCCATTGTGTGGAAGGAGATGATGCTGCCACATTTTTGCTCCTGGCACAGTTCCTCCCATCGTGCTGGGCCCCTGGCCACAGGGCTGTCACACAGGGCTGCCCACTCAGCTCCCTGGCGCACCTCTGCAGTGCCCTCACACACGCTGCCACCCCCTACCAGGCGGCTCTGCACCTTGGGCTGGAAATCTGTGGAGAGGAAACAATGCGAGATAAGATGGCAGGCCTGGTCCCAGGGCCTGTGTCACTGGCAAGGTGGGGTCCTGGGAGAGGGCACTCCAGGGCTGGGTGAGGCCTTTCTTTTCAACAGCCCTTCCTTCAGACATCCTCATCAGCACTTCCTCAAAGCAAGCTGTAGGTCCTGAGGCCTTTGGGCAGCTGTGGCTGCCATCCCATGATGGAGCAGTTAAGAAGCTGGCCTGGCAGGGTGACTGTTGACTAGATAGCCTGTTGCGGGCAGCGAGGAGCCCCCTCTCATTCTCGTGCTGCTTGGGGAAGAGGGAGGGCTTTTCAGATGAGGGAAACTGAGGTCTGGGGAGGGGGAAGACCTTGTATATGTCAAAGGTGGGACAGATCCCAGAAATCTTGCTAACTAGACCCTGTGCCTTGTGGAGCCACAGGCAGTAGTCATTTCTGTTTGCAGGATGGTGCCTGGAGGCTGGGTTTATAGTGAGTTATGATCTCAACAGCTTTGGCCAGTTGCCATGGCAACATCATCCTGCAAAGCCCTAGTGGATCTTCTACTTAGATGAAAACTTCAAAGCAAGACCCTAGGCATGTTTTTTCAGGTTGTAGCCTGCATGGAGGCAGAGGGTGAGCAGGTCTGGAACCAGCCATGAGCCCCTCATCAGGCCCAGAGACCCTTGGGGGCTGCTTCTGCCTAGAAGGGCCAGCATGTTCCTAGTTTTACCAATGGAGTGGACAACCTGCTTTCAGACATAGTGGTTCAGAATCATGCATACTACATTTAGATAGGGATTCTTTTTAAAAACATTTTATTTTTATTTATGTGTGTGTGTGTGAGAGAGAGAGTGGGTGTGTCAGGGCCTCCAGCCACTGCAAACACATTCCAGATGTGTGTACCTCTTGTGTATCTGGCTTACATGAGTACTGGGGAATCGACCCTGGGTCCTTTGGCTTTGCAGGCAGGCAACTTAACTGCTAAGCCATCTCTCCAGCTCATTTGGATAGGAATTCTGAGGACCCAGTGGAAGGAGACTTGGTGTGTGTGCGCACACACATGCATGCTTGCTCTGGTGCTCGTGTGGAGGTCAGAGAACACCTCTGGTGGTGTTCCTTGCTTCCAGCTTGTTTGAGACAGTGTCTCTGGTCTCTGATGTATATACTGGGATAGTCAGCCCTATAGCTTCCAGGGGTTCTCCTGTCTCGGCCTCCCATCCCACTGTGGGAGTGCTGGACTTACAGGTGTGCCTGGCTTTATATGGGCTCTAGGGGATCCAAACTTAGGTCCCCAGCCTTGTGCAGCAAGTTCTTTACCCACTGACCTATCCCCCAGACCTGAGATTGTGGTTCTGTCATTCCAGGGTGACTTTGATGCTAGTGTCAGAGCCATGCTTTGAGTAACCTAGGCTTGGAAAATAGGCCCTAGAGGGACAGTGCTAAGTGCTCTGTGATACTGGCAAGACGTTGAGCCTCTCTGAGCCCCAGTTTCTCCATCCATAAAGAGGGTACAAATAGTTTCCACCTCGTTATCTGGTGGTGAAATTAAAGACTGCCCAGCACCTGATGAGCTATTGGGGGAAGAGGGTGTTGGTCATATTAGGACAGGCCTGTGGGCAGGGACCCACTTCCTCCTCAGGCTTATTGTAATTATTCTGCCTCATTTTGAACTTTAGTCTTAGCAGTCTTTAAAAAAAATTTTAAAAACATTTTATTTATTTATTAGCAAGTGTGGAGAGAGAATGAAAATGAAAATGAGAGACGGAATAGGCACACCGGGCCATCTTGGTACTGCAAACGAACTCCAGATGCATGTGCCACTTTGTGCATCTGGCTTTATGTGGGTACTGGAGAATTGACCCTGACTATGAGGCTTTGTAAGCAAGTGCCTTTAACCGCTGAGCCATCTCTCTAGCCCCATTGTCTCTGCAGTTTTATCCATGGATCCTGGTTGGATCCTTAGGGTCCCACAGACTTAGCCTCCCTTACCTCCTCCCCTCAATAACACTTCCATTCTGTAGTGTTGTTGGCTGGCAGTGGCTCAGGACCCCGACAGAGCATCCTCCTGGGGGCTGCCTCTGGTTTCCTTCTCTACAACCGTGTTGTGTCCTCCAGGTCTTAGGGACCTCTCATTCCATCACCATCCCTCCACCTTCTTTCTGGAGATTCACAAACTCCCCTCCCTCAAAGATCACCCCGCCAAGTGCCCCATGTTTTCACCCAAACCTCAATTTCAGAGTTTTGTTTCCTTGGCTCCATAAGACCCAGGAGGAGAACTCAGCCCTCTCTTGACTCCTGTTGACTCCTCCTCCCCACATGTCAGCTGAGCTAGCTTTCCTCTGGGCTGGGCAAAAGTTGCTTTGAAGATGCTCACAGCACTAAGGGACAACCTTCTCCAGCCGACCTGCTCTACCTCTTAGAGGCCATGGCTCAGGCCTCAACTTCGCTTTCATTCCCATTGTATCTCTCACGTAGCCTTGCGCTGTGTCTGATCAGGGACCACCCAGAGAAGCAGGAAGGCCAGATGGCTCATGGCTGAGTTTCACTCACCTGAGCAGATGACAGAGAGCACCTGACCACCTTCTTGGGTCTGGATTTTCCGGAAACACTGTCGTATGGAGGTACAACTCCAGTTCTGGACCTCCCATTGAATTGTCAAGGGCCAGGGGTCCCTCAGTTCTCCTGGGCCTGATGGTCCTATTGCCTTAGCCCCTGGCACATGTGTCAGGAAGGAGCCACACTGGACAGCATTGCAGATGAAGGTCCCCAGGCTCTGGAGCTTGTCCTGGGTTTCATATAGGATGGTGCCACCCTGGCTGCCGCTGTAGAACACCACCATGCCAGCACACTGCAGACCCCCGGGTTCTGCCACCAGCTGCAGCCTTGGAGGAGCTAGGGAGTGGGAGAACAGGCCTGAGTGCAATGCCTTCCAGCATGCTTTTCTGTTCACCCCAACCGATGAACAGTTATGATTTACCTTGGGAGGTGGGGAGTCCAGAACATTGCACGGGAAACTTATATGAGTCATGTCCACCGGAATCCAAATATAAGCACACCTTCTGGGTTTTTAGCCTCTACTACTCCCCCCCCACCACCCACAATGAAGCCTGAGAACTTTCTTACCCGTGGGCTCTGGAGTGGTGGTGGGTGGCATGCTCGTGGGTGGAGGTGTCGTCTTCTGGGGCTCTGTAATGAAACACTTTGGCAAGGGAGGGCAGGGAGAGGAGGAGGGAAGAATGGGGGAGTGGGGAGCTGGGGCAACAACAGGTTAAAGAAAACATAGTCTCTGACTTAAGTACCACTTGCCAATAAGCTGACTTGCCCCCTTTCATAGTCTCTCCCTGGTGAGGTGACAGTCCCACACAACAGATACAAAAATGGAGGTTCAGGGTACAATGACTTGGCAGAGCCAGGTCCTGCTTTTCAATCCTGCCAGACAGGTGCAGTGCCTTGGCCTGTCCCCACCAAGGTCCCGCCAGTATCTTTGTCAGGGCATAGTAAGCTGGGGCACCCCTTCCCTTCCCTCTGCCCGCTCAGGCCCGGTACGGGGTGCTGCACACAGATGTTACCCACCCATGCAGACCAGACTCAGAGGGAGGCACCCAGCGGGTGGGTTGTGGCTGCAGTTGGAGAAGGACCCCAGGGGTCCGTAGCAGAGGATCTGTTTTTGGGGTCTGTTGAATTGAGAGAAGGGAGCGAGGTTCAAGGGCTCCCTGCAGCCTAGTTGCTGGCAGAGTTTCCAGGCTTCCTTGGGGTCCCGACTCTGGTCCCAGCTGGAACTGCAGATAGTGCGCCATATATTTTCCATCAGGACCTCCAGCTGGCCCTGACACTTTGACCTGGTGCCACTTAGTATCACCTGTAAACCTGGGGCCAGAGAAAGGGTGGGAAAGGTCAGATGGGTAAGAGAGGAAAGCCCCTCCTTGGGGACCCAGCATGCCCCCTCCTGCCACTTTGCTACCTGCCCTGCTCCTCCTGAGCATCTCCCTTCTGGGTGTCACAGAGTTGGGTACTCTGGTGACCCTAAGCTGTGGCTTAACAAGAGGTGGAGAGGAGCTTGGAACAGTGGACAAGATGGTCTTACCACTTCCTGTCCAGCAGTGCCAAACCTTCCAATCCAGGAAGTTCTGTTTCAGTAGGTCTGAGCTGAGGCCCGATATCTCTTTAACTTTTAAAATAAATTTTATTGGCTAGGTGTGGTTGTTCAGGCCCATAGTCCCAGAATTTGGAAGGTGGAAGCAGGAGGATGAGGAGTTCAAGGTCATCAGCTGCACAGCAAGTTGGAGGCCAGCCTGGACGCATGACATACTGCCTCAAAAAAAAAAAATCAGTTTTATTGAAGTACAATTTTCACACTGTGAAATGCACTAATTTTAAAGGTACTTTCAATGGGAATGGACACATTTTTATAAGCACACAACCACCATCATAATTTAGATATAGACCATATTTGTCTTCTAGAAAGTTCCAGCTAGTATCTGGACAGCTAGTTAATTTTCCTGAATCCAGCCTCAGGCAACCACTGATCTGCTTTCTGTCATGAAATAGTTTTGCCTTTCCTACAATGTCATATAATTAAATTGAATCATATAGCATGGTTTGGTGTGGTCTCTCTCTCTCCACACGTATTTGAGCCTTATGCTGTGTGAATCAGTAGTTTATTTCTACTGCTCAATCATATTTCATTGTGTGGATTTTCCCCATTTGTTTTCTGCATACCCATGTGGGTTGTTTCTGGGTTTTGCCTGCTATGAACCAAGCAGCTATAAACATTCATGTGAGGCCTGTGTGGGGGCCTATATTGGTATCTGTCTTGAGTAAATACCTCTGAGTGGAATTCTTAGATCATAGGTAGGTTTATGGCTTTTGTGACTTTATAAAACTACATGGGATGCACACGCGTGCACACATACACACATGCGCACACACCCCATATAGAGTTGCCCCTCAGGTTCCATGGGGATTGTTTCTAGGAGCACATGTAGGTACCAGAATCCATGGAAGCTCA
Source organism: Orientallactaga sibirica (assembly GCA_036365145.1). Lineage (NCBI taxonomy): Eukaryota > Metazoa > Chordata > Mammalia > Rodentia > Dipodidae > Orientallactaga > Orientallactaga sibirica. The sequence goes on from JAEOAD010001269.1 coordinate 1,044,026, forward strand.
AGCTCCTTCTATAAAATAGTCTAGGTGTGGGTGTGGTGGTACACTTACGCAATTCCAGTACTTGGGAAGTGGAGGCAAAGGATCAGGAATTTAAGGTCATCCCTGGCTACATAGTGAGTTCAAGACCAGCCTGAACTACATAAGAACCTGTATCAACAAACTAAATCAAACAAATAAAAATGGTACAGGAGCCGGAGATGTCGCTCAATGGTAGAGCATGTGCTTGACACATGTAAGCCCTGGGCTCTATATCCCCAGCACTCAAACAAACAAACAAACAAATAGACAAACTGTATGTGACCTTCACACATCTAGTTTATTTGGAATCCTAATGCAATAAAGTCTATGTAAGTGGTTGTTTTCTGTATTGGGTAGGGAATGGGGGCAGGAAGAAGTTTGTATATATGAGGGAAAGTTGTAGCCGTCATTGGCCTGATTAAATTTTTAAAAGCATTTTTGCATGTGTATGTGTGCATGCGGTATATGTACTTGTGTGCATATGTATTCATTTGTATGTGGACACAGGTGGGTATAGGTACTTGTATACTTGCATGTGGAGACTAGAGGACAACCTCAGGTGTCATCCTTAAGAATGCTGTCCACCTCTTTTTGAGGTAGGGTTTCTTATTGACCTGGAACTCACCAAGTAGGCAAGACTAGCTGAACAGTGAGTTCCAGGGGCCCACCTGTCTCTGCCTCCCCAGCACTGGCATTCTAGGTGCATACCATCATGCCTGGAATCCATGTGCATCCAAGGGATCAACCTCAGGTCCTCGTGCTTGTGTGGTAAGCACTGAGTGAGTTATCTCACCAGCCCTCTATCCAAATTTTTATTTTTATTTTTATTTTTTTTTGGTTTCTCGAGGTAGGGTTTCACTCTAGTCCAGGCTGACCTGGAATTAACTATGTAGTCTCAGGGTGAAACTCTCGGTGATCCTCCTACCTCTGCCTCCCGAGTGTGTGTGCCACAAAGAGCTTATCCAAATTTTTAATTTGCACTTGTTTGAATCCACAGCTAGGAAAGAAATTGTGTGTGTGTGTGTACAAAGAGCCCTTGAAGGATATATAAAACAGGAACAACATTTACCTGGTCTGTTGAGTATAGGGAAGGATGACAGATCGAGGTAGAAATGGAAATGAAATTATCTAGTTCAGATCTTTTCATAGAAATCCTTGAACACATGTATTACTTATCAAGATTTCTTTTTTAATGTAAGAGGCTCTCTTGGCTTCTGAGGGAGAGGTTTTCTTTGCTAGGAGCTGCTGGTCATGTTGCCTTTTCTTTTCCACTGATGGAGACATGTAATGGGCAAGGAGGCAGGGCTGCATCTCACCATGTTCTCCTGGCTGGCTGGGTGCAGGGTGGGCTGGTCCCACAACTACCATCTTCAAGTGCTTTGCAGACCGTGAGCCCATAGTGCAAGCTCCTTACTGTATCTTCCCAGGGGAGAGAGGTGGGAAGTGAGGCTCAGAAAGCAAGTACTTTGCAAGAGCTTGGAGCTTGCGCATCATACAGGGGCCAGGTCCTAACCCAGGCCTGCCAAGACCCCTCCAGCCTCACCTCTCCTCCAGTCAACTCAGCATGATGCGATGCTATCCATTTGAGGTGAAGCTGAGTCGGTGATGAAGTAAGTGTGGAAACTACTGAGGTGAAAAATGTTTAGGGCTGGGGATGGAGCCCAATGGGAGAGCATTTGCCTAGCAATCCTTAGTATTGCAAAAAAAGAAAAAGAAAGAAAAAGAAAAAAAACAACCAGCATGGCTGGAGGCAGAGGTAGGAGAAGTACTGTGAGTTTGAGGCCAGCCTGAGACTACATAGTGAATTCCAGGTCAGCCTGGGTTAGAGACCCTACCCCCCCACCCCCCAAAAAAAAAGCTGGGTGTGGTGGCGCACACCTTTAATCCCAGCACTCGGGAGGCAGGGGTAGGAGGATCGCCATGAGTTTGAGGTCACCCTGAGACTACATAGTGAATTCCAGGTCAGCCTGAGCTAGAATGAGACTCTACCTAGAAAAACAAAACAAAAAAAAAAAAAAAAAAAAATAAATAAAATAAAATAAAATAAATAAAATGGAAAAATAAAATATAAAAAATAAAAAAATAAAAAAAATAAAAAAAAAAAACCTCAGCATGCTTTTTCACTTCAAAAGCCTTTAGTAGGCTATTGTACACTGCAGGGGCTCACCCTTGGCCTACTTGAGGAACCACCAGTCTCTAGGAGTGAAGTCTGGCCACCCAAAAGACATTTTGCAACCTGGAACAGCCTCTCTGTAGTCTAGCTACAAACATCATTGACCATGAAAGAGCCAGAAGGAGACCAGACTTGGAAAGGTGCATTTGTATGGCAGCAGGTTTCCTGCCTGTGGAGAGGAGGACACACTTGCTGTCTTGTGAAGCGGCACGTGTGTGCTGCTCCGTGGTGATGGATGGCGCCTGCATGTACAGGGCCATCTGTGTGTTCCTCTGTGGTGGAGTTTACGCTGGTGGAAGTGACAACATGGTGGAGTGGAGCCTGGCTCTCTCCTCACCCCAGCTTCCTTCCCTTCTGTGACTCTTCCTTACCTGAGTCGCCCCACCTGGCCTGTCCAAGGCAGGAAGTCACTGTGGAAAGGAGAGAGGCAGGTCAGAAAGTGAAGCACCCCCAGCCCCACCCTCACTTGCCCCGCCAGTGCAAGCAGTACCCCTAGCTGAACTGTCACAAGATTCCTGGGCAGATTTTCATGCTATAGCTTACAACCCCAAAGTGATCATGAAATCAATTTAGTGGGTTCAGCCATTGATTCTTATTCTCTCTCTTTTTTTAATTTACTTTTTAAATGAACACACAGTGGAATTGATTTTGCTTTTGTGCGTGAGCCTGTGAATGTTAACACATACCATGTGTGTGAACTCCGTCACCATCAATATATGCAGCTGTTCCATCACCCGAACGGAATGCCTCACAATGTCTCTTGGTGGTAATGCAACCATTCATCTTCTTAAAAAATGAAGCGGGACAGAATAGAGAATGGCAGAACGCACTGATTGCTGAAGGCTAAGAATCACTTTTTGTGGATGGGAGGGGCTGTGCTGTAAAAATGCCCTGTGGGTAGCTTTCACTCAAAGAGTTGGACCCTGTTGTTCTAGAGAACCAAGCAGTCAGCGTGGCTCACGCCGCTCCATTCTGGTGTTCCCAAGGCAGCCAGCATGACGGCAGTGTGCTTCAGCGGTTCCCAGTTTCCAGAGCAGGGCCATTCCCCTGTGTGTTTGTCATTTGAAGGTTCTGCCTCCTTGCAGCCCCATCAGACTATGGAGCCTGGTCAGACTGGCCTGGAGTGCAAGACACAGCAGCAGCAACGGTCTGCTCACCTATGGCTGGGGAGGAGGCTCTAGCTAGGTAGGGACAAGATGGGTGGAGAGCTCCTGTGGTGACATGGCCTGGCCTCATAGAGCAGGTGTCTTGATTCTGCCTGATGGCCTGCTCTTGCCTCCACACAGGAAGCCTGGGATAGCCTTACAGGCTCAGAAATCACTCTCCACAGGAAGTGGCTCTTGTTAAGTGCTTGTTGCTGAGTGCTAAAAAAAAAAATTGCAATGTCTTTGAAAGCCCTTTCTTATCTAAGTAGTCTCAAGCTGGGAGTAGAATTTAAAGGGGCCATGTGCCCCCCATAGCCTGTCCTCCCCCAAGCCAACATTCCTTGTAATGAATTGTTGCTACCCTGTGATAACTTCCCCCTTCTTTAAAAGACCCCAACACTGTTTTCCTGGCAGTGGTAGGCCTTGTAACCTGAGCTCAATCTTCAGAACAGTGTGTGTGTGTGTGTGTGTGTGTGTGTGTGTGTGCATGCGCGTGTGTGTACACAGAGAAGCTGGGCAGGCATGTGCTTGTAATCCCAGAGTAGGGAGGAAGGAAGGAAGGAACAGGCAGAACCCTGGGGCCTAACTAGGTGAGTGAAAGCTAGAAATATATATATATATATATATATATATATATATATATGGAGCCTGAGAGAACAAGAGAGAGAGTTTGTGGAGCCTCTGGAACAACCACTGAGTTTGTTCTCTGGTGTCCACAAACACACACACACACACACACACACACACACACACACACACACACACACAGAGGAGAGTTATTCCTGTAGCTGGCTAAGCCATGAAGGATAAGGCAGCTTGGAGTAGTGTCTGTGGGGAGAGGAGACACTTAGATCTGCCCTTTGCTGCTGGATGTCACAGGACAGGTTTTTAGCACAAGAAGGGCTCTGGGTCTAAGTCAGATCTGGCACTTTTGTCTCTTAGCTTCTCCAAGCCTCAGTTTCCTCATTGATAGGTAGAGTTGAAACCCACTGTGTGACTATCTCACTCAGTGCCTTCCCGGCCCTGCTCAGTGCTCAGAGCTGAGTTATTGCTGTCTGGGTTGGGGCAGGAGTGTCTAGGACTTGAGGCTTTCCCGTGGGAGGACCCAGAGTTCCTGTCCTGGCAGTACAGAAGGCCAGGCCGCAGGGTGTCTGCTTCCCTGTCTCGCTCATAAACTCCGAATCCTGAAAGTCGTCCTGTCAGTGCTCCTTCGGAACGTTGAGCACTTGGCTCGAGATGGTTAGGATCTGGTCCCTGGTCTTCTCTGGTTAACATGCAGTGGCTCTTGGATTCCGATCATACCTGTGACTTCAAGACCTATGCCTCTGCTCTCAGTTGCCCTTCAAGTTGCCATGACTTGACACCCTGACACTGAGGCACTGCAACATAGAGACTGGGCCTGACTTTCCTTGTGAGTGCCACACAGAACAGCCCTGCCCCTGCTCAGAGAATGTCCTCAAGAAAAGCTTAACAACTAAGGCCGGCTGGGATTATAAAAGTACTTGGGAGAGAAATGATGTCTGCACATGCCAGGGCGTGGCCTGCCTGGTCCTTATATAAGCAGTGCCTCCCTTCTACTCCCTCCATCGCCATTGCCATCGCACTGCCACGGTCATTGTAGCTGCCGTCACTGCCACCACCATTATCACTACCATCATTGCTGTTGCCATAATCTACACCATCACCATCACCACCACCTCTAATCACTGCCATCATCACCTCTGTCATAACCATTGCCACCACCATCTCTACTGTCATCACCTTCACCATCTTTATCATCACCATCTCCACCAGCATTGCTTTTCCCATCATCTCCACCATTACCGTTGCTACCCTCATTATCACCATCTCCACATCACCATCATCACCACCATTGCCACCACCACGACCATCACCGTCACCAGCACCCCATCATCACCATCACCCCATCATCATGTCACCAGCACCCCATCATCACCATCACCCCATCATCATGTCACCAGCACCCCATCATCACCATCACCCCATCATCACTGTCACCCCATCATCACTGTCACCCCATCATCACCATCACCAGCACCCCATCATCACCATCACCCCATCATCACCATCACTGGCACCCTATCATCACTGTCACCCCATCATCACCATCACCCCATCATCATGTCACCAGCACCCCATCATCACCATCACCAGCACCCCATCATCACCACTGTCACCAACACTTTCAGTTTCTCTTCCATGCAGTTTGGACCTTGACTCTATCAATTCTCACCACCAAGCCACACAGCCTGTGTTTCTGCTTTGACCCCCACCCCCCCGCCCCGTTTGCTAGACGAGGAAATGAAGATAGCTGAACTATCTTGCCCGTGCAGCCAGTGGCCTGGAGGCTGAGCTCTGGAGGGAAGCCTGCTCTGCTCTGCTGTGCTCTATCTTCACCAATTCCTGCACATTTTCAGAATGCAGTCCTGATCAAAAGAAATAAACTGGTGATTCTGTTCAGGCCACAAAACATGCCATGGGAAGACATAGCCCCGAATATGCTATGTAATGTCGGCAAGTCACCCAACCTTTGGTCTGTGGAGTGAAGAAATTCCATGGTCCATCACCGTCCTCTTGGTTCAGTCATCTGTGATCTTGGGTAATTTTTTGGGGTGTGGGGGGCGGGTATGGGGTATGTGAGCACCAGTGTGCATGGATGCAGAGGCCAGAGGAGAATGCTGGGTGTCCTCTTCTATCGCTTGTCCACCTGATTTCCCTAAGACAGAGTCAGTCAGACTGCCTGACCAGTGAGCCCCAGTGATCCATTTGATTCTGTCCCAGTTAGTATTGGAGTACAGGCATGTGTGGCCATGCCTGGCTTTTTTTTTAAAAAAAAATATTTTATTATTTATTTATTTATTTATTTATTTATTTGAGAGAGATACAGAAATAGGCAGGTAGAGAGAGAGAGAGAATGGGTGCTCCAGGGCCTCCAGCCACTGCAAACGAACTCCAGATGCATGCACCCCCTTGTGCATCTGGCTTACGTGGGTCCTGGAGAATCAAGCCTTGAACCGGGGTCCTTAGGCTTCATAGGCAAGCGTTTAACCGCCCCATGCCTGGCTTTTTAAAAAGTGTTTTATCTGTTATATATTTTCAAGGAGTCACGAGGGGAGGGGAGAAATGGGAACACCAGGGCCTCCTGCCACTGCAAACAAACTCCAGACACATTCGCCACTTTGTGCATCTTGTTTTACATGGGTACTGGGGAATCAGACCTGGGCCATCAGGCTTTCTGAGCAAGTGCCTTTAACCACTGAGCCCTCTCTCCAGCCCATGCCTGGCTTTTTCCATGAGTGTTGGGGATCAAACTCAGGTCCTCATGCTTGTGTGGCAAGTGATCTTAGACTGAGCCCTCTCCGCAGCCTCCCAGCTGTGTTCTCTAATCTGTAGCTCCTGATGGGAACATCTTATCTGCCACTCCTCTGAGCCACTAAGACAGCAAGTGACAATTCTCCAAGGCTCATTCCTTTCCTGCCAACCACACTTTGAGCTCCCACAGTGTAGGGCTGCGACTGAGCAAGCCCAGGCAAAGCTCAGAGCAAAAGCCACCAAGGTGGGAGCCTTTCTCACTGTCCCCAGCCCTAGTCTCTTGTCTCTGCACTCATAGAAATCCAATCATTTTGGGCCTGAGGAGATGACTCAGTGGTTAAATTAAAGGTGCTTGTGTGCAAAGCCTGCCAGCCCCGGTTCAATTCCCCAGTACCCTCATAAAGCCAGGTCACAAAGAGGCACATGCATCTGGAGTTTGTTTGCAGTGGCTGGAGGCCCTGCCATGTCCATATTCACTCACTTTCTCTCTTATGAAATAAATAAATATTTATGTATTAAGAGAAAAGAAAGGCCTGGAGAGATGGCTTAGTGGTTAAGGTACCTGCTTGTGAAGCCTAAGGACCCAGGTTTGACTCCCCAGAACCCATGTAAACCAGATGCACATGGTGGTACATGCATCTGAAGTTTGTTTGCAGTGGCTAGAGGACTTTGTGAGCCCATTCATTCTCTTTCTCTTTCTCTCTCTCTAATAAATAAATAAAATTAAAAAAAAAAAGAAATCCAATCATTTTGAACCTGCCTACCCTGACAGGTCTTGTTGAAGGTCAGATGAGCCCCCAAGAGGAGGTCTGGGGCATCTATGTCCATCTCCTTCCTCCTGCTCCCCAAAACTCCTTGTTTTGCTTGTTTCAGCTCTTGGCACAGTCTCCCAACACAGGTGAGTTAGCTTCAGGCATAGCTCACAAATTTTCTGTTTAGCCACCTTTCAAGACTTCCTTTATTTTGCTTTTAGAGCGAATCTCAAGATCCAGAAGTTTTAAAAAATCGGGGTGTATGTGCTGCATCACCAGAGGCCCAGTCAGCAGCCTGTGCCTTTTGTCTTCTGATTTTCTAACAACACCTAGGGGCACCCCGTGAGCCCTGACTTTAGGCGCTAATGTTGTGTGCTGTGAAACATGAATTCCCACTCAAATGGATGTTTAACCATGCCTTCATTTTGCACCAAATGTATTTGCCAGAAATTTGCAAATGTTTTCTGGGTTTGGGGATGGTTGGTGAATGTCCATGGCCCTGGGTGGTGGATCTGTCTTGTAGGTGGTGGGGCTGCAGCCAGGCACAGGGGGTAGGTACTGGGCAGGAGAGATCTCCGCCCAAGGCCTCTGGCTACAAAGTCTGCCTCTGATCCGCTCAGGTCCTACTGCTCATCTGCAGTCTGGACATCCTGGGTGTGGGTGGCTTAGGATCCAGGGTTACAGAGAAGGGCTGGGACGGTGGCAATAAATAACAGTGGTAGCTCCCCTAGTAGGCCTGTGCAAACCCTCAGCTAAAGGGAATGTTTCTTATGAAGACCCATTTCGTCCCCCAAATCTCAAGTTAAGGGGCTGCCACCACCCTGCTTCTGAGAGAAAGAAACCAACTGACTGCTTTCATGTGACTTGGAAGTGAGATGGTCCCATTTCTCCATAAACAACAGTCCATAAGCTCCCCAAACTGCAGCCATCTGCTTATATCTGACATAGGGGGTTGCCAGCTTTGGGGAGGACTGGATTTCTCTCCCTCACCTCCTCCACATGGGCTGACTTGGAAGACCAGAAACCCTAGTTTTTAGAAAAATGCATTCATCAGTGGAGCTGTCTCTAATTTGAGACTGTCAGAGCTTCTGAGACATGGAGATCTGAAGGAGCCAGATTTGGGTCTGAGACAGAGCTGCTGGTTATGACTGGAGTCTTGATATGCCAAACATGCACACACTAGAACACACCAGCCAGGGAGGCCTGGGGACGGAGCTCAGAGGCAGGGGGTTCAGAAGCTGTTCTGTAATCTGGCTTTCCAGGGTCTGTCTCCACAATGCGGTGCTGTGTGTGTGTGGGGGAACAGGATGACCTTTGCTATTTAAATTGTTAGTTCCATTTCTGCCTGGAGTCCTCTAGTGTTTAACTGAATTTGCATGAATTTCTCCATTCTTTATTTTTATTTATTTGAAAGCAACAGACACAGAGAGAAAGAGGCAGAGAGAGAGAGAGAGAGAGAGAGAGAGAGGGAGAGAATGGGAGCACCAAGGCCTCCAGCCACTGCAAACGACATCCAGATGCATACTTTGTGTATCTGGCTTATGTGGGTACTGGGGAATCGAGCCTCGAACCAGGGTCCTTAGGCTTCACAGGCAAGCTCTTAACTGCTAAGCCATCACTCCAGTCCCTGAATTTCTCTATTCTTATTCTTGCCAAGCTTTCATTTACTGATGAACTGCACCAGGTTTCATGTAGGCTGGCCTGGGATTTGCTATGCATCTCAGGACGTCCTTAAATTCCTGATTCTCTTGCCTTTATCTCCCAAGAGCTGGGATTTGCAAACCCACCACTCCCAGTTTGTACACCACCACTCCCAGTTCACCTTTTCCTTTTGTTCAGGCCTCACTCAAGCATCCCAAAGTTCAATTACAGCAGTCTGTTCTTAACATCACAGCCCTATAGAGGAAAGGCTATGCTTGCTCCCAGTTTCAGAAGGGGAAGCAGAGGCTCAGAGGGGCTGGTGACTTGGCCAAGGTCACATGCAGACTTGGTGGTAGACTTGGCACAGAGACTCATCTCCATTGCCTGACCTAGCTTGTGGGGCCTGCTCTGGGTGTGCCGCTGAGATGACACTACAGAAACAGGCCTGTGTTTGTATTCTGTCACTGAGCACTGCCCTCAGGCCTTAGTTTGTGTGTGATGAGTACACACTCTTACACAACATGCCATCTACATTTAGAAAACTTCTGGATTCCAGAGTACATCTGGGCAGAGATCTGGACTGTCTAGGAGATGCCAGAGGGAAGCCCTTGCTCCCTACGCCTGTCTGGTTCATGGGAAGGAAGGCCAGGGCCTCCAGGAGGCTCTGCTGGCTCCTCTTGTAAATCCCCAACAGGTTCTCCAGATAACTGGGCCTTAAACAGCCAGTGGTTCCAAGTGGCCAGTCGTGGGTCACACATTAGCCAGGCTCCATTCCCCTACCCCAAGGAAAAAGTGGGAAAACGGAATGTGAAGGGACACAATAGACTGGTCAAGCATCCTCCTGTGCAGCCCTTGCCTTTAGACACACATAACGGAGGCCACCACCCAAGCTGATCTTCCTGACAGATAAAGGAGAAGTTCCAGGAAATCATGATTCCGGGCCTTATTGCAAAATGCAGGTGTTTTCTGATATCTAAAGAATGGGATGACCCCTCTGTGCAATGTACCATGACCTTCCTGTACCTCTTTGTTTCTAAATATCTTTGTGATTACATAGTATAGAATGTTTCTTGCCTCAGTTCCGCCCGTGTATCCTATGTAATGAATACCTCGTGACTTTTTGTAATAAAAGCTGACCCTGGGGTTGGAGAGATGGCTTAGCGTTTAAGGCACATGCCTGCAAAGCCTAAGGACCCCAGTTCCATTCTCCAGGTCCCACGTAAGTCAGATGCACAAGGGGGTGCACGTGTCTGGAGTTTGTTTGCAGTGGCTAGAGGCCCTGGTGTGCCCATTCTCACTCTCCCTCTCTCTCTGTCTCCAATAAATAAATAAATAAATAATAAAATCTTAAATTAAAAAAAAAAAAAGCTGACCCTCCAAACAGTTTGGGGTTGCATCCTGAGATCCCTGCCTCTGGGGTACAGACCTGGTGCACCAGCCTTTCTTCTTTTTCTTTCTTTTTTGCCCAATAAAACCTTGCCTTACATTCTGTGAGTCGATGGTCTTACTTGTGCGACACCAGACTCCATAACAAAGTGACCTCATGTAGGTCAAGCCCCCTACCTCCATCACATAGCTAAGCCTGCTTCCCTTGGTACAAAGAAGTCCTTCTCCTGAAAAGACTTAAAACTACATTTTTGCTTTCTCTGGGTGGGATAAACTTCCATTTCTGCTCTTACTTCAGGCATTAATAAAACCTTTTGCTTAAAAGAGGACAATCCATATTGCTGCACCTCTCTCTCTCTCTTCTTCTTCTTCTCCTTCTTCTTCTTTTTTTTTTTGTTTTGTTTTTCGAGGTAGAGTCTTACTCTTGCTCAGGCTAACCTGGAATTCACTATGTAGTCTCAGGCTGGCCTCGAACTCATGGTGATCCTCCTACCTCTGCCTCCTGAGTGCTGGGATTAAAAGCGTGTGCCACCACGCCCAGCCTTACTGCACATCTCTTGAACTGCATTTCTCCAGAACTCCCCAAACCTCACTACCTCCCTTCAGAGGGCCTGCCATGCTCAGGGTCGCTCTGTTGGTGCCTCTCCCAGGCCCACATGGCCAGCTCACTCTCTTCCCTCACCTATGTGTGCCAATGCTCTGTTCTCAGAGCACAGCACCCCCCTTCCACCCCAGTGCCCACCCAGCTCTCCTTTGTCTATCCGAACTGCACACATGACTTTCTAGCCATCCATAGATTCACTAACTCACTTTGTCTCTTGTCTGTCTCCCGTCACACCCTGATGACTGTGGGACCATAAAGGCAGGGGTCTTTGTACCTTTGTTCAACCGTGTATCTGTGGCACATAGTAGGTACTCAATCAATGCATGATTTTAATCCCATTACTTGGGTCTCAGGTTTCCACTGGGTCGTGGGTCTAGGACCTCAGGGTTTCAGAGGAGAAACCATCTCCTTTGAGAGGCCTAGATCTGTCCAGCCAGGGTGCTCCTCTAAATGAAGCCTGCCGCAGTGCCGGGGGACAGCTGATATTTCTTTCATTCTGCGCATCTAGGTGAGGATTTAGGGGCTCATTTATGCATGACTTCTATCAGGTCTCGTCTGTGAGATGCACAGACCTGTGGAGCAGGGACACCTGCCTTGGCCACTGCTGTGCTGGGGACGTAGCTCAGTCAGGAGAGCGCTTGTCTAGTGTGCAGATTGCTCTGGGTTCTTTCCTTTGCACTGCATAAACTGAGCACTGTGACACATACCTGTCATCCCAGAACTCTGGAAGCTGAGGCAGGAGAATTAGGAGTTCAAAGTCATCCTCAGATCCATAGTGAGTTCTAGGCCAGCCTGGGAGACACGTGAGACCTTGACTCAAAGCAACTGCAAAATCCAAAAGCAAACCAACAACAAACAAAAAACCCTGCTAGACAAGAGCTCTCTTGGCTGTAGATGAGTGAATAACCTATGCACGGGAACTGGAGGACTATGTGGACGGCGAGGCAGTGTTTGGCAAGACTCTTCCTCACCCTGTCCCCTGCCTCCTCTGGTTCCTTTCTGACCGTGGTGTTTACAGAGCCCCTTCTCTACTGTGTGCCAGCGTGGACCCAATATGCATGGATTCATTCAACCCCAGCAGCCTCGAGGAGGAACTATTATTCTCTTCAACTGACAGCCGAGGAGACTGAAGCTCATACAACTAGCCCAAGGTCACCTAGCTGGCAAGTAGCAGAGTGGAATTCAAGCTGGCTTTTGGAGTCCTCACTGGCCCGTAAGAGGACCTGATGGGCCTTATAGTGGTTTGAGCCATGTCTCCACCATGCCCCAGGCAAGTTGTGCTAAGGGGAGCCCTGCTACTCTCACTCCAGCCAGCTGGGAGCCTTTTCATGGCCCTGATGCCAGCCTGGAGGCTGCTGTGGCCCTACGGCTTTGGCACCAATGCTTGTCTTCTTGGAATGGCTCCAGGGAGGCCCGTGCTATTTGTCCCCAGCCGCAGTCCTGGTCCTTAGAGCACCTATCCTTGGCAGCTGTGTGTCTGCTAGTGGAGCCTGTGTCCTGCAGCCAGGGTCCTGCTCGTGGAAGCGGCTTTACTCTTAGCTAAGGGGACAAAGGGGCTGGTGTGTGAGGACAGGAGTGAAGTGCTCGGCTCCACTCTGCTGCTTCTGGGCCTGCCACTTCTGGGGCTCAGTTTTCTTCAATGGATAATTCGTGAAATGGGTCTACCTACTTCCTGCATTGTCGTGAAGTTTCCAGAGTAAGAAAAACAGCTTTAAAAGCATTCTGTAAAATGCAGGCCTGGTGGTACAGGCCTGTAATTCCAATTCCTGAGGCATGAAGATTGTAAAGTCAAGGTCTGCCTGGGCTAGAGTAAGTTCAAGGCCAGTCTGGTCAATGTACAGTAACCCCATCTCAAAACAGAAAAAAAAAAAAAAATAGGTCTGGGAGTATAGCTTAGTGGTAGACACTTGCCTAGCATATATGTGAGGCCACAAAACTAAAACTTAAAAATAAAATTGTGGGCTGGAGAGGTGGCTTAGCGGTTAAGGCGTATGCCTGCAAAGCCAAAGGATCCCGGTACAATTCTCCAGGACCCACATAAGCCAGATGTACTAGGGGGCACATGCATCTGGAGTTTGTTTGCAGTGGCTGAAGGCCCTGGCATGACCATTCTTCTCTCTCTCTCTACTTCTTTCTCTCTCTCAAATAAATATAATATCAAATAAATAAATAAATATAATATAAAATAAAATTGTGAGTTCTGACCTCCTAGGACCATGATAGTTCTTGTCACATATCAAAAAAAAAAAAAAAAAAAAAAAAAAAAACACACACACACACACAGTGGGCCACGCACTTCTGGGGCTCCACATTTGGGGTGAAGATACTCTTCCCAACTCTTCTGGACTCGGGGTTGCATGGAGCTGGCCAGTACACCTTCCAGTATTGCTATGAGCCCACTCCATGCCCACCTGGGAGCTTGGCCTGGCCTCCCTGTGGGTGGGTCTGAGACCGATAAGAAAGCCTTGGTCTGGGCAAGGCCTGGGTTGCACGAATACCCAGGCATTTTGTTCCCCTTGCTGTTATACATATAAATGGCTGTGAGTGTATGGCCACGAGCCATGGCCACACAAATAGGGAGAGGTCAGCCATGCAGTTCCTGGGAGAGATCACACACACAGACTCACACATTCCCACACTCACTTGTCCACCAGCTGTTATAGGTGCAGAGTAAGCCCCTGTTGCTTTTGCAGGCCCCAGCCCCTTCCCTGCAAAGTGGTAAGTCATTGCTTCTTCCCATTAACACCCAGAGTCAGACACTCCTCACCCTGTCACACCTCTAAGCAGTCAGATCCCATCAGTTCACACTCTCCCTGCTCCCAACATGTCCTATATGGGGAGATCAGGCCTGGAGAGGCCCAGGAACCTCTCTGAGGTCACATCTGGCCATTTTAGGTCCCCGGGGATAGCACCCACTGCTTCTAGTTTGCCCAGTAGCTTTTCCACTATTAATGCCAATGATAGCTCAGTAGAAGAGACCCCATGTCTGGAGCAAAACCCAAGGACCGCCAGGCATGATGGCGCACGCCTTTAACCCCAGCACTCGGGGAGGCAGAGGTAAGAGGATCGCCGTGAGTTCGAGGCCACCCTGAGAATACTGAGTGAATTCCAGGTCAGCCTGGGTTACAGTGAGACCCTACCTTAAAAATCAAAGAAACAAACAAACAAACAACCCAAGGGCTGGACATCTCTCTGGGACTGGTCCAGGACTGTGTGTGAAGGGGACTAGGTGCTCCGTCATGTGAGCTTGGCATCTGCTCAGCATGTCCTCACGGAGGTCCTGTCCTGCCTCTATCTGCTCTGCTCGAGCATCATCAGAGCTGCTACAAGAGACGGCAACCTTCCCCTTCTTGGAGGTGATCAAGCAAAGGCCAGACACTCCTGTGTGGCATACTGGTGGGGTGGTGCATAGGATAGGGCTACATGATCTGACTTCTAGACTAAGGCTGAAGGAGAATCACAGAACCATTCTCCACAGCACAGAGATGCAAGCTGGGCAATGTGTGTGGAGAGGGGTGGCGGTGGGGTGGACAAGCAGAGTCCAGCTGAAGCTGGGGAGTAGAATAGAACCTGGTGGCCCTAATCTCCCTGACGCTTCAGAGAGGTGACTCATGACCCCAGAGTCAGAGCTGGGAAAATCTGCGATCTCATTCCTGCACCCCAGTGCACCCAGGTATCTTGGCGGCATCAGAGAAAGACTCACCCAATGTTCCCAGCAATATACAGCAGCATACAGCAGCCAGTGGTGCTTGGTGAGTGCCCATGAGCATGGCCTCCTTCTGCCTCGGCAAGTGCAGCACCTGGAGGTGAGGGTGTCTAGCCCGGCGTCGTACTCTCAGGGAGGGAGGAGGCGTAGGCAGGGGTGGAAGAGGGAGCAGGCAGTGCTGGGCCTGCGCCACCAGCGTTTGAAGTTGAACTGTCAACTTCCTCCTGGTAAAACCACCTTCCCCAATTCAAATGGTGGCACTGGCATCTGCCAGCTTTCTGCCCAGAGTGTCCAAAGCTGGTGAACTCAGGCTCCAGCAGACTCAAGTGTCCTGGTGGAATGGGGCTGCAGGAAAGGGGCCAAGCTGGAGACTGCAGAGGAGGAGGAGGAGGCGCTGATCTCGCGACAGCCCACTTCAGGGTGGGAGGAGTAGACAGAGGCCTATGAATGGGGCTTGGGCTGTGAGAGTGGGAAGGGGTGCATGGCCTCAGGTGTTGTCGCAGACTTAGCAAGGAAAAGCCAAGCACAAGCCCTAGTGGAAGTCTGGGGCTTATCTCCACAGTGCATTTCTTTTCTTTTTCAAACTGGGATTGGTGGGAGGGGGAGGTCTTTCTATGTAGCTCAGGCTAGCCTCGAATTTATGGTAATCCTCCCACCAGCACTACCCAAATACTGGGATTACAAATTGTGAGGCCCCATACCTAGCAGCCCAGAGGGGGTGATCTTTTACCAATGAGGAGGGGGTTGAGCTTGTACGTGTGTGTGTGTGTGTGTAAGAGACAGAAACAAGAGATTGCAAGAGATCGCTATTCTGTGAGATCTCAATGTTGCGCATGAGGGCTCCATGTTATAAGATCTCCATGTTGTGTGTGGGATCTCTATACTGTGCGTGAGTTCTCCATGTTTGTGTATGGCAACTCCTTGTTGAATGTGAGATCTCTAAGCTGTGTGTGGAATCTCCACGGTGTGTGAGATTGCTATGCTGTATATTAGATCTCCGTGTAGTATGTGGGCTCTCTATTCTCTGTATGAGATCTCCTTGTTGTGTGTAGGATCTCCATGGTGTGTGAGCTCCAAGGGTGGCAATGTCTCAGCTGGACAGGGAGACCTGCCAGCAGTCTTGGCTGGGCCTTACCTGTTTCCTGTCCTTGCTCATACTACCCTTTCTGGTCCTGAGGTTCTGGACCCATTCATTCATTCAACAAACATTTGCTTCATGCTAAGAACTGGGGATGCAGGAATGAAGGTGACAGACACAGTCCCCACCTGCTTATGCTTCAAGGCCTATTTCAGATATTTGTCTTTATGACTTAGTGTTGAAGAGCCCGTCACAGCTCCAGTTTCCACGCTCAGTTCACATAGTTGCAGCCCGGAAGAAGAACGTAGCTTCACCGAGTACCTATCCCAGCCAGGGGATGTCCTCAGCCAGCATAGGAAGTGGGTGCAGCTGCCTAGTGTACAGCCGAGGAAACCGATGTCTTTCTCCCTGCGCAATCCTGTGTTTCCCTACCCTCTTCTCTTTACCAAAAGCAAAGAAAGAAACCCAAACACCTTGGCATTAGACCCATGTCCATCCATTCTGTGGTCCATACTTTAATTTTGTACAACTGAAAGTAGCTCAGGTCTTGGTTGCTGGCTTGGTTCCTGCGATACTTGGAGGTGGGGTTCTTCTGCTATCAGGCTTGTGGCCCCCCGAAGCCCCTGCCCTAAGGGACCCTCCCTGGCCTCCTCTGGCTCACCCTATTGCCCCCTCCATAGTTCACCTGCTGCGGTCTCGCCCGCTACACCCCTCCAGCCCTGTGCCTGCTCAGACCCCATATCCCAGGTGACGGTTTCCTGTCCTCATCACCACACTTTCCATGACACAAGAGGAAGTCAGATGAGCAGAGCTGGGCTTTCCACAAGGCAGCCAGCCGGTGGAGGCCTGGAGGTGGGGGAGGGGAGGCAAACCCCTTGGGCCAGTGTCAGAACCTCTGCAATCTCCTTGGGACAGACACCTACCCTGATGCCCTGGCTGCGTCAGGTAACCTCGGGAGTGGTTTGTGTGCTCTGCAACTCTGGCCTGGGTTTACTCCCCAGCCAATGTCTTCTTTGGGGGGGAGGTGAGCAAAGGGATCACAGGGGGCGGGGGAAGGAAGAGGAGCTGAAGATGGGAGGAGAGGAGGGTGAGAAATGGGAGGGTGCTCAGTAGGAGCTCAATATTTGTTGACTGAATGAATTTATGGAATGAATAAGGCCCCCCAAGTACATGTTTGTTGACTGACTCGGTGAGCTGAATGCCCTGCCTACTTGGCAGCCTTGACCCCCAACACCCACCACCATCCAGGGCCGCTGGCCTTCCAGCTTCCCTCCTCCCTCACCCGGCTCAGGGCATGCATCCATTTCCCCAGCTTTGCTCCTCGGAGGGAGTGGGGAGAAAGGGCAGAAGGTCCCGTGTCTTCTGAAGGGTCTGCTTGTGTGTGGGAGAGGTACTGGCCCTCCTGCACCTGCATGTGAGCGTGGTGTTTGCTGTGTGACCCCAGGTGAGTCTGTGTCAACCTGGGATTCTTCGTTGACACATGTGTACCGTGGAGATGGGGGCTGGGTGATCCTGACACCAGCTTTCTTGTTCTAGGGACCTATCTGAAGGTGGTGGGGGTGGTGTTGGGGGATATGCCAGGTGCCCTTGGAGATCAGGATTTCTCTGTTCTGGGACCTGGGAGGATGGAGGATGGACTCTTGCTGTGTGACAAGGCATCTCAGGTCAGACCCCACGGGGAAGAGAGGAGGACAGAGGTTTCCAGGTTGCCTGGGACTGGGCTGCTGGCTCTGTGAGGTGTCAGTGTGTGTACTTCTCCTGAGCTCCAGAGGGGGCTGCTTGGCTGGCTGGTCCCACTGCCTCCATCAGGACAGTACCGGCCTCCCATCCTAAGTTCCTTCTGGGTGATGAAGAGGACTACTCCATGGGGCATCAGACAATCTTGGCTCTTGGGGAAGACTCTAAGATCTGTGGTTGTTGCCTTCTGATGGTGACTGTTAGCATGGGGAATGCTGGAGTTGGGGGTCTGGAGGTCTGATGGTGACATGTGGGAATGCTGGAGTTGGGGGTCTGGAGGTCTGATGGTGACTGTTAGCATGGGGAATGCTGGAGTTGGGGGTCTGGAGGTCTGATGGTGACTGTTAGCATGGGGAATGCTGGAGTTGGGGGTCTGGAGGTCTGATGGTGACTGTTAGCATGGGGAATGCTGGAGTTGGGGGTCTGGAGGTCTGATGGTGACTGTTAGCATGGGGAACACTGGAGTTGGGGGTCTGGAGGCCAGCTTTGCATGCTGACTATGTGGGGAACCTTGTACAAGTGACTTGTCCTTCCTGAGACTCACTTTCCTGCATCACAGGGCTTCTGGAAGCTTCTATGATGATGGCATAAAGGCCTTATGAACCCTAGAACGCCCCTAGCATGAGGGACAGTCAGTTCATTTCCCATACAGAGGTCCTGAGCGTGAAGGCTCTTGAATGAAGTGACAGGTCTGCCCACCAGCAGCCTCACACTGGGTTTATAAGAGGATAATAGCACTTTTGGCAACCCATGGTCCAGAGGAGTCTGTTCAGTTGCTCTTGTGACCAAGATTGGACTTGTTCGACCACAGGGTATACAATGGGGTGGAGCAAAAAAAGCCGCTCTAGTAGAGTGGGACAGGTGTTAACCAAACATACTTTTCAGATGAACTGAGGATTAGATAGGCTAAGTCAATTCCCCAAGGTGCACAGCTCACCAACAGTATGGTTTGGGCTGCATCTCCAGGCCTCCTGACCCATGGGTGTCCCTTTCTCTATTGCTACTTCTTGTCTTTCATCTCAGGCTGGTGCTGCCCATGGCCTGTCAGAAGCTTTTGTGGGTAATGGTAGAAATATTGGGGCCTGTGAAGCAGCAGGTTTTCCTATGTCCTGGGTCCTCAGGTCCCATTCATAAAGCAGGTAGTCAGGTCCAAATGTGAGGAATGTTGTGAGATGGGCCAAGGTGTCCATGCAAATGCTAGACATGGGCTCCAGAGCAAGGACACTCCCTCCCTATCCTTAGGGCAGCCTGTGGTTGCTAGTCAAGAGCTCTCCTGCCTCCATCATCTGCCCCAGCTCCTTTCTCCTTAGCACCCAGCCAGTGCATGGCACAAAGCTAGGTTTGGAATGAATGGATGGATGGATGGGTGACAGGGAAGCTTTCAATATGGACACATAAAACAACTGCGCCTTGAGCTTCCTGGCAACTGGGGAAAGCCACTTACAAGAGACTGGACCAGCGCATGAGAAAGGCCAGGCTTGAGGGAGCACCGAGAGTCTGTGGCCACTGAAGCTTCTGTGGAAGCCAGGGAAGACTTCCAGGGGAGTGAGGACAGGAAGCTTGTGCAGAATCTCAGTGAGGGGCCGGATGGGTTTCCTAGGCCGAGGGAAGCACGAGTACAAAGGCTTTGGGGTACTCTTAGGGCAATAGCCTTGCTGCTTCAGAAGAGAAGGGTCCAGAAGTTGAGGACCAGGACATCTATCCTGGTTCAGCCTTCATTGATTCTATGTCTGGGGTAGTGTCTCCCCTGGGCCTCAGTTTACCTATGAAATCAAGGTCTGGTCTCACTCTAGCCCAGACTGGCCTGGCACTCACTCTAGAGTCTCAGACTGGCCTCAGACTCCCAGTGATCCTCCTAACTCTGCCTTCCAAGTGCTGGGATTAAAGGCATGTGCCATCACATCTGGCTTGTTCATTATTTTTTTATATTTATTTATTTGACAGAGAAAAAGAGGGAGGGAGGGAGGGAGAGAGAGAGAGAGAAAGAGAAAGAGAGAGAGAGAGAGAATGGACGCACCAGGGCCTCCAGTCACTGCAAACAAACTCCAGATGCATGAGCCCCCCCTTGTGTATTTGCCTCATGTGGGTCCTGAGGAATCAAACCTGGGTCCTTTAGCTTTGCAGGCAAATGCCTAAACTGCTAAGTTATCCTTCCACCCCTTGTTCATTGTTTTTTAAAATAAAATTTAATTATTTATTTGAGTGACAGAGAAAGAGAGACAGAGACAGAGAGAGAGCATACCAGGGCCTCCAGCCACTGCAAACAAATTCCAGATGTATGCACCACCTTGGGCATCTGGCTTACGTGGGTACTGGGGAATTGAACCTGGATCCTTTGGCTTTGCAGGCAAGTGCCTTAACTGATAAGCCATCTCTCCAGCCCATTGCTCATTATTATTTTTTTATGAGAGAGATAGAGAGATACAGGCAGAGACAGAGTAAGTATGGGTGCACCAGGGCCTCTTGTAGCTGCAAACTAATTCTAGATGATTGCTCCACTTTGTGCATCTGGCATGAGTACTGGGGAATTGAACCCTGGCCAGAAAGCTTTGCAAACAAGTGTCTTTAGCCACTGGGCCATCTCCCTAGCCCTGCTTATTATTCCTTTTTTATGCTTAAAAATAAATTATGGGGCTTGGAGGGTGGCTCAGCTGTTCAAAGTACTTGCTTGCATGTCTTCTGGCCCAAGTTCAATTCCCTAGCACCCATATAATACTGGATGAAAAATGGTGCATTTGTCTGTGATCAAATCGACCTAGGACAATGGCAAAAGGAGTCAGGAGAACCTGGAAGCTAGCAGGTCAACTAGACTGGCCCGTACAAAGCGGCAAAAACAAAACAAGGGAGACTCTTTTTCAATGCAAAGTTAAAGTGGAAGGAGACGAAAAACACCCCAACGTTGTTCTCAGATCCACACGTGTCATGACACACGTGCACCCATGCCACACACATCATACATACACACACACACACACACATGATAAAAAATAAGCTATTTTAGTTCGGCATGGTGGCACACGCCTTTAATCCCAACACTTGGGAGGCAGAGGTAGGAGGATTGCAGCAAGTTCAAGGCCACCCTGAGACTACAGAGTGAATTCCAGGTCAGCCTAGGCTAGAGTGAGACCCTACCTCAAAAAATAAAATAAGCTAGGCGTGGTGGTGCATACCTTTAATACCAGAACTTGGGAGGCAGAGGTAGGACAATCCTTGTGAGTTGAGTTCGAGGCTAGCCTGAGACTACATAGTGAATTCCAGGTCAGCCTGGACTAGAGTGAGACCCTACCTCGAAAAAACAACGCCCCCCCCAAAAAAAAAACAAGCTATTTTTACACAATCATCTTTTAAAAAAGAGCTTCATTGAGCTGGAGAAATGCCTTAGCAGTTAAGGCATTTGCCTGAGAAGCCAAAAGATCCCTGTTCCATTCTCCAGGACCCACCTGAGCCAGATGCACAGGGGGCACATGCATCTGGAGTTTGTTTGCAGTGGCTGGAGGCCCTGATGTGCCCATTCTCTCTCTGTCTGCCTGTCTTCTATCTCTCTCTCTCTGCTTGCAAATAAATAAATAAATAAAATTTTAAAAAGTTCTTCATTTCCTTTAAATAATAGTATTTGTATCCAAGGTTCTAAGACTTTGAAATAACAAAAGTCTTTATAGGAACTGAGTTGTAACCTCCTCCGACTCAGATCTAGCAAAGGTGAATACTGATTGGCTGAATACACTTAAAGGGGCACACCTGGGTAGGTTTGTGGTCACTACTGGAATTACTACAGGGCATTCTGGGTACCCTGTGACAGCCAGTGTGGAAGGGACCCAGGCCCTCCCTGGGGACAGTTTTGATCTAGTATTAAGACAGTTTCAAATGGGCCTGGTGACACAGGCCTGCTATTCAGAAGGTTGAGGCTGGAGGATTTTAAGTTCAAGGTCTGTCTGGTCTATAGAATAGGTCCAAGGTCATGCTGGGCAACTTAGTGGGACTTAGTTGGGGGTTGGCATAATAGCTCAGTGGTAGAGAGCTTGCCTAGCAAGGCCCTGGATTGGATCCCTAGTGCTAAAAGAAAGGAAGGAAGAAAGACAAAAAGAAAGAAAAAACACAATTCTCATGATTTGCTATGTGTCTAGGTGCTCTCCTGATGAGTTTGGGAGAGCCCTCCTCCAAAGAGCTGCAGTGACGGGCTGTGTCAGAATGAAACTCCAAGAGAGCTGCCTCTCCTTGCCCGAGGGAGGAGGCAGGGCTGCGAGGCAGGCAGTGGACATGGGCTCAGTGTGTGCGGGAGCTGCAATGGCGCCGTCTCGCTGCTTCCACCCACTTCACATCCGCATGGAGCTCTCACCTAGCTGTGCATTCCCACGAACCTCATGCTTTCTTGAAGTGTAACGGGGTGCTCGGGGTCCAGGAAAGTCCTTGAACCCCAAACCCTAGTTGGTTTCTAATTTTAATCAAAGAATTGAACAGAAAAGACTGAGAAGGATAATTTTTACATTACATTAATATTACATTAATATTTATTAAGGGAAGCACAGAGCCAAGGAAAGGCACCCATGTGGCTAGAGATCCCATGTGGTGGGCCTGGGAAAACCACGGGGGGTAAAAAAAAAGAGAGAGAGAAAAGAAATGGTCAAAGAGCTCCTGCCCTGTGGGGAATTGGAGGGGATTAAGAGCCCATGTGGAGAGTAAGGGCTGGGGACCCTTCCCTCAGCTCAGTTGAGGGAAAACTCACCAACAGCTGGAAGTTCCCAAGTGGTCAGGCAGCTTAGAGAGCCTGCCCTCCCTTCATGAAGGTATTTATAACCTTTTAGTGGCGGGCTGTCTTCCAGTTCAGGTAAACCGGAGGGACAGCTGGTTGGTTAGGGCCAGAGGCTGTCTCAGGAAGAGGTGAGTCCTGACACCAGGTTCCAGGGGCTGAACTTGACCAACAACAATGTTTAAATCCTATGAAAGCCCTCCCTCCCAGGAGAGGTCCAGGATGCTTGTGGAAAAGCAGGTCTAGGTAAGAGATAAGAATTCTAGCAAGTGTAGACCATCCTGCCTGCCTTGTTTACTTTCAGGGCCCAGTCCCCTTAACTGCCTACTCCATCTCAGAAGGTCCTGTGTTAGGGATCCTTTAAGCTCTGCCCAGCCCACAGCCCTGCTGGATTGATCTGGAGGCTGAGGACGAGATAGCAAGTAGTTTTCTATTGGCTTTGTGTGTGTGTATAATGGTGATGGTAGTGGTAGTGTAATGATGACAATGAAATGATAAAGATGGTGATGATGTCAGTAAGGATGACACTGGTGACTATGATGATGACAATGGTTGCCACATGTGAAGAGCTGTGCTAGAGGCTCCAAGTAATTATCACCCCCGAAGTGAGTATATCACCTTCACTGATGTAGAAGATAGCTTGAG
This sequence comes from Orientallactaga sibirica, assembly GCA_036365145.1. NCBI lineage: Eukaryota > Metazoa > Chordata > Mammalia > Rodentia > Dipodidae > Orientallactaga > Orientallactaga sibirica. Next base: position 1,066,991 of record JAEOAD010001269.1, read on the forward strand.
ACGGTGGCTCCGAAGGTGGACATGTTCTCTGCATGTGTGCACATGCCTGTGGAGGCCAGAGATTGATGTTGGTGTTTTCCGCAATCACTCTCCATCTTATTTATTTTTTTATTTTATTTTATTTTATTTTATTTTATTTTATTTTATTTTATTTTTTTTTGGTTTTTCGAGGTAGGGTCTCACTCTGGCCCAGGCTGACCTGGAATTAACTATGTAGTCTCAGGGTGGCCTTGAACTCACGGAGATCCTCCTACCTATGCCTCCCGGGTGCTGGGATTAAAGGCGTGCACCACCACGCCCGGCTTCCATCTTATTTTTTAAGACAAGATCTCTCACTGAATTTGGAGCTCACTGACGACTAGCTAACCAGTAAGCCCAAAGGGATCCTTCTGTTTCCACCTCCCCAGCCTTAGTGGGATTACAGGCACACACTACCACACCTGGCTTTTACGTGGGTGCTCAGAATCCGAACTCATATCCTCAAAGCAAGCACTTTACTAACTGAGCCATCTCCCCAGTCCACAAGTCAGGCATTTTAAACTTAGTATTTATGGACTTGTTTTTTTTAATTCGATATATTAAAAAATAAGCATTTAGCACACCAACCCCATGACTTACGAAAATGCTAGAAAGTTTAATTTTTAAGCCAGGAATGGTGGTGCATGGCTGTAATCCTAGCATTTAGGAGGTGAAGGCAGAGAATCAGGAGTCCAAAGTCATCCTCAGCTACTTAGCAAGTTCAAGGCCAACTTGAGCAAAATGAGACTGTGTTGCAAAAAAAAAAAAAAAAAAAAGAAAGAAAGAAAGAAAGAAAGAAACAATCAAAAAAATCTTTGTTTTTATTTTGTTTTTTTTAAGACTGCAAAATATTTCAAGGGAAATTACCAAGTGAGTAATAACACAGACTTAGAAAAATGAGTAAGAAAGTAAAACTTAAATAATCAAGATTTATGGCCATCTGCCATCATTGTTGTCCCAGTTTTGCAGAGGAGGAAGTAGAAGCTGAGAGTTCAATTCACCTCAGTCACACAATGCGCTGGTTTTAGAGCTAGGACTTGAACCCAGTGCTCAGATTCAGAGAAAATTACTCAACCCTAGCATGCACCCAGCAAATGCATTCATCATAACTGCCTAGCTTCAACCCAAACTGAACATGCATGTGGAAACAGTTTCCCCTCGCGGCTTCTACCCAGGTGTGCATTAACTTTTTGTCATCATTGGTTGCTTTTGTCTGTGTGTGTGTGTGTTTTGAGGTAGCTCTAGCCCAGGCTGATCTGGAATTAGTTTCAGGCTGTTTTGCCTGTTCTTGAACGTGATTTAAACAGTTTTACTGGACACATTTGATTTTTTTTTTCTCAACACTATGCTTGGGAACTCAGCTGTTTTTTTTTTTTTTTTTTTTTTGAGAGAGACACAGAGAGAGACAGAGAGAGAGGGAGAGGGAGACAGATAGAGATGGGCGCACCAGCAGTCTCTCAGCTGCTGTGAACAAAATCCAGATGCATGCGCCCCCTTGTGGTCAAGTGCAGCATTGCGCCCTTGCGTCACTGCATCTGGCTAAACGTGGGACCTGGAGATTGGAACCACTGGAGATTGGAACCAGCGTTCTTAGGCTTAGGAGGCAGGCGCCTTAACCGCTAGGCCATCTCTCCAGCCCAGCTGTGTTGTTTTGTACAGGAGGAGTCCATTGTCTTTTCATTGCTGTATAGTATTCTGAATTTATGATCAAACCACCACTTATTTACCCACTCTACTAAGATAGGTGCTTTTTCTTAGAGAGTCTACACTCTTGACCTTGAAGCTCTGCTGCCACCCACAGCTATCTGCACATGAGAGTCAACAGGGCTTTCAGAGAGCTGGAGGCTGCGGAAAGCAGAAAACACAGACAGATGCTTTCCGGATGCAGAGTGGCCTGGGGTTGGCTGGGGTGGGGCGTGCTATGGCTGGCCCTGTGCTTCACTCACAGCTCTGCACTTTATCTGGTACTTTCTTTTCTTTCTTTTCTTTTCTTTTCTTTTCTTTTCTTTTCTTTTCTTTTCTTTTCTTTTCTTTTCTTTTCATTTCAGCTTTTATTTATTTATTTGCAAGCAGAGAGAGAGAGAGAGAGAGAGAGAGAGAGAGAGAGAGAAGAGAGGCAGACAGAGAGAGAATGGGCACACCAGGGCCTCTAGCCACTGCAAACGAACTCCAGATGCATGTGCCTCTTGTGCATCTGGCTTACGTGGGTCCTGGAGAATCGAACCAGGATTCGCAGGCAAACACCTTAACCATTAAGCCATTTCTCCAGCCCTATCTGGTACTTTCTCAGCAGCTCACTACTCCTCAGTCCTAGCAGGCAGTGCCTATCCCTAGGATAGAATGAAGGGAGTGTGCAGTTTGGGGAGGTCACTCTAACACCCCAGCTGGGATGGTAACAAACCAGAGGCTGAGCTTGGGCCCTGATTCTAAGTCCTTGGCTGTTTGTATTTTGTTCCAGCTGTGTGGTACCTCAGGAAGACCCTACCCAAGCCTCAAGGCCTTTTCTGTCTCCTTCCAGGGACTTAGGGCTCAGGCAGCTAAGTTTCCTTCTGAGAAGGACTTAAAGCAAAAGGAGGGGGCTGGAGAGATGGCTTAGAGGTTAAGGTGCTTGTCTGTGAAGTCTAAGGACCTAAGCTCAATTCCCCAGTACCCATGTAAACAAGATGTACAAGGGGGTGCATGTGTCTGGAGTTCGTTTGCAGTGGCTGGAGGCCCTGGCACACCCATTCTCTCTCTCTCCCTCTCTCTTTCTCTCAAATAAATAAAATAAAATGAATTTTAAAAACCATATATTTAAAAAAAGCAAAAGGAGTCTGGGTTTTTTAAATTAAAATTCTACTTTGGGGTGGGAGAGATGGCTCAGAAGGTAAGAGTGCTTACCCTGCAAGCAAGAGGACCTGAGTTCAATCCCTAGCCCATGTAAAAAGCTGGGCATGGTCATGCCTGTAGCCCCAGTCCTAAGATGGGGGACAGAGACAGAAGACTTGCTGGGGCTCACTGGTCAGCCATTCTAATGGAGAAATGGCAGCTCCAGGTTCAGTGAGTGACTCTGTCTCAAGAAGACAAAGCGGAAGAGCAATACAGGACACTTGAGGTACTCCTCCTGCCTCTACATGTAAAAAGTGCATACCTTATACACATACACTCACATGCATCACACACAAAAACATATCACACATGCATACATCACAAACATGCACACACAAGCACACACGTGCACACAAGTACATATCACACACCTACACATCACACACATGCACACACACACTCACATGCATTACACACAATCACACGCTTACATATCACGAACATGCACACACCATACATGCCATGCTTTCTCTTGAATCTTTCATGTCATTTACAAATAGAGAGGGTCCCTGCAGCCCTTTAGGGGAAGGGCCATGGCTACCCTTGACAATAGGCTTGGACTGGTGGAGTTGAATTGTTCTAGTTGAGCTGACTGTCATAACAACCCTAGGAGCAAGACAGCCAGGTGACACTCACCCCATTTTCTAGTGAGGTAAAGTGGCCCACCTGTGGCCTCATGTCAGGTTAAGGAACCAAGAGGGACCCCGGCTCCTGATTCTGAGCCCAGGAGGCCTGCCACATTGGGCACTGTGCACTAGGAAAGCCTATGATTAGGGCCTTCTCCACTGTGAGGTTCTGAGTCCTAAAACACAGGGACATGAAGGTCTAGCCATGTTGGGGGTGTCTCTAGGACACAGCAAGGAGAGTCAGACTGGTGACAGCCCATAGTTTTGTTTCCTGCCCTCAGCAGGACAGGTGGGGAGGCTGGGATTCTGTGTTTCTTGGGGGCCCACGACAGGCTGATTCCTGGGAGGGGCAGATGCCCTATGGGGTCTGGGGATTGACCCAGCTCTGGAGCCCTTTCTGTCCTCTGGGAAACTGCCCCTTGTCTTCTAAGCAGCTCCTTTGTGCTTGGGAGGAATGTCAGTATTTGTCTTCTTGGGTTGCCATGGAGACAGAGGGAGGTAAAGCAGCCCACCCCCAGCTCTCACACAATAGCACCAGCTCTCCTCGTGCTCAGGGACCCTCAGGCCCCTGTGAGAATGACTTCCATTCCCCAAGATTCCAGAAGGGAAGTCACTTTCTTCTTTTCTTTTTTTTTTGGTGTTGGGGATTGAACCCAGGACTTCACATTTGCTAGGCAAATGCTCTCCACTGTTCCATATCCCCAATCCTCTCTGTGTGTTTATATGTATGAGGGTGCACATGTGTACATGCATGCATGTGTATGGAGGCGAGAGGTTGACATTGGGTGTCTTTCTAGATCGCTATTCACCTTATTATTATATATATATATATTTTTTTTTGGAGAGAGACACAGAGAGAGACAGAGAGAGAGTGAGAGAGGAAGACAGATAGAGATGGGCATGCCAGCAGTCTCTCAGCTGCTGAGAACGAAATCCAGATGTGTGTGCCCCCTTGTGGTCAAGTGCAGCATTGCGCCCTTGCGTCACTGCATCTGGCTAAACGTGGGACCTGGAGATTGGAACCGCTGGAGATTGGAACCAGCGTTCTTAGGCTTAGGAGGCAGGTGCCTTAACCGCTAAGCCATCTCTCCAGACCTCACCTTATTTTTTTGAGGCAGGGTCTTTAATGAAACCTGGAGCTCATTGACTCAGCTAGACTGGTTTTACCCCTCCTCAAAGTTCCCTTCATCAAGCTGGGCGTGGTGGCGCACACCTTTAATCCCAGCACTTGGGAGGCAGAGGTAGGAGGATCCTCATGAGTTCGAGGCCACCCTGAGACTACATAGTGAATTCCAGGTCAGCCTGGGCTAGAATGAGACCCTACCTTGAAAAATCAAAAACAAGCAAACAAACAAAGTTCGTTTTATCACTTCCATCCTGTGACAAAGAAGTTGGACAGAAATGCAACAAATCTACAAGTCTGTGATTCGGTACTCCTCCAGTGTGCAGAGGAGTTCTGGGTCAAATCGTGACAGGATGTGTGGAGGCAAGGAGCTATTTAAAACAGGAAGGGAGATTCCTCATGAAAGCCCCGTGCTTAGCTGGAAGTCCATCACCCCCTGCATGTCCAGAAAGGGAGGCTGCATGTAGGGACTGGGAGATGATGGAAGGTATATCAGGAGCTTCCTCCACCTGGCTGAGGCCCAGAATGGTTCAGGACACAGAGAAGCCACCTGTAGATAGGATCTTTATGGCTGCGGGCCCCTCACTGGCCTTGTGGGTAGAGACTGCATTGGAGGGTCTGTTATCCATGGACATCTACTTGTGAGTGATTCTGGGAGGACTTTGGGGTCCTTTGTTCTGGCCAAGATTTGGGAAGCTCTGGGAAAGTGATGATACCAACAGGGTCAGATGTTGTCCCCAACATAGGCGACGGAGCTCACTGCCTAAGCCAACCTTTAGAAGAGGCCTGGTCTGCCTCCCCCCAGCTAGAGATGTATCTAGGGTCTCCTGAGCCCTGGGTGGAACTGGTGTCCCAAGCTCAAGGCTGGGCTTGTGTACCAGGGTTCTCCCACCTGGGGCACTGGGTCTGTGTTGAGGGTCAGAGTCTTCTGGCCTCTGTTGCATCCAGGGCGAACTCTGCATATGGTTTTGTGTATTGTTGGTTTGCTTTAGAGAATACATTTGCTCTCTATGGGCTTTGAGCTTCGTGTCTGTATCCTCAGCCTTGTGTGTGATCAGCTTTGCTACTAGAGGTAATATCTCACCTGCACTCCTGTCTCGCCCCTGTCCTGTGACGGGCCAGGCCTTATTCTGACTGCTGGAGTCTACTTTATTCTTGTTCAGAGCTGGAGTGCTGAGGCCCCCAAGGTCAAGTGATTGGAGAAAGGATGGTGTCTGGCATGCCACCTTCTGGATCCTTAGTCCTTTCTTCCCATTGTTCCCCAACCTCAGCCTTTCCTGTTGCTGTGGCAACAACAGAAAAAGAGCCAGAGGGAGTTAATATTTTCTAGTACTTTCCACACAGCAGCCACTTAACCTACGGCTCACCACAGCCCTGCAAGCACAGGAATCTCAAAGTGTATGGATACCAGGGTGGCGGTTCTGTCATGAGACAGCAGGGTCCTTGTGTGTCCTTCAGTCTCTTCCCATTTCCTTGAATTTTCTGCATTGCCATCTCAGACTCCAGGGATAGTCCATCCATCCCAAGCCAAGATATACCTTCAGTACTTCAAAGTGTACTGGGAGCTAGCTTAGGGAGGTGTCAGCACAAACCAGGAGCCCCATGACCTGCCCTACTGGGCTGGCAGGTAGGTGACAAGAGGCCTGAGACCCTGGGGAATTTGAGGAGCTAAGAGATGAGTGACATTGGGAGACACAGCTTGGCCTAGCCAAAGAAGTGGCCCAATCTCCTGAGAAGTGTTCTGCCCCTTTATTATAATGGTACTCTTTCTGTCATTGTGGTGCCCTGGATAGAAGCCAGACCCTCACGCACTCTAGGTAAGTGCTCTATTGCTGAGCCACATTCCCAGTTGTTCATTAATTCATTCATTTATTTATTTATTTATTTATTTATTTATTTATTTATTTATTTATTATTGTACTTTTTATTTGGAGACGGGATGTCACTAAGTTTCCCAGGCTGGCCTTAAACTTGTCATGCCCCTGTCTCAGCCTCCCCCAGTGCTGAGATTATAGGCTTTTGCTACCAGGCTCAGCTGGTGGTAAGTTTTGAAATTCAGTGTTTCCCTTTTGTCCAAGAGTATGTAGAGACCTGTGAGATTTGAAGCTCTTGCTTGACCAGGCACAGTTTCAGAGACTGTGGGCAGGCAGGGGCCACCACTCCCAGGTTCTCAGAGGAAATAAAAGATCTATAAATGTGATAGATCTGTTACCAACCACAAACTGCACCATGCAAGTCTCTTTCCTATTTGCTCTGACAGTGAAAGAATGCGGATGTTTTATTAGGTTAGAAAGTAACAAGAAGGCGCGGCTTCCCAGCCCCCAGCCCCCAGCACCCTGGGGTATTTGCAGCTGGGCTGGGCTGGGCTTGGGTTCCTAGGAATGAAGGGAAAGAGGCTCAAATGGGAGCAGGAGAGACTTGGAGGCCTCAGTGCCTCCTCATCCACCTGCCAGCCCAGGAGGGCAGGTCACAGGGCTCCTGGGTTGTGCTGACAGCTCCTTAACTGCTCAGTACTTTTCTGTCTTCCTCAGTTTCTCTCATCATCCAAGGACATGGAAATTGATTTTCTTTCTTTTTTTTTTTTTTTTTTAACAGTCTTATGTAACCCAGAACTTGCTATGTAGCTGAGATGGTCTTGAATTTCTGATTCTTCTGTCTCTACCTCTTGAGTGTTGGGATCATAGGCATGGTCCACACACAGTTTACAATATACTGGGCTGGGGATCCAACCCAGGCCTTTGTGCCTACTAGGCAAGCACTCTATCAGCTGAGCTACATCCCAGCCTCACTTTTTAAAAAATAGTTATTTATTTATTTATTTATTTGCAAGCAGAGAGAGAGAGAAAAGAGACAAAGAGAGAGAATGGGCATGTTAGGGTCTGCAGCGTCTGCAAACAAACTCCAGACACATGTGCCACCTTGTGCATCTGGCTTATGTGGGTCTTGGGGAATGGAACCTGGGTCCTTTGGCTTTGCAGGCAAATGCCTTTATTGCTGAGTCACCTCTCCAGCCCCAAATATAAATATAATTGTAATATTTCCAGCCTCACTTTTTAAAGCTTTATTTGTTCTTCATTATAAAGGTGACATGTTCCTTGGAGAAAATACAGAAAGTGAGAGAAGATATTTTCTTGCTTCCTTAAACACATTGAGTTGGAGGTTTAATTTATTTTCTATTTATTTTTGAGACAAGGTCTCTCTCACACTAGCTCAAATTGGTCTGGAACTCACTCTGTAGTCCATGCTGGTCTCAAACTTACAACAATTTTTCTGCCTCAGCCCCCTGCCAAGTGCTGGGATTATAAAGGTATAAGCCTTTGGGGAAGGGTTTAAAGTACATCTTTCCCTAGTCCAGATCATATTACATAGAGAATTCTGGGTCTTAGTTGGCCGTGCAACAGTGTAACCCAGTACTCTCACCTAAGAGCGGCTGTGTGCACAGGCTATGCACAATGTTTTGCAGGCACCATGTTCCTGAGGTAGCCACTGGCTGTTCCAGATACAGAAACCCGGAGCTGACTTTGGCAGCCTGTCTGACAGGTCTGAACAGGGGCGGGCATGGGGAAGAGCAAAGTTTTCATACCCAGTCCAGTGACGTCTAGGCATCTGCTTGCACTCATAGTCTGAAGTTTTAGTAGCTGTGTTAGTTTCATATGAAGACAGTAAATGTTGTTGAAAGTTCAGAGATGTCCGAGTGTGATAGAGCATGTCTGTAATCCCAGCGTTCGTCTGGGCTACATAGCTAGATCTTGTCTCAAAAAACTAGTAGATCAATACATTAAAATGACTGAGGAACATAAGTTGTATTCAGAATCCTTACACCCCAGGGATATTTATTCTGATATTTGATAGTTAAATTTTTTTTCTTTATTTAGATTTATTTATTTGAGAGCGACAGACAGAGAGAGAAAGAGGCAGAGAGAGTGAGGGAGAGAATGGGCGCACCAGGACCTCCAGCCACTGCAAATGAACTCCAGATGAATGCGCCACCTTGTGCATTTGGCTTATGTGGGTCCTGAGGAATTGAGCCTCAAACTGGGCTCCTTAGGCTTCACAGGCAAGCGCTTAACCACTAAGCCATCTCTCCAGCCCCTTGACAGTTTTTTGTACAAGTATTGACCCCCTATTTTTATGGTTGATGTTATCAAACTGTTCGATCTTGAATGCGTTGTTGTCACTTGGTGTTTTTTATTTTATTTTTATTTTTTTTCGAGGTAGGGTCTCACTGCGGTCCAGGCTGACCTGGAATTCACTATGTAGTCTCAGGGTGGCCTCGAACTCTCTGCGATCCTCCTACCTCTGCCTCCCGAGTACTGGGATTAAAGGCGTGCGCCACCACGCCCGGCTTCACTTAGTGTTTTTATTTGTTCTTGTTTTGTAACATTGTCTCCCTGTGTTTCTGAGATTCCCTTCATAGCCCAGGCTGGCCTCCTACTTGAGTCTCCTAAGTGTGAGTGCCGGGATTACAGACCTGCACCAACACATCAGGCTGTTGTGTTTTAAATCTAATTTTACAGGAGCTATTTTCCCAAGCCACCAAAGCTCTTGGGGAAAGCAGGCTTATTGATAATTTATCTGCCTAAGGAGTGGGGGACCTTAACAACCTCACTTCTCTGAGGTTGGACTTTTAGTCTCGAGGTCTCTTGTTTTATAAATAATTCAGTGAGAAATAAGTGCAGGCATAAAACAGTTTCTCTGCGTTTCTTTCACATTCCCAGGCTGAGGGTTCACATAGGTCTTGATGTGAGTTGGTGATAGTTACTTCCCAGATGGTCACCAGCTCTGCACTTCAACTTAGCAGCACCCTACTCCCTCCTAATGAGGTGAATATAATATAATATAATATAATATAATATAATATAATATAATATAAAACCTTCTCTGTCTCGTTCCAATTCTGTGTATGTGCTGCCAAAGCGAGCACAGAATATAAACTCTTACGTGGGTTTCATGAGTACCCTTTTGTTAGTGGAGCTTAAATTAAAAAAATTAATTTATTTGTTTGAGAGAGATAGAGAATGGGTGCACCAGGGCCTCCAGCTGCTGCAAATGAACTCCAGACACATGTGCCACCTTGTGCATCTGGTTTATGTGGGTCCTGGGGAATTGAACCTGGGTCCTTTGGCTTTGCGTGCAAGTGCCTTAACCGCCAAGCCATCTCTCCAGCCCGAGCTTAAAATTTTAATGTGTTCATTGGTCAGATGCATATCTGCTTTTGGAAAATTATGTAAAATGGTGCTTTTGAAAAATTATGTGTGTGTCCTCATCAGGGCCCCAGCTGAAACCATAGAGTAATGAGGGGAAGGGCAAGAGTACAGCGTTCTTGGGGATCACGACACCCGAAAAGGGCCGAAGGAGATAAACACAGAGAACATCCAACTCCAACTAAGCCAGATATCCAGAGACACAGAGGCTCCCAAAACCTCATCACTGAAGTAGAACTAAAATGATCCCAATGTGGCTCAGGGAAATTCGCGGAAGAGGGGGCGGAAAGAGTGTTAGAGCCACAAGTTTGGGTCATTATGCACAGAGACTTGGCCTATCCCCCATAACTCTTGACTAAACTCACAATGCATGACCCACATTCCCCATTGACGAGGGTCCCTTTGGAGGGGAGAGGACAGGGAGGAGGATAATGGAGTCACCCACTATGAATGTAAAATTAGAATAATATAAACAAAATAATAAATTATTAAATAAAAAAATTCAAGCAAAATATAAAAAAAATTATGTGTGTGTATGTGTGTATGAATGTGGCGCAGCAGCACACATGGAGGTCAGAGGACAACCTCAGTATTTTCGTTATCTTCTTCCACTTTCTTTTTGAAACAGGTCTAGTTTTTGCCACTGTGTGTGAGCCAGGGCGCCAGTGTGACTGGCCTACGGGCTTCGGGGTTCTTCTGGCTCTGTCGCCCAATGCTGTAGGTGTGTTGGGATCACAGATACATGAACCACTAAGCATCTGGCTTTATGTGGGTGCTAGGAAATAGGGCTGGAAGGTTTGCAATCAAGCATCTTTAATCACTGAGCCATCTCCCAGTCCCTCAAACAGTGCCTCCTAACCAAACCTTCTGGGATATTAGAAATAGCCCAGATCTGCAGCTTCCAATAGCAATCAGCCAAATGCAGCTAAGAGTACTTGAAATGTTAACTTAAATGCAGACTTATTTAAGGTTTTCATTTAAATATAAATTTAAGTAACAGGCGCTGTGGCTAGCAGCTATTGTCTTGGATAGCACACCACTGCTAAGTCTCTGCCCAGTTAGGTATTGGAGTCTCAAGTGGCTAACTTTTATTGATTTGTGTTAGCACTTTCTTTATTATGGCTATTTATTTTTTAATCTTTTTTTCTTCTTCTTCGAGGTAGGGTCTCTCTCGGTGGCCTTAAACTCACCGCGGATCCTCCTACCTCTGTCTCCCGAGTGCTGGGTTTAAAGGCATGTGCCACCACGCCCTGCATATCTTTTATCTCATTTGTTGCAAATGTTTTCCCCAAGTTGCTATTTGACCTTTACTTCTTCATTCCTGCTGTTTACAGAGTATCAAAATGTTAGCAAAATCTAGTGCTCTTTTCTTTGTGGTTTCTGACATAGCCTTAGGGTTAGAAAGATCTCCCTTGACACTCTCTCCCTTACTTTGTTTGACCCCCTCCTTCCAGTCAGTCTTGTATTCCACCCAGAATTAATTTCTCTGTGTGGCATCTTAGTCATCTAGGGTCTGGTGTAGAAGATGTACTCAAGGAGTTTTATGAGATGAAATGTGTTAGTGGCTTGGTTCGGTGCAGGTGGGCACGGGTTAAGGGAGTGAAATTTAAATAGGTAAACTATTACTATTTTTAAAATGAAATGCTACAATTAAAATGATGTCTTTAAATTTTGATATTTATGAAGATTTTAATGACTTAGATACAGTATAGTTTTTGAAGAAAAATACAAAATTGTACTTACGATGTAATATCTATCATGGTTTAAAATGTAACAAAATGTGCTAGGGATGTAGCCTTTAGTACACGGCAGGCTGAGGTAGAAGGATCCCATGAGTTGCAGGTCAGCCTGGGCTACAGTGAGACCCTGCCTCATAAAAAACAAAAACAAAAAAGTTGATATTTATTTATTTATTTGAGAGAGAGAGGCAAATAGAAAGAGAGAATGGGTGCTTGTGTCAGGGCCTTCAGCCACTGCAAACAAACTCCAGATGCATGTGTCTCCTTGTGCATCTAACTTACATGAGTCCTGGGGAACTGAACCTGAGTTTTTTGGCTTTGCAGGCAACTGCCTTAACTACTAAGTCATCTCTCCAACCCGACTGATATATTTTTATTTTATATTTTTTTCACTATTTAAAAGCTTTAAATTTTATGTAGTCATTTTCTTTGTTCTCCTTGTAGGTTTTTATTTATTTATTATTATTATTCAAGTATGTTCAATGAAACCTGGTAATTTTCACAATTTTTTTCTTTTTAAAATTAAATTGAATTTTTTTTGAGACAGGTCCTTTTTTTTTTTTTTTTTGGTTTTTGCAAGGTAGGGTTTTACTCTGGTCCAGGCTGACCTGGAATTAACTATGTAGTCTCAGGGTGGCCTCGAACTCTCGGCGATCCTCCTACCTCTGCCTCCCAAGTGCTGGAATTAAAGGCGTGCGCTACCACGCCCGGCTGAGACAGGTCCTTTTTTAGCTTAAGCTGGTTTCTAACTCACTGTGAAGCCAAGCCAAGTGTGATCTTGAATATCTAACCCTCCTCCTGCCAATTCCCAAGTGTTGGGATTCAAGGTGTGCATTTTAGTATTTTTAAAAATGCTTAGAAAAACCTTTTAGGACTGAGGAGATGTCTCAGTGAGTAAGAGTGCTTGCCACACAAGCGTGAGCTGAGTTCTATCTCCAGCACTCGCATTAAAAATCAAGTATATGCCGGGCGTGGTGACGCATGCCTTTAATCCCAGCACTTGGGAAGCAGAGGTAGGAGGATCGCTGTGAGTTCAAAGCCACCTTGAGACTACAGAGTGAATTCCAGGTCAGTTTGGGCCAGAGTGAGACCCTACCTTGAAAAAAAAACTAAAAACAACAACAACAACAACAACAACAACAACAACAACAACAAAAACAGCCATGCATGCCTATACTGAGGGCTACTGAGACAGAAGGGAAATATTTTTTTTAAGAGAGAAAGACCTTTGTTCACATTGGAGGTATATTTTCCCCTATAGTTTCTTCCAGTATTTTTTTAATCAGTCCGAAGTGTTCATTATAATTGTATTTTATGTTTTCAGTATCTGGTGAGATATGACATGGTTTAATTGCACAAAATAATCTTTAAAAGTTTTACTTTTTAACTTTCAGACTGGCCTCAAACTCACAGTGATCTCTTACCTCCGCTTCCCAAGTGCTGGGATTAAAGGCATGCGCCACCTCACCTATCCCAAAGCCGCTTTTTGAAAATTGCTTCTCCCTACAGACTGGAAATACATGACAGCAGGCTGGGGCTGTAACTCAGTGATAGAGTGTCTGGCTAGCGAGTGCAAGGGCTTGGGTTCAATCCCCAGCACCAGGAGGAAGGGGGGAGGGAGAGAGAGAGAAAGAGAGAGAGATCCCACCATTGAATTTCCTTGTAAAAGGTTTTTGGATTTTCTCTTCTTCCTATTATCACTCTCTTACACTGGTGCTCCAGCATTAACCTCTGTAAGTCTTTTGTTTTTAACTATACTTTTGATAATGTGGAAGGACATGATTCTCTCTCCAGCACTTCTTAGTATCGCCTTTTTTTTGGTTTTGTTTTGTTTTTTGTTTTTCGAGGTAGGGTCTCTCTGTAGCCCAGGCTGATCAGGAATTCACTATGTAGTCTCAGGGTGGCCTTGAACTCACAGCGATCCTCCTACCTCTGCCTCCCGAGTGCTGGGATTAAAGGTGTGTGCCACCACGCCCGGCTTAGTATCACCTATTTTAACATAAATTTGTTAACCCGCCCAACCCCTGAAAAATCCCATCAGATTTATTTTCTCATTCATTGTAAGTATATTTTCTTTTTTTTTTAATTTTTGAGAGAGAAGGAGAAAGTGGGGGGTGGGGGGAGAATAGGCACACCAGGGCCTTTCAGCTGCTATGGATGAACTCCAGATGCCTGCAGCCCTTTGTGGGCATGTGCAACATTGCACACTTGTGTCACTTTTGCGTCTGGCTATACGTAAGACCTGGAGATTCTAACAAGCATTCTTGGGCTTTGCAGGCAAGTGCTTTAACCACTAAGCCATCTCTCCAGCCCTCATTTTAAGTATATTTTCTGTATATTTAGAGTATACAACAGGATGCTATGAGATCCATGCACTTGTGCAGTGGTCGCTGCTGTGCAGTGAGTTAGCAAGATCCACAGGTATCCATTATATATGTGTGCACATGCTCGGCAAAAGCAGTTAAAATCCATTCAGTTATTAAAATTCTGAATTCAGGGGCTGGAGAGATGGCTTAGTTGGTGTGCTTGCCATGTAAACATGAAGATCTGAGTTCGGGTCCCCATTATCCACATTAAAAAAAGCCATGTGTAGTGTGTGTGTGTTATCTCAGCCCTGGGGAGGTGGAGACCAAAGGATCTCTGGGGTTTGCTGGCCAGGTAGTCAAGTTGGTGAGGTCCAGGTTCAGTGTGAGACCTTGTCTCAAAAAATAAGGTGGGGCTGGAGAGATGGCTTAGTGGTTAAGGCGCCTGCCTCCTAAGCCTAAGAACGCTAGTTCCAATCTCCAGCGGTTCCAATCTCCAGGTCCCACGTTTAAGCCAGATGCAAAGTGATGCAAGGGCGCAATGCCGCACTTGACCACAAGGGGGCACACACATCTGGATTTTGTTCGCAGCAGCTGAGAGGTTGCTGGCGCACCCATCTCTGTCTCCCTCTCCCTCTCTCTCTCTCTCTCTCTGTCTCTCCCTCTGTCTCTCTCTCAAAAAAAAAAAAACATAAAAAAAATAAGGTGGAGGGCAGCCGGGCATGGTGGCACACGCCTTTAATCCCAGCACTCGGGAGGCAGAGGTAGGAGGATTGCCGAGAGTTCGAGACCACCCTGAGACTACATAGTTAATTCCAGGTCAGCCTGGACCAGAGTGAGACCCTACCTCAAAAAACAAAAAAATAAATAAATAAATAAATAAAAATAAAAATAAGGTGGAGGGTGATTGAAGAAGACACCCGAAGCTGACCTCTGGCCTATACACACATGCACACATAACTGCACATCCCATCATGTGTGCCCAATGCATATGAACATGCCAACACATACATGTATACCACACACACATGTGCAAAAGATCCTGAATCCTTTTCAATAAAATTTACATTTCCATGAATTTATAGATTTCTTTCTTGTGTAACAAGTGTGTTTATACTATTGAACCTTCCCATCCTGGAATCGATATTTGACTTAAGGCTTGTTCTCGGGTCTCATCGTCTCCACTGATAAAGAGAGAAGACTAGGTAGACAGGGCATTCGCTTCAGAGTCTAGCCTGGAAACAACGCTGGCACTAAGAGTCATCATCTTCCAGTCAACACTGCTCTGGACACAAAGACATAGGAGACATAATCTTTCTTTTTAAAAGTTTTTGATTGACAGTTTTCATACATGTACATAATGTATAGTGATCAGAATCCCCTCCCATTACATTCACTTGTCCCCCTCCCCTATACCCTTCCACTGAACCCCTTCTTTCCAAGTAGTCCCTCTTCTATTCTGATATCTTTTTTTTTGGCCTTCTCCATCATACGTGATGGAATGTTGTTGGACCCAATATTACTCAGGTCTTGTGCAGGTAACGACAGTCATTGTGAGGTCGTGAATGCAACTGCCGCTTCGGGACACACAATCTTAAAATCACTCAGGGACTTTCCATCCAAAGCAGAGATTCAGCATGTACCAGAACATAGGGCTAGAATGCCCAGTGAATATTTGAATAACAAATAAAGAAGTTGCAGCTGTCAAGCTAGTCTAAACTAGTCTACAAAATTGTTGGATTGATTTGTAGGTGACAAAATTTTCATGTGTTTTTTTTAAAAAAAATAATTTATTTATTTATTTGAGAGAGAGAAAGAGGGGGAGCAAGAGAGAGAGAGAAATAGAGTATGGGCACTCCAAGGCCTCTTTGCCACTGCAAATGAACTGCAGACTCATGTGCCACTTTGTGCATTTGGCTTCACATGGATACTGGGGAATCAAACCCAGGTCGTCAGGCTTTGCAAGCAAGTGCCTTTGTTATTATTTTTTTAATTAAAAATTTTTTTTTGTTTATTTTCAGACAGACAGAGAGAGAGGAAGAGGCAAAGAGAGAGGAATGGGCATACCAGGGCCTCCGGCCAATGCAAACAAACTCCAGATGCATGTGCACCTTATGCATCTGGCTTATGTGGGACCTGGAGAATCGCAAACTGGGGTCCTTAGGCTTCACAGGCAAGCACTTAACCGTTAAGCCATCTATCCAGCCCCCACCTTTGTTATTTTTTTTTTTGGAGCGGAGAAGATAAGGTCTTGCTGTGTAGCCCAGGCTAACTTCAAAGTCACTATCCTCTTGTCTCAGCTTCCTAAATGTTGGGAGTGTGCCATCTAGCTGTTCACTATTTACGAAATAAAAATAGTTTTCTTTTTCTCTCTTAAACTCCAGATGCATTGCACAACCTTGGGTCTTTTGGCTTTGCACACAAGCACCTTGACCACTAAGCCATCTCTCCAGCCCCAAAATAGTTTTTTGGGGGCTGGGGAAATGGCACAGTGGTTAAGGCATTTGCCTGTGAAGCCTAAGGACCCAGGTTCGATTCCCCAGGACCCACATTAGCCAGATGCACAAAGGGGTGCATGTGTCTGGAGTTTGTTTGCAGTGGCTGGTGGCCCTGGTGTGCCCATTCTCTCTGCCTCTTCCTCCTCCTCTCTCTCTCTCAAGTAAATAAATTAATTAAATTTAAAAACTCTTTAAAAATATTAAAAAATAAGTTTTTAAAAATAAAAGTAGTAAAATGAATTTAGCAAAAACAAAATAAAATGGATCTGTGCCTAAATTCCCAGCCTGTGTTCTTCCTTTTCATGTTTTTCTGTCCTTAGTGTTCTTGCTGGGTGTGGTGATGCATGCTTGTAATTCCAGTGCTCTGGAGGCAGAGTCAGGAGGCCAGCCAGGGCTATAGAGTGAGACTTTGTCTTAAACAAAGGAACAAATAGTATACATACCTACATATATGATTCATATTCTTTTCCATTTAGTTAAGTTAATGCATTTAGTTTTGAGACAGGGTCTTGCTATATAGCCCTGGCTGGTTGGGCATGAACTTGCTTTATAGAGCAGGCTCCCCTGTGATGAGCCTTCCTCAGCTTCAGCGTGTGGGCATGACAGACAGCGAGTGCTGCACCCGGCCTACCATTAGTATTCAGATTGCCGGCACTGCGGTAAGCACTTGTCCAGGCTTGGACTCTCTAATCTTCTTAAAGTCAGATGGACTCCCAGAGACCAAACTGTTCATTGTATAGATGAGGAAAATGAGAAAGAGAGAGAGAGAGAGGGAGAGAGGGAGAGAGAGGAACTTGTCTAAGGCCACACGGTGAGTTGGAGCAGGACTCTAGAAGGTGCCCTGGATATCTCTGTGATATGTCCCTTTTCTCTTGTGGGTGTTGGAGTCACAACTCTCCCATGGGGACAATTGTAGCCCTGCCCACTCTGACCCCAGGCTGGGACCAGAATGTCTGCAAGCATCATGAGGAGGGTGGAGAGTGGGGACTGTCCCTATAAAGTAAGCAGATACTATGTCCTGCCAAAGATGGTCTCTTGGATACCCTGACTCTTATCTCAACACCTTCTCCATGGTGCCTAGCAGAGTCGGGAGCCCCAGCACCCGGAACTTATTTTTGTGTGCCTTGAGTAAGTCTGTCCTGTTAGAAACCTGAAGGAAATAGGGACCATCAGGATCTGCCCCCTCCCTCACTAAGCATTTTAGCTATAAGTTGAGTCTGCTACACTGTGTACCCACCCTATGGGTGTATGTGACCAAGCCAAAATGTATTAAGGGTGGCAGTGTAAGAGTGGAAGGTCAGGTTGGAGAGACATAACAGACAGCATCATGCTAACTCACATGTCATGTCAGCACCAGGCTGTAAGGGACAAACATGTGGCCCAACGTCAGGCCCACAGAAAGCCCGACATCCCCAAGTCCCTGTGCCTAACCCAAGATGGCCCTGACTGGTGATTTCACTGGGCAGGCAGGAGCCATGGAATGTGTGCCATGGGCTTGGTGTTCTGCAGACTAACCCTCACCCACGAAGGGCAGGAAACTGAGGCCCTGCATGTCACCTCCCGCAGTGGGACTGCCCCCGGGAGGCCCACTTCTCAGGAGCTGACTGCCTCTCTTTCCTTGATATGAGGTGGGTCCTCACTTGTTGCTGTAAATCTCCTCTCCCCAAATACAACTTCTGCCTTTGGCTTGTAGCTTCAGCCCCTGAGGAGCCCAGCTAACTAGCGGACATATTGAATCTCAGAACGGTGATGTGGGGCATGTTGGTAGATGGCTCCTTCCTTCCTTCACCTGTCCATTTACTAAGCTCATGGCAGGTGCCTGTCACGCATTGTGACTCTACCCAGATGGACAGCGTTCTTTTGGAGGTGGTGGTGGGGTTGGTAATCCTTCCCCAGGGTTCCAGGTATATACCCAAGTCTTCTTCAGAGAGGATGGCCTCCCATCCAGGGGGGTCCCCCATCGTGATTCCATTGTCTGCTGCTCACTTTGTGCTCTACCACATGTGGCTGGACACCTCCACAGATCTGCTCTATCTGTGGCCGTGTGAGTCCAGGCAGACCCCTGACTTGCATCCACCTGTGCTGAGGGAGCCTTGCCTGGGGTGGGTGTCACTCCTCCCCCAGAGCTACTGTCTCTCCTCAGCTCTGCAGGAAGTGGTTCTTCTCTGTACCCCCCACCCCTCTGTACCCCACACAGCAAGGCTCAGGGGACCAAGGAACCTGGCTGTCAGCCTGGGAGCTTGGTGAAATTCTCCAGTGCTGAGTCTGGCTGCAGGGTGGGTAGCTGGCCTTCAGGAAGCCTCTTTTGCAACATATGTGGTTTATGTGCCAAGCATATTGATAGTGCTAGTTGTCAAAATTTTCATGGAATGTAAAAAAGAATAAAAAGGATGGTCCCTGCGGGCTCACTGCTGAAGACAAGCACCTGGTATGCTTTCAGGATGTGTCTTTCTAGATGCATTTCTGTGCATACACAGCACTTTTGAAAAAAGAACCGTTTGGTGAGTTCAGTCACAGCTAGCTTTCTGCTTCAGAACCTGGCACGCACATGGCGTATGCAAAGCTGTCAGAATGGATGATTCTGTCCCTAGCAGGACACTCCCATATTTCCCACAGTGTCCTCTCTCTGGATCTGATCTCACTAGCATTCTCACATAGATGCCTTGGGCACCCTCCACAATGGCTTTAAACCCCAGGTTGGCTCAGCACTTATGGAACCACAGTGATGTGCATCAAAAAGTCAAGAGCAGGGCTGTCGAGATGGCTCCATGGGTAATGTGCTTGCTGTGCAAGCGTGAGAGTCTGAGTTTAGATTCCCAGCACTCATGTAAGATGCTGGGCGGGATGGCGTGTGCCTTTAATCTTGATGCCGGGGAGGCAGATGCAGGGTCACTGTTCCTCACAGGCAGTGGGGAGAATGCACCGAAGGGAGGGAGGGCAGAAAGCTGGAAGACCTGTAGGAGAGAGGACGTTAGGCTCAAGGAGGTGGATCTAGTTTGACTCCATCCTAAAAGCAGAGCCAGTAGGATCTCTGGGTAGATGGCATGTGGAAGATGGGAGAAGGAGTCTGGATGAGTCCCTGGGTTTTGGCTCCAGCTCCTCAGAAGATGGAAAATATGACCACTCAGATAGGGGTGGTCAATTGCTTGTGGGGGTGTCACAGTGAAAGTGCCCTTGAACATGCAGGTGGAGTTTCTGACTGGGAAGTGTGAGTCTGTGTCCCGGGTGAGGGTGTATTGGTGTCATCTCTGTGGACAGGGAGAATGCAGCGCCCGGTGCTTTATCATGTAAAGTCACTGTGGCCTTTCTCTGGCCTTCAGCTGTCTCAGAGGAGAAAGCTAGACCTTTGTCCTTGAGTCCACTCCATGTTGCCTGCCTGCCACTCCTCCCCCAGCCTTCCTTTTCAGTCACCAGTTGTCTACTGTGGCTTGGGGTAGGAGCTGAGCTGCTATTTTGGGCTCTTTTGCCCAACACAGAGCACAGACTGAGAATATAAGTGCCAACCTCAGCTCTGAAAGCTAGGTCACTCTGGAGCCTGGGGCTTCCATACCGTGTTTGTCATTGACCACAGATTTATGTGTCTCAGCTCCCAGCAGTGACCATGTGGGTAACATCTGTGTCTGGTCACCCCAAGGCTTCTCTCTCTGAGCTCAGAATTTGACTCCATTGCCTGGTTGGAAGTCAGGTTGTGGAAAGGGGCTCATGCACCCAACAATGTCTGCTGGGACAGCGTGGCTCTCAGTCTGGTGGGAAAACTGTCCATCCTGGGTACTGGGATATGCAACAGGCTTGCAATACCCCCAGCCTCATGTTTCGCAGGATAGCTTCAAAATGCAGGCAATGCTATCTGGGACAAGCAGCCTTGCCACTGGTCAACATATGTGAGGGCATGCTGGAATGTGCACACAGACAAAGGTGGGCGTCTTCAAAACACAATCTGGGTCTGGGGAGATAACCCCAAATGTGAGGACCTGAGTTCAATCTTCAGAACCCACTTAAAAATGCCAGGTATGGTGGTGTGTGCCTGTAACCCCAGCACTAGGGAGGTGGAGAGTTGCCTGTGACTTCCTGGCCAGCCAGTCTAGCCTAACTGGTACACACACACACACACACACACACACACACACACACACACGACATTCCTGGCATTCCTGAGGAATAACTGAGTTTGTTCTGTGATCTCATATACCAAATAAAACACAAACTTAAAAAAGAATTGTGTGTGGGGGCGTGACATGGCAGGGTCTCTTGTCATTGCAAATGAACACCTGACGTTTGTGTCACATTTTGCATCTGGTTTATGTGAGTGGCTTGGGAATTGAACCCAGGCTGGCAGGCTTTGCAAGCAAGCATTTTTAACCACAGAGCCATCTTCCCAGGCCTATAGACCGTTTATTATTTCTATTTTTAGTAATAATATTTAGCCACATAACTAGCATCCAGCTCAGGAAATGGAATCTTTTCATCTTTCTAGAAAATTCCCTGAGCTCTTTCCCTTGCACTGGTAGCTCGGCCCCATTCCTATCCCTATTGTTCCTCTTCGCCTATTTGGAGCTGTAGCTAAATGGAGCCACCACGGCGTGTATTCGTTTGTGTCTGGCCTCTTTGGCTCATTACTTGCCTGTGAAATTCACTCGTGCATTTGATGTAGAGTGCTTTGTGCTTTTCTTTTTTTCCATCTCACTGCTGTGTTCTGTTCCATTGTGTCAAAACTCATTGTTGATTTTGCACTAAGCCACATGAAGGACTTGACACGTTATCTTTTTAAGGATTGTGACACTGTCATTAGTGACAGGACTGAGACACTCAGCTCCACATTGTCACCCTCAGCAGCCTGAGGACTTCCCCTGGGCCGTTAGGCACCTAATACAGGCTAGACCTGGGATTTGTGGCTTTGGCACAGGAAGGAAGCCCAGGGAGAAGAGATATGAAGCAGAGTTGGAGATTTTTATTCAAGATAAAATAATAAGCATGAGGGAGAAAAGAAAGGTGTTCAGCACCCTGAGAACATGGCTGTGGGCTTCGCTAAGAGTGGAAAGAATAAGGCATACCAGAGTGCGGGGATGGGAGACAGGCCTCTCAAGGGAGAGGCAGTCAGCTGCTTTACATTACTCATATATACCACTTTGATGACTCTCAAGTTACATCCCAAAAGGTGGCTAATAAACCTTGTTTTTGTTTTGTTTTTTCCTTTTCTATCTGTTTGATAGGTGGGATTGCAGGGTGGCTCTGGAGATGTCTTAGGTGGAATTATAATCTGATAAAGTAAGACCAGAAGCCTCTAGGGTTGCACACGTCCTTCCCTGTATATCAGGTTTCTGGTGAAACTCCTAGAAAATTGCAGGTTCACAGCTGGGAAGGGAGAACAGCCTTATGCAGTTGTTACCTGTGTTGGAATTCGGCTTCAGACAGACTCTGAGTGAAGGGCGTCTCCTTTCTCTTGTTTCCATATCTTTCCTGTCTTTCTATCCTGCTTTAACACTGAGTCTTTTTCAAGACTGTAGCTGCAGAGCCAGGCACAGAGCTGGGCAGTTTGTTGAATGACGAATGAATCCATCAGTGTTCTGACTGCTGTAGAATTTAGCAGGTCTGGGTTCCAGCCACACAGTGGTCATGACGTTTGTGACTGCCTCTCAGACATGCTGAGAGTGCCTGTCAAGAAAACCTCTCGGGAGGACCTGCACTGCACAGCATGGTCCTTGCTCCAGAAGGCTTATTATAGACCACCGGCTGCTACAGTCCTGGGTATGAGGTTGCTCAGATCCCCGATGTGACCCCTTGATCCCCATCCAGGGGCAAGGAATGAAGACATGTCCACATCAAGTAGGCAGAAGCAATGCCTACTGTAGGGGGAAGTGCCCAAACTAACATAATGAGATAGTCCGGGAGCCTCGCTGTGTGTGTGATGGAGGCTGCATCACTGTCCTCGCTGGGCCTTGCTTCCCTTATTGTACTCACGGAGGCTTTTGCGCACCTCTGCCACCAGTGGCTGTGAGAGCTGTGGGGAGGGACAGGTGGCTGATTTCCAGGATGCCTCCCTCCCTCCCTCGGCTGCTGCGGCCCAACAGTGACATCCCAGAATCACTTCTCTGGGCTGTCGGTGAGGCTTCTCCCCCCACCTCTGCCCTAGCCCTGGTCTTTGATGGTGACATGTGAAATCAGGAAGCGGCTAGCTCTTGAGTGAAGTTGTATCGAAATGAATCCATCAAGGCAAATGGGATCTTGATTTTCTCTCTGTTTCGTGGTCACTGTTTCCTGAGTGGAGATGTAAAAGGTGACAGGGTGATTTCAGTAGAGCACCAAGGAAGATGGATGGATGGTAGTGTGAACACAGAGTGGGAGTGTTGGGCCAGATTGTTGATGAGCAGAGTGACTTCACTCATGGACACCTGTATCTTCTGCCTGGTGTCTCAGGGGAAAGAGACCAAAGGCCCGATATTTTGTCTACACCAATAACAAAATAATAAAATCCACATAATCAACTCCATTCATGTGTCCCTGACAGACATCACTAAGCAATTGCAGTATTCTGCAGAGTTCAAATTCTGCTTAGACTTGTTAATGTAATCAGTGGTTAATACTGACCTGTGTGTGGATTGAAACCTGTTTGTAATTCTGGTCTGTTCAAAGTCAAGTAGTATGGAAGCTTCTACACATTGGTGGAGGTTCTTTTTCAGGGTTTTAAATATATTTTATTTTTATTTATGTATTTGATAGAGAAAGAGGGAGGGAAAGAGAGAGAGAGAGAGAGAGAGAGAGAGAGAGGAAGAGAGTGAGAATGGGTGCACCAGGGCCTCTAGCCATTGCAAATAAACTTTAGACACATGGGCCACCTTGTGCAGCTGGCTTATGTGGGTCCTGGGGAATTGAACCTGGGTCCTTTGACTTTGCAGGCAAATGTCTTAACCACTAAGCCATCCATCCAGCCCTTTTCAGGGTTTAAATTTTTTTTTTTTGTTTACTTGAGAGACAAAAGGGGGAATAGAGAGAGGGGAGAGAAAATGGGTACATCAGGGCCTCTAGCTATTGAAAATGAACTCCTGAAGCATGCACCACCTTGTGCATCTGGGGAATCAAACCTGGGTCCTTAGGCTTCCCAGGCAAGTGCCTTAACCACTAAGCTATCTCTCCAGTCCCTTTTTAGCTTTTAATGGGGTCTTTGGCTTGACCTAGTCATTTGAGAGTCCTAGAAAGGATCACTGAATGCCTCCTGAAATATCACTGTTAGAAATACTCCTTGGAAGTCTGACATAATGGCACATAACGCTGATCCCAATTTAGGAGGAGGAGGAGGAGGAGGCAGGGGAATCATGAGATCATGAGTTAAGCCTGAGCAATATATTGAGTTCAAGACTAGCCTGCACTACATAGTGAGGTCTTATTGGGGGAGGGGAGGAGAGCTATTTTTCTTTTATTATTTTTGTGTGTGCATGTATTTATGTGTATTTACCCATGGGTATGGATGTATGTGTGTATAGGCAGGATAGCCTCTGGTGTTGTTTCTTGTTTGTTTGTTTTTTTGTTTTTCGAGGTAGGGTCTCACTCTAGACCAGGCTGACCTGGAATCCACTCTGTAGTCTCAGGGTGGCCTCGAACTCATGGTAATCCTCCTACCTCTGCCTCCCGAGTGCTGGGATTAGAGGCCTGCGCCACCACGCCCGGCTGTTGTTTCTTTTAGAAACGTCATCTACCTCTTCTTGAGAGAGGGTCTCTCACTGGCCTGGAACTCACCAATTAGGTTAGATTGGCTGGTCAATCAGCCCCGGGATCCTTCATCTATTTCTGTTTCCCCAGTGCTGGGATTGCAAGCATGTGGCACCATACCTGTTTTTTTTTGTTTTTTTTTGTTTTTGTTTTGTTTTTTTTGTTTTGTTTTTCGAGGTAGGGTCTCACTCTGGCCCAGGCTGACCTGGAATTCACTATGTAGTCTCAGGGTGGCCTTGAACTCATGGCAATCCTCCTACCTCTGCCTCCCGAGTGCTGGGATTGCAAGCATGTGGCACCATACCTGTTTTTTTGTTATGTGGATTCTAGGTATGTGAATCAGATCCTAATGCTTGCAAGGTAAGCACTTTACCGACTGAGCTATCTCCCTAGCCCTGTTTTCCTTTTAAAAGGAAATGACGGGGTTTCTTTTTATAGATTAGTGTGGGTTTCATAGTCCACACTAAAGTCTTGGAATAGCATCAGGGCTGGGGGACTTTGGAAAAGCAGAGAAAGAAAATAGAAGGTTTCATCCCTTGGCCTGACTTCTCCTTTTGGGTTTGAGCTAGCCCTGGATTCAAAAACAGCAAGAATAGCAATGGCCACAATAACTAGGGTGAGAAAGCCTCTCCTTATTCTAGGTATTTTACAGTGTACAAATGCTCTTTCATCAAGACTAAATATGACCCTTCAGCCCGAGGAGCCTCATTGGTCACTATTTTGCAGCCTCTGCCGCTGGGACTGGTTTAACACTGAAATGGAATCAAAATGCAGTGCCTTCAAGTTCACTCCCAAGGGCATCTTCCTCATTTTTCTGTCTGGATCTCCGTGAGTTATTCTACAGAGTCTCTGCAGCCTCAGACTCCCATGTAAAAACATCTGCTTGCTAAGTATAGCTTGTATTCTCTAGTCCTAGAGAGAAATAGAGAAAGACTTCCTTGTGAAACCCCCTTCATCATTCTTCCCCCAGTTCAGACCTGTTTGGACAAGACTGTCTCTTCACCTTGCTGTCTCTCATTTTATGTCCCACCCTGCCCCTCTTGCACACTGCTGCCAGAGAGCGGTCTGTGAAACAAACAACTGGTGCGTTTTCACCGCCCTCCTACCACCCACAGTCTTCAGCCCAGCCTTTCAGATCTGCATGGCCTCTCCTCTCATCATACAGGCACTTGGTCATACTGTGAACTGATAGGCTAGCAGAAGAGACCTCAGAGAGGGGAGCTGCAGGAGCGAGGGACACCTCATCTAAACAGGACCATCTCTTGGGTTGGAGAGATGGCTTAGCGGCTAAGGCACTTGCCCGAAAAGCCTAAGGAACCATGTTAGATCTCTCTCCAGAACCCACATAAGCCAGACGCACAAAGGTGATGCAAGCTCAAGGTCACACATGCGCACTAGGTGGTGCAAGCATCTGGAGTCCAATTGCAGTGGCTGAGGCCCTGGCATGCCAATTCTCTCTCTCTCTCTCTCTCTCTCTCTCTGTGTCTCTCTCTCAAAAATAAGAAATATAGAGGACCATCTCTACTCTGGTTGTCACCATGGAAGAGTAGGGACTCTGTGCTCCAAGATCCTGAATGTTTAAGCACCTTTGGAATTGTGGGGTGTTATATGAAATAATCCCATTTTCAAACGTTGGTTTTGTTTTTTTTTATGAAAACATCCGGGGCAGGGGAGATAGTTCAGTTGGTAAAGTGCTTGTTTTGCATACCTGAGGACTTTAATTCAGATCTCCAGTACTCACAAAATTCTAGGTGTTTGTAATCCCAGAGCTGGGGAGGTGGAGGCAGGAGAATCCCTGCAGTTTACTGTGCAGTCTGTCTAGCCTAATTAGTGAGCTCCAGGCTGGTGGGAGAGCCTGGTGCAAAGAGGATAGGTGGCCCTCCTGAGGATGATGCTCGAGGTTGTCCCCTGGGCTCTATACACACAGATCTGTACATGCACACACACACATACGCATCAAAATTAAGTTACATGAAAGAAGAAAGTGCCAAGTAGGCAACCACTAAATGTGCCTGTGGCAAGCATGAGAAGCCAGTAGCTTGGCATTAAGTCTGCCCTCACTTGACCATCCCAGTCTTTGGTGTCAGCTTGTCCTCACAGTGTGCATTCCAGCTGTGTGGCCCTGGGCTGGTTACTTGCCATCTCTGTGCCTCAGTTATCTCCTCTGTAACCTGGAAATGACAGTGCTCCTCAGCATTGTATTCCTCAATGATTCTTCACCTTATTTTTTAAAAGTTTATTTATTTGTTTATGAAGAAAGAGAGAGAGAGAGAGAGAGAAAATGGGCACGCCAGGGCTTCCAGCCACTGCAAATGAACTCCAAATGCATATGTGGGTACTGGGGAATTGAACCTGAGTTCTTTGGCTTTGTAGGCAAGTACCTTAACTGCTAAGCCATCTCTCTAGCCCCTTCACCTTATTTTTTGAAACAGGGTTTTTCATTGAACCTAGAGCTCACTAATTCCTAGAGTAGCTAGCCAGCATGCTCTTGGGATCCTCCTGTCTCTGATTTCCCAGTTCTGGGATGGTAGCTGGATGCTACCATCAGCTTAAGTGAGGGCTGGAAATCTGAACTCAGATCCTCACACTTATGTTGCAAACACTAACTGGAGCTATTCCCCCCCGCCCCCTATGCCTTTTTAAAGCAGGAGCTCATATAGCCCATGGTGGTCTTGAACTCCATAGATAGCTGAGCATGTGCCACCATACCCAGTTTATGTGGTGTGGGGGTGGAACCCAGAGTTTTGTGCATGCTGGGCAACACCCTACCAACTGAGCTACATTCCCAGCCTAGATGGCATATTGTAGACACTAAGCTGGGGTTCCCTACTGCTGTTACTATCATCATTAAGATTATTATTAGGGCTGGAGAGATGGCTCAGAGGTTAAGGCATTTGCCTGCAAAACTTAATTCCTCAGTACCCACATAAAGTCAGATGCACAGTGGCACATGCATCTGGAGTTTGTTTTAGCTGCTGGAGGCCCTGGTGCCCCCATTCTCTCTGTCCCTCTTCTATCTCTGCTTACAAATATATATATGAGATTTATTTATTTATTTATTTAGTTTTTTGAGGTTGGGTCTCACTCTGGCCCAGGATGACCTGGAATTAACTATGTAGTCTCAGGGTGGCCTCAAACTCATGGCAATCTTCCTACCTCTGCCTGTCAAGTGCTAGGATTAAAGGCATGTGCCACCACGCCTGGCTTTAACAATTATCTTTTAAAAAATACATTTATACCAGGCGTGGTGGCACACGCACGCCTTTAATCCCAGCACTCGGGAGGCAGAGGTAGGAGGATCACCATGAGTTCGAGGCCACCCTGAGAATACAGAGTGAATTCCAGGTCAGCCTGGGCTAGAGTGGGACCCTACCTTGAAAATCAAATTATTGTTATCTTTCTTTTTTTTGGGGGCTGGCAGGGCCTCCAGTCACTGCAAACGAACTCCAGATGCATGCACCCCCTTGTGCATCTGGCTTATGTGGGTCCTGGGGAATCGAACCAGGGTCCTTTGGCTTTGCAGGCAAGCACCTTAACCACTAAACTATCTCTCCAGCCCTATTGTTATCTTTCTAGTCTTGACTGTCACCTTCTTTGAGGAACCTGCTTAGGTTCTCAGAAGACACACCGTTCCTTCCTTCTACACATCCACCATCCCAACACCCTCTTCACTGTGTTGTCTGTTAGGTCTTGATCTCCCCTGGGCTGTGGGCACCTTCAGAGGTGGAAGTGTATCTTTTATTCCCATCTACAACTCCTATCAAACACTTGACCTGGAAGCAGAAAGGTGACCTGGAAGCCTGAAAGCACCTGCTGTTTCAATCCAGATTTTGTTTTTATCACCCAGGCCAAGGATGCATGACAGGGCAGGCTTGCCTGGCTCTATATAATATGACATCTGTCCCTCCTGGTGGCTCTTCTCACTCCTGGAAGCAACAAGAAGTAAAATGGACACACTGACCCATCTAGTTCAAGGTGAGGTGAGAATAAAAGGCAATGAATGAGTCCCCTCTTTCTCTGGGCACACAGAAGAGGGAAGGGCATGAGTCATGATGTCTCATCAGATTTTATTTTTTGAATGAATTGTTTTTCATCTTCAAAAGCACGGAGCACTGTTCTATGGGCTGAGAACCCAGAAGACTATGTCTCAAACAGGCTGACACTCTGTGTGTCTGGTAAAGTACCTGGGAGTTTTCTTTACTCCCAGTGAAGTTGGTGGCTAAGCCATGGGCCTTACAGTGATGTTATGGTCCCAGGGCAGTAGCAATCCGGAACCTCTCAACCCTGACTAATTCTTCTGTCTTTGAGCTGGGGTTTAGAAAAAAAAAAAAAGATAAAAATTCTTTGTGGTTGTAACCAAGATGTGATGATACCCCAAGTCCTGAGATTCTCAGCCAGCCCACTCTGGCACGTTTTGAGGGTGCTATGAAACTCTCCAGAGCCGCCCATTGTCATAAGAGAAACAAGTGGGGGTAAGAAGGGAGCTAGTAAGAGTTCTGTTTCTCGCTGGCTGTGCAAACGGGTGCTTGCCGGAAGCTGCTTCAGTGGGAGCAAGGTAGAGTTTTGTGAGGGGCCTGTTTGCTAGGAATGATGAAGAGGTTTTTGTTTTGTTTTAATTTTTCCATTTTCTCATTTTCCATGACTCTGATATGGTTATGGCCTGGGGCTTTTTGCAGGTGGGGTCCTGACGGAATGTTCGTGATACTCAGGAGCTCTGGTGGGAGTTTGCGGGGAAGCGATGGGGCCAACTTGAAACTTGCCCCAAATTTATGTTCTAGTCAGAAGTTCTAATTCCTTAACATCTTTAACATTTGTTCAAATGATATATTCTGTGGCCAAAACAATATGGGACTTGGAGTCAACTCAATCTCATCTTTCCTGGATAGTTCATTGGACAAGTTCCTCTAGTTCTCTGTGCCCCATCCCTCACACTCACTCATGTGTTTGTGTTCTGGGATGGTGGGGAGAGAGTTAAAGGTACAATGTGCACACAGGTTCAGGCAAAAGGACCACGAAGCTGGAGAAATGAAGTCTCAGGGCCCCTCTCGTGTACCTCCCTCCCTTCTGAGGCCTTCACCTCACCTCACTTGTGTGGAGTTCCTTTGTTTTTTTTTTTTGAGGTAGTTTCACTCTAGCCCAGACTGACCTGGAATTAACTATGTAGTCTCAGGGTGGCCTCGAACTCACAATAATCCTCCTACCTCTACCTCCCAAGTGATGGGATTAAAGGCGTGTACCACCATGCCCGGCTTAGTTCTGTTCTTTTAAACGAATTAATTTGTGTATGAATGTATGTATGTGGGTGCGTGTGCCATGGAGTGTATTGTAGGGTGCATAGGACAACTTAAAGGTGTCTATGTTCCACCTTCTTTGAAACAGGATCTCTTGCCATTGCTAATGACCTGCCAGACTGCCAGAACTGTCAGACTCAGACTATCTGCCCCCTGAGCTTCTGATTCTCCTGGTTCTGCCTCCCATTGTTGTGGGCTCGATGGGATCATAGATGTGCCCACTTTGAATCTGGCTTTATGTGGGTGGTTGGGAATTGAACCTGGGCTGACAGGCTTTGTCAGCAAGAACCTCTAACTTTTTAGCAATCTCCCTAGCCCAGATTCTGTTCTTTGTAAAGAGCCCCTCTCCATTATATAAACTTCAGACCTGCTCCTGGTCATATGTCACAAATAATGAAGAACTGGCCCTGTGTACTGTTAGAATTTTGACCTTGCCTGCATATAGGGCCCAGATGATAATATATTTGCTCACCTTCTATGAAGTTGTAATGCAAGCTATGTACTTATGGCCCCAAATAAGAATCATACCCTTGGGACCAAGAGACCTGTGTAGATGATATCTATGGATAGAAAGTCAAAGGCCCAGCCTGGTGGTCATTGGAAGTAGCTTTATTGAGTGACCAGACTGAGTGTGAAGGGCCTTCTCTTTGTTGACATGATTGTTCACAAATCTGTCCATCAGCCACCCTTCCATGAGCTAAGGTATTCATGGGTAGAATGACGACCTGTGAGGTGGGCCAAGCAGGGGCCATGATGATCCTCCCTTGCAGGTCTTCAGACAGACCCCAGGAACTCCTTCATGTTGCTCAGCCTAGAGGATCTGTCCAAACTGCAACCTAGGAGTTTGGCCATAGTTCAGCTTATAGAAAACTGCTCCTCTGGCTGACTCCATGTTGCTTCTCCAAGAAGCTGCACACAGGAAAGGGGGGCAGTGAGATTTGCTGCCAGGTATTGGTTCTAAATGCTGAGTAGCCTCCATTTTGACTCTTTCTTGTGAGTGCATGGTGAGGACTACGTGGACCCAGCACCTCTCCAAGGAGCTGAGTGCCCATGGAGCTTGGAAAGGTCTCCTGTTTCCACGGAAGAGGAGACCAAGGCTTATGGGCAGTGGAGGTTCTTCCTCTTCTTCACTTTGTCCTTTTGATGGGCAGGGCTCAAGGTTAACCTAAGGTGGTTGGCAATGGTTCAGCTTATGGAAAACTAAACACTCACTTGAGATATAATGACCCCTTTGATCCTGTGACTTGATTTTTCTGGCTGGCTTGGATTAAACCTTTGATATGGTGTCAGGGGAGATTGTCTTGTGTGTTTTTTGAATGCTGAATGTTCTCTAACACCTTGGATATTAGCAACTAATCCACCTTTGTATCTTCAGATGGGATATATAGTTTGTCTCAGTCTGTGGGGCCTGTATGCTTGCAACCAACCAACCTTGGGTCAAAAACACATTTTTCAAAATCAGGTCTTGGAGCCTGGGAGATGGCTCAGTTGGTAAAGTGCTTGTCCCACAAGCACGAGTACCTGAGTTTGGATCCCTAGCATTCACATAAAATCTGCATGTTGGCAGTGCACACTTGTAATTCCAGCACTGGGGAGGCAGAGACAGGAGGGTCCCCAGGACTGGCTGGCTAGCTAGTCCATCCTAATCAGTGAGCTCCAGGGTCAATGAGAGACCGTGTCTCACCACATCAGGTAGGGCTGGAGAGACAGTTTAGTGGTTAAGGTGCTTGCCTGCTAAGCCTAAGGACCCAGGTTTGATTCCTCAGTACCCACTAAGCCAGATGCACTGGGTGGCGCATGCATCTGGAGTTCATTTGCAGTGGCTAGAGGCCCTGGTGTGCCCATTCTCACTCTTTTCCTCTCTCTCTCCCTCTCTCTGTCTCAAATAAATAAATAAAATTTTAAAAATGTATATTTTCAGTGTACAGGATATGTCATGTGTATATATATAATGCCTGCACTAAACATGTACACTTTTTCTTGTCATCATTTACAATGCATTAGGTATTCAAGTAATTTAGACATATTGCATATGAGAAGATGGAGGTACATTACATGTAAACACTCTACCATTTCACCTCAGGGACTTCCTTGGATTTTGATATTTCTGAGGGTTCTGGAACCAATCTCCTGCAGATATGAAGGACCACAGAGGCTAGCTCCTCAGGACGATGGATTTCAAACTCAGGTGCCTATAGTGTCAGGTTGTGTTGTGTGAGTCAGGCAAGGAATAAGCTAGCAGAGAATGGCAGGGCTATGACCCTCAAATTCAGAAGCTTAAAACTCTCTGCTGACCAAACAGGGTTTGCCACCCAGGGCAGATGTACCCCCCACCCCCTCCCATCTGTTAGTTTGCATCCTGAATGTGGTCAAAACTTTCATGACACCGTTATTAGGACAAAGACTTGGCCCCAAGGTCCTTAGACCGTGAGTGAGTTCACCAATTTGTGTTCTTGCTGTGATGTAAGAAACGGAATAAAACTCCTGCATTGGATGTGAGGTTTTGCAGTTAGTTGTTGAGGGTGCTCACCCAAACTACTTTAGTAGTTCTCATAATATCCTCACTTTGGATATGAGGAGAGTGAGGTCCAGAGAGCTCAGCCAGCTTTAGCACCTTATTGGGTGATCTGAGATCGGTCCTGCTTGCCTGGAACAGTCTGGTTGTCTTACTATCATTATTAGAAGTCCCCTTTACTCCTCAAAGTGTCTGGTTCAGGGGACCCATCAGAGACTGAGATGACTGTGGGATCCCTCTGGCCCTGGTCAGCCCTTTTCTGACCTCCTGTGGTGGCGCAGCTAGCACTCACATGTTCAGTACTCTTCCCTCTTTCTGCTCCTGCAGAGGCTTTGGACCACAAAACTTGACCTTGCCACTTACTCTCAAAACTTAACCTCCCTGAGCCTCCTTTTTCTTGTTTGCAAAGTGGAGGTAACTGCAGCTGGTGTGAGGTTGGACTGAGAGGATAGACAGAAACCTTTTACCACAACCCTTGCAGGCCCAGAATTATCACTGTGGGGCTGGCTGAGGACTGAGTTGGCTAAATGTGGGTCCTTATGGGCAAATGCCATATTCCAAAGGCTTTCAAGCACTTTGCAGTCACTAACATCCCTGCCTAGTCTCTGACGGGGGGTGGGGAGGGAGTGACCTGGGCATTCCCAGGGTGTAAGGTTAGGCACTGCGTGGTGCTGCCTGCCTGGACCCATGGGTCTCATTGGGGTGGGGGTGGGGGACTTTGTGACTCTGTACTTGTTGAGGAGGTGGGTTTAGAGTTGAGTTGCTAGGGTGGGAGGCTGGCAGTGACTGTGGGGGACCCTGGGATCTGGCCAAGATGTGTTTTCCCAGGGACTGCCAGAGCTTTCTCAGTGCAGCCAGGCAGTGGTGATAGTGAACTAGCCAGGCCACAAAGGGATGGGCATTTCCCAGGTGAGTTAGGGAGTGACAAATGCTCAGACTATAGCCAGACTGTGGTATCCCCTTACGCAGTGTTGCTGAATTCTGGCCTGGCTCTCTTAGGTCCCCAAGACTCTTAACCTCAGCTTGTTTTTAGGTTGCTGGTAAAAAAAAAAAAAAAAAAAAAAGTAAAAAAGAAAATCTCTCTGTTCAAATGCATCCCATTAAGTCAGGACTCTGGGGTGGGCAGGCTCCTGAGGCATCACTAACCAAAGCAGAGGTTCTAGGCAGAGGCTCGGAGCCTGGCCCTCATTCTGGGCCTGGTCATGCTTTGTAGGCCCACTTGTTACTGTGACCACTAAGTAGCATGGTGAGCAGGAGGGTAGGGCAGGAGGAGCACTTGATAAACAGTTGGCTCCTCTGCCCCCCCACCACTCACCACCACACTGTGGACACCTGTCAGTCACAATATCAGTGCATCTGGCTGGATACTATCCAAGCAGCCAGCAGTAGTGTTTGTTCTGCGGTCCTACCTGGGCATCAGATGCACTGGCTACATGGATTAAAAGCACCTCTTGGGATTTCGGGATGCCCAGCTGAAGTCTGTGCTGGTGCAGGACTTGCAGGGCTACAGTGGATGGTGGGCAGCTGGAGCTGACTTCACCTCTTCAGGCCTCAGTCTCTTCTTCTGTACATGTGGGATCCCGTGTGCACTGCTGTGAAAAGTCAGCATGAGCCTGAGCAGGTCGGGCCTTGCAGCTTTTATACCTTTGGCCAGGCAAACTCTGAGACCTGGATCTTTTTCTATTTACTTCTCTCTTTTCTTTCCTTCCTTCCTTCCTTCCTTCCTTCCTTCCTTCCTTTCCTTCCTTTCTTTCTTCTTTCTTCTTTTGTTTCCTCTCCCCCTCTCTGTATTTCTATTTTCTGCATTGTTTGTAGAGGGGGTGGTTTTTAGAATGACTAGAAACACTTTCTGTTTTTCAAATGTAAGCTTCTTATTTCTAGGCAGAGGTTCTATTCAGTGTTTTGGGAATGGAGCCTATGAACTTCCATTTTCACAGACATCCTTGGTGAAGTGGTATCTGGACAGCTCCCACTAATCCATATCTATCTATCATATCTATCTATCTATCTATCTATCTATCTATCTATCTATCTATCTGTCTATCATCTATCTATCAATCTATGTATCTATTATTATCTATCTGTCTATCTATCATCTATCTATCAATCTATGTATCTATTATCTATCTATCTGTCTGTCTATCTATCAATCTATCTATTATCTATCTGTCTATCTATTATCTATCTGTCTATCTATTATCTATCTGTCTATTATCTATCTATCTATCATCTATCTATCTATCTATCTATCTATCTATCTATCTATCTATCTATGTGGAGGGACAGAACTTCCTTCCCTTAACTTCAAGTCTCCTTCCTCATCTAACACCTTTCCTTTGAGTCCTGGACACTTGGACTTTGCATAAATAGACTGGTGATGGACTCCTGTTTGCTTATTTAGAGCTGTATGACCCAGGAAAATGTGCTGCATCTCTGAGCTCCAGTTTCCTTGACTGTAAAGCAGGAGGCACTTCTTTGCACACTATGGGCAGGCAGGGCTCTGTGCTGCTGCTCTCTGACCCTAGGACCCCTCCTTCCCCACTCACTTATAGCCTGGGGACTCCACCCTTCTTCTCTTGGCCTTGCAGGCTGACCCCACATCATAGGGACAGGGAGCCTGGGCAAGGCCATGAGGATAAATGGCTGAGTCCTACTGTGACATAGTAGGAATCACAGAAGGATGCTGGTGAACAGGATGTCTTTAGAGCCCTGTTCTTGGCCCAGGGCTTGTTCTGAGCTGAGGACTAGGAATAGTATGATATGGTGAGAAGGATATGGTGTGCTGAGCCCATGGCCATGCACAAGGCCAGCATTTATGTCTCATTCCTCCTTAAGTCCTCATCTCAGCCATCATCTGTGCTGTAAAGATGCAGAGGCCAGGGCCCTCTTGCGCATGGTCCCTGTTGGTCTGAACGCTGCAGCTCAGGGTTGACCCTAGGTCTAGGGTGTGGGAACATCCGCTGTCTGCTCTAACGGGATGCGTTCATAATCAGGCCTGGCCTGGCCGCAGCACAGCAGGAAGTCAAAACCTTTTCCTATGCAGGCTGTGACCCAATCTACAGTACTCCTCCCCAGTACTTTTGCAAGTAGCTATATCGAGGCAATTTGCATGTGACAAAATTAATTTAATTGTACAATGGAGTGATTGTTAACAAATTTACTAAACTATAGCCATCAACATAACCCACCTTCCTTAACGGCTGAACCATTTCTCCCGCCCAAGCCCACCTTCCTAACATTACATCACCACTTGCAGTCAGTCATCCTCCTTGGCAGTCAGGACGCCGCTGTGACTACGGCTGTGCCTTCCTCAGACATTTCGCATAATGAATACATATGCACATGGTGTAATTCCTTTGAGGCCCATCCTTATTGTACTCAGAGCCTTTTATTTTTATTTTTAGGACAGGATCCCATGTAACCTAGGTTGGTCAAGAAGTCGCTAGGCAGAAGAGGGGGTGGAGAGAATGGAAGAGCCAAAGGAAGGGTATGACTTCTTACAATGCAACTGCCCAGACAGAAATTGGCCTCAATATCCATGACCTTGCAGTGCCTAGCAATATCTTCGCAAGACCCTCAAAAATAGAAGAAAAAGCAGCCGGGCGTGATGGCTCACGCCTTTAATCCCAGCACTTGGGAGGCAGAGGATAGGAGGATCGCCAAGAGTTCGAGGCCACCCTGAGACTACAGAGTGAATTCCAGGTCAGTCTGGACTAGAGTGAAACCCTACCTCAAAAAAACAAAACAAAAAAATAGAAGAAAAAGATGATGACATCAAATTAAAAGAAAGACTAATGGAGAGAGGGAGGGGATATGATGGAGATTGGCGTTCTAAAGTGGAATGGGGCGAGGGGAGGGGAGGGAAATATCATATGTTTTTGTATGTAAGTATAGAAGGTGTCAATAAAAAATTAATCATTTTAATTAAAAAAAAAAGTCACTATGTAGCTAAAGCTGACCTGGAACCTGATCCTCTTGCATTGGAGGGGTGTGCCACCACTCCCCGCTTATGCAGTTCTAAGGATTCAACCTTGGGCCGGCAAGCATTCTACCAACCGAGCTACATCTCTAGTCTTCCGTCACCCGAGTGCCGGGATTATGGGCACATGCCAGCATCAGCAGTCTCACAGCTTTTGTGTTGCTTGGTAGCATGCCACCTGGGCCTTCAGGGTATTTGTTAGATTTTTTTTTTTCAAGGTAGGGTTTCATTCTTCCTATGTGACCTGGAATTCACTGTAGTCTCAGGCTGACCTGCAACTCACCAAGATCCTCCTACCTCTGCCACGTGAGTGCTGGGATTAAAGACGTGCGCCACCACACCTGGTTTATTTGTTAGTTTAGTCACAGGTATTTTTTTCACTGAGGGTTATCACGGCCCCACCTTCCCTGCTGAAATTCCTTGCTGGTTGGCTTGTGTTGAATGAAGTGTCAGAGAGTAGTCCCAAGCCCATTTCCTGCTCCCACCAAGCCCCTGGCTTCAGCAACCACCCAGGCAGATGCCTTCCCACTTGTCGTCAGGAGTTTCTACTCCCCACCCTCCAAGTTCCCTGGGGAGGGATTGCTGCCAACCCAGCAGGCAGCCGTGGAAATCAATTTAAATTGACTAGTGGTTCGCTGTCTCCCAAGAGACGGGGGTAATTTCCTGCAGCGGGAAGGAGGACAGTGATATGTGCTTTGGACTTGACCCGGCTCCTCCGGGTAGGAGAGTGCGGGGTGTGCAGAGCTCAGCGGCTCTTTGGTGTTAATTAAAATCAGCTCGCTGGTGCAGAAGAACTAGACCCAGAAATAAGTGTAGCACACGTAGGCCATGTTCTCTGCTTCTCCTTCCACAGCGTTAGGGAGACTGTGCTGGCTACTCTGGGCACTCACCATTCATAAAATTTCTCTGGGGTCATCCACTTTCTCACCTGTGGTCCCCAAGCGGGATTCATCTAAAATGCAGGGTTCAGGTCATGGCTGCAGGATAAGGGCAGCTCCATGTGCTTGTGTGTGGGGGTGTGTGTGTGTGTGATGATGAAGACAGAGCTCTCTCTTCAGGTTTGGAAGGCCTGCTCTGGGAAGGTGAGATGGGGTCTGAGAGCAACCCTTGGATGAGGGGTCTGGTTGTGTGTTCTAGTCCCTGAAAGGCATGGGAAAAGCATACAGGAATATGGTTTTTGTATGACCTGTGGGCATAAAAGCCCTACTCTGGCTTTCTGGATTCCTTTTTAGTCCCCAGAAAGTGGTCTCTATCAGTATCCATAGAGCCTGGAAGAAAGTCATTCTGTCCAATGCACTTGGAGATGAGATGCTTGCTAGTTAGTTCCCTCCAGGGATGATGTGTTCACTTTAGCTGGTGGTTATAAATCAAAGGGTCTAAATGCACCGGGAGTCACTTTACAGGGATGTTAATGAAGCCAAAGGGAGAAGGCTTGGGAAAGGGGATCTTAATGACTCTCCTATTCTGGCTGTGCCTTTATGATGTTGACATGAGCAGTTGGTTCTGGTAAAAATAACTATACTGTGAAGTATTATGCGGACACTGAAAGAATAGCTTTTAATGACAATACAGACCACATAAAGAGTACACAATGCTGCTGGCAAGCCTTGGATATAGAATTACAGTAATCACAGCTATAGCATAGATTTTAATTGACAACATAACTTTGTATTCTTTTTAAATTAAATTATGATATTTATTGAAGGAAATACAAAGCCAAGGAAAGACACACATGGGACTAGAGATCCCACTTGGAGGGCCTGGAAAAAAATCATGGAAAACAAAGAGAAAAGAAAGTTTAAGGAGCTCCTGCCATGTGGGGAGCTAGAGAGAGGGGATCAAGGAGTGCATGTGGAGAGTAAGGGCTGGGGAGCCCTCTTGGCTGGGCTTGAACCTGGACTAAGCCAGCCCAGGCCCAGCAGAGGGAAAAACTCACCCATAGCTATAAGTTCCCAAGTGGTCCAACATGTATTCTTAATCTATAAGATACTGAATACATAACATATGAATATGTTATAATTTTAATTACATAAAATATTGGTTACTAATGTTTACTCACGAAAATGAAAGTTTTGATTTAAGTTGATTCCATTTAATGGGCACTGATCATAAGCCCTTGTTGTTTCTCATGTATCCCAGGCTGACCTCAGACTCACTATATAACTGAGATGGCTTTGCACCTCTTAGGATGGCTTTGCGCCTCTGATTCCCTGCCTCCACCTCCAAAGTGCTGGGCTGATAGG
Organism: Orientallactaga sibirica; assembly: GCA_036365145.1. Lineage (NCBI taxonomy): Eukaryota > Metazoa > Chordata > Mammalia > Rodentia > Dipodidae > Orientallactaga > Orientallactaga sibirica. The sequence continues at coordinate 1,105,102 of JAEOAD010001269.1, forward strand.
TTTGTACCACTCTGCTCAGTTGATGCAGTGCTGAGGCCCTGGGCTCTGTGCATGCTAGGCAAGCACTCTACCAACTGAACTGCATCCCTGCCTCTACTGTGTCTTACTTTGTAGAATCTTTATAGCAACCTTGTGGGGCAAACCCTCTTCTCCTTATTTCACAGATGAGGAAACAAGGCTGAGCAAAACTGAATGATATGCCCACGGTCATGTGGCTAGGAGATGAAATAGCCAAGTAGTTTCTACAACTGCAGCTGCCCTGCTCTTCATGATGCCCTACAGACACAGCTTTGAATGCTTATATGCAGAAAGAGGAGTGGGAGACAAAACAAATGGTGCCCAAATGGGAGCATTGCCAGTCTCAAAAGAAGAGAGGCTTTTTATGAGAAATTTGCATGCTTTTGTTCAGATGTTTCCACATTGTGTTTTTTAAAGGATTTAAATACATATAATATATATATATTTAAATGATTTTTTGGGTATTTTTTTGAGGTAGGGTCTCACTCTATCCCATGGTGACCTGGAATTCATTCTGTAGTCTCAGGGTGGCCTTGAACTCATGGTGATCCTCCTACCTCTGCCTCCCTGAGTGCTGGGATTAAAGGTGTGCGCCACCACGCCCAGCTAAAAAAAAATATTTTTTATTTTTATTTATTAGAGTCAGAGAGAGAGATATGAAGAAAACATGAGTGCACCAGGGCCTCTAGCCACTGCAAATGAACTCCAGACACATGCACTACCTTGCATTTGGCTTAAATGGGTCCTGGGAATTGAACCTGAGTCTTTAGACTTGGCAAGTGTCTTAATCACAAAGCCATCTCTCCAGCCTCACATTGTGTCTTAATAAAAATATATTTTATTTGTGAGGAGAGAGAGAGAATGGGTGGACGAGGGCCTCTTTTTGCTGAACTCCAGATGCATGTGCCACTCTGTGCATCTGGCTTTAAGTGGGCACCGAAGGATTGAACCTTGGCCTGCAGGCTTTGAAAGTAAGCACCTTTAACTGCTGAGCCACCTCGCCAGCCCTACTGGCACATTTTCTAAAACGTCAAAATATCACCGTGAAAAAGAGGTTTAAAACAAAAAGTAAAAGATCCTTTTCTCTTTACCCTCTACCTTCTTAGGTTTAGTGGCTAAGGTCCAAGAGGAAGAGAGATAAATTTGATTTCACATGTAGGTGGGGACTTCAAAGAAAGAAGTGGAAACCCATGAACGGTTTGCTATCCCAGTGGGGGTGTTATATATCATCTTCACAAAGGGGAAGAAACTGTGGAGAAAAAACTGGACAGAGGGCTCCAGGGGCAGTCAATTGTGGGGCAGTAAATACATGGCAGACAAATGGAAGTTAGGGTTATGTGGGATAGGGGTCGTGCAGACTCCAGTCAGTAGGTGCCTTCTCCACTGATAGAAGCTGTTCCATGTCCAGTGACTTAGAGCAGTCCTGCACAAAGAGGAGGACAGAGGTAGGGTGCTCACCCCAGCACCAGGTACCTGGACTTGAGAAGGGCCAGCAGGCCAGGCCGGGGACAGACAAGCACAAATGTTTAATGACTGAAAGCAAGGTGATGTCTGTGCCTGCTGGTGGGGAGGGGCACGTGCCTGCTATGAGCATTCTTCCTGAGCCCTTAGAACCAGGTAGCCCGCGAACGAATGAACGCAGAGTTCTGGCTTCACAGGAGGCAGCCTGACATCATCGGTCCCTATCACTGGCTTTGTTACCTTTCCTTGCTAGGTAAGGGGAAAGGTCTGTTTTAATGGGTAAGAATGAGAAATGGGGGTTCAGTGAGGAATGCTTTCTAGGTAAGTGTGAGGACCTGAGTTCAGATTCCCAGAGAAAGACTTGAGTACAGGTCTGTAATCGTAGTACTCCTACGGTGAGATGGAAGCGTGGAGACAGGAGAACCCTTGAAGTTTGTGGGCCAGCTAGCTTGGTGTATGCAGTGATGAACAAGAGCCCCTGTCTCAAACAAGGTGCAAGATGAGGACCAACACCCAAGGTGCTTTGCGGCACACGCGTGCCTTACGCACACACACACACAGGCACACAAACATCACTGATAGAGATGAAACATTGAAAAAAATAAAAAAAGAACATGCAGTGGTTGAAAATGATGAAGGGCCAACCGTGTCCATTGTTCTTGGGTGACAGCCAGTGGTGCTGACTGGGATCAGCCCCACAAAGTGACTCTGATGCTCAGGTGACCACGCCTGGCTTTTACACGTGTGTTGGGGATCTGAATGCAGGTCTTTGTGATTGAACAGCTAGAACCGAGCCATCTCCTCAGCTCTGGGGCTGTTTCTTATTTTGAAAATCTCAGTGCCTGAAGGTCTGCCCCAAAGCACAATTGAATGCAAATCATTTTTGAGAGGCCAAAGAAGGCTAACACTACCAAAATGTGCCTATCAATTATAGGTAAGACTATTGTCCTAACTGGAACTTGTGCAGGAGACAGGGGATCAGGACTTTCTGAGTCTTTCTAGAACCTGAGACCCTAACGACAGGATTATTGGTTGGGTTTCCTTTCACTGCTCAGAATGCAACGATGCATGAAATGTGCTTAGAGCAGCACCCAGCTCGAAGAAGCTGCTCAGCTAATGTCACCGGGTAGAGCCGGTCTGCCCAGTGGAACGTCACTCTCTGCTTGCTGTGCAGCATTAGACGCTCTGCTGAGGAGAGGCCAGTTTTCTGAGCATTGGTAGGGACATGGTGTTGATAGCCTGTAGAGGACTGAGAGAGAAGCTCCCGAGCTAATGTGGAGTGAGTGCGTGCATGTGTGTGTGTTTCAGGTAGACAAAAAGGCCAGGACTATGAGAGCAACCTGTGGGGAAAGAGAACTGGCTATCTGAAAGGAAGACAAGGAATTTTTTTATTTTTGTTTTTGTTTTTGTTTTTCAAGGTAGAGTCTCCCTCTAGCCCAGGCTTACATGGTGTCAAACTCACAGTGATCCTCCTGCCTCTGCCTCCCAAGTGCTGGGATCAAAGGCATGTGCCACCATGCCCGGCTAAGGAATGTTTTTTCTTGAGGGACCCTGTCTAGGCTGAATACAGAGCTATACCCTGGCATGTTTAGAGTCCAAGATAGCGCCGGAAGCCACCCACTCACACTACAGATCAGGAGCTATGTACCACTGAAGCCTGAGGGCTGCCATGCACAGTATCACTTTATAGATAAACACTCCTCAGCTGTGCAGTTTGTTCTAAATCACACTGAGCATTTCATAGTCTTCAGAAATCTTTTTCCATTTCAAGAAACCAGAAGCTCCTGCTGTGGCCTGGAAGCATTGTGGGGATCACAGAATGTCCCTCATGGCCTCTTATAAAAGGGGGAACTGAGGCCCTGAGAGGAGGGGTGAGTTAACAGTAGATGGGATGATAGAACGGAGGTTGACTCCTAGCCCAGGCCACCTATTGACACATGTTCACAACTAAGTGAATTACTACCTAAATATGGGTGGAAATCATTGGGGTGGTGCAATAAATGATGGATGATGGTATAGTGGTACAAGATGAAAATATTTGAATGCAAGCCATTAGAAAGGAAAGAAGTAGATGGACCCTTATTGATGTGGAAGGATGTCTATGGAATATTGATGAGTGAAAGAAGCAGCTTGCAGATGTCTCTGTGTGAGTGCATATATAGACACATACTATCTGCTGTACAATAAAATGTTAGAAGTGGGTATCACCAATGGGGCTTTATATTAATTTTACTTTCTCCTTTAGGTTTTGTGCACTATTTAGACTTTTCTTTGTCTTCCTTCCTCCCCTTCCTTCTTCCCTCCCTCCCTCCTTCCTTCCCTTTCCCTTCCCCTTCCTTCCTTCCTTCCTTCCTTCCTTCCTTCCTTCCTTCCTTCCTTCCTCTTGCCTTTTCTCTTTCTTTCTATTTCTCAGTGCTGAGAATTGAGCCTAGGCCTTGTGCTTACTCTCCTATATCCCCAGTCACTCTACTTTTTGCCTTTAATGAGTCTGGATTTGTTAAAATGACAAGCTGCATTAATTTGAAAAATGTTAATCCCTCATGTAAAATAGGTTTCAAACATTATTATGAAAGTCTAGATGTGATGACTTATTCCTATAATCCCTGCACTACGGAGGATAGTGCTAGAGGATTGCTGCACGTTCAAAGCTAGCCTAGACTCCATAACCCGTTCCAGGCCAGCCAGAGATACATAGCAAGACCCTGTCTCCAAAACAAACAAGTGAACAAAGAAAGTACCAAGAAAATACATGTCTGTGGTCTGAAACTTGAAAACTATTCTTAAAAGTTGGAAAACAGGGCTGGAGAGATGGCTTAGCTGTTAAGGTGCCTGCCTGGTAAGCCTAAGAACTGGGTTCCAATCTCCAGGTCCCACGTTTAGCCAGATGCAAAGTGACGCAAGGGCCCAATGCCGCACTTGATCACAAGGGGCACATGCATCTGGATTTTGTTCACAGCAGCTGAGAGACTGCTGGCTTGCCCATCTCTATCTGTCTTCATCTCGCTCTCTCTCTGTCTGTGTCTCCAAAAAAATAAAAAAATAATTTAAAAAGTTGGAAAACAGGGCCAGGTATGGTGGGGCACACCTTTAATCTCAGTACTTGGGAGGCAGAGGTAGGAGGATCGCTGTGAGTTTGAGGCCACCCTGAGACTACATAGTGAATTCCAGGTCAGCCTGAGCTAATGTGAGACCCTACCTCAAAAAAACCAAAATAAATAAATAAATAAATAAAAATAAAAAATAAAAGTTGGAAAACAGGGCTGGATAGATGGCTTAGCAGTTAAGGCACTTGCCTACAAAACCAATTCCCCAGGACCCACGTAAGTCAGATGCGCAGGGTGGCCCATGTGCCTGGAGTTCATCTGTAGTGGCTGGAGGCCTTGGCACACCCATTCTTTCTTTCTTTCTGTCTGTCTGTCTCTCTCTCTCTCTCATAAATAAAAATAAAATATTTTAATAAAAAAGTTGGAAAACTAGCTGGGCGTGGTGGCACATGCCTTTAATCCCAGAGGTAGGAAGATCGCCATAAGTTCGAGGCCACCCTGAGACTACATAGTGATTCCCAGGTCAGTCTGAACTAGAGTGAGACCCTATCTCAAAAAACCAAAAAAAAAAAAAAAAAAAAAAAAAAAAAAAAAAAAGTTGGAAAGCAAAACCCACGTTTGTACAATTAATATAACTTTAAAAATCAGTTAGAGGGCTGGGAAGATTGCTCAGTGGTTAAAATGCTTGTTTGCAAAGTCTGCTGACCTGGGTTTGATTTCAAGCACCCACATAAATCCAGATGCACAAAGTATGCATGCATCTGGGGTTCATTTGCAGTGGCAAGACCCCTGGCATGCCCATTCTTGTTCTCTCTCTCTCTCCTTACAAATAAATGAATAAAAATATTTTTTTAATCAGAAAATTTTCTAATTCTAGATTGAGAGTATCACAGAGAATCTCCAAGTAAGTGTGACAGTTTATATTGATTGTCAACTTGACAAGACCTAGGATCACCTGTGAGGGATTATCTAGATCAGGTGAACTGAGATGGAAGACCCACCTTGACTGTGGGCAGCACCATTCCATGGGCTGTGTAAAAAGGAGGGAGCTGGCTGAACAGCAACATTTGTTGCACTCTGCTTCCTGATGTAGACAGTGTGTCTAGCTCTGTGTCATGTTCCTGAAACTATGCCTTCCCATCATGATTTGCTGGAACCTGGAACTTTGTACTGAAATAAACCACCCCTTAAACTGAATTTTGTAAGGTATTTTGTCCCAGCAACAAGAACTGACATAGTAAATTTTCTGTCCATTTATTTTTTATTTTTTATTTTATTTTTGGAGAGAGACACAGAGAGAGATACAGAGAGAGAGGAGAGAGAGACAGATAGAGAATGGGTGCGCCAGCAGTCTCTCAGCTGCTGTGAATTAAATCCAGATGCGTTCGCCCCCTTGTGGGCAAGTGTGGCATTGTGCCCTTGCGTCACTTTGCATCTGGCTAAACGTGGGACCTGGAGATTGGAACTGGGTTCTTAGGCATAGTAGGCAGGTGCCTTAACCACTAAGCCATCTCTCCAGCCCAATTTTCTGTCCATTTTGCTAAGATTTACAGTGAGGGTCATTTAAAAAAATATTTTATTATTTATTTATTTGAGAGAGAGAGAGATATGGAAATAGGTAGAGAGAGAGAGAGATCACGGGCATGCCAGGACCTCAGCCACTGCAAACAAACTCCAGATGCGTGCGCCACCTTGTGCATCTGGCTTACATGGGTCCTGGAGTATTGAGCCTCCAACCGGGGTCCTTAGGCTTCATAGGCAAGCGCTTAACCGCTAAGCCATCTCTCCAGCCCAAGGGTCATTTTTGAAAAACTGCATAAACTTCTACCTGATCTTCACACCACAGCGTACTAGGTAGGTTTTGTAGATGTTAGACACTCCCGTCTAGATTCTCCTTGTGACATCGATAGTCAAAGTCATTTTGGGTAGTTGCATGTTCACCTAGTTTCTTAGCAGTACCTAAACGTGGGTCTCCTGCTCAAACAGCACAGGATGGGTAACGAAGCAAGCTCCAAAAGAAAAATAGAAATCGACCTTGACATTCTCCAAACCACAAAGCAATGTGAGCAAAAATTAAAAACCCTTGTACACATGTTCCAACCACTTCAAAAACCACTCTCAGCTTACCTTCCAACTGCGAGTGTGAGAGGGTGCCCATTTGACCCTAAGCTCCTCACCTTGATGATTTTTAAAGTTCTTCACAATTTGGGCTTGGAATGTAGCTCACTTGGTAGAGTTCTTGCCTAGCATGCTAAAAGCTGCGGGTTCAGTCCCCAGCACCACATAAAACCAGTAGTGGTGGTGCACTCAGGAGATGGAGCCAGGAGGATCAGACATTCAAGGTCATCCACGGCTATGTAGCAGGTTTGAGGCTTTCCTGGGCTACATGAGACTCTGCCTCAAAAAATAAAAAAATCCCTTCACTAATTAATTATCTTTCTTGACAGGCGGATAAGTAGAGGCTCATGCAAAGCTCTGAGTGTGACATATGTCATGAAACATGGGCTTTACTATCTCTCCAGTTCCTTCCAAGTCACTCTAGCAAAGACCCAGGGGACAGGAGGGAGGTATAAAGTGAAGATGCCCAGGAAACAAATCAGAATCACATCAAAAAAATGAGTTTGCCCTCCAATATCAAGCCCCCACAAATCTGGGGCTACAAGAGGGCCTACACCTATTAAATTCTCTCTAGAATAATAATGGTTATCCCATTTATCTGGTGCTTACCTCTCTCACCATTGGAGAATTTGCTTCTCTTTTTCAGATGGATGTAGAACCTGAAGAGAGAATCAGCCCATCACGCCTGCCAGGGCCCCAGCTGAAACCATAGAGTAATTGGGGAAATGAGCAAGAATGCTGCTTTCATGGTGAACCTGGTATCAGCACAAGGGTGAAGGAGATAGACACAGAGAACACTCAACATCTACCAAACCAGAGATCCAGAGACACAGGATCCCAAGACCTCATCACTGAAGTAGACCTAAAACAATCCCAACATGGCTCAGGGAAATCTGCAGAAGAGGGGGTGGAAAGATTGTTAGAGCCACAAGTTGGGACATTATGCACAGAGACATTGCCTCTCTCCCCATAACTGATAGCTATCCTCACAATGCATGATCCACAATCCCCATGGGAATAACTGGCATCCCCAACGAGGAGGGTCTCTTTGGGGGGGGCGGGCAGGGAGGAGGCTAAGGATGGTACCAACATGTGCTGTTTACCAGTGAGTATGTACATAACTAATAAAGAAGAAGAAAAAAAGATGCCCAGGACCTCACAGTGCAACTTCACCTCAAAGATGCTTTTCTTGAAACCCAGATGGTATTTATATGGCACTTGTGGTGCTATTGCTATTGAATTTACATAATTTTAAAGTTAACCGAAAGGTAAGCTGGCAAAAATTACCAGAATTGTTTTTTCTTGATTCAGCGTTGTCTTGTAGTCCAGGCTGACCTGAAACTTGGGATCCTCCAGCCTCAGCCTCCCATTTTAAAAATAGGAGTGGTGGAAGGAGCTTGTCTTTCCAGGCAGTGGATTTAAGGGCTTTGGGGGAGGAGAGTAGCCTGGTGGTAGGGAGCTTGCCTAGCATGTATGAAGTTCTGAGTTCTATCCCCAACACCACCACAATACAGGCGATGTTTATCTGACTTAAGAATGAATAATGAAGCAAACACCAAAAGAAATATATAGATCTTAAAATTCTGTAAACCACTCAGCAAAGTGAGCTAGAATTCAAACTGTTTGATAAGTAAGAGCTTATATTTATGACATGTAGGAAAAGAGATCACAATCTCATTTGTATTCATTCATGAACCTTTCCTTAGTGACGACAGCGAGACACTGTTACACACACTGGAGATTCAAAACTACTTTCACATTCCTATAAGAGAAAATTAAAAGACCAGTGGATAAATAGGTAAAAATGTAAGTAGCTTCCAAAAAAAAAAAAGATAAAAGTAATATAAACATATAAATGGCCAATAAGCATATGAAAAAAACAACTTTTTTAGAATAGTAGGCTACAAATGCACTAAACAATGAGAAAGAATTTTTTTCTCTAAAATTATAAAATTTATAAATTGTAAAAATTTTAGAACAATTCAACAGAATTTTGAGCTGTTGAGGGGTAAATAGGTAATATATTTTAGAGGCAATTTGATAATGATTTTTAACAAATATTTTTAAAGTATACATACACAACTTAGCCAGACATGGTGGTACATGGCTGTAATCCCTAAACTTAGAAGACTGGGGCAGGTGGATGAGGAATTCAAGGCCAGCCTGGGCTACATACAACCCTGTCTCAAACAAAACAAAACAAAAATATATGTAATTTGATCCACAAATTCTAGTTCTGGGACTTTATCCTAAGTAAGAAATCAGAAATGCAGAAAGGTTTATTGGTGAGAGTATGTGACAGCATAATCACATGCACGCATGCACACACACAGACTCAACCCAAGTCTTTAACACTTTAGTAATAGTTTAATAAATCAAGATAGACTTATATAATGAAATATTATGTAGACATTAAAGTCCCTTCAGAATAGTTAATGATAGTAGTAGATAAAAAGTAGTATGTGGGGACTGGAGAGATGGCTTAGCAGTTAAGGCGTTTGCCTGCAAAGCCAAAGGACCCAGGTTTGATTCCCCAGGATCCACATAAACCAGATGCACAAGGTGGTACATGTGTCTAGAATTTGTTTACAGTGGCTAAATGCCCTGGTGTGCCCATTCTCTCTCTTTCTCTCTCTCTCCCTCTTTCTTTCTCTCAAATAAATAAAATAAAATGAATAAAAAAATTTTTTAAAGAGTAGTAAGTGGGGACTGGAGAGATGGCTTGGTGGTTAAGGCGTTTGCCTGAAAAGCCTAAAGGACCCCAGTTTAATTCTCCAGAACCCATGTAAGCCAGATGCACAAGGGGACACATGCATCTGGAGTTTGTTTGCAGTGGCTGGATGCCCTGGCATGCCCATTCTCTCTCTTTCTCTCTCAAATAAATAAATAAATGAAATATATTTTTAAAAAGTAGTATGTAAAACCATGTAAATTTCAAAATTGTATGTGTTTCAAAGCACACAATGTTCATAGGCACACGTACACTGTAGGGACTGAACAAGTACAGGGAGAATGCACAGCAGGCAGTTAACCTTGGGAAGGAGCCTCTTATTCCTGTTTTTCAATTTTTACTATGAGAATGTGCTGCTTTTGTAAATAAGAAGGTGTTTTAGGATGAACAGTGTGCCGAATATCACTAAGCACATGAGTGCCTAACAAACCACCCATGAGAGAACAGCATTGTGGTAGATAGAATCCTGAGCTCTGTTTTAAGCTTTCAGCATCTTAAATTTTTTCTACAATGATTAATAATAGCTTTTATAGATGAGCTTAAAGCCCATTATAAAAAGTCTAAAGTGTTGAAATGACCCTACCGGTCACTTTTTCATTGTCAAAGTGACCCACAATTCAGTAAACAGAGGATAAACTCATTTTAATTTGAAATATCATGTGAGTTACATTTCCAACTACAATGCTTAATGTATTTTCCTTCAACCTACACATACTTCATGAGAAATAGCTCTAAATTGTAAGCAATGGGTTCAACTGTTCACTGGGTTGGGGAGGGGGAATACACTAAGTGGTCAAGATTTACCTCTTGTATCTAGACTTTTTAGCTACTCTGTAATGTATTTCCTGCAGTGAAAGTTGGACAAAATTTTGAGCCTAATAGTTGTTATGTATATAAATATGGCTGAGCCACATTGGAAAATGGTTTGACTGTTTCTTATACAATAATATACACATTACCATGTAGTACTATAATCCCACCTGTGGTCCCCCCCCCCAGGGAAATGAACGTATGTATCCCTGCATGCTTGAAACATGTATGTTCACAGAACTGCTATTCCTACTAGTCCCAAATTGGATGTGTGTGTGTGTGTGTGTGTCCTTATGTGAGCAAAATCTCCATAATGCACTACAAACAAAAGCCACTGGTGGCAAGCAACGTGGTAGACAGCAGAACTGAGGGAGCACAGCGTGTAATTCCTCTTTCGTTAAATTCTGGAACTGATGAGACTCAGCTGAAGTGTTAGAGCTGATCATGGTCGCTTGGGTCTGGGGTGGGGCATATGGCCAGCGTCATGGGGAAAGTCATTGGGTGAAGATAGCCTCTATCTTCACTGTGGCAGCAAAATGGGTAGCTCTATTTGTCAAAGTTCATCCAAGTGTCCACTTAAAACAGATACTTATTGAATGTGAGTTACATCTCAGCAAAGTTGATTTTTTTTTTTTTTTTTTGGTTTTTCAAGGTAGGGTCTCACTGTAGCTCAGGCTGACCTGGAATTCACTATGTAGTCTCAGGGTGGCCTCGAACTCATGGTGATCCTCCTACCTCTGCCTCCCGAGTGCTGGGATTAAAGGCGTGCGCCACCATGCCCGGCAGCAAAGTTGATTTTTAAAATATTTTATTTTTTATTTTTATTTGTTTCAGATTTCATACATGCATATGTTGTATATTCCATATTTTCCTCATACAACCTCCCTTCCCTTTCCTTGTCCCTCCCATTTGTCTCCTTAGACAGCTTTACTTCCACTTTCAAGTCATGCGTACATTTATATTATGATTTTATGTATTTATATAGAATCTAGAAACCACTATTGAGAAAAATACAGTATTTTTCTTTCTGAAATTGGCTTAATTTGCTTACTATGGTTATCTTCAGTTGCATTCAATTTTCCTACAAACAACATAACCTTGTTCTTTATGGCTGAAAAAAGTTCCATTGTGTGTATACACCACATTTTCTTTATTCATTCCTCTGTTCTGAAACACCTGGTAAAAAAGTAAGCAAGCTTCCTCCATGAAGAGCCAACCACATTAAGATGGCAACTGAGGAGCATGGAATTGAGCTCAGGGTCTTTTTTGAGTGAAGTGCCTTACACAGGACCTGTACCCATAAAGCTGGACTTGGCATGCTCTGCTGATTTCGTGTGTGTGTGTGTGAGAGAGAGAGAGAGAGAGAGGACATGATAGATATTAATGGGGTCATCCCATGCATGCTGTGTCTATTTCCATGTTTTAGCTCAGTGAAAATGCTGGCCCCCTCTTCAAGACAGTGAGTCTGGCTCAGCAGAGCCATGGTGTGTGTGTATGCCACCCCAATCAACCCATCTCACGTTCCCACTTTAAGATGTTTTCTGTTTTGCACCATGATCAATGTTCAGCCCCTCCTCCCAGTGTGGTGTTTGGTGCAACAGAAATTTCTAGGCCTCCTCCCCAAAGTCTGGCTCCCTAAGCACAGTTAGTCTGTCTCTGTGCTTTGCTTCTTGTGGGGTTGGCCATGAGCATTTCCTTCCCGCCTTCCCGCCTTCCCGCCTTCCTGTCTTCCTTTGCCATTGAGCAAATGGCATGGTTTGGGCTCTGTAACGATCCATTCTTTTTCTTCTTCTTCTTCTTCTTCTTCTTCTTCTCTTCTTCTCCTTCTTCTTCTTCTTCTTCCTCCTCCTCCTCCTCCTTCCTCCTTCTCCTTCTCCCCCCTCCCCCCCCCTCCTCCTCCTCTCCTTCTCCTTCTCCTTCTTCTTCTTCCTTCCTCCTCCTCCTTTAGCTCAGAGACAGTTGCTACCAGTCCCTGCTCCAGTGACTGGACTCCTTGCCCCTAAATTGTGCCTGGTTACTCTAGAGGCCTGCAACCTGGGTTCCTTAAGGCCCCTGCCCTCCTAACACTATCATCAAATGTCCTTCACCCTCACCCCATCCACATGCCCTGGGAAGAATTCCAAACCTAGAACTTCCAGAATCTACCAAGAAGCAGCTTTGTGTCCAGCCTGCCGCATTTCAGAAAGAGGTCTCAAGCTGTGCTTTCATTGCACACAGCTAACTTTCTGTGACTTTAGTAGGCTGTGAATCCTCTGCCATCACTGCTGCTGGTGATTACGGGCTCTGAGGTAAACTGAGGACTTGAGATCACCATGTCAGTCAGCAAACACCCTGCACATGTCAATCACATGACAGGCCACAGAAGGTGGGGTGAGATGGGAGAGAATGATGTTTTCTGGCTGTTTTGTGACCTCAGAAAAGTCACCTTGTCTTGGCTCCACTGCTCTTGCTATAAGGCACGACCTTGCATTAAGTGATGTTAAGCTTCATTGAGGTTTATTCCAGGCACAGAATATGAGGCTGTTTCTCTTCCCCCAGAACAGGAAGTCCTTTCCCTGCTCAAAACCACTGCCTCTGTCTTGCTGGGCACTTGATCCGGGCCCCAGTGAATCCCCATAGATGAAGGGGCTCCTGTGGATATGGTTGGTGTAGGGCTGGCTGAGCAGCAGGACATCATCTTGGTGGCTTTTGTGATCCATCCTAGCAACAACCGACCAGGGATCCATAGGGACCATCGGGGACAGGAGTCTAGCATTGTCTCAAGCAGAGCCAGGTGGACAGTTACAAAATTTGAGCCAAGTAAGTGAAGGATAGCATTGATGTGCTTAGGCAATGAGTGTCACCAACTTACAGGTGTCAGTTAGACTCCTGCCCTCCCTGAGAAACACACTGACATTGCAGCCTTCCTCCCTCCCTTCCTCCCTTCCCTCCCTCCCTCTCTGTCTGCCTGCTCTCAAGCTGAGGATGGCTCTCAGGTCCTGGAGAAAGAACCTTCTGGATTTCAGCAGACACAGGTCTGCATCTCAGTGAGCAGAAAAGGGATTTGCAACAGTACGCTTTCAACATCAGTGCTGTAAGGAAAGGGAACTCAAGGTCTTGCACATGCTAGGAAGCTCTCTACCCCTTAGCTATACCTCCAGCACACACCTTTGCAATCTCAACATACATTTTCAGACTCTTTCCCTCTATACCAGGCCAAGGTGTCTTCAGATGAGGAAAGGGCAGGGCCAGCCCTGGGAGGAACCTGTTTCCAGAACCTCGACTTCCTTCTGGACCTCTTTCCTTTCGGTTCACACTGCTTGTCACTTTGTCTGCCACATCTGCTTGTCATTACTGCTCCTCTTCCCTTATACTAGAAAGATGGAGGACTGACACATCCCAGATCCAACTGCATGGAACAACTTTGGCCACAACAGAGACAACTTGATCTGCTTATATGGAGAAGAATGAAGATTCTGAGATGAGAATTTTCTCTCTGTCTCTCTCTCTCTCTTTCTCTCTCTCTCTTTCTCTCTGCCTGCAAATAAATAAATAAAAAGAAAAGAAGATTCTGAGATGAGCCATGTTGTCAAGTCAGATGGTTTACAATTTTTTATTGACAACTTCCATAAAGATAAACAATACACCATGTTCACAATCCCTTCCTATCACCCTCCATTTCCTCCCTCCCAAACACCCCCTCCACTAAATCGCTTCTTCTTAAAAGTAGTCTTTTTGATTTTGATGTCATCGTTTTCCCCTCTACTATGCAGGTCTTGTGTAGGTAGTGTCAGCTACTGTGAGGTCATGAATATTAAGGCCACTCTGTGTCTGGAAGACAGTATTATAAGCATTTCTCCCCTTCCTTTGGCTTTTACATTCTTTCTGCCACCTCTTCTGCGATGGTCCCTGAGCCTTGGAGGGTGTGATAGAGATGTCTCACTTAGTGCTGAACACTCCACTGTCACTTCTCAGCACTCTGGTAAATTTTTAGTCACCTCAGTGGTCACTACCCTGTGGAAAGAGAAGCTTCTCTAACCAAAAGTGAAAGTAACACTAATATATGGACATAAACATAAGTGTTTAGAGGGCAGTTTGCTAGACATAATAGCCAGACAATAGCAGTCCCACCCCAGGGCTTATGACTTCCCAAGTCATGGGCTTTTCAGTACCAGGCAGGAATTGTCTCCTTTGGAGCACACTTCAAGTCCAATCAGAGAGTAGGTGGTTTCCCCTATAACAGATGCCACCATTGCACCAGTTGGTACATTTGGCCTAGCTGGCTATCTGTAGAACTTTCAGGATCCACTGCTGGTTAACACTTTTCTCCTCCAACAGGCTGCATAGCTCTTTCTAGCATCCTGACAGCTAGTCAGCAGGGAGGAGCCTTCCAGCTCAGCCCCAGCTTGATTTCTCAGTGACCTGTAGCCCAGGCATGTGGAGTCGTCAGCAGTGGGTCTTACCATCTAGTTCTTATTGGCAACAAAGAACATTGGCAACAACAGTCTGTAATGTTTTGGGGGCATCAGAAGCCTCCCTGGCCAACAATTCACTGGAAGGTATCTCATCCCTGGCACTGAAATTTTTCTAAAAATCTATGGTTTCTAGTTATAACATTATCTGCCCTCTAGGGCACTTCTGCCCAACTTTCCCTTTTTTAACATATATATTATTAGCTAGTGAAGAAGTAGGTTCCTTTATGTCTTATTTATAACATCTTAAATTTTGATTAACCCTCCTTCTACCACCACCTTCCTCCACCTCCTCCTCTAACCCCACTTAGACCATTTAACTCCCAGTATTCTGCCCCATTTCTTTGTTAACTTAAAAATATAATTTTATTTATTTATTTATTTGAGAGAGAAAGAGGCAGATAGAAAAGAGAGAGAGTGGGCACGTCAGGGCCTTTAGCAGCTGCAAATGAACTCCAGATGCATGCACCACCATGTGTGTCTGGGTTACGTGAGTCCTGGGGAATCAAACCTGAGTCCTTTGGCTTTGAAGGCAAGAGCCTTAAACTGTTCAGCCCTCCATTTATTATATAGCTATTATACCCTCACCTTAAGTCCATCCCTCTCCTCCCTTCCTCACGGTCCCTTTCTAGCTTCCTGGCCTTTACTGTTGACTTTTAATCCCACTCACAAACAAATCTAAACATTTGAATAGGATCCACATATGAGAGAGAAAATGCTGTGTTTGACTTCCTGAGCCTAGGTTATCTCATTTAGTATAATCTTTTCCAGATTGATCCAGAGTTTTTAAAAATAACATTTAAAAATCTTGAGAATGGGGCTGTTTATGTAGCTCAGTGGTAAATAGCTACCATACTGAGGCCGTGGGTTCTATTCCCAGAACCCCGAAGATGATGATGGTGGTGGTGGTGATGAAGATAATGATGATTGTGATGGTGTTGATTACGATATAGTGATCTGAATATAGATTGCTTCATGGTTTTTTGGCATCTAACTTGGATAGGTTGAAATATTTGGCATCACTATAAAAATTTGAGTTCATGTACTCAGGGCTCACGTGTATAAAAATGACACCCGGGCTGCTGCTTCATGCTTTATTACAGCAATAACTATCATCCATCCACGCCTATGTTAACCCACCGAGGGAGAAAAACCCTAATTACTCCTTGAAAGCACTTCACAACACATAGCTTGGAGACTCATATTTTTATTGCTTAGCAATATTAAACAGGTAGCATCCATATATTTTGTTTTGTGTACTCAAAATAATTGCAATGACAAAATAGTCTAAGGGGAAATTTTTTCAGAGCCTTATACTTACTGGAAATCATAAAAAGTGTTAGCATTTTAATTTGTGTACATTCTTGTTTCACAAAAAACATAGGATGATGACTGTAAGACTCAAAAACATATTAGGATGAGATTACGTGTACCAGACACGGTAGATGATGCATGTGTTCCCAGCACTATGAAGGTTAAGGCAAGCAAGGCCAGCTTGGTCTACATAGCAAGACCTGGTCTCAAAAACCTAAAAAGAAAGCGGAAAAAAGTTATTTGAAAAGAACAAAATGAGAGTTCAAGGAGACAAATGAATGAGGTAATGTTCTCAGGGACCACAGCGGGTATCAAAGTTCTATTCCACTAAGTTTATTTAAAAGGATGACGTCAATTTTCTTATTAAATGTCAGTATTGAAAACATGACATTGGAGGCAAGATATGAATCACATCCTGCTTCATCAAACCTTTGATGAAACAATTTAGAAAACAGCTTCAGCATGTACCAGGCTTTCTGGAGACCATTCCACTAGAACAGGGCAGTAAGTAGTTCTGCTGTGCCACGAGCTAAGAGCAGCTAAAAGCACATATGGTGGTGTGTATGCAGAGTGGACGCGGTACAGTGCACAGGCCCGCAGAGGCTAGCAGAGGACATTGGGCATCCTGCTCTGTGCTCTTCCTCTGCTTTCTTGCGACTGGTCTCATTGAGTCTGGAGCTGCTGTTTTCTCAGATAGACTGGCTGACTAGTGAGCCCCAGTGATCCTCCTGTCTCTGTGCCCCACCCACCCTAGGGCTTGAGCATGAGCAAACACACCCAGCTTCTTCTATGGGAGATGGGGTTCCAACTCCAGTCCTCAGGCTTATGAGACAAGTGTTTTTATTAACTGCTGAGCTGTCTCCCTAGCCCAACATCTGCCTTTTTATAAGGCTGAGAAGAGGAAAAGAGAGGCTATTTCATGACATTTACAAGTGATATCATGCATTTTTAGGACCTGTATGAAGATTTGATTGAAGCACAGCCACACTTACTATTTTTTAAATTTTCATTTATTAATTTGCAAGCAGACACACACACACACACACACACACACACACACACAGAATATTTGCTCCAGGGCCTCTAGCTGCTGCAGTCACTTTATGTACCTGGCTTTACGTGAGTACTGGGGAATTGAACCCAGGTGTTTATGCTTTACAGGCAAATGCCTTAACTGCTAAGCCATCTCTCCAGCCCCCACACTTACTATTCTATGGACTGCCAGTAACTGCTTTTTGTGGTACAGCAACAGAACTGAATAGCTGCTCCAGCATCTGTATTTACTGTATGGCTATTTTAAAAAGCCTCATGTGGCTCTGCTACTGACCAACCAATCTGAAAAAAAAAAGTTATGTTTGATTCAAGTGTGGTAGTTTGAATATATGTCCCCCAATATATTCAGTGTTTTATTAGTTATAGTTTGCATCTGCAATCACCTTGCTAGAGGCAATGTCACTGGGGGCCGGTCTTAAGGTGTGGTGGTGGGTTTGAGATTCCATTGTAAAGATATGCAAAGTGTGCCTAATAGGAGTTCCTGAAGCTTGCTGTGGCTTGGCTGTAGTTTTTGCTCTGTGTCTGTGTGCTGTGTGGCTGGGGGCTTTGATCTCTTGACTGGTCCTGTGAGAGCAGGCCACTTCTCCTGCCCTTATAGAACTGCCCCTGGATCTATAAGCTTCAATAAATATTATCCCTTCCTCCATAATTGTGCCTGGTCTGGATGTTCATCTCAGCGAACCTGAAGCTGTCTGCTACACCAAGTGATCTCTGTGTTCTGTTCCAAGTGCAAAAATTTAACAAGTCTGGGCCTGGAGAGATGGTCAGCAGTTAAAAGTGCTTGCTTGCAAAGCCTGATATCCTAGGTTCAATTTCCCCAGTATCCACATAAAGCCAGATGCACAAAGTGGCTCTTGAGTCTGGAGCTCGTTCTGATACACCCATACTTTCTCTCTTTCTCTCTCCTTATAAATAAATAAATATTAAGAAGTCTGAGAAAGGGCTAGAGAGATGGCTTAGCACTTAAGGCACTTGCAGCCAAAGCCAGAGGACTCAGGTTCAATTCCCCAGAACCCACATAAAGCCAGATGCACAAGGTGGCACATGCATCTGGAGTTCGTTTGCAGTGGCTAGAGGCCTTGTCATGCCTGTTCTATCTACCTCTTTCTCTTAAGTAAATAAATAAAATAAAATAAATCCAGAAGTCTGAGAAAGCATTTCACACTCAGGTAAAAGTGGCTGATACCTCCCAGGAGGGGCCATCTTTCCTGCTAATGGTCATTCAGTCACTAGCAAGGTGGCCTGTGAGCATTTCAAAGGAAGGACCTTGTTCTTTCCAGAATCAGTTGGTTTTAATTTTTGTGGTCAATAGACAAAGGTTTGTACAAACCCATCTGTCCAGTTACAAACACCCACCAGTGTCTCTAGAGGCCTATCATGGTCCATCCCAAGGCTACAAACTAGCTAGACCTGGGGAAGCCCTAGGGAAGGCCTGGCACAGAGCAGGCTGGAAGGGCACTGTGCCCATATCAACTCTACCTCCGTGCAAGGCTATATATGAATCAGAGCGACATGTCTGTTCTCCTCCACTCCATGGACAGCCTGGAAAACTCAGTGAGACTGGGTCTCAAAAAAAAATATATGAAATGAAATGAAATGAAAAAACAAAAAACTGAAGGACTAGTGGCATAGTTCAGTGGCAGAGTGCTTTCCTAGCATGCATAAGGCCCTGGGTTCATCCCCAGCACTGAAAAATAAAAGCACATCTGTGGCTCAGATTTGGCTGCCAGTTTGAGGTCTTAGAGTAGAAGCCTCTACTGTAGAATTGTCTCAGCTGTGGCGCTGACCTGTGCGGTGTTCTTGGCATCAGTGTCCCTCTTCTCCAAAGCCAGAGACAGCTTTGGACATTGCAGAGGACCTTGACGCCCAGCCCCTCTTGCAAAGGGAGGATCATGCATGTGGGGAGCAGGGAGCAGTCCCCATGGTCCTCACGGGGTGGCTCCTTTCCTGGCTTGCCACCTGGGCTACGGTTTCTGATGCCAGCCGAGGTGAAGGCGAGGCTGAAGGACTTAGGTCCCCCTGCAGCTCTGCTCCTCATTTGCTGCTGGAAGGGAAGCTGGGTCGTGCACCAGGGTGACAGTTGGCATCCTCCCCTCCTTGCCCTTGTTGGCATTGCCAATAGTCCCCTTTGCAGCCCCCGCCCCCTAAGGAAGCCTCTCAGACTGGGGGCGAGTGGCACCCCACAGACCCACACCCTGGGGAGGGGGCGGCTGCTGAGATGACGACGATAACCTTGTCGCACAACAGCCAGGCTACTTTCCGGTTTGGGCGTGGGCGCTTTCCTCTTAGAGGAAAATCAGATGTCCTTGAATGGATGTAGCAGAGAGCATTGTCTCCTCTTGTCTTGTCTCTCCCTTGCTGCGGGCCGTGTGAGGAGGTGATCTCGGCTCTGTAGTGAAGTTCGAGTTCCCGCTCTTTTACCCTCCAGTTGTCCGGAAGGGTTAAGAGCAATGGCTGCTGCCTGGGGTTGTGAGGATTGAATGAGATCATGGAGCTCGTCCAGTGATGGGAGAGAAGAGGCCTCGATCATGAGCAGAATAAATGTTGCAAATTGAGTGAAAACAGTGTTAAATGCAGGCAGAAAGACGTAATTTTCATTCTATGTGCATAGCACAAAAATCGTTTCTCAGCCTAGCTTGGTACAAGCCGGTCATCCTAGTAGCTGAGAGGCTGAGTCAGGAGCTAGAGGCAAGCCTGGGATACACAGTGATACTCTGCCTCCCCTTAAAAACAGGAAGGATTTCTCTTTGCTTTCGGCATAGTATCTTAGGATTCCCACAGTACTCCCCGAAGCCTCGCTCCTAATTATGTGTTTCATCTTCTCATTTTGTTTAATCAAAAGGTGATGTACAGAGGGACCTTTGTGTTTAGACCTTTGTGCCACTCATGTCTCAGGTAGGGCCTGAAATCCTGCAGCTTGGGACACATTACTCAGAGGGGACAGGGTGGTGATGGGGGGAGGGCAAGACTAAGCTCCTTCCTTGTTTGAAATTGAGGCAAGAATGAGGGCTGACAGTGACATCCACTTAGAACTTTTAAAAACCTTTGTGGGACACAGATGTTCATGCTGAAGCAGAACCTATTTATAGAAACACACGTCAAAGGAAGAAACAAACCGACTTCTTGAACAAAGAGACAATTAGCCCAAGACCTTCTGAGCCTGAGCCCTGGAGGGAGGACTCACGGGTGCTTCCGTGTCTGGTGGATCCCACTCAAAGGCCAGGCTAGCCTTGCAGTCCATCCATTCCCTGTGATGGAAAAGTGATGCTATAGGAGGGGTCCTCAGAGCAAGTGATTTCTGCTTGGCCTTGGCTGTATTATGTGGGTGAAGCATCCTCTTCTCACGGGGATTGGATACTTTGTGTCTCATGAGCAATGCTTATAAGCATCAAATAGCAAGAGCAGCTAAGAAGGTGGGAAGCAGATGGCGGGACCGCAGTGTTCATCCATAGCTGATCCAGATCCGAAGCAGAGGGGATGTTAGGGGAGGCTAGTGCCCCACCACAGAGTTGCTGTTCTGTCTGCGTCTCCGTCTGTGTGGATCTCTGCTGTGATGAGAAACTCTTCCAAGTAGGCTCCGTGGCCCTGGGAACAGCTGGGGAGTCAGCATCCCATCTCACACATCTTTGTATCCCGAGACAAGCAGAGAAAAGCGTCCAAATATTATGTTGTTTTGTAAAAGACATTCTGTTAGATAATGAGGATAGAAAGAAAGAAAGAAAGAAAGGAAGGAAGGAAGAAAAAAGAAAGAAAGAAAAACAAGTGTGCTCAGACCTTGATCCTAAAGAATTTATAATATGTATTTGAGACAGAATCTCGTGATATAGCCCAGCTGGTGTCTAACTCATAATCTTCCTGTCTCAGCCTCTTGAGTGCTGGGATTATAGGTGTGCATCAACCCAGAAAGAATCTTGATGAGGAATAAATAAAACTATAAACCATAAAGTGATACACAGGATGGAACAGTCTGGTGAATGTATGGCCGGTGGTGGAAGTCAAGCTTCTACTGTTGGCAAGATGGGTTACAGATGGAGCAGAACAGAAGGCTGGAATGACTCACACAGCGTGGATTTGTGGGAGGCATCACTACAAGTTCAGGTTGACCTTAACGGAGACTGGATGGAGACGTACAGAAGAAGCATGTCTGTAGAGGACACGTGGGTTTGTATGTTTGTCTAGGTTATCATACATACACATACACACCTTTTTCTGTCAGTTAGCATGGCTTAGAGCCAACCCCACCCCAGTAGCCATCACACTGTGGTTTTTTTTGAGGTAGGGTCTCACTCTAGCCCAGGCTGTCTCCTATCACCCCAGGCTGGCCTTGAACTTAAGGTGACCCTCCTACCTTAGCCTCTCAAGTGGTGAGACTTCAGACCTTGTTTTCTGTCCTCCAGCACGAGGAAGAAGGGCTTCTCAGAGCAGTGGCTAATTCTCACACGGTAGCAGGGAGAAGGCCAGATCAGCTACAGTATCTTTTTAAAAATTGTTTTGTTTAGTAAAATACATGTAGCATAAAGGTTACCTTTTGGTTTTATTTTAATTTATTTATGAGAGAGAGACACACACAGAGAGAATGGGCATGCCAGGGCCTCCAGCCACTGCAAACAAACTCCAGATGCAAGCACCCCCTTGTGCGTCTGGCTTGTGTGAGTCCTGGGGAATTGAACCTGGGTCCTTTGGCTTTGCAGGTAAGTGTCTTAACCACTAAGTTATCTCTCTAGCCCGAGAGTTACCTTTTGTGTGTGTGTGTGT
Organism: Orientallactaga sibirica; assembly: GCA_036365145.1. Lineage (NCBI taxonomy): Eukaryota > Metazoa > Chordata > Mammalia > Rodentia > Dipodidae > Orientallactaga > Orientallactaga sibirica. The sequence continues at coordinate 1,126,857 of JAEOAD010001269.1, forward strand.
GTGTGTGTGTGCCAGATATCAACACCAAGTGTCCTCCTCAATTACTTTTCACCTTATTTATTTATTTATTTATTTATTTATTTATTTATTTATTTTGGTTTTGCGAGGTAGGGTCTCACTCTGGTCCAGGCTGACCTGGAATTAACTATGTAGTCTCAGGGTGGCCTCGAACTCTTGGTGATCCTCCTACCTCTGCCTCCCGAGTGCTGGGATTAAAGGCGTGCGCCACCACGCCCGGCTGTCACCTTATTTATTTTTGAGACAGGATCTCTTACTGAACTCAGAGCTCACCAATTCACTTAGTCTAACTAGCCATCAAGCCCCAGGGATCCTCCTGTCTCTTCCTCCTCCATGCTGGGATTACAGGCACAGTCTACCATGCCCACCTTTTACGTGGGTTCTGGGGATCTGAACTCAGGTCCTCAAGCTCATGTGGCAAACACTCACTGAGCTGTCTCAGCCTACATCCCCTTCTTTTTTTCTGAGGTAGGTTCTCACTCTAGCCCATGCTGACCTGGAGCTCACTCTGTAGTCCCAGGCTGGCCTTGATCTCACAGCGATCCTCCTACCCCTGCTTTCTGAGTGCTGGGGTTAAAGCTATATGCCCCATCATGCCTGGCTCTCCTCTTTTTGGAGACAGAGTTTCACACTGCAACCCAGGCTAGCCTTGAATTCATGACAATCCTTCTGCCTCAGCTTTTCAAGTGCTGGCATTAGAGGCATGAGCCACTATGTCTAGTCAAAATTTACAATCTTGACTATTTTTATTTTTTTAATTGACAACTTCTTTAATTGTAGGCAATATCCCATGGCACTTCCCTCCCTCCCCACCCCCACTTTCCCCTTTGAAACTCCACTCTCCATCATATCCCCTCCCCCTCTCAATCAGTCTCTCTTTTCAGTTTGATGTCATCTTTTCCTCCTATTATGATGATCTTGTGTAGGTAGTGTTAGGCACTGTGAGGTCATGGATTTCCAGGCCATTTTGTGTCTGGAGGAGCATATTGTAAGGAGTCCTACTCTTCCTTTGGCTGTTACATTCTTTCTGCCCCTTCTTCCACAATGGACCCTGAGCCTTGGAAGGTAGGTTTGAGATGTTTCAGTGCTGAGCACTCCTCTGTCCTTCTTCTCAGCACCATGGTGCCTTTTGAGTTATCCCAAGGTTGCCACCATCTGAAAAGAGAAGCTTCTCTAAACAAAAGTGAGAATAGCATTAATATATGGGTGTGGACATTAAGAGAAGTGCTTACTGGGCAGTTTGAGCACAGTATATACATTTAGCCAGACACCAGCATACCTTACACCCCTAGGGCTCATGACTACTCCTGTCATAGGTTTTCTTTTCTTTTCTTTTCTTTTCTTTTCTTTTCTTTTCTTTTTTAGGCTTCAATAGAGTATTTAATGAGGACATAAGAAGAAATATAAACTCAAATCGTGAACTGATTCTTGACAAAAGTCTAAGCAGTTCAATAGATAAAAGTTCATCTTTTCAATAAATGATTCTAAAATAATTTCTTAAATACAATACTAAAAGCCTACCCTATAAGAGAAATAATCAATAAATTACATGCTATCTAAAATCTTAAAGTCTAGGGCTTGAGACACAACCCAGTCAATGAAGTTTTTGCTTCACAAGTATGAAAATCTAAGTTTTAGCCTCCAGGACCCACATAAAAATGCTTGTTGATCTGGTCTTAATTGATTCCCCAGTACCCACATAAAGCCAGTTGCACAAAGTGGTCCATACATCTGGAGTTTTCAATGGCAAGAGACTCTGGCACACACATACTCACTCTCTCTCATTGCAAATTAATTAATTAATTAAAAAGGTATTGTTAATGAAATGAAAAGTCAGCTACAAAGAGGGACAAAATACTTGAAATCATATATCTGGAAACTGAGTGACCAGAAAATAAGCCAATAAAATGAATGGGAAACTTTGATAGATCTGTCATATAAAAAAGTTATTTGGATGTGATGCAAACATATGAAAAAATGCTAATACCATTAACCATTACTAATAATCAAATTAAAATCACCATGAAGTGTCACTGTAAACACTTACAATGACTAATTTTTATTTCACAATGACAATACAAAAGCGCTAGAAAACGTTTTAGTGAGGTCTCATCACGTTGAACAAACACCCATGATATGACTCAGGAATTCCACTCCAGAGTCAGGCATGGTGGCACGGGGCCTAATCCCAGTACTCTGGAAGGCTGAGGAAAAGGAGGGGGATTGCAAATTCAATGACAAGCTAGGCTACATAGCATATTTGAGTGCAGCATGGGCCACACAGTAAGGTCCTTTTGAGAAAAAGAAAGAAGAAAAAAAATAAAGAAAGGAAGGATCCTTATTCCTTCACATTTTTCAATAAAAATGAAAACAATAAGCATTTCTAACATCTGTTTATAAATGCTTACTGTATTTATTCAAAATCTCCCAAAATATCAATACCCATAAACCATTGAACAGATAAACAAATATTGGTATACTTACAGAATGGAATACAACTTGTCGATAAAATTAACAAAGTGTAGAAATAAACAAAACTATGGAAATCTTGCAAATACTCTACTAAGTAAGAAGCCAGATTTGTTAAACTTCAGGTGGTGTGGGTCCATTTTATGACATTCTAGATAGTCAACAACTGTGGAGATTGCAAATTAGTGGTTTCCGGGGCCTGAGAATGAGAGAAATTGTTCACTAGAAAGTGACAGATGTGAGGTGGTGGATCCAATTTAGTGGTGGATCAAACTTCATAGAACGTTTTGCAGAGAAAGAGGGAAATTTGCTCTAAGTCAACTACTTATGAACAAATCTGACCTTATACAGTATTCATGTCTTACACTAAGCATGTTAACTTTTCACTGAGGCTTGATCCTCAGTGGTCACCTTCAGTGGGTGGCTCTTCCAGCATGCACTTAGTATATATCTATTTATTTCTCAGAAACACTTCTCCATTCCTATTGCTGCTGTTTTGTTGGCTCCTTAAAACAACTAACCTAAATCCTGCCCTGCTTTCTGACAGGTCTTTGGAGCCTCGCTCAGCTTCAATCAGGCCTCACTGTGTTGTAGCCTGAATAATCTTTTTTTTTTTAATTATTGTTTTTTATTGACTTTTATATTTACATACAAAAAAAACCCACCTGATATTTTGCCATAGGTTTTCAATATCAGGGATGTATTCCCTCCCATGGAGCAGGCCTCCAATCCAATTAGACAGCAGTTGGTTTCCCCATAACAGACATGCCACTATTGTACCCATTGGCTCATTTGGCCTGGCTGGCCAAATTTAAAACTTGCAGTGTTCACTGTTGAGTACCTTCACTGGTGTTTTCTCTCTCCCATTGACCTGCATGCAGTGTAGCTTTTTCCAGCTTTCTGTCACCTGGCCCACATGGAGTTGGCTTTCAGCTCAGCTCCAGAAGGTTTTTCAGTGAACTTGCCACCCAAGTATGTGGAGTCTTCAGCAATAGGGTCTTACCATCTATTCCTGGTGGGAAACCAAGGGCCTCGGCAATGGCCTATAATGTTTTGGGGGTATCTGTGCTCTCTTTGGCCAACAACTCACTGGAAGGTATCCCATCCCTGGCACTGAAAAATTTTCTAGTAACAGTCTATGGCTTCTGAGTGTTCCATTGTCCAGAAAAGTAGGTTTCTATATGACTTTTTTATATTCTCTTAGATTTTGATTAGCCCTCCCTCCACTGTTCCTTTTAACTGTACAGTCCAAACAAGCAAAGACTTAACATTTTTCTACCATTTGTCAGTATATATGAAATTACTATATCTTTGGGGGTTTTTGTTTAGTTTTTTTCGAGGTAGTATCTCACTCTAGCCCAGGCTGGCCTTGGTAAACTTACGACCTCAGTTTTCTCAAGTGCTGGGATAAAAGGTGTGTGCCACTATACGTTGCTTTTAACTACACGGTTCAGTGGCATTGAATATAGTTACAATTTTCTGCCTCCCTCACCACTGCCCATCTTCAGATGGTTTGGTCTTGCAGAATTGAAATGATACCCACTCATGAATAATTCCCCTCACCCCTTCTGGTAGCTGTTCCCCACCCTTAGCCCCTGGCACCTGCCCCTCAACTTGTCTCCGTGGTTAATTATTTTAAGACCCCCCCCCCATACAGCACTTGTCTTCATAGCTGGAGCAACAAAATAAAATAGTATCTGGTATAATCCAAATAGCCACAGTCCCAAATCAGCATAAATAAACAGCTGGGGGCTGGGGAGATGGTTCAGTGGACAAAGCACTCATGAGCAAGCACGAGTACCTGGGTTCAGATCTCCAGAATCCATGTAAAGCCAGACACTGCATCAGGCTTCTGTGATACACACTTATGGCAAAGTGGGAGGTGGAGACAGGAAAATCCACTAGAAGCTTACGGGACAGCTAGCCTGATAAACAGAACATGACTAAGAGACCCACCTAAAACAAGGTGAAAGGTGAGGACCGACATCCACAAGCTGTTCTCTGACCTCCACACATACACTGCAGTAAGCACATTCCCTCACTCACGTACATGAACACACACACAGAGCAAATAAATAAATGCCTGGGCAAGTAAAACCAAAAATCTCCCATTAGGTGGAATGGAACCCCCACTATGGGGTGTTCACAGTGAGTCCTTTCCAGAGACTTCTGTGCAGAAAGGAGGGGAAAGCTGAGCAATGAAGCCTCTGGCAGGAGGTCCGGGTCAACACCAATGGTGGTAAGCCATACTGATTGTATGTGCCATTGATATGGTGGGCCGTAGGTGGCACGTTACCTCTTGATCTTGCTGATGGGACTGGAAGCTAAGATCAGATGCAATTGTAATTAGGTTCATTTTACAAAAGACCTGACTAAATGCTTTTCATAACCATCATCGTTTTCAAAAACAAAGTCAGGTCTGGGGCGGTGGCTTAGTTGATAAAGTGCTTGCCTTGCAAGCACAAGGAGCTGTGATCAATTGCAGTTCCCACACAAAAGCTAGCTAGACATAGGGTCCTGGGAAGATGGCTCAGTGGGTAAAGTGCCATGTGAGCACAAAGTCCCGAGTTTGGATCCCCAGTACCCACACAAATGCTGGGTGTGGCAGTGAGCACCTACAAACACGGTGCTGGGCAGGGCGGGTCAGGAGCCCTGGGGTTTGCTGCCTACTAGTCTAGATGGGTAGCCTCCAGGCAAGGGAGAGACCCTGTCTCAAAAAGAGGTGGATGGTATGTCTGAGGATCACACTTGAACTTGTCCTCTGACCGCCACATGTGTATGAACACATACATGTGCATGCACTGACACGAACACACACACACACATACAGTTTTTTTTATAAGTATAACTCTTTTTAAAAATATTTTATTTTTTATTTATTTATTTGAGAGAGAGAGAGAGATACAGAAATAGGCAGGTAGAGAGAGAGACAGAATGGGTGCGCCAGGGCCTCCAGCCACTGCAAACGAACTCCAGATGCATGCACCCCCTTGTGCATCTGGCTTACGTGGGTCCTGGAGAATCGAGCCTCGAACCGGGGTCCTTAGGCTTCATAGGCAAGCGTGTTTAACCGCTAAGCCATCTCTCCAGCCCACACACAGTTTTAAATCTGAAAAACTGTCACAGCAAAGAGGAGTCTGAGGAGTCCAGTGTGATCAGATGTCCTGTGGGATCCTAGATGGGATCTTACAACAGCAAAGGCACAAGAGGATAAACAAAGGAAATCTGGATAATGCATGCATTTTAGTTATAATAATGTGTAAATGTTGGTTCCTTTTCTTGTTTTCACTTGCCCAGGCTAGCCTCAAACTTTCCATCCTCCTGCCTCATTCTCCCAGTGCTAAGATTACAAGCATGTACCACCATGGCCAGCTGGAATTAATTCCTTAATTGTGATAAATTTACCTTGCTAATTTAAGATGCAGATACTAGAGATAATTGAGCTCAGGTTGTAAAAAATTCTCTGTACTATCTATTTAAATTTTCTATAAGTCTGAAATGACAAGTTAGTGTTTAAAAAGGCACTATGGCCAAGGCAGAAGGGATGGAGCCAGCTGGGACACCTGAAGAATGGGATGGTGGCTCTGTTTCCCTGGTGTTTCCCTGGGTGTCATATGAGTAGGGAGGGGGTAGCTGTGTCATGCTACTTTGTCCCTCATTCTAATAACGTTCTCTTTTCCTCCCCAGCTCCGAGCTGTTGTATGTCTGCTCCAAGGCATTTGCTAGACCTCAGGTTGACACCAGGGTTCCTGGGATCCCAAAGCAGCCAGCTCCACTCTAGACTGCCCAAGATTGCTCAGTTGTAAGCTTCCTGGAACTGACCCAAGGGTGTCTGTTAAGCCTTCCTGAATGAATTTTGTTTTGTTTTGTTTTGTTTTTTGAGGTAGGGTCTCACTCTAGCCTAGGCTGACCTGGAATTCACTATGTAGTCTCAGGGAGCCTTGAACTCATGGTGATCCTCCTACCTCTGCCTCCCAAGTGCTGGGATTAAAAGCGTTCGCCACCACGCCTGGCAGAATTTTTTTTTTCTTTTGGTTTTCCGAGGTAGGGGTCTCACTCTAGCTCAGGCTGACCTGGAATTCACTATGTAGTCTTACGGTGGCCTCAAACTCATGGTGATTCTCCTATCTCTGCCTCCAGAGTGCTGGGATTAAAGGTGTGCGCCACCATGCCTGGCTCTGAATGAGTGTTTGAGACTGGGTCTCATGCAGCCCAGGCTGGCTTTGAACTCACTATGTGACATACACACTTACATAAAAGCACATATAGGGGCTGTAGAATGGCTCAGCAGTTAAGGTGCAAAACCTAAGGACTGGGGTTCGATTCAATTCCCCAGTACCCACATAAAGCCACAAGTACAAGGTGGCACATGTGTCTGTAGTTTGCAGTGGCTGGAGGCCCTGGCATACTCATTCTCTCCCTCCTTCTCTCTGTCTTTCTCATAAATAAATACATAATTAAATAAATAAATAAAATATTTAAAAACACACATACATGTATATACACACATATTTTTTTCTGTAGCACTAAATGGTATAGTGTCCTGTTATCCCTACATCTTTAACTATACATTCTGCTTCCTAAAAACAAGTGCTTTCTCTCTCTCTCTCTCTCTCTCTTTGTTTTTGGTTTTTCTAGGTAGGGTTTCATTCTAGTCCAGGCTGACCTGGAATTCACTGTGTAGTCTCAGGGTGCCTCAAACTCAAAGTGAAAGGCATGTGCCACCACACCTGGCTCTTTTTTTCTCTTTTTAAAGAATATTTTCTTACAAGCCCAGTGGGGTGGTGCACCCCTTTAGTCCCAGCACTCGGGAGGCAGAGGTAGGAGGATTGCTGTGAATTCTAGGACACTCTGAGACTACATAGTGAATTCCAAGTCAGCCTGGGCTAGAGTGAGACCCTACCTAATAAACCACACACACACACACACACACACAAATATATATATATGGAGAGAGAGAGAGAGAGAGAGAGAGACAGACACAATAGACCTCACTCCTGTTTCCCACATTTCCAGCAACCTCCCTTCTAGGAAAGAAAATCTTGGTACTGTCCAGGTTCCATGGTCCCACCTGTGGCTGTTCCTGCATCTTTGATTTGTGAAATTGCTATTTTTAGAAACACCATACCATATGCTTTGTTAAATGTCTAAAGAATCCTGTGAAAAATAAATGGATATTTGAAAGGAATGAATCCATTTAAACTTTAAATTTTAAAGGTAATCTATTAATGAGGCAGAAAGAACAAACGGTCCACAGATAGAACTATGAAGACGTACAGGAAAAATAGTTTAAGAAATGTTGCCTTGAATCACCATCATTCTGCTCTGGGTCCTCATCCCTGTGGGATGGTTGAACTGTTAGACCCTGGGGCTGTTGGACACTGGGTAAAGGACTATGGATAAAATGATGACACAAAAAGGGGCTGGAGAGATGGCTTAGTGGTTAAGGCACATGCCTGTGTAGCCTAAGGACCCCGGTTTGATTCTCCAGGTCCCACGTAAGACAGCGCTTACACGGCTGGCCATGGAGGACAGTGTTATGCACAAAGGTAGTTTGCCTTTTTTCCCTGCTGTATGTCAGTGTCGGGGAGCCTATAGATGTGGACTCCATCCGGGAAGGCAGAGGCATGCCTGGAAGCAGATGGCTCTAGGAGGGAAAATGAGGCCAAGCCCCCTACCTCCTGAAACTTTTTATTTATTTATTTATTTATTTATTTATTTATTTATTCATTTATTTATTTATTTATTTGGGGGGGTGTTCAAGGTAGGGTCTCACTCTAGCTCAGGCTGACCTGGAATTCACTCTGTAGTCTCAGGGTGGTCTCGAACTCATTGCGATCCTCCTACCTCTGCCTCCCGAGTGCTTGGATTAAAGGTGTGCGCCACCACACTCGGCTCCTCCTGCAACTTGAAAGGTGGCCAGGATGTGTGGCATGTCTGAGGCAGGGGATACCCATTTTCAGCTAGGATAGGTTGGGCTCTTCTGTTGGATAATACCAGTCCATCCGGCCCCTCCAGCCATAGTCTTTCCTCACCCTCTTTCTACCCAGTGAATCCATCCTCATAGTTCCTGGCTGGCTGACCTTGACTTCATTCCAGGTCTCCCTGAGCATCCCCGGAGAGCAGGACCCCGTGGGACTCTGGGAAACACTTTGCCTCCAGGCTTCCATTCTTGGTCTCACCCGCAATCCCCTCCCCCGGCTCCTTAGCTGCTATTTCAGTCCTTCCTCCATGATAGTGGCGGGTGAGCCTCTTTTCATGTCAGGATGCCAGTCCCCCACCTCTCTGTAAACAGCTGAAGGATGTGGTTGGGGATGAACTTTCCACTGAGGCAACTTTGAACTTGGCCCTTCCTGTGGGGGCTCCCCTGCTCCTCCCTGCGGAGGACACTCCATCCTATCCTTGCCTAGCCAAGATGGAGGCCTGAGACCATGGTCAAGAGAGGTCCACATAGAATGGCCAGGGTCCAGCCACCTCTGCCCATCTTGAGGACAGTCTTGACCAAACAGAAAAGATCGTAGGTGGCTTCCTGTGCTCTAGTAATTTTAGTATTTCATTCTCGGGGTCTTCATGAGGTAGGCGGAAGTAGAAGCTGCAGATGGGAAGGCAGGGAGCAGAGCTTGGTGGTACACCTGGCAGGTGCGGTTTCCAGAGGTTTGCCAGGGAAGGGGTACCCGAGCCTTGGCTCCCTCCTATCAGATCATTCTCTTGCCTTAGGAATTGTTAATCACTCCCCAGGACCTCAAGGACAATGACCCTGAGCAAATGACACAGACCTCTAAGATGCTCTGCAGTGATATTTCCCACCTGGACACACCCTGCCCACAGACTTCTGGCAGCGCACCAAGCTGTGTGGCTTCTGGCTAGTTAAGCTCTCTGGGTCTCAATTTCTTTATTTCTTTTTTTTAAATTTTGTTTATTTTATTTATTTATTTGAGAGCGACAGACAGAGGGAGAAAGAGGCTCAGAGAGAGAGAGAGAAAATGGGTGCATCATGTCATCCAGCCACTGCAAATGAACTCCAGACACATGTGCCACCTTGTGCATGTGGCTTATGTGGGTCCTGGAGAATCGAGCCTTGAACCAGTGTCCTTAGGCTTCACAGGCAAGCGCTTAACTGCTAAGCCATCTCTCCAGCCAATTTCTTTATTTCTAACTGGAGAAGATAATGTCTTCTCACAGTGCCCTTATAAGGACAATATGAAGTTATATCTGTCTGCACATTGTAAATGCCACTCGTCCCCATCATTGTCACCATCATCATCACCAGTGACAACCCAGACTCTGAGGGCAAAGACTAGGTTCCATTGCTCTTCGTGTTCCCAGGGCCTAGCAGAGCCTGAGACTCTGTGTGTGTCCAGGAGCCTAGCATCCCTGTGTTGGGGGGAGTGGGGAACAGACCTGCATGCCACTCTCTCATTGATACCCCCAGGACTCAGACTAGGCAGGGACTCTGGCCAAGCTTGGTAGTGTGACTCTGGTGACATGGGGACCAGAACCATCCCCCTCTGAAAGGAAGGGTCACAGTGAATGCTCATACGTCTGTATGCAGATTCCAGGGCTGTCACTTTTTAGCTGTGTGATCTTGAGTGTTTTACTGAACCTCTCTGAGACTTAGTGCTCACTCACAAAACAGTGTGAGACCTGATTGTCCCCACCCTCCCTTTCTTGCTGTCATTTCCACACCTTCCTGTGGACTTGGACAGTGGATCCTTCCCTGACAAAGGTTCCCACTGGGTTGGAATGGATAGGTGCCGAAATGGATTTGAGGTGGAATTCTTTTATTAACACTGGCCACTCTGCTGTGGGAGATTCTCAGACAGTCAGTGGCAGAAGCTGTCAGGACTTAATCACCTTGTAATGTGGAGGGGGTTCTCTAGCTAGAGATGAGGCCTTGGTACAGGGTGGATATGACTCTGGTTACTAGTGCCAGCAGTTAAGAGAAGGTGCAAGATGGGTGACAATGTCATAAATCACTCTTCTCGGGGTCCGCACCCTGCCCAGGCTGACTGACAGCTTTTCTCCCTCTCCCTGTACTTGGGTCACTAGGAACTGCAGGGGGCTCTGGCTACTTTGTCTCCAAAGGACTCATCTGTTCTCGTGCAGGGTCGGTGACTATGACTTCACATTTCCCAGCTCCGTTGCTGACACTGCTCATCCGGCTTAGCACGGGACTCTGCTGGATGGGGGATCTCACCTTCATCCTTGGCAGCTCCTGGGTTTGTATGGCTTGGCAGAGCCCCGCCCACTGCTGCAGCCACGCCCCCTCGATTGCGCCCCTTCCCATTCAGCTGCCGGCTCCGTGCCACCCCAGTGCTTCCTCTCCGGACCTCGAGGCTTATTCTAAGACCTCCTTGCGAGCTGGCCCGCCGCCACTCCAAAGCCTGGCCCCATTCATCTGGCCTCGCCGACCCGGGCCCGCCTGGCACTCTAGTCTGTTTAGGAACAGCTGGGAGCGGGGCGATTGGGATCGCTCTTCCTACTGGGGTCTATTACCTCTGCCAGGCCCGGTGCTGGCCTTCTGGACACCAGTCTCCCTGCCCAGTCTTCAGCAAGCCCAGGAACAGGCTGGAGAGGCTGTCAGCGACCCCCACTTGTCCTGGACTGAAGGGATGGGGGCATGGAGGTAGGGCTACGTTTAGGGCTGGGGCTCTGGTGAGGGATGAGAAAGGAGAACTCCCGTGTCCACCCACTCTGAGCGCTGAGGGCCGGAGGGGAGGCCCGACGAACTGCGATTCCACTACTAACTGTCTCAGGCATCTTGGACAGGTCCCCTCCCTCCTTTCCTTGCCTGAGGACGAGGCCTCCCCGTTGTCAATCTACACGAGGGCAGCACTTACGTAGACCTCCTAGCTGTCCCCAGCCCCCAGCCAGTGCTGCATATACTCTGCAACCAAACTACTGTGGGATTAAAAAAAAAAAAAAAAACACTTTCTCGAGCTGGAGAGATAGCTCAGCTGTTAACGCGCTTGCCTGCAAAGCCTAGGGACCCAGGTTCAATTCCCCAGTACCCAGTAAAGCCAGATACACAAGGTGGCGCCTGCATCTGGGGTTCATTTGGCCCTGGTGAGCCCATTCTCCCTCTCTCCCCCCTCTCTTTTCTCTGTCTCTCTCATCAATCAATCGATCTTTTTTTTTGGGGGGGGTTGCAAGGTAGGGTCTCACTCTGGTCCAGACTGACCTGGAATTAACTATGTAGTCTCAGGATGGCCTCGAACTCTTGGCGATCCTCCTACCTCTGCCTCCCGAGTGCTGGGGTTAAAGGCGTGCGCCACCACGCCCGGCTCAATCAATCTTTAAAACAAGAAAACCACTCTCGCTTGCTCTAGTTGGGAGAGTGCCCCGCCCACTGCTCCACACCTAGGAATCCCCGAGCCCAGGGGGAGGGGTGGGGATAACGCATCACAGGCCTCCACATCCTGGGACTGTTGCCCTGGGGAGTGCTTGCTGCTCAGCACCGCGGGGATGGGAGCGGAAAGCAAGTCCAGCGCCCCATCACCCCAACTTTGGGAGGGTTTTGAAACTGTTCCCCTGCCTTCACCCTGCAAGTAGGCGTTGGCAACTGCAGGGGGCTAAAATGGCCCCTGGACTGGGAAGCGGGCAGCTCTATCCCTGCCAGGCAGCACAAGTGTCACATCCCTCCACTGAGCTGCCAGGAAGCTCCAGGGGGTGGGTGGGGTGGAGACTGAGGTGGGGCCTCCTGGGCCTGGCCACAGACCTGCGAAGCCCAGCCGGAGCTGAATGGTGCCATGCGTCTGCAGCTCACCCCCTTTGCACTGCAGCCCTGAGTCTTCCTGAGTCTTCCTGACGCTCCTGCCATGCCCCATCCCCAGCAGTGGTCAAAGCCAGGCTTCCATTGTGCACTGGCCTTTATGCCTAAATCGATCAAAGCTGCCTTCACTTTGCCCACACACGGAAGGGCAGTGTCAGGGTCTCCATCTGTGCTTCTCCTCCCCCCACCCTATCCCGTGCACTGGAGCCATTGGACTCCCTTCCCAAGGCAGCTCAAGAGACATTGTGGGGGTGAAGGGCTCACCATATCCCTAACCAACCACAGACTAATACTCAGCAACCTTGTTTTGGGGGTGACAATCCTAAAGTGTGTGCTCCAGTATGCAGGAGAACTGAGTGTGAGTGGTCCAGAATCCCAGCTGCTCATGCGCAGTGTCCCCTCTTTTTCGTGTGTGTGTGTGTGTGTGTGTGTGTGTGTGTGTGTGTGTGTGTGTGTGTGTGTGTACTTATGTGCACATGCATTTGGAGGCCAAAGGGGGATGTCAGGCGTCCTCCTCAATTGTTTTCGCTTTATTCTTTAAGATAAGATTTCTCACTGAGCTCAGAGTTTATCCATTTAACTAGAGTAGCTAGCCAGCAAGCCCCACGATCCTCTTCCCCAGTTCTGGGATTACAGGCACTGCCTGTCACATCCACCATTTCCGTGGGTGCGGGGGCTCTGAACTCTGAACTTGCACAGCAAGCACGTTACCCATCAGCTATCTCCCTCTTCCTTATTCTTACTGGAGCCCTCAGGATACTTCTCCAGTAAAGGACTTCTCTTCTGTTGCTAAAGGTTTACACCCATGAAACACTTATGTGAACATACATGAGTACACACACACACATACCAGTATGAATTCAAGGACTAGTCACTCCGTGCCTTGGTTTTATTCAGAAATAGTTTAATCTCAGAACACTCAGGGCAGGCCATTGCAGTCTGGCTGGAGCCCTCCACCTCTCTGAAGTGGCCTGAGGACTTGTTTATGGTTTTGGTCACAACATCACATTCATCCCCAGTGTCCCTGTCAACCCATTGTGTGGGGAGTCTGGTGTGGCCTCTGGCCCTCCTGAACAGACAGCTGCACTCTGAGACTGTGCCCTCTAACTCTGGAGGCGCAGTTGTCAAGTAGAGTGGCAGAGGACCAGGGCAAGTGAGTGGTAGGCTTGGGGGTCTCTAGGGGCAGGGTTGACCTTGGCCCTGCTCTTGGTTGGGGTGTGTGGTTATCCTGCTCACTGACAGCTGTTAGTGCCCAGGAAGCTGAGCACCTCTGCCAGGAGCAGACACACCCTGGGTGAAAGCACAAGTCCGTGGCACTGGGATAGCACCACATACCCAAGTGACAACTGCCACCAGTCAGCCCTTTGCCCAAGGCCTCCTTCGCAACTTTGGTGGGCTATTCAGCCCCTCAGCAGCTCTGGCTCCTGTGCTGCCTGAGTCTCAGGATCAAAGCACCTGACACCCCTAGGTAGAAAGAGGCCTTGGAACCATCTGGTGTGATGCCAGGAGGTAGTGCTCACACCCTCGGGCCCCACTTTTCACGGCTGCATCAGGTGGATGGGTGGATGGATGTATTGAGGCTGGAGGTGACTCTCCCTTCTACCTTTTAGAAGCCTCAGCCCCAGGAGGGAAGTGGGGGGTGTGGAGAGCAGAGGGCACAGGGAGGGGGGCACCCGGGAGCCTTCACAGAATCAAGACTAGGCTGCTCCGATGTCATCATAGTCCTCCTCGCTGGTGGACTCCGGCTGGGAGTCAGGGGGTCCTGTGGGGACCAGGAGGCTCAGGTCAGCAGGAGGCTCAGTCACTGTCCTTGCCACCCAACAGTAAAGAGGGAGCAGCCTTGGGTCCCCATCAGCTTCCCTGTGACCCTGAAACCGTCTCATTATCTCATTCAATGCCATCTCTAAGTCAGAGTCTCCTATGTCTAGCTCAGGGCTGAGGCCTCCAGGCAGGTGGAATATGGTGGCTGAGTGAGTGCTGGGAGACCCTCCACTGCTGCTCTCTCTCCTATGTGGCCAAATAGCTGCTGATTTTTAAAAACACATGTGGATGTGGGGCTGGAGAGATGGCTTAGCAGTTAAGGTGCTTGCCTGTGAAGCCTAAGGACCCATGTTCAACTCTCCAGATCCCACGTAAGCCAGATGCACAAAGGTGAGGAAAGTGCAAGGTTGTACGTGCCCACTGGGTGGTACAAGTATCTGGAGTTCAATTTTAGTGGCTGAGGCCCTGGTGTGCCAATTCTTTTTCTCTGTCTCTTTCTCTCACTCTCTCTGAAATAAAAAAAAATTAAAATGTGGATGTGCATGTGTGTGGGTACACATGCAACATGTGTGTGTGCATATGTATGTGGAGGCCTGTGGACATCTTTATTGAGACAGCATCTCTCACTGGTCTGAAGCACACCAATTAGGCTGGACGAGCTAGCCAGCCAGGGAGCCTTAGGAATCCACCTGTCTCTGCCTCACCAGTACTGGGACTACAAATGTGTCCCACCATGCCTGGCATTTTTATGTGGGTTCTGGGGATTTGAGCTCAGGTCCTCATGCTTCCAAGGCAAGCACTTTACTGATTGAGCCATCTCTCTGGCCCCTCAACTGGCTTTTCTGACTGAATGCCTCTACTAACAGGGAGCTCACTTCTCACAAGAGACTGTGACTAGTTCTTCATCCCATCCACTGCCTCTGTCTCCCTCCCACAACCCACTCCCTATCCCTGGTACCTGGACACTCAGACTGTTCCACCAGAGAGGGTTGGGGAGGTGGCTGTAAGTTCTGGTACCACTCCCCAGACGAGGTGCTGGAACTGTCATCAGCTGAGGGCCCTGTTGGAGACCCCAAGCCAGTCACCCTCTGTCAAGAGATAGCCTGTGCATGAACTGCCAGAACCAGGAGCCCCCAGGGTTCAGGAAGGCCAAATCCCTAGCCTGGCTAATGAGGAAGTGAAGGCCTAGAGAGGGGAAATGTAGTCTGAATGTAACGTGTCCCCTATAGCCTCATGTGTCTGTGATTAAGATTCATACTTAATCCCATACTAGAGAAAGAACCTTGCTGGAGGAGCGGTACCACACGGGGAGGATGTTATAACCCAACCCCATCCCTGCTGCCACACTCAGCTCACACTCTGTGCTTCCTTCTTGCTGATGTGGAGATGTGATGCCTAGCTTTCTGTTTCTGCTGTGCTTTCTCTGCTATGATGAAACTTCTCCTCAAAACTGTAAGCCGGAAAGAACCCTTTCCTTCCATAAGCTGCTTCTGGTCAGGTGCTTTATCCCAGAACAAGAACCTAACTGCTACAGGAGAAGACCCATCCAGAGTCACACAGCCAGCAAGCAGCTGCAGAGCTGAGGCTAGAATCCCAGCTCCTGGCTCTCTCTGGGTATGTTGGCTACAGGATTGGAGGGTTGGAGGACAAAGCTACCTGAAAAAGTTGCCTGGTAGCCAGCCAACTCCAAATTAGGGGGCTGCTCCAGGAGGGGGCTCCTCTCTGAAGAAAACACCTGGGAGTTCCATGGAGGCAGCTTGCTGTTGGCACCATTACAGTAATCCTCCCCTGAGGACGTGCTGGACCCACTGTTGCTCCGTGCCTGATACTGAGGGCCCCGAGAAGGGGCATCTGCAATGCAGGGCCCAGGATCAGCAGCTGGGACATGGGAAATATGCAGTTCTTCAAGTCCTGTGCCAAGAAAGGGAAGGTGACGAGGGAAGACACAATGTAACGAGAGGACCCCAACAGAAGACACCTGTTGAAGGAAGCTGCTGCTGGTACATCCCAAGCTAAGCTCAGCTCCTGAGTCTGGAGGCAGAGCCTCCCCAGCCAGACTCACCTTCCTCCAAGGGCGGCATCTGAAACCTGCTCTGCTGGATCTCCTCCTCTGTGACCCGGTGCCGATGGGAATCTGCAAGAAGCAGGTGGGAAGACACAGGAGCTGCCTCTGTCCCCGGGGCCTGGAGGAGGGACTGAACCCCAACCCCGAAGGAGGGAGGGCTCTAGCCTGCATCCAGGCAGACCTAACCTCAATCCATGGCAGACCCTGAGCCAGCCTAGAGACAGGAGGCTTCTGGCCAGAAACCCTTCTGTACCCACCCTGCTCACCACCCCAGGTACCCCTCCTGCTTAAGGACATAGTTAGCTCTGGGCTTTCCCTCTGGCAGCTCTGGTAATGGGCTGATGTTTGTCCTTGGAGGAGCTTCCCACAGTGGAAGCCACACAGTCAGGAACCACTGTGTTCTACCAGCTTCACGTCTCAACATCAGGGAAAAGGACATAAGAATGTGGATGTGTAAAACAGACGTACAAAGTGGCACATGCATCTGGAGTTTGTTTACAGTGGCAAGAGGACCTGGTGTACCCGTTCATATTCTCTCTTTCCCCTTGCAAATAAATAAATAATATTGCTTTTTTTAAAAAAGACTGTGGATATCCAGGGTCTGGGAATCACTTCTTTGGAGTCTGATCATGACTTTGCGTTTCAGTGTCACAGAATGTGGGACTCAATGTCGCATCTTACATGCCTGGGCTCAGATCTGTATGCACACTTCATGCTGTGGCTCCCAAATATCCATCCATAGACCAGCAGAGGCACATCCTACCCCTGGAGGCCCTGAGCCACAGGCTCGGTGGAGCTAGCTGATTGCTCCCCAGTAGCCACCCTCTCTTCTGTGTGACCCTCAGCTGCCTGGTGGGGACTTGAGGTCCTGGCCCTCTTGCAGTCAGTCAGCGCACCGCTTGTGCTTTGTGTGGAGGGGGATGTGTGAAGGGTGCAAGCGCCTCAGCCATCCTGTCCTTCCTGTGGATATGACAGCACTGCACCATGTGGACAGAGGCAACATCTTAGGGTCTGCACAGCAACACAAAAGAAAGAGCCCAGGCTCCTGGCACCTTCTCATCAGGGTCGCTGTCACACAGCCAAACTTTTGCAGTTAACTTGGGCAGCAAGTGTGCGAGGGACTCAGGGATTTCTGACAAACTCCCAAGTGACTCCACAGCAAGAGCGAGAGCCTCTGCTCTAATCTAAACTCCCAGCATTGCCTGGGCCCTGCCATACAGACCATCTTCCCTCATCCTGTTCCCAGAAGGCAGAAGGAGAGCTGGAAAGCCAGCTAAGAGGTGAGAGCTGGCATGGCAGGTGATGGGGCTGGAATGGCATGGCAGGTATGAGCATGCAAGAAACCATCCCAACTGTGTCTGTCACCGGGACCCTCACGGCTTACAGTCACAGCCATTTTCAGGTGAATGTGCAGAGTCTGCTGATGGTGTGGAGACCCTACCCAGCCAAAGACAAAGGAGAGACAAGGGTGTAGATAGTCATGTCTTCAGAATTGCAGGGCACCTACAAAACGTCAATGTGGGACTGTTCACAACTTCAGTGCAGGACTGTTCACAGCCAGTCCAGGGGGCAACAGAAGGTTCTGCACAAGCCCTGTGGGCATCAGCCTGTGCCTCACTGAAGGTGTCAGAGAAGCCCAGGGAGTTGGCCTGGCACTCACTGTAGAAGGTGGTCAGGGCCACAGGAGGCTGGGAGCTGAAGTCATAGTGCTCATAGTCTGAGTCGGAGCTGGAGTCTGAGTCCTTGGGGGCCGAGGGCCAGGCCTGGATGGGCAAGGTAAGAACTGGGGAGAGAACAGAGGGGCCAGGGGTGGGCCATAGTGGCACAATGGCAGAAGGCATGAGGAGAGGGCCCCAGGGTACAGGTGGCAGGGACAGGACAGGGGCCAGAGTAGCAGGGAGAATGGCAGATGACCCATCTTGTATAGCACTATTAGACCTTGCTTTTCCAACGTGCCCCCTCCCATTTCAAAATACAGGGAACTAAACCACACTAACTTATTAAGAAAACACTTCACATAGTACCCACTCCATACCAGGCACTATTCTAACACTTGTATATGATATCTCATTTAGCCTTCGTGAGACCTCTGTGGAGTGAGTATATTCATCATCCCCATTTACAGGTAAGGAACCAGGCACAGAGAGGGACTTATATTGCCCAGAGAAGCAGTAAATCTCCAACCTATGCTATTCAGTGAACAGTGGCTGGGTGTCCCTTCTCACCTATGTGGCCACTGGGTACAAGGCCAAAATGACATTGGCTGGGTTTTAGGTTGGTTCTCATGCCATGAACTCTTCCCATTAAAGGGCAGTGGGTATATTCATGAGGTAATGCTACTAAACTCAATGTCCTTGATGAAACCTGTGCGATATTTAAATCATGTGTCCTAAAGAACAGGTGACATATCCAGCTGTGTATGTGGGTGTGGGGGGCACACATGTGCCATGACACACATGTGGAGGTCAGAGGACAACTGTGGGGTGTCGGTCCACTCTTTCCACCTTCCTTGAGGAAGGGTCTCACTTATTGTTGTATCTCAAGCTTCAGGATTCTCAACTCTGCCTCCCATTGCTGTAGGCATGTTGGGTTATGAACACATGCGGTCACGTTATATCTGATTTTATGGTTATGAACACATGCGGTCACTTTATGTCTGACTTTATGTTTATGAACACATGAGGTCACGTTATGTCTGGCTTTCTGTGGGTGCTAAGGATGAAACTCAGGTTGGCAGGCTTGCAGAACTGCTGAACCACTTCCCTAGCTTCCAATTTTTTTAATTTTTTTTTTTTTTTTTTGGTGTTTTGAGGTAGGGTCTCACTCTAGCTCAGGCTGACCTGGAATTCACTCTGTATTCTCAGGGTGGCCTCGAACTCTCAGCGATCTTCCTACCTCTGCCTCCCAAGTGCTGGGATTAAAGGCGTGTGCCACTATGCCTGGCCCACTTCCAATTTTTTTTAACTCAGAAAATAGGAAATAAAATTATGTTCCAGCCGGGCGTGGTGGCACACGCCTTTAATCCCAGCACTTGGGAAGCAGAGGTAGGAGGATCGCCGAGAGTTCAAGGCCACCCTGAGACTACATAGTTAATTCCAGGTCAGCCTGGACCAGAGTGAGACCCTACCTTGCAAAAAAAAAAAAAAAAAAAAATTATGTTCCAGGATAATTTTTAAATTTTTGTATGTTTTTGTGTGTGTTGTTCATGTGTGTGTACACTCATATGTGTGTAGGTGAACGTGTGTGTGCATGGACGCATGTAGAGGTCAGAGTTCAACGTCAGGTGTCTCCCTCAGCAGCTCTCCACCTTATTTTTTGAGACAAGGTCTCTCACTGAACCTAGAGTTCCCTGACTTGGCTACACTGGCTGGCCAGCAGCCCAGGGATCCCCTGTCTCGGCCTGTCCACTGCATACAACCACACCTAGCTTTTACGTGGGAGCTGGGACTCAAACTCAGAGCCTCTGCTTGCATGGCAAACCCTTTACCCACTGAGTCATCGCCTCGGCCCTGTGTTCCAGGAACACCCTGACAGGGTTCTGTGGGGCAGCTGATTGGACATCTTGAGAGGTGACACATCACAACTCTCCTAGCCTATGAGCAGAACCAAGCTTTTGTCTGAGAACCAACACCCAACAACACTCCTTAGCTTGTATTGAAGCCTAGAGTCCCAGGAGGATTAAATTGGAAGGTCTCTTACCCACCAAGCCAGAGAGGGCATGACCTGTCAAAATCACACAGCCTGTGTGTGAGCTGGCTCGGGTCTCCCTTCCAGCGGGGTGCCACTTTTAACTCGGTGATGTACCTCCAGAGACTGCCTTTCCTCCCCATGGCCTCCCTGATGAGTGCCATCCTACCTTCCTTTTTGGGCATGGTGATGGGGACCGCATGATAGCTGTTGACCCCAGCTGGAACGGCAGTGGGAAGGTGCTGCTGGGCCACTCTATCAGGGAGGGCTGAGAAAAGGGAGGCAGAGAGTTTCCATGTCATGTTTTGGCCCTCTTCCTTCCTCATCCCCTCCCCGATACACAGAGAGTCTGTTCCTCCCAGGGGCAGGGAACCCATGCTGATGGGCCCACTTCCACCAGGCATTCCATGCTGGGAGAATCCTTCCCAGGATCATGGAGGAGCTCCCCCAGTGGGGCTGGGTGGTCTTGGCTGGATCACTCCAACTTCAGCTCCACCAGGAGTGGTCACATCTCAGGCCCGCTGCTTCCTGCCCAGTGGCTCCCGGTATGACCCACCTACCGTATCTTCCTTTGACTCGCAAGAGGAGGATAGCTATGAAGACGAGGGAGGCAAGGAGGAGAATTCCAAGAACAATGGAGGAAATGAGAAGAGTCAGCTCTCCAAACTCCTTGTCCTTCAATGTCACTGTCACCGAAGAGCCTGGAAACAGCAACTCCGAGTTGGGGGAGGGGGGAGCAATTGCCAAGGGTTCTCTCCACTTTCTTCTGGCTTTTCCACTCTGTCTACAGCTGGCCCACTTCCCTTTCCGCCTGTTTCCTCCTCCCTTCCTTCTTTCAGGTCTTCTCATCAGCTTTTCGGTATCAGGAGCATAGCAGGTGCTTAGTAAATGAATACTGAATGAATAGTTAGCTAAGTGCTTTTATTGCCTGAAATTTTCCTATGGCGACTACGGGAAGACCACAGGAGGTCTCTCTCTCTCTCTCTCTCCTCTCTCTCCTGGCCTTTACAGTCTTTGTTCAGTCAATAACTATTGAGTTCCACTGCATGCCAGGCATTAGGTACAATATGGTGACAGTTTCACAGAGTTTGAGGCACTGCTAGATTAGGGAGCCAGACAACTTGGGCAATACACTGTAGCTGTTTCTACTTCCCTAGGGGAAAAAGATGACTTTCTATCCTTGTTTTCTTTCCTTCCCTTTTTGGCTATTGACAGAGCAGTTTGTTAGCTGGAAGCACTGTGAAGGGAGGCTGGACTGTGGGGGTTACAAGTGGATGTGTACCTCAGAGGAGACCCCAGGAATGAGAGAGGGGTTGGTAGCCACGCATGGTCCTCAGGGGCCTGGTCTCTCTTTGCTCTTTGGAGGAGACAAGAGAGGTGCTGCTCCCTACCTTGACCCCAGGAGGAACAGAGAGGGGCATCTCACTTCTCTCTGTGCCCTTCGACTACGGTCAGGGCCTCTGGTGGCATTCTAGTCCTTTAGCCTCTCCCTGAACTCTGTCCAGCAGACTGAAGGGTCTGAGGCTGGTCATAAAGGGTCCAGAGGCAGGGCAAAAGGAGCCTGGGTTGGTTCTGAGCTGAGGTGAGCAGCAGAGGGCTAGCTCTCGGAGGATCATAAGAATGGCCTGCTTCTGCACAGCTCTTCCACTTACAAGCCTGTCTTAAGCACTTCATGAAAGGAATTCACAACAGCACCCAGCAAGGTGCTGTGATTGCCACCCCCACTCAAAGAATCTGAGGCTCAGAGAGGTTAAGCATGGCCCAGAGGCACAGCTGGGATGTGAGTCCAGAAGTGGCTTGGATGCTGGCCAAGCCCACACAGGACAGGCATGGGTCTTGAATTGGAGCTGGCGGTGTGAGTTCCAGCTGGTACAGTTGCTGCCATTTCAGCCTCCGAACCTCAAATTGTTCCCTTGTACCGGGTCATAGAGAGGTTGCTCCCAGTTGGCTCGGGAGTTGGAAAGGATTGGGAAACCCTAGGGTATCAGGCCCTGTGCCTAAAACCTTAAACTCATTGGTCAGCGCCCTCAACGTCCAGGAACCACTTGACCAGGCCTGGATACCACCTCTGAGTGGTACCAGAGCAGCTGGGATCCTTCTACCTCCCAGGGAGGGGGGAAGGCACTTCTATGAGCTGTGGTCTGACCTGGCAGGAAGCACCCCCACACACACACACCAAGGGACAAGTCCACTAACTAGGTAGCTGGGGCTAGGTGCAGGGGAACAAACCACCAGCTTGTCTTCAGGCAGACATTCTTGTGTGTATGCATGTACACACACACACACACACACACACACACACACACACACGGAGGTACATTTGCGTCTAGAGAAGGCATACTCACCTACAGTGATGGGCTGAACCCTCCCAGGGACTTCAAGGGTAGACAGATTGTGCAGTCTCCGGGAGCCTGTTAGAAAGCATCACCCATTTACTCAGCACCTATACTGAGCACCTACTGTGTGCCAGGCCCTGTTCTCGAAACTGAACAAGACACACACGTGTCCTGGAACTGGGGCTTGCTCCCATCATAGGCACATGGCTATGCACCCCTCCGTTGCAGCATCAAGGAGGCGCCCTGGGCTGCTGGGAAGGTGCTTGGGTAGAATAGGAACAAGCAGAACTATTCCTTCTTCCCATGCAGACCACACGCCCCTGTTCTCTTCAAACTTCCACTTGTTCTTTGGGGCTCAGGAGGTGGAGAGCTGATGTCATGCTCATTAGAATAATCCACGCCCCCTCTGACTTGTCTGCTTCCAATGGCACAGAGCTTATGCAGCCCCTTAGCCATGGCATCTGAGTCCCTAGCTACTGGTGGAACACCCCCTATTCGGAAGCCACAGAGGTTAAGGGACTATCCCAAGGTCCCTGACTGGGAAGTGGCAGAGCTAGAACTTGTAACCAGGTGTCTGAGCCCATGGGAATGCCAACACTGTGTTCCTGCAGGGAACCTCATTTTCTGAAATCAGAATCACGGGCCTCGTTACATTTGATGATATGCGGAGAGTTTATTTGGGCAGTATTTCTTTTTTTTTTTTATTTTATTTTATTTTATTTATCTGAGATAAAAAGCGGAAGATAGAGAGAGAAAGAATGGGCACACCAGGGCCTTTAACTACCACCTAATGCATCTGGCTTATGTGGGTCCTGGGGAATCAAACCTGGGTTCTTTGGCTTAGCAGGCAAGTGCCTTAACCACTAAGCCATCTCTCCATCCCTATTTTTTTTTTTTTTTGTTTCTTTGTGTTTTTAAACAGGGCCTGGCTGTAAAACCCACACTAGCCTCAAATTTCCATTATCCTTCTGGTTCAGTCTCCAGGATGCCGGGATTACATGTATGTACTACCATGCCACCACAGCAGGACTTGTGACAGTTCCCTCCCCTCTCCCTTCCTTACAGAACCCAGAGCCTCATACATGCTAGGCAAAGGTTTTATCACTGAGCTATACCCTACATAGTCATTTTTTATTGAAAACTTATTTTATGAGTATTTTTCTGTTTTCTAGTGTTTTTAGTGTGGGGGAGGGGGGCGGGGTGCCACAGTACCCTTGTTAAAGTCAGGACAATCTTGTAACATTGGTCCTTTCCTTCCACCTTTTTCTGAGGCAGGGTCTTCCATTTTTGCCACTGGTGAGGCCAACTGGGATTCTCCTGGCTCTGCCTGTCATTGTTGTGTGTTGGAATCCTAGACTCATGCACCACTTTATGTCTGGCTTTATGTGGGTACTGGAGACATGAACTCTGCTAGTAGAACAAGTGCCTTTAACAGCTGAGCCATCTCTCCAGCCCCTAAATTTGTTTTAGTGGTATGTAAGATGTGGTGAAATACCGTAGCCTGCACCTCCTCCAATGAGGCTACCCTGGAATGCTTGGAATTAGGTTAGGGTTCCAAACTCTGTCACAAATATTATCAATATCTCCTAATCTGATTTTTCCTATGATCTCCAACCCCGCCATGACAAGTTGGCTTTACCATCTGAGTCAGTTCTAGTCAACAAGGCTCACTGCTTAGCATATAACAATGCCTTAATAAATACTTGATCCATGAATGAACTGGGGCTGAGCTGAGCATCTACAGAAAAGAATGTCTGATCGATTAGTAATGTGTGCCTGGCATGGTCCTTGTGCCAGCATTTGCCATTGCTGATCTTGTGCAAGCTGTAGATGGAGATTTGGATAGCCTTCCTGCCCTAGATCTGGGTGAGAGTGGAGGGGACTGAGGAGGAATACCTGAGCAGAGAACCCTAGCTGCCAGTGACTGGCTGCACAGGTTGGAATTGTTGAACCTCCAGGAACAGGCGCTGAGGGAAGACTCCTTTCCTTCACAGGAGTAGTACATCCTGCCAGCCAGGGAGTGCGGCAGGCCCCGGGGCCGTTCCACCACGCTTCCACAGCCCAAGGACTGGCAGAGCACCTCTGCCTCTGGCTGGTACCACGTGCTGTCACACACAGTGCTCCAGATCCCACGAAAGTGCACCTCCACCTGTCCCTCACAGGCGTCAAGACCCCCAGTCAGACTCCAGGACTGGTGCTCTGTGGATTGAAGGGGACAGAGTCAGGTGAGGATGCTGTGGGGACAAGTCCCTGCCACCCAGAACCGAAGCCTAGTTTAGAGACAAGATGAAGCTCGCCAGTCTTTGAGTTCTTACTCCTGAATAGGTGTCCCTTCCCTGCTCCATTGCTGTAGCCAAATGTGCCCCTTTCAGTTCTGGACTGCTACACCTCTAAACTCCACCGGACCCCCTTAGGGTATTGGCCACTTTCTCCAGGGAATTGTGTTTGCCTGGACAGTGACCTCCTAAAGACAGAGACCCTCTCTCCCACACTGACTCAGGCCCAGTGAGGGCCCAGTAGATCTAAGGGACATGCTGTGGGTGACCGGGGACTCACTGACCTGAGCACACCACTCCCGCATCCTCCTTGTGGCCGCAGTACTGGTCTCCTGGCAGCCCGGGGCAGTCCCACAGGTAAGCCTCAGCCCCTGAGCAGTTCACCTGGTCGCGGTGGATAGGCCCTTGGCCGGGGAAGAAGTGCAAACCAGGCAGCGCCTGCACTGCCCAGCCACACCTCAGCTGCTGGCACACCACCGAGGCGTCCTGCAGGTCCCACGTGTCATCGCACACTGTTCCCCACTTGCCGTACTCCAGCATCTCCACGCGGCCCGCGCAGGGGCTGCCACCATCCATCAACCGCAGCGCGCGGTGTTCTGGGTGTGGAAGGGCATTGAGGTTGTCAAGCCAGGAATGGTGGGAGTGGGAGAAGCAGGAGAGCGGGGACGTGGGGACGGGGCAGTAGACCCGGTGGGAGCCTCTTCAGGCCTAAGAAATTGGTGGGCTGGGCTTGCAGGCCAGGAGGAGGGACTGGAGACCCAGTGGGCGGGGCCTGAAGTGCAGGTTTGAGAGCCAGGGAGCCCCTCACCGCTCAGGCTCAGGCTGAGAACCTGGCATATCTACTACCAGCAGGGAAGGGTGGACCTAGAGCTCCCGAGGCAGGGACGTTGACAGAGACCGGCCTAGGATGGGGGGCCAACCAGGACCAAGTGGGTGATCCGAAGATGTAGCTGGGGAGGGGTCTGAAGGCCACATCTGAAGCAGTCAATGCTCAGATACGGAAATGACACGATTCTGTGGGTTTCCGATATGGTACCTGTTAAGTTTGTCCGGGTGGGGAGGCCGGGGGGACGGGGTGAGAGTCCAAGGAGGCCGAGGCTTGGGTGCAGTGGCTGAAGCCCTGAGGGATGGGGTAGGTGGGGGACCCGCACGCGTACCTGCACAGGTGACCCGCGCCGGCCTCGGGCTGCTGCTGCACTCGAGCTCCACCACCTCGCATTGCCGCCACTCGGCTCCCTTGCACAGGACCGCTGGCGCCCGCGTCCACGAGGCGTTCACGCTGCGGCTGGCATTCCCCGCCGTGGGCGCTGCCTGCAGCTCCGGCGAGGGCAGCAGCGGCCCGGCAGCCGTCTCCGCCCCGCCGCAGCCCAGCGCCTGGCACACGGCCTCCGTGGCCAGTGTGCTCCAGAGTGCCGCGCACGCCGGCTCCCAGGACTCCCAGAGCCAGACTTCTACTGACCCGCTGCAGCGGCTGCTCCGGTTCACCAGGCGGACCCCCAGCAGATCCCCTAGAAGGATCCAGCGAGAGCCGAGGCCGCATTAGATTCCAGACTCCCTTATCTGGGAATGGGTGTGGAACAAGCAGTTTGTGTGTGTGGGGGGGGGGGGGGGAGGTCCACCTCTGATCCTGTGCATGACCTTGACCAACACCCTGCCCAGTTCAAGGCCTCACGCCTTCCAGCCTACAGAATAAGGCTGGGCTGCCTCAGTGAGGGCTCCCTGCATCAGAAGGCCCGCTCAAGGGCAACTCTGCAGTTTAGGATGGGATAGGCCTAGAGTAACAGAATCAGGGGGGCTCAGTCTCCACAAATCCCTCTGGCATGAGCCGGGCGTGGTGGTGCACACCTTTAATCCCAGCACTCGGGAGGCAGAGGTAGGAGGATCATGGAGAGTTCGAGGCCACCTGAGACTACATAGTGAATTCCAGGTCAGCCTGAGCTAGAGTGAGACCCTACCTCGGAAAACCAAAAAAAAAAAAAAAAAAAAAAATTCCTATGGCATGTTCCTGACTCCCTTTTGCACACCCTTTAGTGGCAGAAGAGTCAAGTTCTGGCTCAGGGACCCTGTGGAGCCAGAGCTTCCTCCCAGGCTCCTTGGCTGCTGTGAAGTTACTGCCCTGAAAGCTGCCACAGTGACCCCCCAGCCATGGTGGACCATGGTAGGCTGGGTCAAGGGCTGCTGTGGATGTAGGTCCTCTCTTCTCCAGAGCCCCTCCAAAGGAAGTCACCTACCCCTTTCTGCCCTGGATTGTACCCCACTGCTAGCTCAGAGCTTGGCACAGAATAAACTCTTAATAAACATGTGCCAAGCAAATGAAAGGCTGTCTCTCACCACCCCACCACAAACTCGAGCTTGTTCTGCACAAATCCCTCTGCGTGCTTGAGGCCTGCCTTGCAGCCTGCATAGGACACCTCGGAGGATTCCAGAAGACTGGAGTTCTCAGATCACAAGGGGACCCCAAGAGTGGAATCTTGGTCCCTGGACCAGGATGGAGAAGTGCTGTCTGGAGTCAGGGTGCTTCTCTCTTACCTGAAAGGTCCATTGCCTTTTTTTCATGATCCCAAAGACCACCGACTTGGTTTCAGAAAGCTGACCCAAGCCCCCAGGAAGATTGCTTGCTCACCTGGACCCAAGGGCTCATTCTTTGTGCTGCTGTTTTCATGCTGGCCAAGAGGTGCTGGAGACAGGAGGCCTGAAACAAACCAGCAGTAGCCATCATGGGTAAGTGAGCTCTGGCATGGAGGGTCAGTCACAGAGGTACCCCATTGACAGGGCCCACATTCTTCTGAAGCCTGCCTTGAATGTACCAGGTCTTCAGAAAGGCCCTGGAGGCCTTTGCTATAGCCTCTGACCCCAGAGTCTACTCTTCCCAGAGAGGAATGGCAGTTGGCTTTGGGCCAGAACCACTGGTTGTGTCACCATGGATGGGCAACTCACTCTCTCTCTGCTGGTCCTACTTGGTTGGAAATAGCACTTGGAAAGTGTTGCAAGGCTAAAGTGAGACAGCCTGTGAAATGCTCACTGTAGAGAAGCTCAAAAATGGTAGTGATTTAAGAAAAACATTTTGTTTGGAAATTTTGCTAGAGAATTCTGTGCCTCCCTTTGGGATAACTGGCACCAGTTAGCCTGAGACCCACTGGACTGCAAAGTGCTTTTTATTTACTTACTTTATTTATTTGAGAGAGAGAGAGAGAGTGAGTGGGCAGGCACCCCAGGACCTTCAGCTGCTGCAAACAAACTCTAGATACATGTGCCAGCCACCTTGTGCATCTGGCTTACGTGGATACTGGGGAATTGAAACTGGGCCCTTTGGCTTTGCAGGAAAGCACTTTAACCACTAAGCCATCTCTTCAGCCCCCAAAGTGCTTTTAAAATTTTTGGTTTTATTTATTTATTTGATAGGGACAGACAGACAGAGAGAGAAAGAGGCAGAGAGAGAGAGACTAGGTGCACCAGGGCCTCTAGCCACTGCAAACAAACTCCAGATGCATGTGCCACCTTGTGCATCTGACTTATGTGGGTACTGGGGAATTGGGCCTTGAACAGGGGTCCTTAGGATTCACAGGCAAGTGCTTAACTGCTAAGCCATCTCTCCAACCCCCAAGTGCTTTTTAGACTGAGAACCAGCCTTCCCTAAGATCCTTTCCCATGCCAGGTCTTTGTGTATAGGTGTCCATTTAGTCTCAATAACACAGTGAGGTGTTATGTCAGCAATCCTATTTTACAGATCAGGAAAGAAAGATCTCAGTGATAAATATGCATTTCCGGTGCCAGATATAGTTCTTTTGTACCTCCAGAGCCCCTTTCCACTCTGCACCAAGAGGCTGACCTCATTATCTTCCTGGGGCATTGGACTTCTGTTAGGTCCTGCCAGTTTTGAGATGGGGTTTCATGTAGCCCAGGCTAGCCTTGAACTCATTATGTAGCAGAGTCTGGCCTTGAACTTCTGGTCCTGTCTTTACTTCCTGAGAGCTGGTATTGTAAATGTGTGCCATCATGCTTGGTTCTTACAGTGCTGGAGAGTGGACCCAGGGCTTCAGGTGTGCTAGGAAAGCACTCTAACTGGTACATTCCCAGCCACATTTTGTGTATGCCTCCTGTTTCCTGTTGGGATCTTGATATGCAGCCAGTAGCTGAGCCAAGGCTGGAACTGAGCTCCAGGAGTTGATTCTACTCTGGGATGGGATGTTTGTTGAGGACCCTCATGGTCATAAATGAGCGCCTCTGAATTTCCTGCCTTGGGGCATTGAAGTCTGGGAAATGATATGTGCCCTTTGCTGAGCCAAGATAGGCAAAGATGCTGCCTCTGCTACCTCTGTCTCTCCCCCGTTGTGGGACATTCCTGGTGCAGCTGCAAAATGAGAGAGGTGATGCTAATCTCAACTGTCAGCCCGACAGTGTCTAGAATTACCTAGAAGACAAGTCTCCGTGTGGGAGTTTCTAGATTAAGTACATTGAGGTGCGAAAACTTACTCCAACTGTGAGCATGGACTGGGGGTCTTGTGCTGAGTACAAAGGAGAAAGCAAGCTGAGCATCAGCGTCGATCACGCTCTGCTTCCTGGCTGTGGATGCGATGTGAGCTGGCCACTTCATGCTCCTGCCACCTTCCCCACCGTGATGGCCTACATCCTCTCGAATGGTAAGCCAAAACAAACCTTTCCTTCCTTAAGTTCCTTCTCGTCAGGTGTTTTGTCACAGCCACAAAGGAAGTAACTAAGACAACTGTTACCAACCCAGCTTGGACTGTGGGTAAGAAGCATACCTTTGTTGAGCTAAGCCATGTGGATTTGAGCTGTGCTTCTGAACACAGCTTGAACCAGTCTGACTAATGTGAGCGATGGAGAGGCTGAGGACTCAGGCATCACACACACACACACACACACACACACACACACACACACCTGGAGATACAGCCCTCTCACAAGCACTCATCCCAGCCATTCCATCATCCTGACAGGAAGTAATCAGGTCTTTGATTCCCATCTCACAACCTCCCTGCATGACTGACCAGCCTGACCCAGATGGGGAAATGACTCAGGATTCAGAGCACACACTCTGCAGTGAAGGTAGTATTCAGAGTGAGAATTCCAATGCCTGTAAGAGAGGGTTTCAGAATCCCCGTTCCCACAGCAACGGTCCCCGAGCTCCAGTGTAGTTTTCAACATTTCTGCATGTGTGGGGGGAGGGGACAGGCAGGAGGGTTGGGATGCTGGCTGCAGTGCATGTGTGTGTGTGACAAAGAGAGAGGGAGAGAGAAAAGAGACAGAGAGAGAGAGAGATCATGAGTGTGTTTGTATATGAGGACTTCAGTGCAATTCAGCATCATATCTCTAGGTACGAGAACGACTTGCTCTTGTGTAAAGGCACACATGTTTTCACCCACACCAGAAAATACTAGAGGGCAGGACCCAAGACTGGTTCGTTGGGTGCCCAGCACAGTGTTTGTTAACTGGCTGGCTGGAAAGAAGCACAAGCAGGAAGCTGCCAGTTGCAAAGATTGCTGTCCCCGAGGCAGTGTCCTGTATCTGATCTCAAGAAAGGAGCCTGGCTTTTGGGTTCTGTGACTTCTGTGCTGCAGGAACAAGAGCAGAAGCTACCAGGAGCCCTCTTGCCACCTGAGCCTTCATTCACAGAGGCCTTGGTGCAGCAGGGGGCTTTCCTGACGTGATGCCCACTTTTGTTAGGCCCCGTGCTTCCCACTGCAAGTTGGATCAGTTTTGTAACATTAAGAATTATTTAGAAAGGAATCTTTGCTCTTTCCTATCAATATATTCTACATCATTAAGGTGCCCAGGCATAGAAATGTTTCATATATTTTTATTTTAATAGTAGCAAATTGGAAATGGAGTGAAATTGTCTGTCCATAGGAAAACTGCTGGTCCATTCAAAACATGGCATTTGATATGGTTTTTCTTAGAAAGAAATAGATACATGTTGGAAGAATTTTCATGCTGTATTGAATAGGGGAAGCAAGACATGGAGGAGAAAATAGAAATGAGAAAAGAAAATTTAAGGCTATACTTTAAAAAATTAATCATATGTAAAATTAGGTATATAGGCAAAGAAGTAGAAAATATGAAAACACTAGGGAACTTCTTCTATTCATTAAATGAAATAGATGACAATTATAAAAACAATTACATTAAAAGTAAAGCCCTGAGGATGGGAATGTGATTCAGTTAATAAAGGAAGCCCTGGGCTCAATCCCCAGCACACCTGGAACCCCAGAGTGGGTCGGTAGAGGCAGAAGGATGAGTTCAAAGTCCTCCTTGGCTATGTAGACCAGTGTGAGATACATGAGACCTTGTCTCAAAACAAACAAACAACAACAACAAACACCACAGAAAAGCCTTCTAGAGTCTGAGAAAAGAGGACTCTCTGGTTTATCTTGTTACCCAGATCTATAGGGCACCCATGGGCATCTGAGAGGCAAGGAACATGGGGCGACACTAACAGGAAGCTGAGACCCCAGCATTCTAGCCCAACATTAGCGCAAACTCAGGTGACAGTGTCAAGTCCCTTCCAGGGCACAACCAGCAAGAAATGTCAGGTAGGTGCCAGCGGTTGCTGGGAGTGCCTGTGGCCCCTTGGCTCCGTCTCATATGCCGAGAGAAGCATAGGTATGTCATAATGTTGATAGTTGGTGAAGAGACTTCAGAAGGCATGTGGGAAGGGAGAACTAGAAACCAGGAAGTAGAAGCTACAAAAAGAACCAGTGTGAGCCAGGCGTGGTGGCGCACGCCTTTAATCCCAGCACTCGGGAGGCAGAGGTAGGAGGATCCCTGTGAGTTCGAGGCCACCTGGACCAGAGTGAGACCCTACCTCGAAAAACAAAAACAAAAACAAAACAAACAAACACAAAGAACCAGTGTGGGAAGTATGGCATGTGTCACTGCTAGAAACATTTTTTTTTTTAAGAAAAAAAAAGCAGTAGAAAGTGTTTGCAAGTACATATGCCAGCAGTCATGCCAACAGCTACAACATCAAACCAAGGCCTGTGGGGCCAGCGTTTCTACTTCTGGGAATGTGGTCTGCAGAACTAGCCCAGAGGGCTAAGGGTGTGGTTCAGAAGTACAGCACTGGCCTGGTGTGTGCAAGACCGTCTGTTGGATTGTCATATTGCCCTCAGCACTGAAGATGAGAGATCCCTTGATCAGATCAGATCATAGGCCTCGCTTGGATACTAGATGGTTGGAGAGTCCCTTTTCCAGCTGAACCTCTGCCCAACTCTGTGACTCAGGCTCACTCACCCACTTAGTGAGCCCCAGGAGGCCCCTCTGCAAACCCAGAGCATGCTGCACCGTGTTGTGTGTTTGTAGTGAGGGTGGACTGAGGTTACAATTAGTCATCGCAGGGCCCGCAGGGTAGCGGAGTGCTGTGGAGCACTCAGTTGTTGCAGACAGCTTCCAGCTGCATTGTTTCTCCAGTAATAAAACAAAACCAAAGAAACACACTCTGTCTCCCCACCTTGAAAAACCAGGAGACAACTGAATTGTCTGAAAGTCTGAAACTTAGGACAGTAAAAATATTTGCCAAAAAATACTTACAGAGGATTTTTAAAGGTGTGGAGGAAAGTTTATAATAGGATGGTAAATGTGTGTAAATATGTAAGAAGCAGAGTACAAGGTTTGGATACGGTTTGTGCTCATCCCTAGGTTCAAACAGGTGAAGGTCTTCCATGGACCCTGAGCAAGCTCAAGTTCATTCACTTTTTATGTCCTCTCATTGCAGCCTGAGTTTTCCTCCATGGGCCCAGCCATGCAGAATGACACGATTATTTTGTTCATGAGCTGCTAATGGTCACCAGCCCCTGTGATAACTGATTTCTTGGCATGTGCATATGTGTGTGTTGTGGCATGCATGTATGAGTTTGTGTGTGTGAGGGCACATGGTGTGCATCTGTGTGTGTGTGTGTGTGTGTGTGTAGATAAGAGGTAAACATTGGGTGTCTTCTCCATTGCTCTCTATCTCAATTAAAAAAATATTTTATTTTTATTTATTTATTTATTAGAGAAAGAGAAAAAGAGATAGAGAATGGGTGTGCCAGGACCTCTAGCCACTGCAAAGGAACTCCAGGCGTATGTGCCATCATGTGTATCTGGTAAGCCTCAGTCATGACTGCGCTGGGATGATGGGGGAGGGGACCCCTACTCCCACATGGTCTCTCTACCTCCCACGTGGGTGGTAGGAGCTCTCTGCCATTTCTTCTCTTTCCTTCTCTTAAATATTTTATTTTATTTATTTGTTTATTTGAGAGAGAGAGAGAATGGGTATGCCAGGGGCTTCGGCCACTGAAAATGAACTCCAGACGCATGTGCCACCTTGGGCATCCAGCCTTAACATGTATACTGGGGTATCAAACCTGGGTACTTAGGCTTTGTAGGCAAGTACCTTAACTGCTAAGCCATCTCTCTAGCCCTATTTCCTTCTCCTAATCTAATAAAGTCTCTCTAAATCTTATCCTCTGGTCTGTGGATTTAATTCTTTAAATTCATAAGACAAGAATCTGGGAATACCCCAAATTTATTGGTGGATTGGTATATATTGATAGATTAGCAAGGAACCCCAAGACTCCTGTTACAAGGCTTCATATTTCTTTGCTTATGTTTCTTCAGAGTTTAAGCCTCTTTCTTTAATTCTTACAAAATAAGACAAAGGGGCTGGAGAGTGCTTAAAGTGGTTAAGCACTTGCCTGTGAAGACTAAGGACCCCTGTTCGAGGCTCGATTCCCCAAGACCCACATAAGCCAGATGCACAAAGTGGTGAATGCATCTGGAGTTCATTTGCAGTAGCTGAAGGCTCTGGTGTGCCCATTCTCTATCTATCTGCCTCTTTCTCTGTCTGTCACTCTCAAATAAATAAATAAACAAAAAAATAAAAAAATAAAAAACAAGACAAAGCCAAACATAATAAATCCCCTTCTCCTGAAGCTTCACCTCTCTACTTTGCTTTGTTACACCTTTCCAGAACATCTTTTATTTTCATTCCAGATTGTTTCTGACTAAACTTCAGTACCCCAATTGAGACATACATTAAGTATGAAAAGTACACACTATGCTTTAACAAATTAATGAAGAAAAGAAGATATAAAAAAGATTTCCTAGTAATTTTTAACACAGTAAATGATCACATTTTAGTTAGATTGAGTTAAATAAAACTTTTTTTATTTTTATTTTTATTTTTTTTTGGTTTTGTGAGATAGGGTCTCACTTTGGTCCAGGCTGACCTGGAATTCACTCTGTAGTCTCAGGGTGGCCTCGAACTCTCGGCAATCCTCCTACCTCTGCCTCCCAAGTGCTGGGATTAAAGGTGTGCGCCACCACACTGGACCAATAAAACATATTTTTGAGGCAGAGTCTCACTCTAGTCCAAGATATCTTAGAACTCACTCTGTGGCCCAGGTGGTACTCAGATTCATGTAGACCTCCTATCTCAGCCTTCTGAGTACTGAAATTATAGGTGTGAGCCACACCACACCTGACTATTAAAACATATTAAGTTAATTTCACCTATTTGATCATCATTAATTGGGGATTTTGGTACTATTTCACTTTATTTCACAAGTTCTGTGTTTCTTATTCTCCCATCATAACTAAAAAGAAAGGGCGTGGGGGTCACAAACTCTGGGGCTGGCTAGCTAGTCCATCCATTTCTGTGATCCCTAAGTTCTGATCCTGTAAAAATAATAATAGTGATGAAGGTAATGTGAAGAGCTGTTGAGGAAGATATCACCTCTGGCCTACACACACACACACAAACATGCATCCATCCATGTATACACACACCCCACACATACACATTTAGAAAAAAAAGAAAAGAAAAATCCCAAGAGGCCTGGTCTGCAAGAAGGCCCAGCAAGCCAGAGATGCTGACTTTCCAAGGGCCTCATCTTGATCCTCCTGCCCACGGATTCAAATATGGAGTGAGGAGGAAGAAGTAGCCAAGGCCCCTTCTGTCCAGTCTCATTCACAGGGGGTCTTAGGTCAAGCCTTGGCATCTGGTGTGTGTGTGTGGGGGGGAATATCTAACAGATCTTAGGCAACAGAAGCAATGAATTGGAATTAAATATGTGTGCATTCAAAACTCAGCATAGGTAAATCCCTTCATGCACCCGAATCACTCTTTCTCCTTGTGAGTGGAAAATCCTCCCGAGTAGCTAGGATTGCTAGAGTGTGCCATTATGCCTGACTGAATCTAGGAAATTCTTTAAGGAAAGGTCAGGGTTGGAGGGTCAAGTGACACACCACTGGGCAGGGGAAACAGATCTACATATATCCAAAACTTCCTCTGTGTCTAGTGCTGGAATTATATTATACATATGAGAATATGCCTATTGAGAAACCCATTGCACTGATAAAGAGACACAGAGACATTAAGCTACCTGCCCAAGGCCACACAGCTTGGACATGACAGAGCTAGGATTCAAGTTCTCTGGGAGAAATAGAGGTGAAAAGAATAAATTTGATGAGTCTCAAGAGCCAGAGGTATCGGGAGGGTCTTAAAGGATGAGCAGGAACTCCCAAGGATGAGAAACAATGGAGATGTTCAGCTCTCTGCCCAACAACCCAAACTAGCTGACATGCACCTGCCCAGATGGTTTATGTGTTATGATGGGCAGTACTGGCCAGTCTCTCTGAAACCACACACAACACACACACACACACACACACACACACACCTTTCTCCACCGTGATGACGATT
The DNA here is from genome assembly GCA_036365145.1 of Orientallactaga sibirica. NCBI lineage: Eukaryota > Metazoa > Chordata > Mammalia > Rodentia > Dipodidae > Orientallactaga > Orientallactaga sibirica. Next base: position 1,161,943 of record JAEOAD010001269.1, read on the forward strand.
CTCTGTGCTTCTTGACAAAGATTCTCATACCTCAACTGGAATGCTTCGAGTGTGTTGTTGCTTTCTCAGCCCCAGAGTGTCTTTGGTCAGAATTTCTCTCTCATGCAAAGCCCATTACATTAGTCTTCAACCTGGGCCTGGCAGCCATCATCAAGGTCAAAGGATGATGACTTGGGAACTTCTGAAGAGATATAAAGTAGCCATCTCAGGCTCTTGCAACCAGCAGCCACTGTTTTGGTGAGGGTCTGGCTCAGCTAGCTGACCCTGAACCTGCTCACTCCCATCCTGCCTTCCCAAGCTTCCCCTCTGGCCCATGACTTAGTTTTCAAACTCAGGAGTCCTGGGAAGCAGAGAGGTTAGCTCCCCAGAGGTGAAAGTGTGTGGTCTGTAATCAGGCTGAGGTGGGTTCAAATGCCTCATTTTCCTAATACCAGTATATCTGAGCCTCAGAAGATTTTAGCCATACACCTTCTGGCTGCAGGCTATCAGTCCAGAAAGAGAGGGTGTGGGCACTTGAGCCCACATCAGTAGCCACCCTGGGGACACTCTTACACAATTTCATGCTGTAATTCCAAGGTCCTGGAAAACATTTCCATAACTCTGTTGGAGACAAGGCCTGACCTAAACTTCTGAAAAGTCATTTATAGTGTTTATTATTCCCTGAAGTGTGAAAACTCAAACATTTTTGCTGTAGAGGTATGAAATACATAGTCCAGAGGCTGCCCAGGGCCCTGCTGAGAGACATTTCATAGAGGACAGTATGTGTCCATATCACTTACTCCAAGCCTGCTTCTGCCCTGACTTACAGACCCATGACAGACTGCAATGGCTCCCTGCCCCATCCCTAAAGGAGTGCTGAGGAAGAGCGGTTCTCACTGGGAATGTGGAGCCAGCAAAGGTGCTCCTACTCCCCCTTGCTTCTGCCTCCTCTGAAGAAGGGAAGGTGAGCCACAGGTACAGGTAGGGATGGCACTCATGGGAGAAAACACACAGGCGTCATGAACCTATGAGCTGGTCCACTCTTGCTGTGTCCTGAGAAAGGCACACCACTGGCAGACATTACTCCACATTAGACTAGGCACTGTCCCCTACTAGGGGACAAAGTGGGCATAGTCATAATCACTGCCCTACTTATGTTCCAGCTGGGCCACCAAGAACTGGTGTTTTCTACTTTTGTAGTTGCTTTTGGCCTGGACCTCACTCTGAGGTCCAGGCTGACCTTGAACTTATGACAATCATCCTACCTCAGTTTCACACGTGCTGGAATTAGGGCATGAGTTACCATGTCCAGCTGTTTTCTGACTTTTCTGTCTAAATACATGGTAACAACAAACCCAGAAATCACAGTGAGAGAGAGAGAGAGAGAGAGAGAGAGAGAGATTGAACCCTATCCCTTCAAAACAGGTATGTTGGAATCTTAACTTCATCTATCTCAGAATGTGACCTTAATTAAAGATAAGGTCTTTAGGGGATGGGAAGATGGCTCATTAGGTAAAGGGTTTGCATTGTAAGTATGAGGACCCAAGTTTAGACTCTGGCACCCATGTAAAAATGTGGACATGGTAGCATGTGCCCGTCATCCCAGAGCTGGGGAGGTGAGACAGGTGTTCTCAAATGCTTACTGGCTAGCTGGTCTAGCTAAATCAGTACGCTCTAGATTCAGCAAGAGACATCTTTACAAAACAAGATGGAGAGGGACTGAGGAGGGCACCCAATGTCAACCTCTGGCTGCCACATGCATTTGCACACATGTGCAGCCACACATATATGAACATGCATGCACACATACATGCACACTACACAATATATATGTGTGTAGTTTTACAGATTACAGTCATCAAGTGAAAATGAGGTCCTGAGGATGAGCCCTAATCCAGCATACGCATACATAACTAGTGTCCTCATAAAACAGAACAGACATGGCATCCAGGGAAAATGCTACATTAAAATGAAGAAGGCACACATGGCAGTGATTTTTCCACACCCAGGGAATATGCCACATTGAGATGAAGGCAGACATGAGAATGATGATCCCACAAACCAAAGCAACACCCAAGATGGCCAACAAGCCAGCAGAATTGTGAGGGAGGCACAAAACAGATGTTTGCCCATTGTCCTCAGAAGGAACCCACGCTGCTGACACCATGATCTTAGATTTTCATTCCCCCTCAGAATGTGTGCAAATAAATCTTTTTTCATGTCATTTAGTCTGTGGTACTTCGTTACACAACCCTAGGAAAATAAGTCACTCACCTCTACACACACTTCTGCAACAGAAGTTGCCTCTAGGAACAGGAGCTTAGAGGGAGGAGCCCAGAGGGAGTTCTAGAGAATTCTGGGAGGGAAGGGAAGAACCAAGAAGATGGAGGGAAGTGTGCATTTCATTTCCCAGTGCCCAGAGTCTATAAGTCCACAAGTGCCTTTATAGGGCTGAGTTTTAGGGGGTCTCTGTTGATGTGGCCAGAACTGAGACAGACCCACAGATGTAGGAACTAAAACTCATCCACAGAGGCCTTCAGGAAGCCATTATATCTGTACATAGTACATAGCTGGGGGCTGCTTTATGGGTTGAGCTCATTGTACCTCAGAGGAGTTTGAGGACTTGCTTAAGTTTGCAACAGAAGTGGTGAAACTTGAAGTCATCTCTGGTTTCACCAATCCCTGAATCCACGTACTCACAGTACCCAATGCCCATCCGCACCCCACTTCTGACACTCAAAACACCCCCCTTCAAGGATGAAAGGCTGAGCCGTGTGAAGGTGTTGTCTCTCTGCCTTCCTTTTAAAGTGGCTGGTGTAGTTTTACAATAAGGATGACTAATGTTTACATCATATCTGAATTTTCACTAGAATTGGGTGGGAGTGGTGAGACTTGTAGAATTGAGGACAAGCATCACCCTGACTCCAGGTAAGTTCCTGCCCCCTTCCATGGCCTCAGTTTCTCAATGGTGAAAGGGTGGATTGGGTCTGATCTCAGGGATTGGGACAGGCAACTCCCCAAGCTATTACTTCTGCCTGTGGGCTGTGCTTTCATCCCTTCCAACACTGCCACACTGTCCCCTCTGCCTCTATCCACCACTGCTGCCACCAGTTAATGAAGTATTTCCCACACTAGGTGTGTTTTACAAAACAACATAAGAGATTAAATGGTATTGACTTGCACAGTAAGCAAATTATGTCTTTTCCAATTTTTCAATCCTTCTGACTACATCAAGAGAAATCTAAATGTGTTGCTCTACCAGTCTTTAAAACCTATATTTTTTAAAAATCAGAGATAGCTCACTTAGGCTTGGGCAGCAGACTGCTTGCTAACTCCTTTGTTCAGTATTTTGTGTTTATGTGCCTTTATAGGGCTGAGTTTTAGGGGGTCTCTGTTGATGTGGCCAGAACTGAGACAGACCCACAGATGTAGGAACTAAAACTCATCCACAGAGGCCTTCAGGAAGCCATTATATCTGTACATAGTACATAGCTGGGGGCTGCTTTATGGGTTGAGCTCATTGTACCTCAGAGGAGTTTTATACGTAAAGCTGTGATAACTGGAGCTGGAGAAATGGCTTAGTTAGTAAAGTACTTGCCACACACAAGCATGCAAACCCGAGCTTGGATTTCTAGTGTCCACATAAACTCAAGCGTGGTCATGCATGCTTGTAACCCCAGTGCTGGGAAGACAGAGACAGGAGGATTCTTGGGGCTTGCTGGCCAGCCAGTCTAGTGGAACTGATGTGTTCCAGGTGAGATACAAAAAATAAGGTGGAGGGCTGGAGAGATGGCTTAGCGGTTAAGGTGCCTGCCTGCTAAGCCTAAGAACCCGGTTCCAATCTCCAGGTCCCACGTTTAGCCAGATGCAAAGTGACCCAAGGGAGCAATGCCGCACTTGACCACAAGGGGGCGCAAGCATCTGGATTTCATTCTCAGCAGCTCTGTCTGTCACCCTCTCTGTCTCTCTCTCTCTGTCTCTCTCTGTGTCTCTCTCCAAAAATAAATAAAATAATTTAAAAAAATAAAAAAAAATAAGGTGGAGAGCGTTTGTGGAAGACAACTGACATTAATCTTTGGCTTCTACACACATGTGACAGGTGCATGGACACCCAAAACACATACACAAACACACACTACACACACAAAACTCACACACACAAAAACAACAACCGATGATTCTCCATTTGCCCTGGATCAGTTCTAAACCCCATGGTTTGTGCGCCATCCCACCAGCCCCTCAGAATCTCCTCTGTCGTGTCCATTTGCTCCCACCTCAGAGACCCCGAGGCAGCTGCTCCCTTGCCCAGGATGTCCTACTGCCTGCTGTTAGTACTCTCAGATCGCCTCATCGCCAGGGTTTCTGTTCAGATTCTCACACAGGTTTCTATCCCATGTTGCTTTATTTCTCTAGTTGTACACAGTCCTTTCTGAAATAATATTATTTTTGAAACTTGTTTATGACTGGGCCTTTGTCCCATCACCTCTGTGGCTGGGAAGAGTGCCCAACACATAGCAGGAGAGACTCAGCAAGTGGGTGGTAACGTTGAAAAGGTGGAGGAAGAACTGGCCATGGGGGAGGAGTTGCTGAGCCAAAGTCCCACATCTGAGGTGGGGCAAGATGGCGGCCGTCAGAGGCTCCACCTGAGGGATATTATTTCCCTGGTCTCCTTCCTACCAGCCTTCTGTACATGGAGGCAACCGGCTATCACACGGAGCAAGATGACAAGGAATGACAGAATTACAACATCACCAGGCAACCAGCGTCATCATTACTGATTCAGGCAAGGAATCCACAATGTTACATGCAGTAGGCAAAAGTCTGAGGGGACCAAAGTTTACATAGTTGTTTATATATACTCAAAGAATCTATCTACAAAGTGCATGTCATTTCCAAATTAGAACAAGTTTTTTTTTTTTTTTTTTTTTTTTTTTGGTTTTTCGAGGTAGGGTTTCACTCTGGTCCAGGCTGACCTGGAATTAACTATGTAGTCTCAGGGTGGCCTCCAACTCTGGTGATCCTCCTACCTCTGCTTCCCAAAGCTGGGATTAAAGGCGTGCGCCACCATGCCCGGTTTAGAACAAGTTTTTAGTGGAGCAATCCAGCAGACAGATAACACCTTAGCCAGGGGATCAGTTAGACCACCAGGGATGGGAATGACCATCCCTCAAGCCTCCTGATAGGGTGCTCCAAGAAAGACTGGCATCAGTCTATGACACTCTTGCCCAAAAAGGCTTGATTCAAAACCAATCATGAGGACTCATCAGACAGACGGGACAAGGGACACTTTATGGAATAACTATTCTATGTGCTTTGGTGTCATCAAAGAGCAAGCAAATCTTATGTGTCATTCTAGAATGCAATAGAATAAAGAGACATGAGAACTAAATTCAGCACATTAAGCAGAATTTTGGGGGGGAGATCATTGGAATGACTGGCAAACATGAATTGAAGCCTGTAGACTATTCAATATTGTATAAATGCTAGTTTCCGGATTTTGATGAGTACACTATGGCCTTGTTTCAAAACTAAAACATACGTGTATATGGTAGTGAATACTTGTAGTCTCAGGACTTGGAAGAACAAGGGAGGAGAGATTGCTTGAGCCCATGGGCTTGTCAAGAGCAGCCTGGGCAACATTGCAGGCCTGGGACACCACCTCACCAACAGAACAGAGGGCTGGAGAGATGGCTTAGCAGTTAAGGCACTCTCTCTCTTTCTTTCTCCTGAATAAATAAATAAATACTTTTAAAAATAGAATAGAAATATCACATAAAAAGCAAAAACAGGGCTGGAGAGATGGTTCAGCAGTTAAGGCACTTGCCTGAAAAGCCTAAGGATCCAGGTTTGATTCCCCAGTACCCACATAAAACCAGATGCCCAAGGTGACACATGCATCTGAAGTTTGTTCATTGCAGTGGATAGAGGCTCTAACACACCTATTCTCTCTCTAACTACTTTTTCTCTCTCTCTCTCAAATAGATAAATAAATTAATTTTTTTAAAAAGCAAGCTGGAAGACTTCCAGTTAAGATGCAGCATAGGAACCAAGCCAAAGCAGCCTAGGAGAGAAAAAGCAAAACAAAACAAAAAAGGAAAATACACTCTTCTTCTACTAAAAAGTGAAGGTGCATAAGAAACTATCAATCACAGCAGAGAAGCAGGAGAGATCCAGAGCGTCTAGAGCCCACAGAAGCAGGCAGAATGGCTCCAGCAACAAGGGCACCAGGTCTGTGCAGCTGTAGCCAATAGACTTGGCCTGAGCAGCAGGAAAATCCAGGTGAGGGGATTTTCCACTTACAGAGGCCTCCTCACAAACTCAAGAAAGGTGAAGGGGAGGACAACAGGGACCAGTGGAGTGGCTTGTGAGGAAGAGGACTGCAAGGACTAGCGGGAGAACTTCAGCCACCATCCACAGTCTACCCTACCCCCACCAGCACAAGCACCAGCAAACAACAGAGACCTGGGGAAGGGAGCTCACCTACACAGCACCTGGAACAGACAATCAGAGCAGCGACCCACAAACCCAGCCAGCCTACCTGAGCCCACAGCACAGCAAAGGGGGACCCAAGCAGCCATGCAGCATAGCTGAGACCAAAGCCATCCCAAAAGGTAACTGGGATTACACCAGTTCAGTACCCACCAAATAAGCCTGGTATATAGGCTTGCATCAGAAGGGCTAATTGCACCTTCCATTTCAGGGTAAATTATATGTTAAACCTGATGGATGGTCAGATTTGACATTCTTTTTTTTTTTTTTTTTTTTTTGAGGTGGGGTCTCACCACTCTGGCCCAGGCTGACCTGGAATTAATTTTGTAGTCTCAGGATGGCCTCCAACTCACAGCGATCCTCCTACCTCTGCCTCCCAAGTGCTGGGATTAAGGCGTGTGCCACCACGCCTGGCCAGATCTGACATTCTTAAATAAACTATATTTTATCATTGTTGCTTCCTGATTTGCAGTGCCTTTGTCTCCTCTTCTCTCATTCACTTAGGGAAGGATCTTACTGGGTCACAAGCTGACCTTGGAACCCCCTACAGATCAGAAATCTCAGCCTCTCTGTTGATGGGATTAAGGGTGTGGAGCAACACACATCTTTAGGGTGTTTGACTTTGTTAGAGGATCTATTTGTCATAATACCTACTTTTGCATAAATACTCTGTGCTAGTTTTCATTGAATGTGTATATTGTTTAGCTAAATTTTAGAATTTTCCTGCATTTTGTTCCACCCAACCTACTCATAGCAGGCAAACCCAACACCTAGGGTCACTTTTGTGGTTACTCTGAGAGTCTTAAGAGCCATACCTAGCACCTTAAGCTCCTACCCAGAAGATATACAATATCAGATTGATTGATACATGTAATTATAATCCACCAGAAATAACCTACTGGAAGTTTGGTTTAGAGGTAGGAGGATCGCCATGAGTTCAAGGCCACTCTGAGACTACATAGTGAATTCCAGGTCAGCCTGGGCCAGAGTGAGACCCTACCTTGAAAAACAAAAAAAAAAAAAAAAAAAAAAAAAAAAGGAAGAGATCAAGTTATGATTATATGCAGATGATATGATTTTATACATAAAGGACCCTAAAGACTCTACCAGCAAACTATTAGAGCTGATAAACACCTATAGCCATGTAGCAGGATACAAAATAAACACACATAAATCAGTAACCTTCCTATATGCTAACAACAAACACTCCAAAGGCATACTAGGTGTTTTCAACAAATCATAAAAGAAAACTTCTATGAACTCCCCCAAATTGGGAAAGAGATGCCAATGAAGACACAGACAAAACCTAGAAATAACCTCTCCTCACCATATTATAATTAAACTTCCAAACAAACAAACCAAAGAAAATATATTGAAAGCAGTAAGAGAGAAAAATCAAGTCACATGCAAAGACAAGCCCATCAGGATCACAGCAGATTACTCCACACAAATTTTAAAAGCCAGAAGGGCTTGGAATGATATATTCCAAGTTCTGAAAGATAACAACTGTCAACCAAGGTTACTTTATCCTGCAAAACTATCCATTCAAATTGATGGAGAAATAAGGACATTCCACAACAAAAACAGGCTAAAGGAACATTTGAAGACAAAACCAGCTCTACAGAAAAAATACTTGAAAGAATCCTCCATGCTAAAGAGAAAGAAAAGCACATATATAAGGAACCTGGAAAAAACAAACCACACTCCAATACTAGTTAATACAAGAGAGCAAAGGTAAAACTGGAAGAACTACAAAACAAGAAACATGGCAAAAATAAATACACACCTTTCAATAATAACTGTTAATATCAATGGCCTCAATGCCCCAAACAAAAGACACAGGTTTGCAGACTGGGTTAAAAAAGCAGGATCCTTCAATTTGTTGTCTCCAAGAAACTCACCTTTCAACAAAAGATGGGTGTGGTGGCACACGCCTTTAATCCCAGCACTTGGGAGGCAGAGGTAGGAGGATCACCGTGAGTTCAAGGACATCCTGAAACTATATAGTGAATTCCAGGTCAGGCTGGGCTAGAGTGAGACCCTACCTCGAAAATAAATAAATAAATAAATAAATAAACAAACAAATAAACAAACAAATAAATAAAGCAAAATCAAAGCATACTGCTGTACTAGGAGTTTACAACTTACTCTCAAATGTTTATGAAAATAGTAACAGATCACAGAAGAATAGACATTGAGAGGAAATAAAACATACAAGATGAACTGAACAGTGGGAGTCTGAGTGAAGTATATGTGGATTTCTTTGTAGTATTCTTGTTTTTCAGCAAGTCTTGAGTTATACTGAGATGACAAAAATTCAAAGACTGGGCATGGAGCTTGCTCAGTGGTTAAGGGTACTTGCTTGCAAAGCCTACCCACCCAGGTTCAATTCCCAAGCCACCCACATAAGCCATGTGCAAAAAGTGGCACAAGCATCTAGTGTTCATGGCCGGTGGCAAGAGATCCTGCTCCCTCCTCCACCCCTCACACACATGCGCAGAAACAAACATTTAAAAAGAAAGAAAAAAGAGGAAGAGAGAAAGGGACGGAAAAGGGAGGAGAAAGGAAAAGGAAAGGAAATTTTGGAGAAAATGTGAAACAAGCCTTAGCACGGAGGCTGCCCAGGCCAGCTCCTCACTTCAATTGGCAGGCAAACAGGACCCAGCTCACCTATGTGTACAGGGGTCACCCCGGTCCCAGCACCACCAGTCCACCTGTTATGAAGGTGGGGACTGAACATGTCCCAGGACACACTTTGCTAGACAGCGTGGGATACCACATTTGGGAAGGACCTCCTTCTCACCCCTCTTCCTGGACCCTACGTGCTCCACTTCCCGCTGTGCAGCTCACTTCCCTCCTCTAACAGATGGGCACATTGGCCCGCCCTCAGCTCTCTGCGGTTCCTTCCAGTTTGGATATTCTTAAATTTCCAGAAAAACCTGTCTGGGCAGGAGCACATTTCTCCTAGGAGCTTAATGCCTCTAGTAGTGTTTCCTGGAAAGAGAAGGAAGGTCGGGGTGCTGGGCCGAGTAGGGAACGGGCCCTTCTGGTGGTCCAACACCCTCTCCTCTGCCCCTCACCACAAGCACCCAGGAATCCCTCCCGGAAGAGGTGAACACCCTAGCCAGTGTCCAGCAAGTGACTCTGGTCCGAGGCCTATCGGAGACTGCTGGCATTGTTTGGTTTTGCAGGAGGCCTGAAGACACAGCGTCCCAGATGCTGCAGGTGACTTTCAAATGGAGTAGGGTGGCAAGATGGGGTCCCCAGCAAAGCTTTCAGTTCTGAGGCTCCTCCTCACACTTTCACAGCCTGTGTCGTGTCCCGTCGCCCCCCTCCCTCGCCTTTGACCTCAGTCCCATACAGACGTGACAAGCATCTGCGGACACTAGCTGGAGATTGCAGCCTGGCCTCAGTTACAAGGCAGGTCAGGGGCAGGCTGGAAACTTGGAGGCTGCATCCTCTAACACACTGTCACCCTGCACATTCTTGGAGACAGACCAGGGCACCCTCTCTTCCAGAGGAAAGCAAGCGTTCACTTCCCCATGGTGAGGATTCTGTCCCAAATCTCTCAGGGATGCTAGTCCAACCCCAAAGCCTGCTCAGCCGTCTGTCAGCCTGGCTTGTTGCCTCTTTGTCAGGTGCCATTTCCAAGCAGGAGGCTGTCAGGCCGCAGAGCCTGCAAAATGGCGGACAGAAGGCTGCACTCTGTTCCCTCTCTGCTGTCCCTTGCACTCTGTCCCACCCTAGCAGTGGTTATGGGACCCTCCTAGCATCCCAAGACACCTAGTATTTCTCCCAGTGCCACAGCTAACATTTCACGGAGCTTTATCCCAGCCCTAGGCTCCAAGCTTTGCTGTTAGCCCCTGCTGTACAGCTGGGGAAACTGGGGCTCAGAATGGCTATTGAGCCCAGCGGATGATGAGTGAGTGAGATGGGGCAAGTCGCCAGAGAATGGGGGAAATTTTCCTTCAAAGATCCTGATGTAAGTGGGGTCACCTATCCAATTTCCTGGGCTGGGAAATGGTGCTGAATTTGGAGCTAGCATCCATTTAAAATTTGGACCTCGGGCTGGAGAAATGGTTTAGCGGTTAAGGTGCTTGCTTGCAAAACCAAAGGACCCAGGTTCAATTCCCCAGGACCCATGTAAGCCAGATGCACAAGTTGGCACATGCATCAGGAGTTTGTTTGCTGTGGCTGGATGCCTTGGTGTGCCCATTCTCTCTGTCTCCCCATCTCTTTCCCTCTCTGCCTCTTTCTCTCTTTCAAATAAATTTAAAAAAAAAAGAAAATATTTAAAACTTGGACCTCTAAGAGAGTGATTCAGCCTAGGAGAGGTCATGTCACCTCTCTGGGGGTTCAGTCACCCCATCAGTAAATGGGGATCATCTTTCCCCACAGGGATTTGAGGAGAAGAAAGTATTTTATGCATCTACAGAGTACTTCACCAGACGCCAGTATCTTTGTCATTGCCTGGGTAACATCTGTAAATGTTCCCTTTTGTGTAGTGTTTTCATGGAAGCCTCCTGACACACCAGTCTGGACAAGATCTTGCCCCCAGTTGCTTTGATAATTGTGATCCCAGCCACCCAACACGATCTCTGGCACCAATGGAGCTATCCTGTTCCTTGTGAAATTGTAGTCACACAAGAAGTTGCAAAAGTAGCGCTGAGAACTACCAAGTCCAGCACTCAGTACATTACCACAACCAGAAAGTACAGCTCAGCTGACTAAAGGACACGCTTTCTTGGACATCACCAGCTTTATCTATTCATTTTAAAAATACCTTTGTGGGGGTTGGAGATGTGGCTTAGCAGTTAAGGCACTTGCCTGCGAAGCTTAAGAACTCATGTTCAACTCTCCAGGTCCCACATAAACCAGATGCACAGTGACACAAGCACTCAAGGTTGCACGTGTGCACAAGAGGGTGCACACATCTGGAGCTTGATTGCCATGGCCGGAGGCCTTGGCGTGCCAATCCTCTCTCTCTCTCAAAAAAAAAAAAAAAAAAGTCAGTCAGAGTGGTGGTTCATACCTTTAATCCCAGCACTTGGGAGGCAGAAGTAGGAGGATCGCCATGAGTTTGAGGCCAGCCTAGTACTAACAGAGTGTGCTCTAGGTCAGCTGGGGCTAGAGTGAAGCCCTACCTCAAAAAAAGAAAACCAAGCCAGGGGTGGTGGTGCACTCAGGAGGCAGAGGTAGGAGAATTGCGGTGAGTTTGAGGCCACCCTGAGACTACATAGTGAATTCCAGGTCAGCCTGGACTACAAGACCCTATCTTGAAAAACCAATAAATTAATTAATTAATTAAATTAAATAAAAACACTCTGAATCTAGAATGTTTTCTTGCCATCTTCCTTTGTATGTGAAAGCCCTCTGGTCCTCAAAGCCAGCCTCTCTGAGACATCAATATCCTCCCTGTAAAACACAACCCCCTTGTCACTCTCTCAGTGTCCTAACTCCCTGTTCCTAGACACAGGGTAAGTGATAGTTGTGAATGTGGGTTTTGAAGGTCTAGAGACAAGGATTTTTGGTGGCTTTTTTTTTTTTTTTTCATTTCAACATTGGCCACCACAAGTTGCATAATATTCTGAGCCTCAATTTCTCTATCTTTAAAATGAGGTCATGATTGGGTTGAGAAAATGGCTCAATGGGTAAAGTGTTTGCCCCACAAGCGAGTTGGGATCCCCAGTAATCACATAAAATGCCAAGTGTGGTAGTGCATGCATTTAAACCCAGCACAGGCGAGGTGGAGACAGAATTCTTGGAGCTTGCTGGCTAGCTACCCTGTCTCAAAGAATAAGATGGAGAACAGAAGACCCACAACATCAACCTGTGGCCTCCACAGGCCTGCACACACATACACACACACACACACACACACATCCATGTACACATACAAAAGACAGAAGGATAATTGTCGGAGCATCGTGAGGGTGGGACAAGACATACATTTGAAGCTGAGCCTTGCAGAACGCTAAGTCACTTGTGATGGATGGTGGTTATAGTTACCACTATAACCAATATGGACCAATGCCCATTGTCATACCGGCACAGACTAACCCTGCTAAGATTCTCCACTTTCCTCACAATGCTACAGGTTGTTCACGGGGCAAGCTTCATATCCTGTATCTCAGTGCCAGCACAGGCTCTGGTATGCAGAATAAATATACCAAGTTGGAGTCTCCCACCAGACAAGCATTCCCTTGACTAGTGGTGCCTCCTTTAAACTTGACCTTCATGGCTGGTCCTGATGTGCATAGCAACTACCAGGTGGACCTTATGAAGGAAAACCACAGTGGGGAAGACGACTGCACAGGGTCTTCCTTATTGCTAAAGGCCTTCCAGGGCTTCGGGACCCAGAAGTTCCTCAGGGAAGTTCCTGAACTCACCGGTGAGGTAACAAACAATGACAGGATGACATTTGGGGAAGAAACTTAAGACCTGAACAGAGTGCCAATCAGGCCATAGACTCACAGAAGAAAGGGCTCAGGGATGCCCAAGTTCTGGCACTTACCAGGCACAGATTTGGGACATGTCTCTGAGCCTTGTTAAACCTCAGTTTCCTCATGTATAAAATGGGGTTGTAAAAAAAAATGGGGTTGTCATGTGGGTGAGTCAGCTCCGTGTACAGACACTGCTGTGTTTACTACCACATCCTATAGTCACGTGCACACAGAATTATCTTGGCCTTGCTGTGCAATGTTTCTAAGCGAACTTTTAAAAAAAAATTTTATTTTTGAGGCAGGGTCTTACTCTAACCCAGAGTGACCTGGAACTCACATTATAGTTCCAGGCTGGCCTTACACTCACAGTGATCCTCCTACCTCTGCTAGGGCTAAAGGTATGCGCTCCCACACCCTGCCTGAAGTGATCATTTTTTTAAGATTGCCTTTTGCTAGTGTTTTTGAATGTGTCATCTGATTCGACCTGAAGATATTGGCGAGCTGGGTGGCCTTATCTGTAACATGCAAGAGTGTGTGGGTGCATGCGGCGCACACACACACACACACACACACACACTGGGGTCACATAAAACTGGAACTGGTACACAAACCTGCCTGACCTGGTCCCAGCAAGGGTTGTGAGACTGTATCCACCTTGGATCTGGGTGTCCACTGAGTGGCTCTCTGCTCTCCCAGCCTGGGGTCTCCAGGGATACACTTCGAGGGCAAGGGTTTTTAGGCGGGGTCCTTAGTGTTCGATTAACCATTTCCCAGGGAGGAAACTTGAACCAGAGAACGGAAGGAACTTGCCCGAGATTACTGTGTACAGTTAGTTAAAATCCCTGCTAGTTCAAAAACCCGTCTTTGTCCCCCATTCTTTCCCAGACTGCTAGAAATCAGTTTCCCAGGGTGTGAGCTTGAGTGCTGTGTCCACCTTCAAGGCTCACCAGGGATTCCCAGAGTGCCCAGGATTGTATCCAGAATGTCCCCAGACAACTGAGCAGACAGCTTCCCCAGGTTCAGTCCTGTAAGGCCCCAGGCCTCTTTTTCTTTCTTTCTTTCTTTCTTTCTTTCTTTCTTTCTTTCTTTCTTTCTTTCTTTCTTTCTCTCTCTCTCTCTCTCTCTCTCTCTTTCTTTCTTTCTCTTTCTCTCTTTCTTTCTTTCTTTCTTTCTTTCTTTCTTTCTTTCTTTCTTTCTTTCTTTCTTTTTTTCTTAGAAAGAGAGAGAGAGAATGGGCACACCAGGGCCTCTAGCCACTACAAACAAACTCAGAAACATGTGCCACCATGTACACTGGTTTACATGGATTCTGGGCTGACCTGGAATTCACTATGAAGTCTCAGGGTGGCCTCGAACTCATAGCAATCCTCCTACCTCTGCCTCCCGAGTGCTGGGATTAAAGGCGTGCACCACGCCTGGCTCCAACACTTGTTCTTAATTGATTTTGTTTTCTAGTTTTTGTTTTTAAGGGGTAGGGTTTCACTCTAGCCCAGGCTGACCTGGAATTCATTACATAGTCTTGGGCGGCCTCAAACTCATGATGATCCTCCTACCTCTGCCTTCCAAGTCCTGGGATTAAAGGTGTGCTCCATCTCACCTGACCTTGATTGATTTTTTTTTTTTTTTTTTTTTTTTTTTTTTTTGGTTTTGCGAGGTAGGGTCTCACTCTGGTCCAGGCTGACCTGGAATTAACTATGTAGTCTCAGGGTGGCCTCAAACTCTCAGCGATCCTCCTACCTCTGCCTCCCGAGTGCTGGGATTAAAGGCGTGCGCCACCACGCCCGGCTTGATTGATGTTTTTTAAAGTGTAATTTTTTTTCATGTATATGTTTGTGGTGTCATTGTATGTGGAAGCCAGAGGTCCCCAAATCCAGGCTCATCGGCTCTCTACCTTATTCTCCGAGACAAGGTCTCTCACTTAACCTATAGCTCACCTATTTGGTTCAACTAGCTACCCAGTAAGCCCTGAGGATTCCCTGTCTCTATCTTCTCAGCACAGGGATTACAGACATGTACCACAACACCTAGTATTTTACATGGGTGCTAGAGGGTTCAAACTCAGGTTCCATCTCCCCAGCTCCAAACATTTATTTTCAGAAGAAACTTTATATGTCTCATTTACAGTGAAAGTTGTTATAAAGTATCTTAAAGGTACTAACGGGGAAAATAAATGTCAGAGAAACAAAAAGGTGTCATTAAATGCCAGACAGATACTTCTTGGCTCTCCCTTTGCTCCAAAGGGAGGGTTGTAGTTGTAACAGTGTAGTATCACCGACTCTACAAGAGACTTGCTCCCCCACACCACAGACAAGCTGATGGGTGATATAGCTTAGTGGTGTTGGTGCCATGGTGGTGGCCTGCAAAGCCAAAGGACACAGGTTCGATTCCCAGGACCCTAGTAAACCAGATACTCAAGGTAGTGTATGCGTTTGGGTTTGTTTGCAGTGGCTGAAGGCCCTGATATGCTCATTGTCTCTCTATCTGCCTCCTTCTCTTTCTCTCTCTCTCTCTCAAAGAAATAAAATTAATAAAATAAAATAAAAAGATTTTTTAAAAAGAATAAGTGTTAAGGGTTGGAGAGATGGCTCAAGCTGTTAAAGGTGCTTGCTTGCAAAGCCTGATGGCCTGGGTTCAAATACTCAGGACCCAAGTAGAGCCAAATGCACAAAGTGACGCATGCACCGGTGTTCATTTACAGTGACAGGAGGTCTTGGTGCGCCCATACATTACTCTCTCTCATAAATGAATAAGCAAACAGATAAATAAATAAGTAAATATATAAATGAACAAAAAGGATAAGTATTAAGTGGTGGAGAGCTTCAGAACACTGGCTGAGAAAAGAGACAGGGCCTGGGATGCCAGCCCACAGGGTCTCCTCAGTGCACCTGGCATGGGCTTGAACTTGTCAGTTTCAGGCTATGGTCCAGGCAGGGGAAGAACAGTCTGTTCCATAGATGGTCTTTTTTTACAAGACAGTTCTCCTGAAGCCCAAGTAGGGGCAAGGCTGGTTCCTTAGTCTCAGAATGCCACAGCTGGGGTCTGGTGGCAGTCCTGAGCTTCATTGTCAGAAAATGGCATCAAAGAAGTCCTCAACAAACACTGATTAAATGTGCCAGTTCCACCATGGCATGGTAGCTACCATAGCAACTGCCATGCTAATTGTCCACATCAGTCCTCACCTGGCAAGAGACCACACAAAGCCAGAATAATGCCAAAGCTTCACCTGCATTACTGATGCATCTAGTAGATGCATCAAAAGGAGCAGATAGAATGGAAAGGTAGATTTGTGTGCTTGACTTAATCCAATCAGGTGGGGCAGCCCCTGGGGGGAGAAAGCAGATGTAGAAGTACAGGCTCCTGCTGCCTGGGCCCAGGAGCTGTGGATTGAAGGACCTGCCCACTTAGAGGACAAGAGTTTTCCAAAAAGACACAGCCTGGCCACTGGGAAGACTGTGTCTTATATTTTGGCAAAACAATAAGCAAGCTTACCTCCACCAAGTCCAATGAGATGAAAAATAACACCTGCTCGGAATAAGCTTTTGCTTCCGTCTCTGGCTTTTAGCCCCCTAGGAAGGATGGAATTTACCAAAAAAAAAAAGGGGGGGAATGGTTAAATACACAAAACTCTCTACTATTTATAGAGTTGCAGGAAGGGTAAATTGGTTCAAGTTCTGTCTTGGGTGTATAAAATCCTGTATTTTTTTGGTTCAGAACACAGAGTTGTTAGTTTCTCACTGATATGATGGGATAATTGGCTTCAGTTCAGAGTTTAAATTAAGAATTCAAGAGAATCTGGCAATGTCTGTATATTTAGTTAGATGATTTTAGAGACTTTCATGGTTATTTTGTTTACATTAGATTCCTGGACCTTAAAGCATCCCCTGACATCTTAAGAAAGTCTTCATTTTCTATGCTAGAACAAAAGGGATTAATACCCTTTACCTCTGCGGAATTTACCTGAGCAGTACAGCACCCCACTAGCATCTTTGAGGACTGGGATTCGACTCCAGCACCTCAAAAAAGAGAAAGGAAGCAGGCAAGAAAGAAAGAAAGGGGCTAGAGAAATGGCTTAGCGGTTAAGGCGTTTGCCTGCAAAGCCAAAGGATCCCGGTTCAATTCTCCAGGACCCACATAAACCAGATGCACAAGGGGCACATGCATCTGGAGTTCGTTTGCAGTGGCTAGAGGCCCTGGCATGCCCATTTGCTCTCTGTCTGCCTCTCTTCTCCCTCTCTCTCTCTCTCTCTCTCTCTCTCTCTCTGCTTGCAAATAAATAAATAAAATTTTTAAAAAAAAGAAAAGAAAAAGAAAAAATTCCTTTAAGCCATAGATGCAGTTGAGAATATCAAAAACAGCAAGTTGGGGGCTGGAGGGATGGCTTAGCGGTTAAGGCATTTGCCTACAAAGCCAAAGGACCCAGGTTCGATTCTCCAGGACCTATGTTAGCCAGATGCACAAGGAGACACATGTGTCTGGAGTTCGTTTGCAGTGGCTGGAGGCTCTGGCATGCCCATTCTCTCTGTCTCTCTCCCCTCTCTGTCCCTCTTTCTCTGTCAAACAAATAAATAAAAATTTTAAGAATGTTTTTAAAAATCCAGCAAGGTGGGTGGTACATGCCTTTAATCCCAGAACAGAGACAGAGGTAGGAGGATTACTATGACTTCGAGGTTAGTCTGTCACGACATAGTGAATATTAGGTCAGTCTGGAGCGAGACCCTGCATTGAAAAACCAAAAACAGGGACTGGAGAGATGGCTTAGCATTTAAGACACAGCCTTGGCCGGGCGTGGTGGCGCACGCCTTTAATCCCAGCACTCGGGAGGCAGAGGTAGGAGGATCGCTGAGAGTTCGAGGCCACCCTGAGACTACATAGTTAATTCCAGGTCAGCCTGAACCAGAGTGAGACCCTACCTCAAAAAAAAAAAAAAAAAGACACAGCCTGCAAAGCCTAAGGACCCTGGTTCAATTCTCCAGGTCCCATGTAAACCAGATGCACAAGGGGATGCATGCGTCTGGAGTTCGTCTGCAGTGGCTAGAGGCCCTGGCACACCCATTCTCACTCTCCCTCTCTCTGTCTCTAACAAATAAATAAAACTAAAATCTTAAAAGAAAAAAAGAAAAAACAAAAAAAAACCAACAAAAAATAAATAAAAACCCCAGTATTCAATATAACACAAGCTACAGATGTAATTTTAAATTTTCTAGTGGCCATATTTAAAGTAAAAAGAAATAGGTGAACTTAAATGTAATAATAAAATTTATTTAAGCTGGGTCTGGTGGCACACACCTTTAATCTCAGCACTTGGGAGGCAGAGGTAGGAGAAGCACTGTGAGTTTGAGGCCAGCCTGAGACTACATAGTGAATTCCAGGTCAGCCTGGACTAGAGTAAGACCCTACCTCGTAAAAAAAAAAAAATTATTTAACTCTCTATACCCAAAAATATTATCAACATGTAACAAGTGTATGTGATACATTGCATTCTTTTTAAAACTCATCTTTAGGATCTATTGTTTTGCACTTTGCACATTGCAACTGGAACCAGCTCATTTTAAATGCTTCCATATCTGACAGCACAAAGCTAAGAGAATTAATTAGCTACCTATGAAAAGGGTGATTATTATTTAAGGAAGCCTACTCCGTTCAGTGTTCAGCTTGATTACTGAGCTTATAATTAAAGTGAGATTTATATGTTGAATTTACAAGTTAAGGAAAAAAATAGATTCTCAATTTTTTTAATTAAAGCAAATGAATAATTTTCTGTGCAGTACTGGTTGTTCAACGTGTTCAGCCTTGTGCATGCTGGATCCGTGCTCAGCTACAAAACTGCATGTCCAGCCCCAAGTATTATTTCTTTTTTTTAAAGATTTTTATTTATTTATTAGAGATAGAGAATGGAACAGAGAGAGAGAGAGAGAGAGAGAGAATGGGCGCGCCAGGGCCTCTAGCCACTGCAGACAAACTCCAGATGCATGCCCCACCATGTGCATCTGGATTAATTGGGGCCTGGAAAATCAAACTGGGGTCCTTAGGCTTCGCAGGAATGCGCCTTAACCACTAAGCCATCTCTCCAGCCCCCAAGTATTATTTCTAAAGTACCTACAAACTGCCTTTCTTCAGCATAAAAACTCCGGCCCTGAGGACCTCGCCAGCTGCAGCAAAGGTGGAATGAGAGTCATGGGTCTTGCTGTTGTGCAGAAGGGAGCCGCCTGCTTTTCCTGACAGCATCGAAGTGTCTGGAGGTGCCCTTGCAGAGTCATGACCAGAGTCTTCCACTGACAGGGCAAATGAGGTCCAGAGAAGGGTTGGAGTGCAGAAACCCAGTGGATTAGATTAGATCAGGTCTCCTAGCCCATCTCCCCTCTCTAGTTCAGGACTTCTTGTTCATTCTCTCTGCCCTTTCACCCCCATTGTCTGATCAGAAAACTGGGGTGCAGGACCTGGAAGCCTCTGGACCTAGGAAACTAGGAAACACCAACAGTGAATGAAATGGCCTCCCTCTCTAAGCCCGGCTGACCCAGTTGCAGATAGGCCCGCCTAGAGGCCAGCCGAGAACTCAGACCACCTCGACTCAGGGTAGAACAGCGTGTACCAGGACTGGGAAGATGAGGCGGGCTGGCATCCACCAGCTCCTGATTTCCAGAGTAGAACCAGGCAACTTCCCAGGTTTTGGATGCAGTTCTTTTTTTTTTTTTTTTTTTGGTTTTTTGAGGTAGGGTCTCACTCTGGCCCAGGCTGACCTGGAATTACCTATGTAGTCTCAGGGTGGCCTTGAACTCAAGGCGATCCTCCTACCTCTGCCTCCCGAGTGCTGGGATTAAAGGCGTGCGCCACCACGCCCGGCTCAAAATATTTTATATTTATTTATTTATTTGACATAGAAAGGAGAGAGAGAGAGAATGGATGCGCCAGGTCCAGCCACCTCAAACGAACTCCAGATGCATGTGCCCCCTGTGCATCTGACTAACGTGGGTCCTGGGGAATCGAACCTGGGTCCTTTGGCTTTGCAACGAATGCCTTAACTGCTAAGCCATCCCTCCAACCCTGGATGCAGTTCTTAAGTGGAAAGCTCTGGAACTCCCTCCTGGCCCCCTTTCCTCTTCTTTCATTGTTTCCCTAACTTTCCTTTTCCTTGTCTCCTAATCTTTCCCAACACCCACCCTGCCCCCACCCATAAGCAGCTCTATCTCCATTCATGGGGCCTGCAGAGCTGGGTGGAGAATGGTCACTCAGACCTGAGGGGCAGTGGCTCAGCCTCCCTCACCTCACACCAGCTCGAGGAAGATGTAGAAACACCTCAGCCCACAAAGCTCTTTCTCCCAGGCAATGTTTCTCATCGGGACATTGACAGTTTGTGACCCTTAGAAAAGAAGCATCAAATGAGGGGGCTTCCCCGCTCAGCTCTTTCAGCCCTCTGCAAAGTTGAGAAGGACAGCTTGAAGCCAGGACATCTTTATCACCTCCTTGTCTCCCCTTTGACAGGAGGGAGAAGCTCAAAGGCCCTGGTGTCCTTTCAACTGCCACAAATCGGTTTTTGCCGCCATTCACTTTGCACTTCCCTTTTTCTTTTATTTATGACAAGTGATATCGGCTTTCCACTTACAAGCACGGTGTAAAGTCTCCTTTCAAAGCTACTCTTGTATCAGCAACAAAAAAAAAATGAATCAATCAAAAATCAACTCAAGCTGGCCTAGTGGTGCACACCTTTAATCCTAGCACTTGAGAGGCAGAGGTAGGAGGATTTCTGTGAGTTCAAGGCCAGCCTAGGACAACAGAGTGAGTTCCAGGTCAGCCTGGGCTTCAGTGAAACCCTACCTTGAAAAAAAACAATGGCAAAAAAATCAGCTCATGGACATGAAGGGGCCAGGGTGCCAACAACTACAGGGATGTTGTGAATGGGGTGGTCGTGTCAGAGTCTAACATGGACCTGCTCTAGGCTCCTGCCTTGAAACCTTGTGAGTCTGTCGGCTACAGGAGTCTTGTCTCCCCTCCCCCCCCCCCCCCCCACTGATCTGGTCTGGTCCTCTCAGCCCTAGGAACAGTGGCCCATGGGCTCCAGCAGAGGGTACCCACAGCAGGCCTGCTCAGCCCCAACCCTCATTTCTGATGGGCTGCTGTGGAAAGAGCTTGTCTGAAACCCTACTGGGAATGATCAGCAAACCTTTCCAACTAGGATTAATCCTGAGCCTCTGGCAGGCCTCTTGGGAAGGGTGGCGAGGGTGGCTCTGATGGATAGGAGGTTAGGGAGGGCCTCTCACTATCTGCTCCTAGTCTGGGCAGAAGACAGCTGAGCCCTGGGAACAACAGCTGTGGAAAGTGCTAGTCAAGCATGGGAGGCAACGCTGAAAGCTGAGGCCTCTCCTGTACAGAGCCCAAGGCACACAGATCCAACTCTCAGAGCGAAATGGCTTTTCCCTGAGCCAATGTGATGCTGGGGTACAGGGGGGGCTTAGAGCATATGCCTGCAGATCCAGACAGAGAAGAGAGACACCCTCCACCACCACAGAGCTCCCCAAATGCTCTTAGACTCTAAGCCTTCCCAATGTCTCTGGCCTATGACCAGGCCTTCCTGGGTTGCCTTCATACCAAAGCATAGGGCTCCCGCGACAGGGTAGATCCAACTCTGAAGGCCAGAATTCTGTTTCTATACCAGTTCTCCCGCTCCAAATGTGAGAGCCCACCATGGACTTCCGAGTCTCTGGGCCACTGCCTGCTCTAGCCAGCCTGACCTCTACACTTTGCAATATCCAGCAAGAGTCTTGTGATCCCAACCATTGACCCTTCCATCCCTGGCCCAGGTGGTAAGGCTGCCTCAGCACTTAGGGTTAGCTCAGGATGTTGGGGTGGCCCTCAAGACTCCCAAATAAACCCAGGGAAGTCGCCAGGACTGGCTACCAGGAGCTCCCTGGGCCTCTCTGGGTTTTGTCTCTGGCCCAGGTGAGCCTCACCTTGACCCTCGGCCTTGATGTAAGCATACCTCTGTCTGGAAGGAGAAGCTGCTGCCTGCGAGACGGAAAGAAATTGGGAAGAGGAGGCTCCTAGGCCTATGGGTGGGAGGTGTGTTTCCCATTACCCCAAGGAAACACAAAATTTGCTGCCCATGTCATCTCATGTCCCAGAAGCCTCTTCGGATGGGGTCATTGTTTATCTAGTCCTGCCCCTTCAAGGAATCTTTGTGTCCGCTCCAAACCCTACGTTGTTGTCGTAGCCAGTGTCCCCTGGCCCACCAGGAAGGTCTTGGCCAAAAGAGTCCAGAAAAGTGACCATGAGGAAACACAAAAGAGCAAAATCCAGGTCCTCTCGCACAAGTGGCAGGAGGTGACAGAAGGGGAGTACCTGAGAGGGCTGGTGTCAGTAATCCAGTGATTCCAAGGAAGATCAACATGTCTGGTGCCATCTCTGACTGCTACACGTAGTCTGTGGGAAGTGCCATCCTGCTGCCAAGAAGAAGCCCCACTGCCAATGGCCTGCCACGTCTGTGCTTCCCTTTCTGCTTCAGTCACTGACTCTTTCTGCTTGCTTCTCTCTCTCTCTCGCTCTCTCTCTCGCTCTCTCGCTCTCTCTGTTTTACACACAGGCAGCCAACCCAGCCTGCAAGTATCTCACGCCTGTAACTTCTGCCTGTGGTTTTGGTCTCCAGGAAGCCAGGCTGGTGTTACAGGGGGTGGTGAGAGAGCCCCAGTTGCCTTTCATGAGCCCACCAAGCCAAGTGAACCCCAAGAGTCCCACACACCACCCACAACACACACTTCCCCAACGGTCTTGAAAGAAAGCCAAAAAGCAAAGGCCATTCCTTGCTCCTGGTTCCACCAAAGCTCATAGTAGATGCTCCAGCAGTGCGAGCGGGAAGAGTGAATTCATGGCCCACTGTGGTCCCTTACCATGGAATCTACCTCTCCTGGGATCAAATCCCAATGTTCACCTTGTCCTTGGGGGCCGTGGTGTTTGGGAGACAGGAAGGTATGGTCATGACACACTTGTGAGAAACACAGATCTAACCCTTTCCCTAGGAAGATGTACATAGCAAAGGGCCGGAGAGCAGGTGGTCCCCTCCTCGGTGTGCAGAGAAGCCCCCCTCCCATCTCAGGTGGGACTGACCTGAGGTGACAGGGAATCTGGGTCCGATTCTCCCACCTTTGAGGACCTTTGAGGGTGTGTCATGGGAGCTGGGATAGAGGGTGCAGCTGGCCATGGCGAGAGGCCTCTGGGGAGGAAAAAGATCCCGGTGGGAAGGGCTGGAGGAGGGAGGCCCAGGTAGCCGAAGAAATGCTGAGTTGTGCAGTTGGAAGGCAGCCAACCTACACCATAGGAAGGAGGCAGGAACCGCGTGTGTTTCGCTCACCATTTTACTCCCTGCAGAGCACATAGTAGATGGCGAACAAACCTCTGTCGAGAGATTGAAAATATTTGACTCTCTAAGTAGAACCCTAGGGTCCAGAAAAGGACTGGTTCCCAATCTTAGCCCTGCCCCTTAGGGATTCCATCTCCTGGTCTTCCACTTCCTGCGTCCTAGCTTGTCTTCATTTCCTGTAGAATAAATAGGGAGGCTTCCTCCTCTAAAGAGATTCAGCTGAGGGGATTTGATGCGGCAGGTTAGGTTGTCTAGGGAAGCCAGGCCCTTCCCACCGTGAGGCCCCGTAGAACCCTGCAGGTTAGGACAGAGGTGGGATGGGAACCAGCTCTGGCACCGGCTCGGGGCGCCCTCTAGTGGACAGTCACTGGCAGCACGGGGGCGCGCGGGCTCCGCCCCTGGTCCAGCTTCCGGACTCCATTCCACTACCTCCAGAGCCTGGGCTGTAGGACTCCAGAGTGGGCTCTATGAGAAGAGAGAAAACCGTCTTCCTGCCTTCAGGGAGCATGCGGTTCACAAATACAAGTGACCAACCCCAGACCAGAGGAAAATGGACACAACATGAGGAGGGAAAGTTCCAACTCTCCTGATGCAAAACACCAAAAGAAACACATTAAGGTTGTTGGAGAGATGGCTTAGCGGTTAAAGTGCTTGCTTGCAAAGCCAAAGGACCCATGTTCGATTCCCCAGGACCCACACAAGCCAGATGTACAGGGTGGCACATATGTTTGAGTTCTTTTTCAGGGCTACAGGCCCTGGTGTGCCCATTCTCTCTCTCCCTCCCTCTCAAATAAATAAAATATTTTAAAAATAAAAGATACACATTAAGGGGTTGAGGAGATGGTTCAGTGGGTAATATACCCTCCACAGAGGACCTGAGTTCAGATCCCTAGACCCCACGTAAAAACCAGGTGTGATGGAAGCTGCATGCAATCCCAGAAGATAGAGACAGGAGGATTCTGGTGACATCCTGCTGAGCAGGACTATCTAAACTGGTGAGCTTCAGGTTCACATGAAACACCCTGCCTGAGTAAATTCAGTGGAGAGCCATCAAGGAAGACACCTGACATCGGACTCTGGCCACCACATGCATGCATACACAAAGGCACCACAATTACACACCACACACACACATGCCAACAACTTTAGATATCAGAATTATACTATATACACTATAAAATCTTTCATTCCTTAAAAAAAAAAAAAAGTTTGTAGCCAGGCGTGGTGGTGCATGCCTTTATTCCCAGCACTTAGGAAGTAGAGGTAGGAGGATCGCTGTGAGTTCATGGCTATCCTGGTACTACATAGTGAATTCCTGGTCAGCCTGGGCTAGAATGAGACCCTTCCTTGGAAATAAAATAAAAGTTTGCAATTTAAGGCACAGATGAGTAATAAGAGACCAAGAGAGCAAGGAGATTTGAAAAAAGTTAGGCAGTATTAGTATAAACAAAAATAAAATATTTGAAGTAGAATTCCAAAAAATCAAACAGCATACTCACATAGCTGAAGAGAGAATTAAGAAGCTGGAAAATTGATCTAAAGGAGTTTCTTTTTTTTTTTTTTTTTGGTTTTGCGAGGTAGGGTCTCACTCTGGTCCAGGCTGACCTGGAATTAACTATGTAGTCTCAGGGTGGCCTCGATAAAGGAGTTTCTTAAAATGCAGCACAGAGATGGAGAAGGAAATTA
Source organism: Orientallactaga sibirica (assembly GCA_036365145.1). Classification (NCBI taxonomy): domain Eukaryota; kingdom Metazoa; phylum Chordata; class Mammalia; order Rodentia; family Dipodidae; genus Orientallactaga; species Orientallactaga sibirica. The sequence goes on from JAEOAD010001269.1 coordinate 1,186,888, forward strand.
TGAAACAGGTTCAGAGAACTAGACAATGGAACAAAGATCTAAATATGTTTATTTAATATGTAAACATTATATACTTGTATGGAAATGTCTTTGTGGAAGCCAATTCTATGTACAATGAATGTGTCAATAAAAAAGAATATAAATTTAAAAATAATTAAATTTAATTAGAGTTTCAGTGGAAAATAGAAATTTCCAGAATTGATCAGATACCGAATCCTCGGGTTCTGGGAGCTTCCCCAGCTCAAGCATGATGAACAAATGAAATCTATACCAATCCAGGCATGGTGGCACACACCTTTAATCCCAGCACTCTGGAGGCAGAGGTAGGAGATCACCATGAGTTCGAGGCCTCTCTGAGACTACATAGTGAATTCCAGGTCAGCCTGGTCTAGAGTGAGACCCTTCCTTGAAAAACCAAAAAAGAAAGAAAATTAAAAACCAAGTACAGACATTAGTTAACAAAGCTCATTGCAGTGAGCTGTGAAGCAAACTGGCCATCAACCTCTCTGTATCAACCACTGAAGCCAGGAAGCAGCCAAACAGTATTTTAGATGCAAAGAGGAAATAACAGTGAATCTTAAATAGCTATCAAGAATGAGGCAGTGCCAGGCGTGGTGGGGCACGCCTTTAATCCCAGCACTGGGGAGGCAGAGGTAGGAGGATCACCATGAGTTCGAGGCCACCCTGAGACTACATAGCAAATTCCAGGTCAGCCTGAGCTACAGTGAAACTCTAAAAAAAAAAAAAAAAAAAAAAAAAAAGAGGCAGGGAGTGGTGGAACACACATGTAATTCCAGCACTGGAGAGGCTAGGGAGGGAGAATCATGAGATCGGGGTCAGCCTGGACTCCACAATGAGTTCTAGGCTAGTCCAGGCTACATAGTGAGATTCTGTTTCAAACAAATAAAAAAATAAGGTCAAAAAGAAGATATTACTATGATTCACTGTTGCCCCAAAATTCGCCTATCAGAAACATAATCTTTGTATTCATGTATTGATAGTATTTGGAAGTTCGGGTGGTAATTAGGGTTAGATGAAGTCAATGTATCCCCAGGAAGGGATGAGTGAGTTCATAGAAGGAGGAGGAAGTGTGTCCTTGAGTGTGCTTGTTTTCATTATGGGATGGCCTCCATCATGTTCTGAGGCAGCAAGAAGGCCCTTACCAGCTCCTTGTACCCGTACCTTAATAGTGATCTTCCCAGCCTCCAGAATGCCAGAATGGTGGGAAATATCTTTCTTTTTACTCAGTCAATGCCATTTTGTTATAGCCACCTAAAATGGACTAAGATAGATACCTTTCCAGATAAAACGTGAGCGTATTTACAACTAACAGACAATCACCCTGGAGGATGCTCTTTAAGAACAAAGAAAACCATCCTGTAAAGTCCAGGATTCAAGTAGGGTTTCTAGGCAACAATATATACATGTAGATTAGATAAGTATTAATTGTATAAAAGGATTATGACAATGTCTAACTCATAGAGTTAGAAAAATCCCAGATAAAACTAAAGAATTAGGAAATCAGAACAAGCAAATTAGGAAGAAATAACTAGGGGTAGAAAGAAGTATTAATTTGGTAGGAGGGAAAGAAGTTGACTAGGCCTTGACTTTATTAAATTAAATGTGCATATTAACTTAGTAATTCAATAAAGCGGATTGGGAAAGGGAGCCAGCTATAAATACAAAAGAAAGCAGGGTAAAAATTAAATCGAGCCGGCCATGGTGGCTCATACCTTTAATCCCAGCAGAGGTAGAGCTAGGTAAATCACACAATGAGTTCAAGGCCACCCCGAAACTACATAGTGAATTCCAGGTAAGCATGGGCCAGAGTAAGACCCTACCTCGAAAAACAAACAAACAAACAAACAAACAAACAAACAAACAAACAAACAAAAATGAAATCGAAGTGGACAAATAGAAGGATGGGCAAGTTTCAGTAGTGGGAGGGGTGCAGGCAAGAGTGTTCCCAACAGGGGGCACGGGTACTTAGAGGCAGGACAGCTGGGAGGGTTCCTGCAGCTCTAACAGAACACATTCCAAGCAGCCCCTGATTCATGGGCATAAAGCTTTGAAGAGGAAGCTGGAAGATGTTCCCAGCTGGATGTCTAAATCACTGAGCTCATATTTATTTATAAATCTTAGGACCAAGACCTTTTGATCTTAATTTGCAAGGGACACTTGGTGACTCTCCATCTTTGACTCTCAGTCACACACTCTCTTCCCCTTGATCTTAGCCCAGGAAAATGGAGTAAGACACAGGACTGAGAGCAGCCAGAATCTGTAGACAGAAAGCAGAGAAGATCTTGAGCTGCAACCCACCTCTGCATGCAACCAGGGAAGGTTTAATGCTGCTAATACTGAAAAACCTGTTACGTGAGATTTCTTGTAAACATAGCTGGGATGGACTGGGGAAATGGCTCAGTGGATAAAGTGCTTGCTGTGCAAGCCTGAGGAACTGAGTTCAGATCCCCACAACCTACATAAAGCTGAATGCCATAGTGTGTGCCTGTAATCCTAGCTTGCCTACAGCAAGATGGGAGTGGAGACACAAGAATCCCTGGAAGCTTATTGGCCGGCGAGCCTGGCATACACAGTGGCAAACAAGAGACCCTGCCTCAAACAAGGTGGCAGGAGAGAATCAACACCTGAGTTTGTTCTCAGACTTCCACACACGTGCTGTAGCATGTTCTCTCTCCCTCTTTCTCTCTCCACGTGTGTGTGTGTGTGTGTGTGTGTGTGTGTGTGTGTGTGTGAGACAGACTTTTTTTTTTTTTTTTTTTTGGTAGCTGAGGAAGCCAGGCATCTTGGTGCATGCCTATAATCCCAGCACTTGGGAGACAGAGGCAAGATTGAGAGTTAAACATCATCCTTGGCTACATAATGACTTCAACGCCAGCATGGGCTACATGAGATTCTGTTCAAAAGAAGGAGGGAGAAGAGGATGAGGAGAAGAAGAAAAATAAAAATAAATTTTAAAAAAGAAGAGAAGGACCAGGAGGAGATGAGGGAGAATAAGGAAAAGGAGGAGATCGAGATGGAGACGAAGAAGAAGAAAGAGCAGCAGCTAGGGATGTGACCTTGGAGTCAATGCCCATCACTGTGTGGTAGGGGGAGGGGCACCAATGTCCCCTCCTGATAAGTAGGAATAAATGGCATTGTTTTACATTGTTGGTGTCTAGCTTTAAGAAAATGATTGACAATTACCTCATGGACAGTACAACGTGATTATAATCCCCTCGCACCACCCTTCCTTTTCTTCCTCCTAAATTCCCCCTCCACTAACTCCCTTCTTGTCTACTAGTTTCTCTTCTACTTTGGTGTCATCTTTTTTTAAACTCATATTATGCAGGTCTTATGTAGGCAGCATCAGCTACTGTGAGGCCGTGAATGTCAAGGCCACTTTGTGTTTGGAAGACAGTATTGTAAGCAGCTCTCCTCTTCCTTTGGCTCTTACATTCTTTCTGCCACCTCTTCCAGAATAGTCCCTGAGCTTTGGAGGGTGTGATAGAGATGTCTCAGTGCTGAACAGTCCCCTGGGGAGACTTTATCTTAAAAAGAGGTGGGCAATATCTGAAGAATGACACTCAAATTTGTCCTTTGGCCTCCACATGCATGGTCATGAATGTGCACCCACACACATGTGATGCCTGCACACATACAAACATGCAAAAAGTACACACACATGCAAATAGAAAAATAGAAATGAAATCACATTTCCTAACACATTATATTCTATCCAAAAACTTTGAGCATTGGAAGCTGTCCATATCATGGTGGCAGAGTTTTCTAAACTTCAAGATTTTCACTCAATCGCTCAATTTCAGCAGCAGTAGCTACCATCAGCTGCTCTCCTTGAAGTGACAGGCTTGCTTGCCAAAATTTGTCTGCTAGTTCCTTAAGCCTTAATAATTGTAGTTCCAAGTAATATGACATACCATGAAAAAAAAAAAAAAAAAGAATCCAGCTAGTTCCTCGGGCAAATCAAAGGAGAGCAAGTGCGTTTCCCCAGGGCAGCCATTGTGCTGCCAGCTTTGAAGAGCTTATGCTTTCTCTCCATTTTGTTAAACAGAGCATTAAAGAGACAGGCACTCAAGGGCTGTGGTTTCTATTAACAATGCTCAAGATATTCTTGTTTTCTGCATGTGTGAATATGTGTGGTGTGAAAATGCATGTGCACACGTGTTTGAATATGTGTGGTACACATGTTTATGGGTGCACATGCAGGGTGTGTGGAGGAGGGCAAAGGCTGATATCTGGTGTCTTTCTCAATCACTCTCCACCTTGTTTTTTTTCTCCACCTTGTGTTTCTTTGTTTTTAAGGTAGGGTCTTGATCTAGCCCAGACTGACCTGGAATTCACTATGTAGTCTCAGGGTGGCCTCAAACTCACAGCAATGCTCCTATCTCTGCTTCCAAAGAGATGGAATTAAAGGTGTGTGCCACAACACCCAGCCACCTTGTTTTTTTAAAAATTTTATATTTTTATTTTTTATTATTGACAACTTCCATAATTATAGACAACAAACCATGATAATTCCCTCCCACCCCCATTTTCCCCTTCACACCTCCATCATATCCCCTTCCCCTCTCAATCAGTCTTTTATTTTGATGTCATAATTGTTTCTTCCTATTATACTGGTCTTGTTTAGGTAGCACCAGGCACTGCAAGGTCATGAATATCCAGGCTATTTTGTGTCTGGACAGTTGCATTGTAAGGAGTGGTACCCTTCCTTTGGCTCTTACATTCTTCCCACCACCTCTTCCACAATGGACCCTGAGCCTTGGAGGGTGCGATAGAGATGTTTCAATGCTGAACATTCCTCTGTCACTTCTTCTCAGCACTATGGCGCCTTTTTGATTCATCCCAGAGGTCACCACCAACTGAAAAGAGAAGCTGCTCTAACAAAAAGTGAGAGTAACATCGATATATGGATATGAACATTAAAGAGAAGTGCTTACTGGGCAGTTTGGTGACCATAGTATATACATTTAGCCAGACGCCAGCAGACGTTACACCCCTAGAGCTCATGACTACCCCTGTTGTAGGTTTTCAGTATCAGGGATGTATTCCCTCCCATGGAGCAGGCTTCCAGTCCAATTAGAGAATGGTTGGTTTCCCCCATAACAGACATGCCACTATTGCACCCATTGGCTCATTTGGCCTGGCTGGCCAAAGTTAAGGCTTGCAGTGTCCACTGTTGAGTATCTTCACTAATGATTTCTCTCTCTCCCATTGAACGGCATGCAGCATAGCATTTTCCAGCTTTCTGTCAGCTGGTCTAGAGGGAGGAGGTTCACCTTGTTTTTGAAACATGGTCTCTCACTGCACTTGGAGCTCACCAATTCAGCTAGACTAGCTGGTCAATGAGTCCCAGGGATCTTCCTGTCTCCATTCCCCCAGTGCTGAGACTATAGGTGCAGACCACCACTCCAAGCATTTACATGGATCTGGACAATCAAACTCAGGTCCTCATGCTCATGCGGCAGGCTCTTTACTCATTGAGCCATTTCTCCAGAGCCTGAGGACACTGTCAAGTCAAGCCAGCCATCCCCTTGTTTTCTCACTCAGTCAGGGGTGCACAATCCAATGACTTCTGGCACTCTTTGAGTTTCATGCCAGGGCCCTGGCAGCCTTATTACTTTGCCTGAACCAGGAAAACAATGTCAGTGAAAAAAATTATGTTTTAACATTGCTTATAAAAATCATATTGACTTCATGGACCCCACCTACAAGGACCTTGGGAGTCCTTAACACTCCTTTGAGAACTGCTATTTCTGAAAGAAGAGCTCCTATCCCAAGAATTAATTACCCAACACACAGGCTCTGTATGAGAGTCAGCCCAGGGTCACTTCTCTGCCACTGTTACGATTCCAAGACTCTCCTCTCTCCCCACCACACCTCATTGTCCCTACCAGACACTCCTCATTGTCCCCACCTCTCCTCATTGTCCCTAGCTCTCCTCATTGTCTCCACCTCTCCTCATTGTCCCCACCTCTCCTCATTGTCCCTAACGCTCCTCATTGTCCCCATCACTCTTCACTGGACCTTTTCCCGCTGGGTCTAACACTCCACACAGGGCCGGAACACCCTGGGGTGGAGTTTGTGCCAGATTTGACCTTATGTAATAAAGTGTTGAAACTGGGCTGGAGAGACCCTGTGCAAGCATGAGGGCATATGGAGGCCTGAGATTTTTAGAGTCCATGTTAAATAGCTGGGTACTGCCAGGTAACCCTGTAACCCCAGCCACTTAGGAGAGTGGAGACCTTGGAATCTGCAGGGCTAGCAGGGGCTGGGGGAAGGCAAGTTCAGGGATTAGTAAGAGACTTGGCTCAGAAAACCAAACATCACATGTCCTCTCTCATATGTGGATCCTAGCTACAAATGTATAGACTTGTGTGTGAGCTGGAACCAAAAATCGGTAGCAGTGGCCAGTAAGCTAGAGAAAGGCTATAAGGGAGGGAGGATAGGGAAGGACTTAAGGGGATGGGTATTGTATATATGTAAGTAGAAGAACATATTACAGGAGGGGAAAGGCCTAAGCGAGGCCAGAGGCAGAGATTGTGTAAAAGAAGCATGGAGGAGGGGAGAGTCAATCAAAATCCAAGATATTCTGAATAAGACATATGAAAACCTACTTTTTGAATAATGGCACATCCAGAAGCCATAGATTGTTACTAGAAAATTTTCAGTGCCTGGGATGGGACACCTTCCAGTGAGTTGTTGGCCAGGGAAGTCCCTGTTGCCTCCAAAACATTACTATTGGCTATGGCCAAGGCCCTTGGTTTCCCATGAGAAACAGATGGTAAGATCCTATTGCTGAAGACTTCATATGCCTGAGTGGCAAGGTCACCAAGAAATCAAGCTGGTGCTGAGCAGAAAACCTTCTCCCTATAGACCAGCCAACTGGAATCTGGAAAAATCTGCACTGCATGCAGCCCTATGAGAGACAGAAGTCACCAGTGGTGACAACAGCGGACACTGGAATCCTCAAGTTTGGTCAGACAGGCCAAATGACTGAACGAGTGCAATAGTGGCATGTCTGCTCTGGGGGAAACCAATTGCTCTCTAACTGGACTGGAGGCCCACTCTGTGGGACGGAATACATGCCTGGTACTGAAAACCTAATCAAAAACCTATGGCAGAGGACCTAAGTCATGAGACTTAGGGGTGTAAACCCTGCTCTTTTCTGGTTAAATGCATATATTATTGTCACCAAACTGCCCTGAAAGTACTACACTTAATGTTCATATTCATATATTAATGCTACTCTCACTTTTGTTTAGAGAAGATTCTCTTTTCAGATGGTGGTGACCACTGGGATGACCCAAAAGACAACATAGTGCTGAGAAGAAGGGATGGAGGAGTGTCCAGCACTGAAACATCTCTATCACACTTTCCAAGGCTCAGGGTCCATTATGGAAGAGGTGGCGGAAAGAATGTAAGGGCCGGGCTGTAGAGATGGCTTAGCGGCTAAGGCGCCTGCCTGCTAAGCCTAAGAATGCTGGTTCCAATCTCCAGAGGTTCCAATCTCCAGGTCCCACGTTTAGCCAGATGCAGTGACACAAGGGTGCAATGCTGCACTTGCCCACAAGGGGGCACACACATCTGGATTTCATTCACAGCAGCTGAGAGACTGCTGGCGCGCCCATTTCTGTCTCCCTCTCCCTCTCTGTCTATCTCTCTCTGTCTCTCTCTCCAAAAATAAATTAAAAAAAAAAAAAAAGAATGTAAGGGCCAAAGAAAGGATAGGACTTCTTACAATGCAACTGTCCAGACAGAAATTTGCCTTGATATCCATGACCTTGCAGTGCCTAGCAATACATTCACAAGACCCTCAAAATAGGAGAAAAAGATGATGACATCAAAATAAAAGAGAGACTAACAGAGCAAGGGAGGAATATGATGGAGAGTGGAGTTGTTAAGGGGAAAGTGGGGGAGGAGAGGGAAATAACCTGGTTTATTGTCTGTAAGTATAGAAGTTGTCAATAATTTCTTTAAAAAAAATAGAAAATACTATTTTTAAGAAATAAAAAAAGAGAGACTTCTGCTCAAACAAGGATAGGTAGAGGGACAATGGAGCTGGACACTCAATATTCTGTTCCTACCTCCACAGTCAGTTGCACTCTGCTTTGCATGGGGAGGAGGCCATGTAAGGGCACATACACATGCATACTCCACACATCACAGTACACACACATACACACAAACCAAAAAAAGGGCCTCCAAACCCGAAAATTAGAAAAAGAAAAATGCCACCTACAGCCCCATCACCTTGACAACCTCCACCAGCTTGTGGCCTTGACTAGCCCCAATGTTGGTTCATCCTGAGTTTACTTTTGTTCTGCTGTTGTTAAACCACATCTCCCTGAGGGTCTGGTGCCTTGAGAAGAGGGCCTGATCCTATCCTTCCTTTGGCCCTTACATTCTTTCCACCACCTCTTCCATAATGGACTCTGAGCCATGGAGGGTGTGATAGAGATGTTTCAGTGCTGGACACTCCTCCATCACTTCTTCTCAGCACTATGCTGTCTTTTGGGTCATCCCAGTGATCACCACCATCTGAAAAGAGAATCTTCTCTAACCAAAAGTGAGAGTAGCATTAATATATGAATATGAACATTAAGTGTAGCACTTTCAGGGCAGCTTGGTGACAATAATATATGCATTTAACCAGAGAAGAGCAGGGTTTACACCCCTAAGATCCAGATCCTCCCACCTCATCCCTATAGAGTCGCCTGTCAACATCTGGGGGCTGAAGCCCTCTGGCCATAGTTTTGTTTTTGCTGTTGTTTTGACACAGGATATCATGTAACCTTGAAGTCACTATGGAACCCAGGCTGACCTACTTTTGACAATCCTCTGCTTCAGACTCCCTGGTGCTTATATTACAAGTGTGTGCCACCATGTTCAGCTTAGCCAAAATCTCTTACTTTCATTTGTTATTTATTTGGAGAGATAGTGTTACAGTCAGGTTCACATTGCTGTCAGAAAACACCTGAACAAGAGCAGCTTGAGGGGGGAGAAAAAGGTTTATTTTGGCTTATAGACTTGAGAGGAAGCTCCAGGATGTCAGGGGAAAATGATGACATGAACAGAGGGTGGACATCACCTTCTTACCAACATCAGGTGAACAACAGCAACAGGAGAAGAGTGTGCCAAACACTGGCAAGGGGAAGCTGGCTATAATACCCACAAGCCCGCCCCCAACAATACACTGCCTCCAGGAGGTGTTAATTCCCAAATCTCCAACAGCTTGGAACCTAGCATTCAGAACCTAGCATTATGGGGGACACCTGAATTAAACCACCACATTCCACCCTTGGCCCCCAAAAACTGATAACCATCCATGATGTGAAGTACAATGCATTCAGTCCAAAGTTCTCATAGTTTTTAGCAATCCCAATGATGTTCAAGCATTCCCATAGTCCAAGATCTTTTTAACTGAGCCATAATATCAAGAGATGAACCTCAAAAAAAAAAAAAAATGGCACAGCATGAACACTCATACTCCAAAAGATGGCATTGGACATGGCAAAGAAATATTCAACCAATACAAGATTTAAACAGGAAAACATCAAGCTCTGTAGCTCCAAGTCCAACAGCTCTAGTCAGTAACAAATCTCCAAGTCTGATAATTCTAACCAGCAACAAGTCTCTGGAGTTCCAATTCAATTCCTCCAGCTAGGCTACTCACAGTCCTGGAAAAGCCAGCAGCTCTCCTTAGCAGCCATCTTATGGTCCCAGCATCTCCACTGGGTCTCCATTGTAACCCACGGTCCATCCTCACGGCTCCATCGTGTCTCCATGCAGGCAACCAACAAACCTGCTTCACACTGCCCATGGCCATTTCCAAAACATAAGACAGTGTTGCAAATTCAATGACCCACTCTTTCCTGCATTTCTATACGCCATAATACCAGGTGGGGTGTTAATTTGTTAATCCAGAGGGGAATAAAGAAGTCTTTGAAGAACAGGACACTCCTTGAGTATTCAGTCCCCTTCAAAAGACTGCATTCTTCCTGTTGTTCCAATGCAGGTCAGCTGACCCAATCTCAATGGTTGCAATCTCTCAATTGCTGCTGAATGGGCAGAAGTTTCAGCCCCAAAATTTCTTTTTGTTCCATATCCCCCTGCACACACCAGCCAGTTTCTACACAATGTAACCCTGCACAAGTTCTCAGGACACGGGCATAACAGCAAGCCTCTCACACCAAGTGCTACTAACCCAGTCCAGGCAAAGCTCGTTCTCACCCTGATAAGCCAAACCTCACAGTCATAGTTCTTTCTGCATTCAGGTCTTTCAACTCTGACCAGAATGGTCCATCAAGCTGTACTTATAGCACTGCAAGGCATCTCTTAGGCCAAGGTTTCAAATCCTTCCACATTCTTCCTGCAAAGCAGTCCCAAAAAGCCAAAGCCACAGAATCAGGTTTCTCTCAGCAATGACCCCACTTCTTGGTACCAACTTTACTGTTGCAGTCAGGTTTATATTGCTGGCAGAAATCGTCTGACCAAGAGCAGCTTGTGGGAAAAAAGAGTTTATTTTGGCTTATGGACTGAAGGGGACACTCCATGATGGCAGGGGAAAACAATGATATGAGAAGAGGTGGATATCACCTCTTGGCCAACATCAGATGGACAACAGCAACAGGAGCATATGCCAAACACTGGCAAGGGGAAGCTGGTTATAATACCCATAAGCCCCTCCCAACAATACACTGCCTCCAAGAAGCTTTAATTCCCAAATCTCCATCTGATGGGAACCTAGTATTCAGAACACCTGAATACTAGTTAATATTAGTTTATGCTAAGTTTTGGGGGATACCTGAATCAAACCACCAGAAAGAGAAACACAGACACAGAGAGACTCACAGAAAAAAACACCAGGACCTGTTGATCTTGAAAATTAACTCCAGATGCCCATCACTTTGTGCACTGTGGCTTTATGTGGGCACAGGGAAATCAAACTTAGGCTGTCCGGACTAGAGAGATGGCTTAGCGGTTAAGGTGCTTGCATGCAAAGCCAAAGAACATGGGTTCAATTCCCCAGGACCCACATAAGCCAGATGCACAAGGGGGCACATGCATCTGGAGTTTGTTTGCAGTGGCTGGAATCCCTGGCACACCCATTCTTTCTCTCTCTCTCTTTCTCTCTCTCTCTCTTGCTCTGTCTCACTCTGCCTCTTTTCCACTCTCAAATAAATAAATAAATAATGAAGAAAAGAAAAAAAAAAAAACCTAGGTGGTCAAGCTTTCAAACAAGCACCTTTAACTGCTGAGCCATCTCCCTAGCCCAAAGCCAAAGTCTTTATCAACCCTTTCCATTTTGCATGATCCTGTGAGTTGAAGATCACAAGAAAAAGTCACAGCTGGGTGGGTGATTCTATAGGCTGATTGACTGATTTGAGCTTTGTAATCATGGAGAACTGGAATGCTGCAGATCCGGAGCTAAATTGTTTTAGGCAGTCTTCAGTCTCCTAATCATTCATTGTCCTACTTTGTGTCTGAGCTAACATTCTTGTGACTATCAGGTCCAATCTTTTGGAAAGTATTAGCTTAGCAAACCAACCCCTAGCTTCTACTAACCTGAAACCCCAAAATGTCATCAGATGTCATCTGAGACCTATAGCACAGATTTCCCTACTTTGCTGTGACCTGCTACCTGCTGTTCCCATCAATGTATTTGAAAATCCCTCGAGTTATCAATCTCCTTTGTTCTCCAACTATAAAGCTGTTTCCATATTGCTGCAACTGGCATCCATATTCTCTAGCCATGATCACTCACATTTGGCTCAACAATAAACTATCTTCTCATCCCCTTTGAGAGCTGAGCTGACACTGACAATCTGCACACGGGCTCATTCCTGTCCATGTCAATGTCCTTGCATAAATTCCCTATGGGAGTTTGAATCTTGGATCACAACTTGCAATGGTGAAACCTTACCCAGTGATGACATATCCTCTCCCTATCCATCTCCTAGGCTGTGGTAACAACTTACCACCAACTTGATGACTTAAAACAACAGAAATGTATTTGATCACAGTTCTGGAAGCCAGTAGTCTGGAATCAGAGCTGTGCTCTGTCCCTAACGTCTAAGGGGAAATCTGTCCTTGCTTCTTGGGAGGCAGCAGGGGATCCTTGGCTCTCCTAAGGTTTAGGTTGACATGACTAATCTTGTTCATACATATGTGAGTACCTGTGAGGAGCACATGCACTTGTGCACACATGCATGTGGAGGCCATAGGTCCAAGTTGGATTCTTTGTAAATTGCTGTCCATGTTTATGTATTTTTTTTTTTTGCAGAGAGACACAGAGAGAGACAGAGAGAGAGGGAGAGGGAGACAGATAGAGATGGGCACGCCAGCAGCCTCTCAGCCAGTGCAAACGAAATCCAGATGCTTGCGCCCTTGCGTCACTTTGCATCTGGCTAAACGTGGGACCTGGAGATTGGAACTGACATTCTTAGGCTTAGTGGGCAGGCGCCTTAACTGCTAAGCCATCTCTCCAGCCCTATTTATTGGCTTTTTGAGGTAGGTTCTAGCTCTAGTCCAGGCTGACCTGGAATTCACTATGTAGTCTCAGGGTGGCCTCAAACTCTTGGTGATCCTCCTACCTCTGCCTCCCGAGTGCTGGGATTAAAGGTGTGCACCACCACGCCAGGATTTCTTCTTCTTATTATTATTATTATTATTTTGGTTTTTCGAGGTAGGGTCTCACTCTAGTTCAGGCTGACCTAGAATTCACTATGTAGTCTCAGGGTGGCCTCGAACTCATGGCAATCCTCCTACCTCTGCCTCCCGAGTGCTGGGATTAAAGGTGTGCGCCACCATGCCAGGTTTTCATGTTATTTTTTGAGACAGGTTTGCTCACTCAACCTGAAGCTCACCAATATGGCTGGACTCACTGGACAACAAGCTCTGAGGATCCTCCTGTTTCCATCTCCCCAGCACTGGGATTATAGAAGGAGCCACCATGGCTGACATTTACATGGGTTCTGGGGATCTGAACTCAGGTCCTTATGCTTTCATAGCCAACACTTTATCCACTGAACCATCTCCCCAACTCCAGCCTTCCTCTTATAAGAATCCTTGGGATAGCAGTGAGGTCCCCCTGGGTCATACAGGATACACTGAGTTGGACCTGAACCAGGACTGGGACCAACCAAGGAGACATGAAAAAGTAACATGCCTCTTGCCGCTGCAAATGAACTACAAGTGCATGTACCACTTTGTGTATTGGGTTATATGTGGGTACTAGGAATTGAACCCGGGCCATCGGGCTTTGCAAAAAAGCACCTTAACAGCTAAGCCATCTCTCCAGGCCAAGAGCAAAGATTTTTAGGTTTCATTCACTGTTATGTTCTCAGAACCTTGGACAGTACCCAGAACAGTGTAGGTAAACTCTTTTTTTTTTTTTTTTCTAGGTAAGGTCTCACTATAGCCCAGGCTGGCCTGGAATTCACTATGTAGTCTCAGGGTGGCCTCGAACTCACTATGATCTTCCTACATCTGCCTCTTAACATCGATATATGGATATGAACATTAAAGAGAAGTGCTTACTGGGCAGTTTGGTGACCATAGTATATACATTTAGCCAGACGCCAGCAGACGTTACATCCCTAGGGCTCATGACTACCCCTGTCGTAGGTTTTCAGTATCAGGGACGTATTCCCTCACATGAAGCAGGCCTCCAGTCCAATTAGAGAATGGTTGGTTTCCCCCATAACAGACATGCCACTATTGCACCCGTTGGCTCATTTGGCCTGGCTGGCCAAAGTTAAGGCTTGCAGTGTCCACTGTTGAGTATCTTCACTAATGATTTCTCTCTCTCCCATTGAACGACATGCAGCATAGCATTTTCCAGCTTTCTGTCAGCTGGTCTAGAGGGAGGAGGTTCACCTTGTTTTTGAAACATGGTCTCTCACTGCACTTGGAGCTCACCAATTCAGCTAGACTAGCTGGTCAATGAGTCCCAGGGATCTTCCTGTCTCCATTCCCCCAGTGCTGAGACTATAGGTGCAGACCACCACTCCAAGCATTTACATGGATCTGGACAATCAAACTCAGGTCCTCATGCTCATGCGGCAGGCTCTTTACTCGTTGAGCCATTTCTCCAGAGCCTGAGGACACTGTCAAGTCAAGCCAGCCATCCCCTTGTTTTTCTCACTCAGTCAGGGGGTGCACAATCCAATGACTTCTGGCACTCTTTGAGTTTCATGCCAGGGCCCTGGCAGCCTTATTACTTTGCCTGAACCAGGAAAACAATGTCAGTGAAAAAAATTATGTTTTAACATTGCTTATAAAAATCATATTGACTTCATGGACCCCACCTACAAGGACCTTGGGAGTCCTTAACACTCCTTTGAGAACTGCTATTTCTGAAAGAAGAGCTCCTATCCCAAGAATTAATTACCCAACACACAGGCTCTGTATGAGAGTCAGCCCAGGGTCACTTCTCTGCCACTGTTAGGATTCCAAGACTCTCTTCTCTCCCCACCACACCTCATTGTCCCTACCAGACACTCCTCATTGTCCCCACCTCTCCTCATTGTCCCTAGCTCTCCTCATTGTCTCCACCTCTCCTCATTGTCCCCACCTCTCCTCATTGTCCCTAACGCTCCTCATTGTCCCCATCACTCTTCACTGGACCTTTCCCCGCTGGGTCTAACACTCCACGCAGGGCCGGAACACCCTGGGGTGGAGTTTGTGCCAGATTTGACCTTATGTAATAAAGTGTTGAAACTGGGCTGGAGAGACCCTGTGCAAGCATGAGGGCATATGGAGGCCTGAGATTTTTAGAGTCCATGTTAAATAGCTGGGTACTGCCAGGTAACCCTGTAACCCCAGCCCCTTAGGAGAGTGGAGACCTTGGAATCTGCAGGGCTAGCAGGGGCTGGGGGAAGGCAAGTTCAGGGATTAGTAAGAGACTTGGCTCAGAAAACCAAACATCACATGTTCTCTCTCATATGTGGATCCTAGCTACAAATGTATAGACTTGTGTGTGAGCTGGAACCAAAAATCGGTAGCAGTGGCCAGTAAGCTAGAGAAAGGCTATAAGGGAGGGAGGATAGGGAAGGACTTAAGGGGATGGGTATTGTATATATGTAAGTAGAAGAACATATTACAGGAGGGGGAAAGGCTAAAGCGAGGCCAGAGGCAGAGATTGTGTAAAAGAAGCATGGAGGAGGGGAGAGTCAATCAAAATCCAAGATATTCTGAATAAGACATATGAAAACCTACTTTTTGAATAATGGCACATCCAGAAGCCATAGATTGTTACTAGAAAATTTTCAGTGCCTGGGATGGGACACCTTCCAGTGAGTTGTTGGCCAGGGAAGTCCCTGTTGCCTCCAAAACATTACTATTGGCTATGGCCAAGGCCCTTGGTTTCCCATGAGAAACAGATGGTAAGATCCTATTGCTGAAGACTTCATATGCCTGAGTGGCAAGGTCACCAAGAAATCAAGCTGGTGCTGAGCAGAAAACCTTCTGCCTATAGACCAGCCAACTGGAATCTGGAAAAATCTGCACTGCATGCAGCCCTATGAGAGACAGAAGTCACCAGTGGTGACAACAGCAGACACTGGAATCCTCAAGTTTGGTCAGACAGGCCAAATGACTGAATGAGTGCAATAGTGGCATGTCTGCTCTGGGGGAAACCAATTGCTCTCTAACTGGACTGGAGGCCCACTCTGTGGGACGGAATACATGCCTGGTACTGAAAACCTAATCAAAAACCTATGGCAGAGGACCTAAGTCATGAGACTTAGGGGTGTAAACCCTGCTCTTCTCTGGTTAAATGCATATATTATTGTCACCAAACTGCCCTGAAAGCACTACACTTAATGTTCATATTCATATATTAATGCTACTCTCACTTTTGGTTAGAGAAGATTCTCTTTTCAGATGGTGGTGACCACTGGGATGACCCAAAAGACAACATAGTGCTGAGAAGAAGGGATGGAGGAGTGTCCAGCACTGAAACATCTCTATCACACTCTCCAAGGCTCAGGGTCCATTATGGAAGAGGTGGCAGAAAGAATGTAAGGGCCGGGCTGTAGAGATGGCTTAGCGGCTAAGGCGCCTGCTTGCTAAGCCTAAGAATGCTGGTTCCAATGTCCAGAGGTTCCAATCTCCAGGTCCCACGTTTAGCCAGATGCAAAGTGACACAAGGGTGCAATGCTGTACTTGCCCACAAGGGAGCGCACGCATCTGGATTTCATTCACAGCAGCTAAGAGACTGCTGGTGTGCCCATTTCTATCTCCCTCTCCCTCTCTGTCTATCTCTCTCTGTCTCTCTCTCCAAAAATAAATTAAAAAATAATTAAAAAAAAAAAAAGAATGTAAGGGCCAAAGAAAGGATAGGACTTCTTACAATGCAACTGTCCAGACAGAAATTTGCCTTGATATCCATGACCTTGCAGTGCCTAGCAATACATTCACAAGACCCTCAAAATAGGAGAAAAGATGATGACATCAAAATAAAAGAGAGACTAACAGAGCAAGGGAGGAATATGATGGAGAGTGGAGTTGTTAAGGGGAAAGTGGGGGAGGAGAGGGAAATAACCTGGTTTATTGTCTGTAAGTATAGAAGTTGTCAATAATTTCTTTAAAAAAAATAGAAAATACTATTTTTAAGAAATAAAAAAAGAGAGACTTCTGCTCAAACAAGGATAGGTAGAGGGACAATGGAGCTGGACACTCAATATTCTGTTCCTACCTCCACAGTCAGTTGCACTCTGCTTTGCATGGGGAGGAGGCCATGTAAGGGCACATACACATGCATACTCCACACATCACAGTACACACACATACACACAAACCAAAAAAAGTGCCTCCAAACCCGAAAATTAGAAAAAGAAAAATGCCACCTATAGCCCCATCACCTTGACAACCTCCACCAGCTTGTGGCCTTGACTAGCCCCAATGTTGATTCATCCTGAGTTTACTTTTGTTCTGCTGTTGTTAAACCACATCTCCCTGAGGGTCTGGTGCCTTGAGAAGAGGGCCTGATCCTATCCTTCCTTTGGCCCTTACATTCTTTCCGCCACCTCTTCCATAATGGACTCTGAGCCATGGAGGGTGTGATAGAGATGTTTCAGTGCTGGACACTCCTCCATCACTTCTTCTCAGCACTATGCTGTCTTTTGGGTCATCCCAGTGATCACCACCATCTGAAAAGAGAATCTTCTCTAACCAAAAGTGAGAGTAGCATTAATATATGAATATGAACATTAAGTGTAGCGCTTTCAGGGCAGCTTGGTGACAATAATATATGCATTTAACCAGAGAAGAGCAGGGTTTACACCCCTAAGATCCAGATCCTCCCACCTCATCCCTATAGAGTCACCTGTCAACGTCTGGGGGCTGAAGCCCTCTGGCCATAGTTTTGTTTTTGCTGTTGTTTTGACACAGGATATCATGTAACCTTGAAGTCACTATGGAACCCAGGCTGACCTACTTTTGACAATCCTCTGCTTCAGACTCCCTGGTGCTTATATTACAAGTGTGTGCCACCATGTTCAGCTTAGCCAAAATCTCTTACTTTCATTTGTTATTTATTTGGAGAGATAGTGTTACAGTCAGGTTCACATTGCTGTCAGAAAACACCTGAACAAGAGCAGCTTGAGGGGGGAGAAAAAGGTTTATTTTGGCTTACAGACTTGAGAGGAAGCTCCAGGATGTCAGGGGAAAATGATGACATGAACAGAGGGTGGACATCACCTTCTTACCAACATCAGGTGAACAACAGCAACAGGAGAAGAGTGTGCCAAACACTGGCAAGGGGAAGCTGGCTATAATACCCACAAGCCCGCCCCCAACAATACACTGCCTCCAGGAGGTGTTAATTCCCAAATCTCCATCAGCTTGGAACCTAGCATTCAGAACACCTAAGTTTATGGGGGACACCTGAATTAAACCACCACATTCCACCCTTGGCCCCCCAAAACTGATAACCATCCATGATGTGAAGTACAATGCATTCAGTCCAAAGTTCTCATAGTTTTTATCAATCCCAATGATGTTCAAGCATTCCCATAGTCCAAGATCTTTTTAACTGAGCCATAATATCAAGAGATGAACCTCAAAAAAAAAAAAATGGCACAGCATGAACACTCATACTCCAAAAGATGGCATTGGACATGGCAAAGAAATATTCAACCAATACAAGATTTAAACAGGAAAACATCAAGCTCTGTAGCTCCAAGTCCAACAGCTCTAGTCAGTAACAAATCTCCAAGTCTGATAATTCTAACCAGCAACAAGTCTCTGGAGTTCCAATTCAATTCCTCCAGCTAGGCTACTCACAGTCCTGGAAAAGCCAGCAGCTATCCTTAGCAGCCATCTTATGGTCCCAGCATCTCCACTGGGTCTCCACTGTAACCCACGGTCCATCCTCACGGCTCCATCAGGTCTCCATGCAGGCATCCAACAAACCTGCTTCACACTGCCCATGGCCATTTCCAAAACATAAGACAGTGTTACAAATTCAATGACCCACTCTTTCCTGCATTTCTATACTCCATAATACCAGGGGAGGTGTTAATTTGTTAATCCAGAGGGGAATAAAGAAGTCTTTGAAGAACAGGACACTCCTTGAGTATTCAGTCCCCTTCAAAAGACTGCATTCTTCCTGTTGTTCCAATGCAGGTCAGCTGACCCAATCTCAATGGTTGCAATCTCTCAATTGCTGCTGAATGGGCAGAAGTTTCAGCCCCAAAATTTCTTTTTGTTCCATATCCCCCTGCACACACCAGCCCATTTCTACACAATGTAACCCTGCACAAGTTCTCAGGACACGGGCATAACAGCAAGCCTCTCACACCAAGTGCTACTAACCCAGTCCAGGCAAAGCTCGTTCTCACCCTGATAAGCCAAACCTCACAGTCATAGTTCTTTCTGCATTCAGGTCTTTCAACTCTGACCAGAATGGTCCATTAAGCTGTACTTATAGCACTGCAAGGCATCTCTTAGGCCAAGGTTTCAAATCCTTCCACATTCTTCCTGCAAAGCAGTCCCAAAAAGCCAAAGCCACAGAATCAGGTTTCTCTCAGCAATGTCCCCACTTCTTGGTACCAACTTTACTGTTGCAGTCAGGTTTATATTGCTGGCAGAAATCATCTGACCAAGAGCAGCTTGTGGGAAAAAAGAGTTTATTTTGGCTTATGGACTGAAGGGGACACTCCATGATGGCAGGGGAAAACAATGATATGAGAAGAGGTGGATATCACCTCTTGGCCAACATCAGATGGACAACAGCAACAGGAGCATATGCCAAACACTGGCAAGGGGAAGCTGGTTATAATACCCATAAGCCCCTCCCAACAATACACTGCCTCCAAGAAGCTTTAATTCCCAAATCTCCATCTGATGGGAACCTAGTATTCAGAACACCTGAATACTAGTTAATATTAGTTTATGCTAAGTTTTGGGGGATACCTGAATCAAACCACCAGAAAGAGAAACACAGACACAGAGAGACTCACAGAAAAAAACACCAGGACCTGTTGATCTTGAAAATTAACTCCAGATGCCCATCACTTTGTGCACTGTGGCTTTATGTGGGCACAGGGAAATCAAACTTAGGCTGTCGGACTAGAGAGATGGCTTAGCGGTTAAGGTGCTTGCATGCAAAGCCAAAGAACATGGGTTCAATTCCCCAGGACCCACATAAGCCAGATGCACAAGGGGGCACATGCATCTGGAGTTTGTTTGCAGTGGCTGGAATCCCTGGCACACCCATTCTTTCTCTCTCTCTCTTTCTCTCTCTCTCTCTCTTGCTCTGTCTCACTCTGCCTCTTTTCCACTCTCAAATAAATAAATAAATAATGAAGAAAAGAAAAAAAAAAAAAAAACCTAGGCGGTCAAGCTTTCAAACAAGCACCTTTAACTGCTGAGCCATCTCCCTAGCCCAAAGCCAAAGTCTTTATCAACCCTTTCCATTTTGCATGATCCTGTGAGTTGAAGATCACAAGAAAAAGTCACAGCTGGGTGGGTGATTCTATAGGCTGACTGACTGATTTGAGCTTTGTGATCATGGAGAACTGGAATGCTGCAGATCCGGAGCTAAATTGTTTTAGGCAGTCTTCAGTCTCCTAATCATTCATTGTCCTACTTTGTGTCTGAGCTAACATTCTTGTGACTATCAGGTCCAATCTTTTGGAAAGTATTAGCTTAGCAAACCAACCCCTAGCTTCTACTAACCTGAAACCCCAAAATGTCATCAGATGTCATCTGAGACCTATAGCACAGATTTCCCTACTTTGCTGTGACCTGCTACCTGCTGTTCCCATCAATGTATTTGAAAAATCCCTCGAGTTATCAATCTCCTTTGTTCTCCAACTATAAAGCTGTTTCCATATTGCTGCAACTGGCATCCATATTCTCTAGCCATGATCACTCACATTTGGCTCAACAATAAACTTTCTTCTCATCCCCTTTGAGAGCTGAGCTGACACTGACAATCTGCACACGGGCTCATTCCTGTCCATGTCAATGTCCTTGCATAAATTCCCCTATGGGAGTTTGAATCTTGGATCACAACTTGCAATGGTGAAACCTTACCCAGTGATGACATATCCTCTCCCTATCCATCTCCTAGGCTGTGGTAACAAGTTACCACCAACTTGATGACTTAAAACAACAGAAATGTATTTGATCACAGTTCTGGAAGCCAGTAGTCTGGAATCAGAGCTGTGCTCTGTCCCTAACGTCTAAGGGGAAATCTGTCCTTGCTTCTTGGGAGGCAGCAGGGGATCCTTGGCTCTCCTAAGGTTTAGGTTGACATGACTAATCTTGTTCATACATATGCGAGTACCTGTGAGGAGCACATGCACTTGTGCACACATGCATGTGGAGGCCATAGGTCCAAGTTGGATTCTTTGTAAATTGCTGTCCATGTTTATGTATTTTTTTTTTTTTTGCAGAGAGACACAGAGAGAGACAGAGAGAGAGGGAGAGGGAAACAGATAGAGATGGGCACGCCAGCAGCCTCTCAGCCAGTGCAAACGAAATCCAGATGCTTGCGCCCTTGCATCACTTTGCATCTGGCTAAACGTGGGACCTGGAGATTGGAACTGACATTCTTAGGCTTAGTGGGCAGGCGCCTTAACTGCTAAGCCATCTCTCCAGCCCTATTTATTGGCTTTTTGAGGTAGGTTCTAGCTCTAGTCCAGGCTGACCTGGAATTCACTATGTAGTCTCAGGGTGGCCTCAAACTCTTGGTGATCCTCCTACCTCTGCCTCCCGAGTGCTGGGATTAAAGGTGTGCACCACCACGCCAGGATTTCTTCTTCTTCTTCTTATTATTATTATTATTTTGGTTTTTCGAGGTAGGGTCTCACTCTAGTTCAGGCTGACCTGGAATTCACTATGTAGTCTCAGGGTGGTTTCGAACTCATGGCGATCCTCCTACCTCTGCCTCCCGAGTGCTGGGATTAAAGGTGTGTGCCACCATGCCCGGCTTTCATGTTATTTTTTGAGACAGGTTTGCTCACTCAACCTGAAGCTCACCAATATGGCTGGACTCACTGGACAACAAGCTCTGAGGATCCTCCTGTTTCCATCTCCCCAGCACTGGGATTATAGAAGGAGCCACCATGGCTGACATTTACATGGGTTCTGGGGATCTGAACTCAGGTCCTTATGCTTTCATAGCCAACACTTTATCCACTGAACCATCTCCCCAACTCCAGCCTTCCTCTTATAAGGATCCTTGGGATAGCAGTGAGGTCCCCCTGGATCATACAGGACACACTGAGTTGGACCTGAACCAGGACTGGGACCAACCAAGGAGACATGAAAAAGTAACATGCCTCTTGCCGCTGCAAATGAACTACAAGTGCATGTACCACTTTGTGTATCGGCTTATATGTGGGTACTAGGAATTGAACCCGGGCCATCGGGCTTTGCAAAAAAGCACCTTAACAGCTAAGCCATCTCTCCAGGCCAAGAGCAAAGATTTTTAGTTTTCATTCACTGTTATGTTCTCAGAACCTTGGACAGTACCCAGAACAGTGTAGGTAAACTCTTTTTTTTTTTTTTCTAGGTAAGGTCTCACTATAGCCCAGGCTGGCCTGGAATTCACTATGTAGTCTCAGGGTGGCCTCGAACTCACTATGATCTTCCTACATCTGCCTCTCAAGTACTGGGATTAAAGGTGTGTACCACCATGCCTGGCCAATTCTATATTTTTTCCTGTTTATTTATTTATTTTTTATTATTGACAACATATTTTGTATGAAGACATCATGTGTTGGTACCATCTTTCCCTTCATCCCTGCCCCATTCTGCTGAGGACCCTCCTCAGTGGGGTTACAGGTATTCCCCATGGGATTGTGGATTATGTCCTATGGGAGCAGCAGTCACATTTAGGAGGGAGTGAAGGCCTCTGGGCATGATGTCTCAACCCATGGCTCTTACAATCTTTCCACATTCTCTTCCACAAACTTCCCTGAGCCATTTTGGGTGAGTTTTAAGTCTTTCAGTGATGAGCTCTTAGGAGCCTCTGGATCTCTGCTTTGGTAGGTGTTGAGTATCCTCAGGGTCTGTCTCCTTCACCCTGGTGCTGATTATCAGGTTCAGCATGGAAGCAGAACTCTTGCTCATCTCCCCAATTCCTCTGTGGTTTCAGCTGTGGCTTGGCTGAAGTGCGAGGGGTACTTTATTGCCTCAGGTCTCACTACCTTCTGAAAAAGAAGAACAGATTCTCCAATAGAAAGTAAAATCAACATAGTTTAAATGGGATAAGCATTATTAATTTAGGGAGAACTTGATGTATGTAACTCCTCTTTTAGCCAAAGACTAGTGAGAGCTTGACCCTGGAGAGCATAATCTTTGTCTCCATGGATTCTGACCTAGTTCCCAATTCCAGATATGGGTCCTTTACACTGAGCAGACCTCTTAGCCATTCAGAAAGCTATTGGTTACCCACCAAGGCTGGGTGCCACTATTGCACTGGCATGTACATCCTGTCAAGATGTTTTCTTCTGAGTAGCTTAGACCTCTGGTTGCTCAGACCATTGTTGGCCACTTTCCCCCAGTAGCTCATGAAGCACTTTCCAGCAATAGACAGGCTATCTGGGGACTGGCTCTCTTCTGGATTGCAGCCAGCTCTCTCTATGCTTGGTGTTGGCAGCACATGGTGTCTTCACCAATAGGGTCTTATCTTTTGCCTCAGGTGAGTAATAAAGTTCTTTGACAGAAGTCTGACTTGTTTTGGGAACATAGTAAGTCTCTCCAATCAATACTCATTGTTGTTAGCAGCTGATATCTGGTACTGGGAGTTATAGGCCAGAGACAAAAAAAAAAATTTTTTTTTAAGGTTAGGCTTCACCCCATCCTCTCCAGGGCCCTTCTTTTCAGGTGCCCCCCCCTTACTCCTTTCCCTCCTCCCTGCCGCTTTTCTGAAGGGGCCTTCCTCATTGGGAGGCAGGTCAGCTCCATGGGGATTGTGGGTCATTTTAGCAGTGTTTCTTTTGCTAAGGATATGTTTGCATATCAGAGGCCTGCTGGCATTCCATATGAATTTTTAGATCATTTTTTGTATCACTGTGAAGAATGATGCTGGTATTTTTATTGGTATTGTATTAAATCTGTATATTGCTTTTGGTAAAATTGCCATTTTCACAATATTAATTCTACCTATCCAGGAGCATAGGAGGTTTTTCCATCTTCTTAAGTCATCCTCAATTTCCCCCCGCCTTTTTTAAAATTTATGTTTTTATTGACAAGTTCCATAATTATAGACAATAACCAGTGTAATTCCCTCCCTCACCCTACTTTCCCCTTTGCAACTCCACTCTCCATCATGCCCCTTTCCCCTCTCAATCAGTCTCTCTTTTATTTTGATGTCATCATCTTTTCCTCCTATTATGATGGTCTTGTATAGGTAGTGTCAGGCACTGAAAGGTCATGGATATCGAGGCCATTTTGTGTCTGGAGGAGCACATTGTGAGGAGTCCTACCCTCCCTTTGGCTCTTACAGTCCTTCCACCACCTCTTCCACAATGGACTCTGAGCCTTGGAAGGTGTGATGGAGATGTTTCAGTGCTGAGCACTCCTCTGTCACTTCTGAGTCATCCCATGGTCACCACCATATGAAAAGATAACTTTCTCTAACCAAAAGTGAGAGTAGCATTAATATATGGGTGTGGACATTAAGAGAAGTGCTTACTGGGCAGTTTGGTGAGCATAGTATATACATTTAGCCAGACACCAGCAGACATTACACCCCTAGGGCTCATGAATACCCCTGTTGTAGGTTTTCAGTATCAGGGATGTATTCCCTCTCATGGAGAGGACCTCAAGTCCAATTAGAGGGCAGTTGGTTTCCCCCATAACAGACATGCCACTATTGTACCTATTGGCTCATTTGGCCTGGATGGCCAAATTTAAGGCTTGCAGTGTCCACTGCTGAGTATCTCCATTGGTGATTTCCCTCTCTCCCATTAAACTGCTTGCAGCATAGCTTTTACCAGCTTTCTGTTAGCTGGTCTACATGGAGGAGGATTTCAGCTCAGCTACAGCAGGATTTCTCAGTGACCTTGCAGCCCAAGTATGTGAAGTCTTCAGCAATAGGGTCTTACCATCTATTCCTGGTGGGAAACCAAGACCCTCAGCAATGGCCTGTAAGGTTTTGGGGAGTATCAGGGACCTCCCTGGCTAAAAATTCACTAGGAGGTACCCCATCCATGGCACTGAAAATTTTTTAGTAACAATATATGGCTTCTAGATGCACACCATTGTCCAAAAAACTAGATTTCCATATGACTTATTCATACCTCTTAGATTTTGATTAGCCCTCCTCCCACCTTTTGTTTATTCAGTCTCTTCCCCTGACCTTACTTAAGCCTTTCCACCACCAGTAATCTGTTCTTCTACTTACATATATATACAATATCATCCTTTTAAATCTACCCCCTCTTCCCTCCTTTTCTATTCCCTTTTTATCCCCTTTCTAGCTTACTGGCCTCTGCAACTGAGTTTTATTCTAACTCACCTAGAAGTCCAATCATTTGTAGCTAGGACCCACATATGGGAGAGAACATGTGACATTTGGATTTCTGGGCCTGGGTTATCTCACTAATCCTTTCAAAATCAATCCATTTCCCTGCCTCCTCAATTTCTTTCTTCAGGTTTTTTAATGTTTTCATTATATAGGTTGCCGGTTCCTCCCGGCAGGCAGGGCTGAAGAAGGAGCCGGTCCAGCCAGCCCCTTTTTTGGGGCTGAGCGGGATGGTGAATGTCGGCGACCCAGAACCCCCTCCTCTAAGACACCGGAGAGAAAAACACACTGGGTCGGAAGTCTTGTCGAAGCAGGAACTCATTTTATTGTAGTAGGAAGATGTTTATATAGCATTGAGAAAGAGGGTGGGGTCTCAGGATGGGATAAAGGTGTAGGGGCCAATAGTATTTCACCACGTCAGCAGTAGCTGGGCAGAGGCAGTTTTGGCTTAGGCCTTGCTGAGTCACTCCTAAGCGGGAGTAATAGGCCAAAGACAGGTCGCCAAACTCTAGTCAGACTCAGGAAGTTCCACTGGGCCTCACACCCGGGCCTCTTAGGGCCCAACAATAGGTCTTTCACATCTTTGGTTAGTGTTATTCCAAGGTATTTAATTTTTTGTTGCTATTGAAAATGGGATAGCCTCACTGATTTTTTTTCTCTGTATATTTGTCCCTTGCATATAGAAAGGCTACTGATTTTGTGTGTCAATTTTGTATCCTGCCACTTTATTGAAGCAATTGATCACCTATAGAAGTTTTGAGATGGAGACTTTTGGGTCACTTATGTATAGGATAATGCCATTTGCAAAAGGGCTAACTTGACTTCTTCTTTCCAGTTTGTATCTCTTTCTCCTGTCTTATTGCTTGAACTAGTACTTCTAGCACTATGTTCAAGAGTAGTGATGAGAGTGGGCACCCCTGTCTTGTTCCCAATCTCAGGGGGGACTCCTTGATTCTTTCCCCATTAAGTTTATTTGGGCTTTATATATAGCCTTTGTTGTGTTGAGATATAAACTCTCCATGCCTATTCTGTCCAGCGTTTTGATCATGAAGTGGTGTATTTTGTAAAAGGCCTTCTCTGCTTTAATTGAGATGATCATGTGGTTCTTGTGATTAAGTTTATTTATGTGGTGTATTGTGTTGACCAATTTCTGTATGTTGAACCTTCCCTGCATCCCTGGGATGAAGCCTACTTGATCAAGGTGGATAATACTCTGATGTGTTGATAAATTTGGATTGTGAGGATTTTGTTCAGGATCTTTGCATCTAAATTCATCAGGAATATAGGCTTACAGTTTTCTTTTCTTGTATCGCTGTCTGGTTTTGGTATTAGGGTGATCTAACTTCATCAAAGGAGTTGAAGAGGATTCCCTGCTCTCTGATTATATGAAACACTTTAAGAAAAAATGGTCTTAGTTCTTCAATGAAGGTTTGATAGATTTTGGCTTAGAAGCCATCTGGTCCTGGAATTTTATTTTGGGGGAGGATTTTGATTACCTTTTCAGTGTCAATGGATGTAATAGGCTTGTTTAAAAGAATAATCACTCTGAGTTAAGTTCTGGTAGGTGGTATGTGGCTAGAAATACATCCATTTAACCAGACAAGAGCAGACATCACAACCCTAGGGCTCATGACCTTGCCTGCAATAGGTTTTGACTAGGTTTTCAGTATCAGGCATATATTCCCTCCCAGGTAGTGAGCCTATAGTCTAATTACAGAGCAGTTGATTTCCCCCATAACAGACATACCAGTATTGCACCTGTTGGGACATTTGGTTTGGCTGGCCAAACTTAAGGCTTGCAGAGTCCCCTGTTTATCACCACTGATGACTTCTCTCTCCCATCGGGCTGCATGCAGCATAGTTTTTTCCAGCTTTCTGTCAGTTGGTCTAAAGGGAGGAGGTTTTCAGCTCAACTGCAGCTTGATTTCTCAGTGACCTTGCAGCCAAACCATGTGGAGTCTTCAGCAATAGTGTCGTATTATCTATTCCTGGTGGTAATGGCCTGTAATGTTTTGGGGGCATCAGGGACCTCCCTGGCACTGAACTCACTGGCACTGAAGTTTTTCTAGTAACAATCTATGGCTCTGGGTGTGCCATTATCCAAAAAAGTAGGTTTCAATATGGCTGATTCATAACATCTTAAATTTTTATTAAACCTCCCTCAACCTTTTTTTTACTCAGTCTCTTCCCCTGACCTCACTTAGGCCATTCTACTCCCAGTTATCTGTTCATCTACCTACATAGATACAATACCATCCCCTTAAGTCCTTCCCTCTCCTCTCTCCCTTATAACACCTTTCTAGAATTCTGGCCTCTGCTACCAATTTTTAACTCCAAGTCACATATAAGTCAAAACATTTGTAGCTAGGATCCACATATGAGAGAGAACATGTGGCATTTGGCTTTTTGGGCCTGGTTTACTCTACTCAGTATAATCTTTTCCAGATACATCCATTTCCTTGCAAATTTCATTTTTCTTTACCTTGGACTAGAACTCCCCTGTATAAATGTACCCTATCTTCATTATCCATTCATCAGATGAGGGACATCTAAGCTGGCTCCATTTCCTAGCTATTGTGAATAGAGCAGTAACAAACATGATTAAACAAGTATCTCTAAGGTAGTGAGAAGAGCCCTTAGGATATATGCCCAGGAGTGGTGTAGCTGGTTCATATGGTAAATCTATTTTTAGCTGTCTCAGGAGCCTCAACACTGATTTCCACAATGGCTGTACCAGATGGCATTCCCACCAACAGTATACAAGGGTTCCTCTTTTTCCACCTCCTCACCAGCATTTATTGTCATTTGCTTTTTTGATAATAGGCATTCTGACAGGAGTGAGATGGAATCTCAAGGTAGTTTTAATTGGCATATCATTGGTGGCTAAGGATGAAGAACCTTATTTTAGATGTTTATATGCCATCTGTATTTCTTCTTTTGAGAACTCTTATTTAATTCCATAGGCCATTTTTTAATTGGGTTGTTTGATATCTTACTATTTAGTATTTTAAGTTCTGTCTATATTCTAGACATTAATTCTCTGCCAGATGTATAGCTGGCAAAGATTTTCTCCCATTCTGTAGGTTGCCTGTTTGCTCTATTCACAGTATCCTTTGCTATACAAAAGGTTTATAATTTCATGAGGTCCCAGTGGTTGATCAGTGGTTTTATTTGCTGAGCAACTGGGGTTGTATTCAAAAGTCTTTGCCAATACCAACATGTTGAAGGGTTTCCCTTACTTTTTCTTCTACCTGAAAACACTATTCTTATTGACTGGTCATGGGCACTAGAAAACAGAAAATATAAAGTCAAATACCTAGTACCTGATAGGAAAATTAATTCTTATGGGAGGATATCAATGGGCCCAAACCACCTAGCCTGGGAAGTGTTTCCAAGTCTCAGAAATTCTCCTCAGTGAACACAACTCCATACCCCACCACACACATGCATGCACACACACACACACACACACACACACACACACACACACACACCCCTTAGGATTTCTTTGACTATCCAAAGCCTTCTGTACTTCCATATGATTGTTAAGATTGCTTTTTATTTCTGTTAGTAATGACATTAGACTTGTATTTGGGAAGGGGTTGGTTTTTGTTGTTGTCTCACTCTAGCCCAGGCTGACCTGGAATTCACTATGTAGTCTTAGGCTGGCCTTGAAGTTGTGGTGATCCTCCTATCTCTGCCTTTCCAGTGCTGGGATGAAGTGCATGTGCCATTCTGCCTGGCCAATTATACTTTTGACAAGGATTGCATTGAATCTGTGGACTGTTTTGGTAGAATATCCATTTTGATAATTTTAATTCATCCAATACATGAGTATAGGAGGTCTTGTCACCTTCTAGCATCTGACAAATTACTTAAAATTGTTTTGACGACTCGAGAATTTTTTATGCTTTCAAATGAATTTTAGGATTATTTTTTCTATTTCTATGAAGAATGCCATTGGAATTTTGATGAGGATTGCATTAAATGTGTAGATTGATTTTGGTAAGATTGACATTTTCAACAGGCATGATGGTACATGTCTTTAATCCCAGCACTTGGGAGGCAGAGGTAAGAGGATAGCTTTGAGTTTGAGGCCACCCTGAGACTACATAGTGAATTCCAGCTCAGCCTTGGGTTACAGTGAGACTCTACCTTGAAAGGCCAGAAGAAAAAAAAAAAAAGATTGACATTTTCACAATATTGATTCATCCAATCCAAAAACTTGGAATGTCTTTTCATTTCCTAGTGACCAGCTATGCAGTATGTGTCCACTGGTGCAATAGTGATATGTTGGTTAGGGGGTAAGCAACTACTCTCAGATTGGATTTGAGGCCCACTCCATGGAAGGGAAATTCATGCCTGATGCTGAAAACCTAGTGAAAAGCATTAACCCTAGGGTGGAAGTACTAGCATTGTTTGGCAAAATGGATATATATGCCCACCAAAAATTGCCTTCTAAATACTTATGTTTATGTCCCATATATTAGTGCTGTTCTAGCTTTTGGTAAGAGAAGCTTCTCTTTTCAGATGGTGGAGACTGCTGGGGTGACTCAAAACTCATCAAAGTGCTGAAAAGGTAACAGTTAAGTGGTCAGCACTAAGTGAGATATCTCTTTCACATCTTCCAAGAGTTTAAGGACCATAATGGAGAGATGGCAGGAAGAAGGAGAGGAGCACTTTGGAACAGTCTTCCAGACACAAAGGTGGTTGCATTCGTGACCTCACAATGGTTGTCATTACCTGCACAAGACCTGCATAATATTGGGCCTATCAACATTTTGTTATGGGTGATGGACGAGGGAAAAAAAGACATCAAAATATAAGAAGCAATAGTAGGAAAGAAAAGAGTGTTCAGTGGAGAGGGATGGGACACAAAGGAGGGTGGTGGGAGGGAGTTACATAATTTTTTTTGTTTGTAAGAAAAAGTGTGTGTGTAGGGGGGTGGCACTCATCTCCAGTTGAGCCCAGTTAGGAACCACACATGAGAGAGTACATGTCTTTCTGTTCCTGTGTGACTTCATTTAGAATGGTATATTCCAACCCCATCCATTTTCCTGCAAGTTTCATCATTTCATTTTCCTTACCACTGAGTAGAATTCCATTGTGTATATGTACTACACCTTCACTATCCATCTATCAGTTCATGGGCATCTGGGCTGATTCCAGTTCCTAATTTTGACTGGATGGAGGAGTCTTTCCCACTGGAGGAAGACAACAAACCAGCAACTGTGCTCTGGAGACATTGACCAAGGACCGTGTGACCGAGAGGATGCTGAGAATCCAGTGAGCAGCCACCCAGCTCCAAGGATCAAGAAAGGTCCCTAATGAAGAGGGACCTTTCAGATGACACTTAGATAAAGCCAGCCAGGCCTGAGAGAAGAGCCCTTTGGAGAGGGGACAGCAAAGCAAAGTCCTGAGGCAAGGAACCAGCATCAGTCTGGGAGAGGAGCAGAAAGGTAAGCCTGGCAGGCCACACTCACTGAACTTGGGCTGAAAAACGCCCTTAAAGAAGGGTAGGGCACACCCGCTGAGCTTGTGAGGCTGGCTCTCCTCTGCTCTCCCGCATTGCCTCAGTGGCTCTGAGGAGGAAAGTGACTGTGATTGAGCCTGAGGTTAGTTCCCCGCAACCACCACTCGCTGTGGCTCCCGTATGGTGCCACTTCCTTCCTCCCAGTGGCATTTGCACAATGTGAATTGCATGTGAGAGCATCCCCTGACCCTCGCGAGTCAGACAGTGGTTTCCCCAGGACTCAGATACCAGAATCCAGTCATCTTCCTTCCCCACCCCCTGCTCGGGCTGTCCCCGCATTTGTGAAGAGACAACTAGACCACGCATTCTATAAGTGCCCTTCCCAGCTCTTCCTTCCCAGGTCAGGCCTTACATTCTGTCCGAAAGAGGATGCAGCCAGCCTGGGATCCCGGAGAGAAATGAAACTGAAAGGAACCTTGTCTCCCTCAAGGCTCTGGGGGTGGGCTAGGAGAGGCCAAGGGAAGTGAGGTTTTTAGAAAGATGGGTGAGGAGGGGGCCCCATGACCCAGGCTTTCATTTCTCCTACATAGTATGTGACGTAGGCAGCCACAAGGCCAGTGAAAAGGGGAAGCTTAGAGTTTCTCAAGAAACAGAGAGAGGGACAGAGCCTGAGGGGTAGGGGGAGGTAGAGCCAGAGGATCCTGGGAGGGGCAGCCAGGCAGTCAGGCCACAAGGGTGTACAGACGAGGTGGCAAGGCCAGTGGTGGGCCACAGAGGCCCAGGTGCCATAGGAGGGGAGGAAACACGCAGCCAGCGGTGGAGTTAGAGACCAACAGGAAAGAGGGGGAGGGCAGACAAGCGAAGCGAGGAAAAGAGGCCAGCTGGGGTGAAAGGGCTGGGGAGACAGGGTCAAGGTGGGGGAAGGAGAGGAGAGGAGAGCCAGAGAAGGGGCCAAGGGGGAGAAAGCGTTGGAGAGTTGAGAAGACTTGAGCATTCGGGAGGACGAGGTGGAAGGAATCTGGGAAGCAAGGAGAGGGACTTGAGGCACAGAGAAAGAAAGGGAGAGGGAAGAAGAGGGGATCAGTTGAAAGGGGGGTAGGGAAGGGCGGTGAGGAGCGGCTGGGGGGTGGCAGCGAGGCCCACGATGCCCGCGCCACGCTCCTCGGAGCAGCCCCGGGAGCCGGGGGAGCGGCGTGCGCTGCTGTCCCGCGGGGCGCCGGGCCCCGGGCGCTGGCGGCGGGCGGCGGGCGCCGCGGTGCTGCTGGTGGAGATGCTGGAGCGCGCCGCTTTCTTCGGCGTCGCCGCCAACCTCGTGCTCTACCTCAACAGCCTGAACTTCAACTGGTCGGGCGAGCAGGCGTCCCGCGCCACGCTCATCTTCCTGGGCGCCTCCTACCTGCTGTCACCCGTGGGTGGCTGGCTGGCCGATGTGTACTTGGGCCGCTTCCGTGCCATCGCGCTCAGCCTGCTGCTCTACCTGGCCGCCACGGGCTTCCTGCTCACCACCATCACCGAGGATGGACGCAGATCCTTCTGCGGAGAGATGCCCCAGGTTTCGCTGGGACCGCCCTGCCTGTCTTCTGACTGCCAGAGTTCCTGGTCCAGCCCCTACTGTGCCACCACCCTCTACTTGGCGCTGCTGCTCCTCGCGCTGGCCGCCAGCTCCGTCAGAAGCAATCTCACCTCGTTCGGGGCCGACCAGGTGAGTGGCAGGAGGTGGCCAGCCATGGTGGCCCAAGGGGAGAGGAGCGAAAGCCACGCGCTGGGGCTGAGACCCAGGCGTGGGGAGGTGTTGGCCTCCAGCGTGACCCCTTGCAAACCACCTTCCCTCTCTGCAACAGTTTCCTTATTTGAAAGAAGAGGGCCTGTCTGCTCACCCCAACCAAGACCCTTGGCAGCCACAGTTGGATTAACCACAGGTGGCCGCCTCCGACCCACGTTCCTGGCCCATGCCAAGGGCTTTTTATTTATTGAGACAAGGTCTCAATGTAGCCCAGACTGGCCTCAGAACTCACTATGTAGTCGTGATGGTCTTGAGCTCATGATCCATCTCCTGAGTGCTGGGGTTACAGATGTGGGCCACCATGCCCTCCTCCGTGGTTCTTTGTTGTGTGTTTTATTTTGACACAAGGTCTCAATCCAGGCTGGCTTAAAACTTACAGCAATGCTCCTGCCTCAGCATCCCAAATACCGGTATTACAGGTATAAGCCACCACACCTATTTGCTTTCATTTCAGTGTTTTGACTCAACCCTCTAGATAGGTAGTATTATATCCACTTTGCGCATGAGGACACTTGTCTAAGTGGCGCAGAGAGCAGGTCAAGTAGGGGGTTAGGGGCAGCTGGGCTCCAGGCTCCAGTGTGAGCCCAGCCCCATTCTAAGGTGTGTCAGAAGTCTGCCAGCAGCAGTTCTTCTCACCAGCAGCACCAGAGGCTGTGGACAGACTTGTTCATATCCCAGCTCTCTCCAGCCATCAGGGACAACCAGGCATGCACCTCAACCTCAGCCTTTCTGTGCTTCCTGAGACAGAGTGTGGCATGCAGGAAAACTTCAATAGATGTTTGCTAAGTGAATGACTACTAAGTCCTTGCTCACTCCACCTATTTCCATAGTTGTTTTCGGTGGGATATCTGACAATTATTTATTTATTTTTAAAACTATTTTTATTTATTTGCAGAGAGAAAGAAAGAGAGAGTAAAAAAAAATGGGTAGGGGCTGGAGAGATGGCTTAGCGGTTAAGGCGCCTGCCTCCTAAGCCTAAGAACGCTGGTTCCAATCTCCAGGTCCCACGTTTAGCCAGACGCAAAGTGACGCAAGGGTGCAATGCCTCTGGATTTCATTCACTGCAGCTGAGAGGCTGCTGACGCACTCATCTCTATCTGTCTTCCTCGTCCTCTCTCTGTGTCTCTATGTCTCTCTCCAAAAAAAAAAAAAAAAAAGGTAGGCCATGGTCTCTAGCCACTGCAAATGAACTCCAAATGCATACACCACTTGGTGCATCTGGCTTTACATGGGTACTGGGGAATTAAACCCAGGCTGACAGGCTTTACAAGCAAGAGCCTTTAGCCACCAAGCCATATCCTTAGCCCCTTGACAATAATTCAAACTACTAGAGGTTATTTAGAACAATTATACGGTATGAATGGCCACCAGCAGGGTATAGAACTACATGTTAACAGCCATGTGAAAGACAAGGTGTTGGTGGAAGGGAGGAGGCAGAGAAATGATCTTGCAGTATAACCCACCACTGGAAAGATGGTGCTTTCTCCCAAATTGACTCTTTCCAGATGTTCTCTAATTACATGTAGTACAGCATTCACAAGGCAGGCAGTCTTTAATGAGTTCTAGCATGTGTATCTGGCACCCCACTACACCCAGCATTAGTATCTAGTGTCCTTGCTAAGGGGTCCTTCCTTGTCCAAACAGTGTCCCCAGGACACGCCCATCCTTCTATCACTAATCACTGGCCAGGAGATGCCCAGTACTGGATCTTCTCTTTCCTTAGTTCTACTCTTTTATTGACACCCCACCAAGCTACCCACTCCCAGCCGCCCTCAACCCCACAAGTACACTAGCCAGTAGCAGTCAGCAAAGCCACTTTAGACCAGAAGATGAGGGCTAGTTTATGCTGGCAGGTACTTCTTTAGTTAGGATGTTTCCTTGAATGCAGTTTCCTGGCCTGTAATTCATGCCATGCAGATGAGGTCTGTCCAGATTGGCTGGTATATGGTTCTGGGAGGTTAGTATGAACTCCTGGACACAAAATTTCCAGTTATGCCATCTGTCATGAAAATCAGGGCCATCCTGGTTGGCCAAAATTTAGTTCTGGTCTAAGGCTTTGATCACTAGACTCTGGTTGTGGTTCTGTGGCGTCTGGTGACAACATTGCAAGGCCAGCAGTTCAGGATTCCTATACCAAGCTTGTGAAAAGTTCCTGTCTCTATTTTCTGATCTCCCTCCACACACCCAATGTCCTCAGGCACCCAGTGTCCTCTCTTTCTTTATTTTTGGTGACAGAACTAGTCTCCTAGAGGCCAAACCACTTGAGCAGAACACCCCCCAACACACACACACACACACACACACACACACACACACACACGGCATCCATAGAGACAGTGGCTCCTGTGCCTTCCCTTTTAGTGAGCACTGATTTGGCAGTTGACACTGGGGGGCTGGGGAGATGCCTCAGCAGGTAAGAATGCTTGCTATATGAACATGAGGGCTGAGTGTGGTCACACAACCTATAACCCCAGCCTGTTGGGCCTCAAGACTGGAGAATCTCTGGGACTCACTGGTCAGCCAGGCTACTCAAAAAACAGCAGGTTCGAATTCAGTAAGAGACTTTGTCTCAGAGAAACACAGAAGAGCAATCAGGACACTGGACACTCTACTCTGGCATTTGTACATGTTCACATGGGGCTTGTGGATTGAGCCCTAGGCAGGGTAGGCATCATTGGTTTTGAGTTCTTTAAATATGTCTTTTCTGCAGTGTAGGGCTGGATGGGGTCCCAGAATTGAGGTGGTGTTCCAGAGCACAGAGCAGGATTCAGGGGGCAATCAGTCATGGGGTGTGCAGAGGGCTGACACCATCTGGAAGACAGCCATACTTAGGAGCTGCATGTTCAACACACTTGCTAATTTCAGAAAGGGCCATCCATCACTCTCGACAAAGTCTCTGCTCTCTCTGGAAGAACTCATTTATATCCTGAATGGGCTGTCAGCTCTTCCACTTACAGCTACAATTGTCATATTCTCTTGCTTCCAATTAATAAATGGACTTTTTCCATTTTCTGCTTGAAGGTCCAGGGCAAGGATTCTCAGCAAGTTGACATGCTCCTCCTCCCTGTCACCAAGACAATGCAATTTTAAGCACATCTATTTGTATAGATCATAATTTTTACATTGAGAAAAGGGACAAAACATTTATCTTTTTCCCAATGTAACCACAGAAAGCAAAGCGTGATGAAATCCTCTTAATGGTTGCTTGGGGAGGGAAGCCATGTTCTTTGGAGTTGTAGCCAGTGGTAAGTTGTCCATGCTCCAGTCAATAACCTCCTACACATGCAATCAACCCTAGTTTAGCTCAGTGGGTCACAAACACAAGTGTGCACACATATACACACATACAAAGATGTGATAGTAGTAGGAAGGGATTGCTTGGGAAGAAGGCTTTAGTGGGAGTGGAAGGGATAATGTGATAAAAGAGGGTAATGGGGAGTGAGAAAGATCAGAATGCATTATCTATGTGAACACAATAGTAAAAAAAAAAAAATTTTAAATGAAAGAAGGTGGCTGAGGCTGGTGCCACAGGTCTGTAATCCCAGCTACTTGGAAGGCAGGAGGATGGCAAATTCAAGGCCTGCCAAGGCCACATAGTGAGTTCAAAGTCAGTCTGGACAACTTAGTCTGTTTCAAAATAAAAAGTCAAAAGAAGGCTGGAGAGATGGCTCAGTGGGTAAAGTTCTTGCTGTGCAAATCTGAGTACCTGAGTTCATATTCTTACACCCCATGTAAAAACAAAAACAAAAAAACAGAAATTGTGGTGGGCTCCTGTAATCTCAGGGCAACTTCAGTGAGAAGGGAGGCAAAGACAGAGAACTTTCTGGAAGCTCACAAATGGAGCAGTGACTAAGGAGAGACCTTGTCTTAAAATGGTGGAGGGTAAGGACCAACCTATGACATCTGTGTGCATGCCCACACTCATACACATGAACACACACAATAAACACATACATAATAAATAATAAAATATGCTTTCAATCAGAAGGCTGGAACAGTAGCTCAGTGCATAAAGTGTTTGTCTTATAAACATGAGGACCTGAGTTCAAACCCCAAAACTCATGTAAAAACTCTAGACATGGTAGCTTATGCCTCTAATTCCAGCACCTCCCTGGAACTCACTAGACAGTCAGTCTAGCCTAATTGATGAGTCCAAGCCTTGAGAGATCCTGTCTCAGAGGAGTGGAATGCATTCCTGAGGAGGATGACATCGGAAGTTATTTCTGGCTTTTAGGCCTGTGTTCCACTTGCATGCGCGCGCGCGCGCACACACACACACACACACACACACACACACACACACACAAGAGTATTGTGGGGTGGGGAGGAAGAGGGCTCAGTGATGAGTACCTGTGTAACATGCTAGAAGCCCTAGATTCAATCTCCAAACCACAGACAGAAAGGGAGGGAGGAAGGGAGGTGAAGTTAAGAAGGCAGAAACTTGTTATCTCAAGAAATGGCCCTCATTTTCATTGTTTTGCAGATGCTCAGGACTTGCTCATGACCAGTTGAGTCCTAGATCTGGGACCAGAGTTTAGGGAAGGGGACACAGCCAATGTAGCCTGCTAGGCACAGCTGACCAGAAGCTGCCCTAGGGCTTGACTGCTGAAGATTGATCCAAATTCTGGGGAAAGATTTTTAACCCATTGGCCCCTGGTGAAAGGCTTGATTCTTGTTTGTTTGTTTGTTTGTTTGTTTGTTTGTTTGTTTTTGCATGCATGAGTGCATGCATGGTGGGTATGCATGTGCAGCACACTGCAGAAGCCAGAAGACAAACTCTTGGCCTGAAAGCTCAGACCAGCCAGTGAGCTCCAGAGATCTGCCTATCCCTGGCTCCCCAGCACTGGGATTACGGGAGTGCACTGCTATGCCCAGCATTTTATGTGGGTGCTGGGGATCTAACTCAGGTCTTCATGCTCCTCTGACAAGCACTTTACCCACTGAGCCATCTCCCCAGCCCTGAATTTTTTTTTCACCAAATCAAAACCTGTCAGCAAGGCTGTGTCTAGAATCACTTTCTTAAATTCACCAATTTTGTTTCACTGGTCATAGAATGGAAGAGGCAAGTTAAGAGAAGAGATGGGGGCTGGAGAGATGGCTTAGTGGTTAAGGCACATGCCTGCAAAGACTAAGGACTGAAGTTCAATTCTTCAGGTCCCAAGTAGGCCAGATGCACATGGTGGCGCATGCATCTGGAGTTTGCCTGCAGTGGCTAGAGGCCCTGGCCCACCCATTTCCCCCCTCCCTCTTTCTCTCTTTCTCTCTCTCTCTCCCTCTCTCTGTCTCTAATAAATAAAAATAAAATCTTTAAAAGAGAGAGAGAGAGAAGAAATGGGCTGTGGCATAATGCTCTGCACTCCAAGCTGCAGAGGAAGTCCTCAACCAGACATCTAACTGTTCTTTCAGTAACCTGTGTGCATCCTATTAATAGTGTGGGACAGAACCAAGACCTTTACGAGCTTTTGGCTGATTATAAAAGCAATGCATAGTGTGGGCTGCTCTGTCATAGCAAGAGTATAAATCAACCAGAAATGAGCAGCATGGCCTCTGAGACATCTGTTGTGTGCCCTACTTGGTGGCAATAAAAAAGCAATATGTGTCACGGGCATGTGAAAACAGCTGTGCCAAAATGTTCTGATCATTAACAGTGACTCTCCAGAGAAAGGTTATTCGCGGTTCATTTCACACATATGTATTGAGTGTCTCTTCAGTGAGCAGAGATTAGGACATACTGACCCCAGATGCATCCCTCTAGGAGGCACACATGCAGGTACAGAGAGTGCCTCCTGGATGTCCTGGGCCCTCCCTAGCTCTCACCCTTGGCTGGTTGGCAGGTGATGGATCTCGGGCGTGATGCCACCCGCCGTTTCTTCAACTGGTTCTATTGGAGCATCAACCTGGGTGCTGTGCTGTCGCTGCTCATGGTGGCCTTCATCCAGCAGAACATCAGCTTCCTGTGGGGTTACAGCATGATCGTGGGCTTCATGGGCCTGGCCTTCTTCACCTTCCTCTTTGCTACCCCCGTCTTCATCACCAAACCCCCCACGGGCAGCCAAGTGTCATCTATGCTGAAACTTGCACTCCAGAAGTGCTGTCCCCGGCTATGGCGACAACGCTATGCCAGGTGAGGAGGGGTAAAGGAGACAGGTTCCGACGTGTAGACTTTTTGGTAATGAGGGCCAGCCCTCCTGCAGGCCAGAGCTTCTAGGACTAAAGATAGACCTTCCTTCGAAGGTCAAGGTGATGGTGTGCTGTTACTGGCAGTGGTGTCACTGGTGGCCCTCTAACTATAGAAATCGTGAGGATAGTGATGAACTTGATAGCCATGGTGGTGATACAGGAAGGCACAATTATACTGGTATCTATAGGGAAGATAAAACACTGATCACGGGGATGTCAATGACAGTCTGGATGGTGGTGACATGATGGTACCAGTGAAGGTCTTAGGGATATAAGATGAGTAGCCATC
This sequence comes from Orientallactaga sibirica, assembly GCA_036365145.1. Classification (NCBI taxonomy): domain Eukaryota; kingdom Metazoa; phylum Chordata; class Mammalia; order Rodentia; family Dipodidae; genus Orientallactaga; species Orientallactaga sibirica. Next base: position 1,225,619 of record JAEOAD010001269.1, read on the forward strand.
TTGGGAGATGACCACCTTGGCATCGTCCCTTTTGCAGTGTCCAAGGCTGACACAAAGCTGTTGGGTAAGAAGGAGATCAGGACAAAAGACAAAGAATGAAGCCACAGTCGATCTAGTTATTCTTTTGTTCTGATCTTTAGTGTGTGTGAGTGTGGGTGTTGTGGGTGTGTGCAGCATGTGTTTAGATCAGAGGTTCACCTCGAGTGTTGGTCCTTGTCTTCTGCCTTGTTTGAGGCAGGGTCTCTTGTGCTCCATTGCATATTCTAGGCCAGCTGGTCTGTGAGCTTCCATGGATTCTCTGTCTCTACCTCCCTTCTCACTGTAGGAGTGCTGGGGTTCCAGATGTGCTCTACTGCATCTTGCTTTATGTGGGTCCTGGGGATCCAAACTCAGGCACAGAGTGTGCTTTACTCACTGAGCCATCTCCCTAGCCCCTCATCTAATTATTCTAAAATGATGGGCTGGACGGATGGCTTAGTGGTTAAGGCATTTGCCTGCAAAGCCAAAGGACGCAGGTTTGATTCCCCAGGAGCCACGTTAGTCAGATGCACAAGGGGTCACATGTGTCTGGAGTTCGTTTGCAGCGGCTGGAGGCCCTGGCATGCCCATTCTCTGTGTCAAATAAACAAATAAATAAAAATAAAATAAAATGAATAATCCTGTAACTACTGAGCATGAGAGAGAGACAAGACACCAACCAACCTTGCTCCCTTCCCCCAAAACAGAGAGGTTCCAAATGGCCTTAGGAAATGCTTGGCGGCTTCCTTTTATCCTTGCCTTCCAGCTTTAATTGACTACTTGTGCCAAGTAAATCTGTCTCCTGTCCCTGGAGCCAGTCACAGCTGGGATCAGTAGAATCTGAACTGAAAAGATGAGATGGAAGCTTCCTCCTCCTCTGTTGCTGGAAGTCTGTCCATACAGTTGTTAGGTGCAAGGTGTCTGGTTGTTTTAATTTTCTCTTGCCACTTAGCAAACCACATCATGACTTACTAAAACACCAATATTTTTTTCTTTTTAAAAAATATTTTATTTATTTATTTATTTGAGAGCAAGAGAGAGAGAGAGAAAGAGAGAGAGAATGGGCATGCCAGAGCATACAGCCACTGCATACAAACTCCACACACATGTGCCACCTTGTGCATCTGGCTTACGTGGGTCCTGGGCAATCAAATCTGGGTCCTTTGGCTTTGTGGGCAAGTGCCTTAACTGCTAAGCCATCCCGCCAGCTCAAACACTAATATTTATACCCGCTCTTAAATTCTGTGGGTGACTGGGCTCAGCGGAGCAGGTCTTCTGATGTTCCTGATGTCACAAAACTGTGGTCACTTGGAGGCAAGCGGGCTAGAATATTCTCACTTATGTGGTCAGCAGTAGATCGTGGGCTGAGAGCTCTGTTGGAACTGGGGACAAGACCTTTGGTTCCCCTTCCTGTGGCCTTGCCTGCGGCTTGAACTTCTCAGGGATGGTGTCTAGGTTATGAGAAGAGGGAACATTATGAGAAAGAATGTTCATGGCTGAGGATCTGGCTCTGTAGTTAAAAGCACTTGCTGCACAAGCCTGGCCACCAGACTTTGGAACTCCAGAACCCATGTAAAGCCTAACCAAGTGGTGCATGCGTCTGTGGCAATGGGAGGCGTAGTCAGCAGAATCCCACAGCTTGTGGCCCAGTCAGTCTGGCATTCATCATGGCCAACAACAAGAGAAAGCCTGTCTTAAACAAGTGGAAGGCATGACTGTCCCCCTGAGGTTGTCCTCTGATCTTTACTCTCCCACTGTGGCACACACATTCCTATACACGCCCCCGCAAATGTTCTAGTGGCTAGGAAGTGGAAGTTACGGGGTTTCTTTATGCTTGTGTTGGTGTTGTGCATGTGTGTCTCAGAGAACAACATTGGTTGTTGTTCCTTTTTAAAAAAAAATATTTTATTTTTCTTTATTTGAGAGAGAAGAAAGAGAGAGAGAAATAAGCAGGGAAGGGGAGAGAGAAAGAATGGGTGCACCAGGGCCTCCAGCCACTGCAAACAAACTCCAGACACATGTGCCCCCTTGTGCATCTGGCTTATGTGGGTTCTGGGGAATCAAACCTGGGTCCTTTGGCTTTGTAGGCAAGTGCCTTAACCACTAAGCCATCCCTCCAGCTTTTTTTTTGCGGGGGGGGGGTTTCAAGGTAGGGTCTCACTCTAGCTTAGGCTGACCTGGAATTCACTATGTAGTCTCAGGGTGGCCTCAAACTCATGGCGATCCTCCTACTTCTGCCTCCCGAGTACTGGAATTAAAGGCGTGCACCACCACACCGGCTCTGTTGTTCCTTTTTTTTTTTTTTTTTTTTTTTTTTTAATATGGACGCTTCACGAGTTTGCGTGTCATCCTGCCTACTGGAATTAAATCCTTGCACAGGGCTTTTTTTTTTTTTTTTTTTTTTTTTTTTAATCTTCTCTGTATCGTCATCCTTGCACAGGGGCCAATTTCTGTATCGTTCCAATTTGCTATATGTGCTGCACTGCACTGTTGTTCCTTTTTTGAAACAGGGTCTCTCACTGGCCTGGAACTTGCCAAGTAGACTAGACTGCCAAGCCAGTGAACCCCAAGGTTCCACTTGTCTCCATCACCCCAGCTCATGCCACCATGTCTGGCTTTCTTTCTTTTTTTCTTTCTTTTTTTTTTTTTTTTTTTTTTTTTTTTTTTTTTTGTGAGGTAGGGTCTCACTCTGGTCCAGGCTGACCTGGAATTAACTATGTAGTCTCAGGGTGGCCTCGAACTCTCGGCGATCCTCCTACCTCTGCCTCCCGAGTGCTGGGATTAAAGGCGTGCGCCACCACGCCCAGCTCCTTTTTTTTTTTTTTTTTTAACAAGGGTTCTGGGGCTCACACTCAGGTCCTTAAGTTTGCAAGGCAAGCGCTTTATTGAGGCCGCGTGCCAGAATTCTATGGGCCTTCTTAAGGTCCTTAAGAGACTTGAACATAAAGAGACCACATCTGCCTGTTGGTTAAAGTGTTACAAAGCCAGCCTCAACCTGGCAGGAGAAACAAACGCTACCACTGTTGTGGAGGAATGACATCACATCTGGAGGGCAAGAGTTGGTGGTGGTTCTTTCTGGAAAAAACCACACTGGTATTTAGGAGTCTCCAAAGGTGGTGAAAAGCTCTCGGGAAAGAAAGGATCAGGGGTTGGAGAGATGGCTTAGCAGTTAAAGTACCTGCCTACAAAGCCAAAGGGCCCAGGTTCAATTCCCTAGGACCCACATAAGCCAGATGCACAAGGTGGCACATGTGTCTGGAGTTTGCTTGCAGCAGCTGGAGGCCCCTGTTGCACCCATTATCTCTCTCTTAATAAATGAATAAAAATTAAAAAATAAAATTAACTATTTTTTCAAAAAGAAAGGCTCAGAAACCCTCAGGACAAAGGCTGTAGTGGTGGTGGGTCAGTCCAGCCTCCTAGGGGTGGTCCTTCTCCTCTGCCTCCCCACTCCCCCCTCCTTGTCACTGAGTCCATTGATGAAGGACTTGTGGTCGGCAGCAGGGAAACTCTGGGGTATCAAGTCCATGACAGCTTCTGAGTCAGACTTGAACTGGGAATACCCTTATTTCCATGGCAAAGTGATGTCATCAGCCAAAAAAAAAAAATCCCTGACCTCCTCCTGCCTTGGTCTCTGGTCTTACTTCCTTCCGCATCCAAAGGCTGCGACTCACAAGCAGCATGAGTCTGATGGCCGCCTTTGCTTCAACAGACAGGATAGTGGTCATGTTGACAGCGACTGTGCTGGCAACAGTGGCAAGCAAGTGATGCCGATGGAAGTGAAATCTCCACGGAGAGGGTGGCTGGGGTGACAGTGATCACCTTACTAGTGGAGATGACAGTAAGGGTGATGGCCTGGGTGCTGGTGGCAAAGATGACACTAACAGTGGAGTGGAAAGGAGAGGGTTTGGCTGGAGGGGATCTGGGGAGGAAGGTGGTTGGGAAGAATGGAAGAGATGAAAACCATGGCCATGGTGATGGGGAAGGAAGTAGCTGTCCTTTTATTCACTGCCCCATGGCTCCACAGGGACCCTCAAAGTGCCTACCTGTTGCCTGGCCAGAGGTCTCCCCAGCCTGGCCCTTCCCCCCAAGAAGATATAGCCAACTTCCAGGCGCTGGTGAAGATCTTGCCTGTGATGGTGACCCTGGTGCCCTACTGGATGGTGTACTTCCAGGTGGGTACTGTTGCCTTCTGCTTCGAGTCCTAGCTCAATGCTCACTGCAGATGTGCGTAGCAGGCAGAGAAAGGTAGTGTGGAGTGAGTGGCTGCTTTGTGTGCCAGTTTGGGTAAGCCTGGCCGGTTGCCATCCCAATGATGACTTAGACCAGAGGGTCTCCTAGGCCCACAGAATTCAGATCCAACTTGGCAGAAGAGGCCCAGAGGGGTGTCTGCTACCAAAGGCCCCCAGGAGATGAGGGGCAGGCTCCCACACTGAGTCACTGCAACAGTGCTCCCCACCCCCTGCCTCAGAAGCACCTGTAAAGCTCTGAAAAGCACAGACTCCCGGGTCCTTCCAGATGACGGAAGTCTTGGGGAGTATACGGTTTAGCAAGATCCCAGATGACCTGTTACTCAGGCCTAACAGACAGTGCTTCCTATCCACCATGCCACATCCCACAGGGAGGTGACCAGGTGTGTGTATGCATGCATGCATGTGAATATGCATGTTCATGTGTGTCTGTGTTCAGGTGCATGCATGAATGTGTGTGTGTGTGTGTGTGTGTGTGTGTGTGTGTGTGCTTGTTTGTTTGTGAAGACAGAGCTGCATCTTAACCCCAAACCCAACTTTAACCCAGACCACGGGACATTGCCTCCCACATCCTCTTCATTGGAACCTGTTTGCAGCAGCATAAGTCAGGGTTAAGCAGGGCCAGTCCTCGATGAGACAGAGACATGAAGAAGGTGTCCATACACGCTGTCAGGATATTAACTTCCTTCCATACCAGTTGGCAAGTGGCTATTGCCCCTAGTGACCCCAGAAGCTTGCCCTGCATCCCTATGGTGGCCCCCTGGAACCCCTGCACTGCATAGTAACTAAACCATCAATGTCTTGTATGGTGGAGTGCAGGAAGGGGGGCTGGGCATAGCCACGCTGGCAGGTCAGCGCCTCTGCACGGGCTGTGTTAACCTGTGGGACTCAGCTTGGCTTCAGTGTCAGATGACAACTCCCTGTGGAGACAGCCATGTCATTATCTTTCCTATTTCAACAAACACTTACCCATGCCCACTTTGTGCAGGGGCCCTGGAGACACAGCTCAGAGTGGAGTCTGAGCAGCTGTGTCCAGGCTCTGGTAGAAGACTGCACACTGCTCACAGCCTGGAGAGCAGGGCTGAGAAGTCCCCCTCCCCCACCCCAAGGCAGAGGGGGTGGGACTTGCCTTCTCCTGGATTTGGGAGGAGCCAATTGCCAAGCGGCAGGGGGCTGCTGCTGAGGAACTCCTGCCTTGAGAGCCTCCAAGGTCAGAGGCCCAGAGGCCAGTTCTACCCCAGCCTCTCATCATCTCTCATCTCTGCCCCCCATCTCTCTCTCTGCAGATGCAGTCCACCTATGTCCTGCAAGGTCTTCACCTTCACATCCCCAACATTTTCCGGGCGAACCCTATCAACAGCTCCTGGGTTCTGAGAGCAGAGAACAACTATAAGGTGAGACACAGAGTGTGTGGTCAGCTTTGGACTCAGGCCACACTGGGGGCTTCCTGTGAGATGAGGAAAAATCGCAGCCACCCTCTCACTTCCCGCAGCGACTGGGGCCCTCAGGATACAAGAAAGCTACCTGTTGGGCAAACTTGTGCCATATCCCAGGATGCTCATCTGCTCATAAGAGCTCAGGCCATGTGTTGCTGCTGCTCTGCTGCTACCTTTCCACCCCCCGTGCCCCCTCACCACTGTCTCTTGGATACCTAGCTTTAGATCTGCTTTCTACCAGCACTTTCTAAGCCAGTCCCTTTGCACTGCTGACACATAAAAATCAAAGATGGAGGTACAAGACACATTGGCCACTATACTGCCTTTCTTTGTCCATCGCAGACATCAATAATCACAGCATGTTTCCATGCTGAGCCACTGAGTGCTTTAAACAGACACTATGAGGCGATGCACATCAGAATGCAGGAGGAACCTCTTTGCCCTCATCTTACTCTACCCTCTGGTTTCATGGCTGAAGAGTGTGAGCTCCACAGAAGGGAGGAGGCTGGTCCTGTGTCACTCTGGGACATTCTGCAGCCCAGAGCTCTTTCTGCTCTGCCAACTTGCCTCTCCTGGTCCCCTCTACCCAGATTCCAGAAGCCTGGCTCCTGCTGGCCAATGTCGTGGTGGTGTTAATTCTGGTCCCTGTCAAGGACCACGTGATTGACCCTTTACTGCTGCGGCGCAAGCTGCTGCCTTCCGCTCTGCAGAAGATGGCTCTGGGCATGTTCTTTGGGTTTACCTCCGTCATTGTGGCAGGTGAGTGGAGGGACTTCTGAGCCGACACTTTAAAGCTCGGGCACACAGTCTAAAGGGAGTGTTGGGACGATTCCTGGAGAGGGTGATTACAAAGAACCCATTAACAAGCTCGGATCACTTGTCAGTAGCTTGGAAGTGGTGGTCATGGTGGTGCATGCTTGTAAGCCCAAGAGAATCAGGAGTTCAAAGCTAGCCTCAGCTGCATAGCTAGTTTAGGACCAACCTGGATGACATGAAACCTGTCACCAAACAAAAAGTAAGAGCTGAAGAAATTAAAACTCCAGGAATGCTGTTGGGTTGAACACGTGAAAATCAAGCAATCCTTTCCCAGCTATGTGCTTCATTTTGTCCTGCTTCATCCTGGGAATTGTATTGCTTCTTCTCAAACAGGGCATGACTTCTCAAAAGGGTTGAATGAGTTGCCCAAGGGCACTCAGCTAGCCAATGGCAGGGTCAGGATTTGAACCCTAGTTTCCTAGCTCGTTGTTCAGGGTTCGTTCATTCACTAGAGTAGAGCTGTTTCCCAAGCAAGGAAGGGAAGGAGGTAAGACAAACTTGAAAGCAGGTTAGAAATGCTATTGTAATACCTGACCTTGCCCCAGAGAAATCACATGATCTCGTGGAAAGCAGCACGGCTTTAAAAGCAGACAAGACTTGGGCTCAGCCCTGGACATTTACCACCTGTGCGATTCTGGGCTGATTACTCAATCAGCCCAGAAAGTTTCACTTTCTTCAATTGCAAGTATGTCGTGGGAGGATCGCTGTGAGTGCCAGGCCAGCCTGGACTGCAGAATGAGCTCCAGGTCAGAAAGGAACTCTGCCTCAAACAAACTAAATTAAACGAGGGAAACCTGGCTGAGCTTAACAGCCCTGCCAAAAAGGGAGGGGTTGGAACTCAGGCTCTGCCATGGACACAGCTGCCTGCAGTGGTCTAGCTGTGCCCTTTCTCCCCTCTTCTCCCCCACCCAGGAGTCCTGGAGAAGGAGCGCCTACAGTACATCGCTGCCAACAAGACAGTGTCTCAGCAGATCGGACAGGACTTGTATTATGCAGCACCACTGTCTATTTGGTGGCAGATCCCCCAGTACCTGCTTATTGGGATCAGTGAGATTTTTGCTAGCATCCCAGGTACCTCAATGCTCTCTCTCCTGCCTCTTACACCAGTGGGCCCCGCCTGTGGGTCAGGAACACCAAAGGTGCAGTACCCAGGGCTTCTGTATGGTCATGTTTCTGAGAGGAGTCTGCATCCACCCACTGGGGGTCTGGGGACTTATTAGCACTGGGTCTGGAGTTAAGCCAGCCACCGAAACAAGCCCTGGGGATTTAGAGGTAAAAAGGTGCCTCCCAGCCCTGCTTTCCACATGTCCCCTGTGCCATGGTCCCTACTCTGTGTCTGACAATTGCTGTTCTCTCCACTTGTTCCCTCTTCAATGCTGATCTCAGTATAGAGGGCCCGGGATGGAAGGGCTTCTCCCTTCTTGCACACAGCACTGTGTCTTGTATGTAACACATGTGCTTGTCTGTCTCCCTCCTCCCACCTGGGATGGGAGCTAGAGCTTCAAGCCTGGAGCAAGCTCTTGAGCTGGGGTGTGGTGGGGATTTTATGCCTTTATGATAAAAGCAACTCAATGAGCTCACTCTGTGTGGTGGGGCACACAGCCATGTAAACAAGATGCCCCAGCCAGTGGTGTGCTCAGAGCTGGTTTGGGCAAGATGGGGAGGGACCAGGGAGCTGGACCTCAGGGTAGGCTGAAGTCAGCAGATGCAGGAAGCCCTTTTGAGTCAGAGAGGATAACATATGCTGGGAGGTGTGGAGTCAATGGACTGGAAAGGAGCAGGGTGGTGAGGAAGAGGTCATGCAGAGCCTACTGAGCTAAGCCTGGATGGTGACAGTGACCCTCCACCTGGCAGGGAAAGGAGCCAATAGAAGTTTTTGTTGTTGTTTTTTGACATGTGAGTGCATACATGTTCATACGTGTGTGTAGGTACAAGCACACATGGAGGCCAAAGGACATTTTGGAGGTTGTTCCTCGTGCTCTGTCTGTCCCCCCTTTTTGAGACAGGGTTTCCCACTGAACCCAGAGCTCACCCATCTAACTAGACTAGCAGAACTCAGAGATCCTGTCTCTAGTACTGGAATTGCAGATGTGGGTGGACACACCTGGTTTTTATGTGGGTCATGGGGATTTAAACTCAGGTCAAGTTTATGTGACAAGCATTTTAGCCACTGATCCATCTCTCCAGTCTCCCATTAGAGAAGTTTTATAGACCCATCTGGCCGTGTATGGATGACAGCATTGGGGCCCTGACAGGAAGTGACCAGGACTGGGGCTTGGCCAGGGATGGAGAGAACAGGGAGAAAGGCACACATACATTTAGAAGTGATCCTGGAGACTGAATGGAAGCCATCTGGTGACGACGTGGAAGGTGACAGAGTAGGTGGAGAAGGAAGGCTAAAGATACTGCTGGTTTGGTATAACCCCTCGATGAGACGCCCAGGAGGAAGGACAGCTCTGGGGAGGATGAACAGGGCAGAGGGGATGGGTCATGTCACCGCTGTGTAGGCACTGTCAGTCATGACGGTACATTCAGGGGTGCTAGGATGGAGGCTCAGAGGAGAGCACGGCCTCTGTGGTGGGGGACACCTGGAGCCCAGTCTCGGTTCCCTCTGCTGACCCTTCTTTCTCCCTCCTGCAGGTCTGGAGTTTGCCTACTCAGAAGCCCCACGCTCCATGCAGGGCGCCATCATGGGCATCTTCTTCTGCCTGTCAGGCATGGGCTCGCTGTTGGGCTCCGGCCTGGTGACCCTACTGTCCTTGCCAGGGGGCTGGATGTACTGTCCCAAGGACTTTGGTGAATACAGAGGCTGCCCCAGGAGAGGATGGGGATGGAGGGAGGGTTAGAAAGGGAGGGGGGAAATACACAGTCTGAACTTTGGACTCAGAGGCGCTCTGAGACTGCTGGCACTTTACCATTCCGACCAAGAGGCCACTTTTCTCATGCCATTTGTTTCAAGGCTCCAAACAGGGGCAAAGGAGAAACTCCAAGAGACACTTGGGGAGCCAGATACTGGAAGATTCTCTCCCCAGTGTGCTCAGATCCCACCCACTGGTGTGTTGCCTCAGCTCCAAGCACAAGGGACTGGGCTGTGGCAGGGAAAAGAGGGAAGACAGTAGCCCTTCCAGGCTCACACAATCTCCTTCCCCAGGGAACATCAATAACTGTAGGATGGACCTCTACTTCTTCCTGCTGGCTGGCATTCAGGCCATCACGGCCTCCCTGTTTCTCTGGATTGCTCATCGCTATGAGAAGATGAGGCACAGTGCAGCCACTCAGAACTGCTACAGCCAGGACAGAGGCTGAGTTCACCCCCACACCTCTCTCCACCTGGACAGACAGCATCAGAGCAGTCCCAGCCTTTGCGGTTTTCTCCTCATTTATTCTGTATCCAAAATTAGGATGAAATGGTTCCCATAAATAAGGGGCATGTGCCCTTCCTCGAGACCATGGTCCATGACAAGGGGTGGGTAGAAGGGACCTGGGTTGGAGTCCCTGAAGGGACCAGGCAGGGGGACTCAGACCAACAAGCACCAGAGGATGAGCACAAAGGGCAGACAAGAGGCTTGGTGGGGCCCCAACCTGCCCCATTGCCTGGGCTGGTGGTCAATGACGCTGCACTTGGCAGGCCAGGGAAAAATCAGGAGCTGCCCCGGATCCTCTCCATGTAGTTTCGAAACTCCTCGGGGTCTTTCAGCCCCATGTCCTCACAAACCCAGCGGATGTCCTCCTCGCCTGCCACCAGGATGGACTGCACGGCTGGGACCCCTACGGGCTCCTCAGGCAGCTGGGCTGGGGGTGCTGGTGCAAATGTCACAAACTCTACACGCTTCCGCCGACCCCCGGCTTCCTTGCGTGCCAAGGTGCTGGAGGTGCCCTCGGGAGGGCCAGGGGTCAGGGTCGAGGCCTCCCCTCCTGCCCCAGTTTCGCAGGGGCATCCTCCCTCAACCTTAGGTGGGCCAGGGGAGCAACGGTCCAGCTGGCGGCTCAGTTCCTGCTGGTCGGTGCCCAGCCAGACCCAATTGTGGGGTTGGGGAGAGGTGGGATCAGTGGCGCTGTCAGGAGGCTCTTTGCGTTGGTAGCGCAATACAAAGACCACACCATTGACCAGGAAGATGAGGATGGCCAGGCAGAAGATGCCCAGCAGGGCGTACATGCCCAGCTCTAGATCGGTGACACGCTGAGGGGCTGGTACCATCTCTTCCTCATCTTCCTCCTCCTCTCTGGTCTCTTCCTCCTCCTTCCCAGCCTCTTCCTCTACCCGATCAAATTTGCCCCTCACACCTACCCTGCCTCCAACACCACCTGCTGCCTGCCGCTCACCTCCCACACTGGCCTCTGTAGCCAATGGGTTTCCAGCAGGACTGGATGGAAGGGCAGAAGCTGATGTGGGTACAGGGGGCAGCCCCAGCCAGGCAGTGCCTGATGCCAGGGGCACACGGTGGCGGCCCCGACGGCAGGGCTCTGGTGGGTGCAGAGCCACATGCAAGGGCAGCCCCTTGGCACCCGCTCCACTCACCACCACACCCAGCTGGGTGCCTTGCTCCTCAGCAGGCAGAACAGCACCAGGTTCCTCTGCTGAGACAGACAGTCCCAGGTCCTGTCGGTCGTAGAGCTCGGCAGGGGCCAAAGTGTGGTCAGAGAAAGACAGCCACAGGGAGAGGGCCACTTCCTGCAGGGCACACGGACACAGGCAGAGAGAGACACGCGAGGGGAGGGCACGCACGCATGCACACAGAGACCACTCCCACAGCGACAGGCCACACAGGAGAGATCAGAGAAAACAGAGACACAGGCAGATGGACAAAACACAGGGAGAGAGGGGATGTGTGTCAATCACCTGTCTGCCACTCAGCCCTGGGATCTGAGTCCTCATGAGGGCCCTGCGAGCCGTCTTATTCACCTCCCAATGCCACGCTCCAGCTAGCCACCGCTTCACCACTCCCAGCCATAAAGGGCTCACTACCTCATAGGCAAGTCCTCATGCTGAAAACCCCAAGCAGGTACCAGTACCCGCTTCCTCCCATCCTCCTCCATCACAGCTCCCCTCTGGAAGCTGTTGATCTCACCCCCCAGACTCCCAGCCATCACCTGCTTTGGGGCGGGAAGGGCTGACTGAGCCCAGCATGTGGCTGTGACCTCCCCGGGGTGGGCAGTGCCCCTGCTCAGAGCCAGTGAGATGCCCATCACTGGCTGCACCCGCAGCTCCACCACTGAGACCTTGTCGTCTGTCACAGCCAGCGCCTGCTCCCCCAGGATGGAGTCAGACAGCGGGGAATGCACCTGAGGGCGGGAAGCAGCTGGAGTTGGGGAACCACCTGGACAGATAGCCTCCTACCCCAAAGGGATCTGGTTTTGGTTCCCAACATCCTCATCGCCTACACATACATGGACTCTAACCCCACACTTAGGGGTCAATTCCCTCTTCTCCAAGACCTAGTCCCCACAAAGCCACACTTCTTTTGAACTACAGTACTTTGAGTTCCATTTTCACAGAATCCCCAATCCCACCTGCTCAGAGGCCCTCCCTCCAGCAGGAACAATCCGGGGCCACGCACACCCTGGCGGTAAAGTCCTACTCTACAGCATCCCCTGGGGCTCACCTCAATGGAGGTGACACCTGGCTCCCGGCCCACTAGGACGCGGCCCCCTTCCAGGAGGCTATGCGCAGATCTTGCACACGGGCGTGGGGTGCCACAAGGTGGGTCACGTCCAGCAGCCAGTCAGGGCCGAGTAAATGGGTGAGGCGGCGGCCACCATCCTGCGAGTGGGCCGCAAAAGGCACGAGGAAGCGCACGCCGGCCCGCTGGTACTGCAGACGGCAGCCCCGGGAGCGCCGCTCCGCCTCCTCCATTCCCGCAGCCTCTGGCTCCTGCACCCTATGGGGAAGGAAGTCAGTGAGGTCCCGCCCACTGGAGACCACGCCTTCCTCCCAGCCACGCCCTGCTTATCAACCCTCCAGAGACTCCCCAAAATACTAGATTACCCTACCTTCCAGCCTCAGCATCGCACAACAAGAATAAAAGAGGTTCGCGATTGGCGTACAGACCCTGCTTAGCAAAGTCAGAGCCAATCCTCGTCCCTGGAGTGAGGAAGTCAAGTCTTCCCACCCAGCCCCAGTTCTGTTTGGTGCATATGTGCCTATCTGGACACTTGCACTCGCCCCTGGAGACCTCTTCTAGGGGGCGAGGGGTGAGGGGAACCGTTCGATTCCTTGCTGAGGCCCGGGTGCCTCACCCAGTCAGTCCATATTTATGGCCTCTGGGCCATCCTAGGCTTTCGAATACAGCAGTGAACAGAAGAGAAAGATCTCCCTCCACCTGCCCTCAAAGGCGCCTTGTGTCTGGGATGGGGCGCAGAAAGGGAGAGGGGGAAGAGACAACACAAGCAGAAGGAATCAGCCTGGTGCCTAGCAGATGAGGAAATGGGCAGAGAGAAAGTGTGGAAGCTGCTGGTTTAAAGTGGCCAGAGCCAGGTATGGTGGCACACTCCTTTAACCCCAGCACTGGGGAGGCTGAGGTAGGAGGATCACTGTGAGTTAGAGGCCAGCCTGAAACTATACAGTGAATTCCCAGTCACCCTGGGCTTAACTGAGACCTTACCTCAAAAAATAAATAAATAAGCTGGGTATGGTGGCACGCGCCTTTAATCCCAGCACTTGGGAAGCAGAGGTAGGAGGATCACCGTGAGTTTGAGGCCACCCTGAGACTACATAGTGAATTCCAGATCAGCCTGAGCTAGAATGAGACCCTACCTCGAAAAACAAAACAAAACAAAACAAAACAAACAAAATAAATAAAGTGGCCAGATCCTGGGTCACAAGGATGGGGTGGGCAGAAGGCACTGAAAGCAATCAGCAGTGTCTGTGTCTCCTGAATTCTCTCAGTCCCAGAGCTAGAAGGCCTCAAGGCCTGCAGCATCCTGCAGGCCTGTACTCACCCTTCAGCTGGGCCTGGGACTCTCCAGCTGCGGACTTGCTCCAGGGTGGTGTCAGTCAGCTCAATGCGCAGGGGCAGCAGCGGGGCCCACACAGTCAATCGCAGTGAAGTCCGCAGTCGCCGCCACCAGAAGTCTACCCGCACCCCCTTGGCACCCCGGCTCTCCTTGCCAGACACAAATACAGCATCACACGCCTCAGATACCTATGGGAGGGTAGAAGAAGCAGAGAGGCGAGCCAGGACACAAATGACAGCTGTGGACAAGATCCCAGCCATAAATTGTTAAAATTCAGTTCCATAATCTCAGAAGTGCATGATGTGGTGGGTTCCCACTGACTCTAGTTCAAAAAGATGGTTCCTTGCAACCAAAATCCACTGGGCCATGCCTTGGGTTCTCCAGAGGGTGGGGGTGGGGCTAAGCAGAGCCATTTGAATGAGACACAAGACTTCCTCCTGGTGGGTCAGGGGTTTGAACTTACAACTTCAGCTCCTCAGTGATGGCCTTGATATATCTTAGTTGGAGCCACCTGGAAGCTAGTTACAGCTAGATGGGGGGGGGGGAGGGCAAGGCAGACCCACCCACCCAAAAGTTCCCAGGCAGGAACCACACAAGTGAGCAAAATATGGGTAGGGACCTGTGTGAGTATTTCCCAGTTAGAACCTCAAGATTCAAGATGGAGACAGCTCCCCCTCCCCTACCTCCATTTAACCTCATGGATCGTTACAAGGCTCCAATAAGAATGATTATCCTATAATTATATTGTAACAGCTTCAGCTCTTGCTATTTGCCAAATACAGTCTTAGGTACCTTCAATTCTTACAACATCCTAAAGATATACTCCTATGTCAAAGTTTAGGAAACAGAGGCTCAGGGAGGTTAAAAGACTTGCCATGATCACACAGCTAGCTGATGACAAAGATGGGCCTTGTGATGCTTAATATGGTCACCCTGACATGATGTTGAATCACACAGAAGACAAAACTCAGAATATCTGTGAGTTTCTAGGGTTAACTGAGGTAAGAAGATAAACCCTAAATGTGGGCAGCTCTGTCCCAAAGGCTGGGGTCTCAGACTAAATAAAAGGAAGAAAATGGGCTGAGCTCATGGCTCTCAGCTTCCTGACTGTGGACACATGTGACCAGCTGTCTCACACTTCTACTGCCATGCCTTCATCTCCATGATGGCCTACACCTTCAAACTGTGAGCTAAAGAAAAAATTCTTTCTTCCTCAAGTTGCTTTTGCCAGGTATTTTGTCACAGTAACAAGAAAAATAACTAATACAGGTCTCAGCTAACACTTCCTGACCCCAAAGTACACACGCTTAGCTCACTGCAGTGCCATAAGGGACAATGATGTAGAAAAGCCTAAGGGCAGGCTGGCAGAGCTCCTACTTGACTCTAGGGAGTGGTGATTGAGTCAAACAAGTTAAGCTAGGGTTCTGTTCCTGAGGTTGCTGGGTGAGAAGCTGTGTGTCTTGGGACCCCCTTGGAAAGGAGGAAAGCCATGAGAACATAATGAGCACATGATTGCATCACCACAAACGTGTACACACATGAAGCAGGGGCTTATCACTCACCTGCAGGACCTGTGTGTTGGCCGACTCACAGCCAATATGCTCTGTAACCTCTTCCAGAGATCCCCCGCCATCCACAGTGACGAGGCGCACAGGGACTCGCTGGGGCACTCCAGTCAGCGGTGCTGTGTTTAGGAGTTCCTCAGCCTGAGGGTGCAGGGCTTGCTTAGCCCCAGGGCCTCAGCTCCTGGGGCTTCTGGCATCTGGTGTCTAGTTGGGCTGGGCACAAATGGTGGCTCCTTACCTTGGCTAATGGGACCAGGGCTCTGATGTCCCTCTCAGACACCAGGATCTCCCAGACCATTTTGTCCTTTTCTGCTTCAGGGGCCTGGCCTGGGTACTCCAGCTGCCATGTGACAGCACGAGTGACTGCCACACTTGAGCCAGTGCCATTCTCCACCACAAAGTCCACCCACAGGAACTCGGACAGCTCCAGGGGATCACTGGCAGAAGAGAGAAGAACCACGTGCTTGCTAGCTCCCATTTGACAGGTGAGGAGACAGGTGCAGAAGGGACTTCCTGAGATCGCAGTGCAAAGTGAGAGCTGGGCCTCAAGCTTTCATCCTAGCTACAGAGCCCAAGTTGGCATCCAGGCTCCTCCTGACCTCTCTTGAGATCCAGAGTCACTAAACCACATCCCAAAATGCCACTGGCACCCCTGCTTTCTTTCCTGTCCCTTGTGCCCCCAAACCTGACCCCTAGCACTTCATGGCCAACACTCTCTCCTCTGCTCACCCAGAATCTGGCTTTCCGGGCCCAGCACGGTGACAGGTGATCAGGGTAGTGTGGTGCTTCGAGCCCTTGAAGCGGTCCAGCTTAGCAGTCCAGAGGGTAGGCTGGGCAGGGCGGGCAGCTGTCACCTGCAGCCCCTTCTTCACCTTGATCCTATAAAGAGAGCCACTGCTCAAGATGGAGGCTGGCATGTGGACAGTATCCAAGAGGCAGTGGAGGAGCTAAAGGCTAGAGAGTTCAGCCAGCCTCCCCAGCTCTGGCTGGAACCTCATCCCACAGTTTCCAAAAGGATCCTCAAGTCTCAAATCAAAGCAGATCATGTCACGTGCCTCTACCCCACCCAAAGACAACTTAGGGCTCTCCATTGCCCACAAGCTTTGAAACACGGGGTCTGCTGTTTGAGAGTCTCCAGGCCCTGGTCCAGCTTCACCATGGTTGGTCAGTCATACCAAGAGTTCTTCCCCACATCCTGCAGCTCACATTCATGGCCCTAGGCCTGTGTTCAGACTATACCTATAACCTAGTCAGCCTTTTCTTTTTTCTCGTGTGTGTGTGCGTGCACGCATGTGATGTGTGCACATGCATGCATACATGAAGAGGCCAGAGGAGAATGTCGGGTGTTTTCTGTCACTCCTGTCTCTTTGAACAGAGTCTCTCACTGAACCAGGAGCTGCCAGACTGGCTGACCAGTGAGCCCCAGTGACTCTCCTGTCTCTGTCCCCTACAAGTCTAGGGTTACAGGTACACATGGCTATGCCTGGCCTTTTACATAGGTGCTGGGGATTGAATTCTAGTCCCTTCAGTCCTTCATGCTGGTGTGGCAAGTGCTTTTACCCACTGAGCATCTCTAAGCTTGTTTCTTCTCAAACATCTTTTCCTCTAGGAAGCTCTTCCAGTGACCAGTAGCTTCCCTCTGGCAGTGGCACATGCCCTCAGGGTGCTTCATACCTTTAATAGCACATACAACCCATGCCAGCTAATCTAGTTCAAGCTCTCACTTCAAGACTACAGGGGGCCCTTCCTGGTGCCAGATGGGGACTGGGCCTTGCTCCTTGTAGCATCTCCAAAGTGGACACACAGGGCTTGGCATACTGTAGGTGTCCAAGAAAGTGAGTGTACGAGTGAGCATAGGTGTGCATGAGAGACAGGTAGACCCAGGAGTGGGACTCCCGCAAGCCCATACAGGAGAGGAGAGACACTGCAAATCCTTGTCAGCTGCATCGGATTGGGTGGGGATGCTTTGGGGTAACTTTCTGAAGGAAAGGACACACAGAATGGGGCCCTTCATTAGGGAGGAGAGGGCCCTGACAAAGACGCCTTCAGCAAGGGTGGTGCAGCAGGGGGCAAACACAGATGCTCATGCCTGGGGCAGAAACGCATTTCTTCAGCATTCAAGCAAAACCCCAGCCCTCAGCACGGTGCTTCCCAGGCTCCACACTTCTTCTTGCCCTCCCACCCGACAGTGTTAGCCCTCTGGACAGCGAGTCCAAGGGAAGCTTCACACTTCGGGCTCTTGGCCATCATTTCATCCTACAACTCTCTGCCTGGACAGGGTTTGGTGGGTCCATGGTTTACAGAGGTCAAGAGTTCCAGCAAAAACCTCAGGAAAAGGAAGGATCCATTTTGTTCTCCCTTGGGGGACTGAGGATTAAACCTAGGGCCTCACACGTGCTAGGCAAGTGCTCTACCACTGAGCTACAACTCTCCATGATCTTGTAGAGGTTTGCTTCTTTCTCCACCCCCGGGGGGCCTTGGTGCTCACCGCAAGGTCAGGAGGCTGGCTGTGAAGTTGTTTCGAAGCAGGAGGGTGGCACTGAAGAGCTGGCCAGGCCTCACTGGCACATCGGGCACACGCAGAGTGACTGCCTCATCCAGAGGTATCTCCTGGTACTGTGGTGGTCCTGAGGGGTGCAACTCCACACCACCTACTGGGAGGGCCTGCTCTCCAGGTTCTTCCTCCCCACCAGGACCACAGCCCCCAGGGCCCTCTGCTGCAGGCTCCAGCGTGTAAGCCAGCTCAGCCCGTGTGTGGGAACCCTGGGAGAACCAGTGCGAGGGGAACTCCAGCTCCACCACGCAGGCACCCAGAGATGGCTGCAAAGACAAGGAAGGACAAAAGCTGTGGTGCATCCCATGGAGGAATAAGGGAAGGAGTCCTACACTCATTGCAGGAAAAACCTGAACTGGAAGGGGTCCTTGAAAGGCCAAGGTCAAGGATAAATCCCAAGTGAGAGAAGGGGCTGGAAACCAGGTTTAGGTCTCAGAACACACTGTACAGTGTCATGACAAATGAGCTGGTTCTACTGCCTCACCCTCACCATGCCTCAGGACTCTCCTACAACAGCCCAAGAAATAGCCATCTCCAGTAGGTTCCTGAGTCCAACCCCAAAGCACTAGAAATAAAGATGACAAAAGTTTGAGTTCACTACACAAGCTGAGTGATCAGTGCACTACTATTGCGTTCATCTCATTTATTCCTTCTCACCTCCCTTCTGAGGTGGGAACTGTTTGATAGCCCAGGTCAGGATGAAGAAACAGCCTCAGAGAGAGTTTATACCCAAAGTCATGCTCCATGGACTGAACTTGTTAAAGGGCCCTGAGTAATCCTTGCCCAGGGCTGAAAGCTAGCAAGCTAGAATAGAATCAGGTGGTCCAAGCCCCCAGACTTCCCAGGAATGGACAGTCCCTCCCTCTCCACCCTAGGGCCATGCCAACCTACTCACCTGGAAGCGGCAGGCTCGGTGAGCACTGCCTGCAGGGTGTGTGGCATGCAGCCGGGCACAGGGCAGACTGCCAGGTCCTGGTGGCCAATCTTGCCCTTTGAGGTGGAAGAGGACGCGGGCATGAGGCTCTGTTGGAGTCACGGCTGCTTCCACTGAAATAGCTCGCACATCCCAAGGGACAGGTCGTTGGTAGTGATTCAGTGACTGGTGGGGGAACCACCTGAGGGAAAATGAGGATGCTGAACAAAGCAGGAGGTGGGGGCAGCCAGACCTGGCAAGGTGGGATGCCAGGCTTCTAATCCCAGCCTGGCAGGAGATTCAGTTTTCCTGCGTAGAGAATGGGGACAGCCTCGGAGCCCCACACAACAGAACTCTCGAGCTCTGAGTCCATTAGCCTGGGAGTCCTCAGGACCCCTCCTTACCTGTTGAGTGACAAATGGTGGGTAGGAGGCCCGGAGAAGTGGCTGAGCTCTGGGCCAGGGCTGCAGAAGCAGAAAGGTCTCAGATCGGGAGCCCAGAGAGGAGTTGGCAGGTGGGTAGTGGCCCACCTGCTGCACACGAAAGTGCTCAGGAGCATCCAGGAGCTCCAGGGTGGCTGGCAGGTAGGTGAGGTCCAGGGCATCCTGGTCACCGCCCACTGAAGAGGAATAAGGAGTAGAGCTGGAATGGATCCAGAGCTGGTATGGGCTGAACTGAGCTCCACAGCTGGGTAGGGCAGTGGAGGAGAAATGGGCTGCATGTGAGGGAATCTCCCCCATTTCACAGTTCACTGAAGCGCAAAGAACCTCACAAAGGCAGGGTTTGAATCAGAATCCAGCACTAGGAAGCAGATGGCTTCTGGGCCATTTCTTCACCTATATTCCATAGACCTTGCCTTCCTCCCTCTCTGCAATAGAGACTTTTCAGTGTCTCCTTCTGCTCCGCTCCTGCCCACTACCTATTGGTCTTTGAAACCAGGGCATTTGGGGAGCATGGCTCTTCCCACATGGGGGCCTGTTTAGTTCAAGATGGTGTCAGGATGAGCTCTGTAGAAATGAACAGTCCTTAAATGGGTCCTTTGCAGAACTCGGCTGAGCCCTCCCCACCCCCATCATTACAGTAACCCAAACCAAATGTCCAAACTTGTTCTCTTCTTCTGGGTCCCAAGTGGGGACTGGAGTACCAAAGTGAGACTTGGTAGGGGAGGTAAATAGAAGCCTGAGAAGCTACTTGTATGCCCTAAGAGTGATCACTAAAAAACAAAGGAGGATGGGCTGGAGAGATGGCTTAGCAGTTAAGGCGCTTGCCTGCAAAGCCCAAAGATCTAGGTTCCATCCCCCAGTATCCATGTAAGCCAGATGCACAAGGTGGCACATGCATCTGAAATTTATGTACAGCGGATAGAGGTCCTGATGTACCCGTTCTCTCTGTCTCTCTCTAATAAAGAAATAAAATAAACTATTCAAAAAACAAGGACTTCTAAGGCCACATTTATTAGTACCAATGATTAACATATTTTTGAACACTAACCCAACAAAGGTCCTATTTGAAACATTTTACATCTGTTCACTCTTTCAGTTTCCATAATAACTCTGTGAAACACGTTCTATTACTACCTTTGGTCCCACAGTTGGAGAATAGCAGAGCTGCAAGGCCAGGAAAGGCCTTAACCCAAGCCAGGCTGCCTATCTTGCCTCTCCATCCTATGCAGCCAATGCATATGCTCAGTGGGCTTAACTCCTGGAATGCCTGTCTGTGGTTCTTCCCTCCTCCTTCAAGGCCAAGAGTAAAAAACCTGCTTGCCCCTGCTTTTCTGAGACAGTCTCACTATTTTGCTCCAGTGATCCTGCTGGGACTCCAGAGTACTTGGACTACAGTGTACACAAATGCACCTACCTACCTCTGTTGTTTCTTGGGAATTAGTTACGATGTGTCCACCCCAGGCCCTGTCTTACTTGTCCTGGAATTCCCTCAGACTGGGAAGCTGACTCTGGAGACCCGACTGTCCATCCTAGCTGAATGCAAGTGAAAGCTGGGCCAGTCATGAACTCTCTCTGGAGCCCCAGTTTCCTCATCTGCAGAATCGGGAGCATTTCATTTCCTGACCCTGTGGTCAGGGGAGGGCTTTTTGTGAGTTGTGGAGCGCTGTGTGAAGTGGGATTGTTGCATAATGGTGGTGACAAAGCTTGCTTCCTCTCTCAGTGGGAAGAATTATTAGGGTTCCCAATAGGTCCTGCTGGATGGGGAGCAGGTGGCTGAAAGCAGCCCAGAGCCAGCTCTCTCTCAACCCCACTTGCTGGGCATGGGGGACTTAGTTTTAACTCTCCCTGGAGTCCCCAACCCCTGACCTCCTTCCCCCAAGGGTAACAGGTGAGCAATTATTGGCCCTTTGGGGGTGACTCCAGCTCAAGTGTATCTTTTAACCTACTGCCTCCCTCCATAATTATAAGATGCTCAAGCTCCCACGGGCTCCTCGGTGGAGGCAGGAGGGTATGCCTCGCCATCTCTCACTCTTCTGAAGAATCCACCTTACATTCCCAGCCCATGCCAAAGGCAGTCCAACTCCCACCCTAGGCACGCGGGGCGAGGGGAGAGGAGCTGCTGCCGGATTACCTAGGAATAGGTATCCCTACCAGGGCTCAGGAAGGCACGGCTGGGGGTTATCCTTGGAGACTCCAAGGTCAGAGAACTCCTTGGGACAGGTAGAAGGGCTGCCTATCTTGTGGACCCCGGGAGAGGGGGCTGTTTTTTTAATTTTTTTTATTCTGGTGGCGGTGGCGGGGGCAGGTTGGAAGGGGCAGAAGGCTAGGAGGAATAATCCCGACTCAAGAGGGCAGATTAGGGGAGTGATGGAGACGCTGGTGCGTCTAGTTCGGGGCAGCCTGATTAGATGGCCAGGCTAGAGCGAGGCACGCAGAGGTGCGGGGGACTCTCATGGATAAGGAGGGGGTGAACCCCAGGGCCAGGCCGGTCCCAAGGAGCTACTTAGTAGGTGGTGTCCCCCCCCCAACCCTCAGGAAGGAGGCCACGGGGCGGGCCGGTTCCCAGGGTTTGACTCTCCAGCCCTGGGGCACGGGGCACTGCCACCGCGCTCTGGGGTAGTCCGAGAGCCCGGAGCCTCGGGGCTCCGGGGCATCACCGGCGCGTGGCCTGGGCCCGCGCCCCGCCGCCCTTCGCCCCGCCCCTCCCGCTGACCTCTCACGACGTCCAGGGCGAGGGCCACCAGCAGGCAGAGCCAGGCACCGGGGGGCCCCCGGGGGGCCGCTGCCGCGCGCCCAGCCATCGGGGCGCACATCCGTGCCCACCGAAGGCGGGTACCAGGCACGCGGCTCAGGTGGCCGCAGTCGGGCTCGGCATCTCCGGCGCCGGCTCCTCTCGGCCCCGGCAGCAGCTCGGGTCCCTGGCGCCGCCCGCCCGCCGCAGCAGTTCGCAGACAATGGAGCGGGAGCAATGGGGTTGGGAGGGAGAGCAGCGCCGCACGTGGGCTGTCCCCTCCGCCCCGCCGGGTCCTAGTGCCCCACGGATCCCAAACCCAGAGAGTCCTGGGTGCCTGAGGTCGGGGCAAAAGGCCACGTCTCAGGAGGCAGCAGAAAAGACTTGATGACTTCTGCCGGAAGGTACGCGGTGCGTTCTTCAAGACTCCCACGTGGAAGCTGCTGACCAAGAAGGAAAAAGACACTTCCTCTGCCTTACTCCCACCCTACAAGAATGCCTGCAAAGGCATTTCAACAGAACCAAAATCCAGGGACATATGAGGACAGAGCTACAAGGGCAGGAAAGGAGAGATAACCGGGGCCAGATGACAATCCTGAGCTTGCCCTGACAGAGCCCTGGGCCGTCCCATGGAGGCTGTTTTATCCCAGCCCCACCCCAGGGAGAGGCCCAAGGGGTGAAGCATGAGGACCAGTCCATGCTGTTTGTTGACGGAGGCCTGCCTTAGGGGTCCTGACTCACCCAGCCTTGCCTGTCAGATGGTAGTGGGAGAGGTTCGGAGATCCGATGCCCTTGAGCGCCCTCTTGGCAACTTGAAAGAAAAAAGACCTAAAAGCGTATCTGGGCTCTCCACAAAAGTTGAGCCACCTACAGACCCTTGGTGCAGGAAACCTGTCTGGTGAGAAAAGGTGGGAGAGAAAGCTAGGCTCCTCCAGGTTCCCCAGAGCCAGCCACCCTCCAGTACCCTGGGGGAAGACATCTCTCCCCCCACCCAACACAGCTGGTTAAACCTAGAAGTTTTGTAAGAGAATGCTTGCCTTCCTCTGCACAGTCCTGTGGAGGGATGGGTACCTGGTACCAGCCTGCCTTTCTGCTCCCTCCCTCCTAAAAGCTTCTTGTGCCCCAGAGGGAGAAGTGAGGACAGCTGAGCTGCCCACAGCGTTTGGCCACACACACACACACAGAGAGAGAGAGAAAGAGAGAGAGAGAGAGACATTAAAGCAGTCTGGACTTTGAGTAAATACTTTTATTCAGAAGTAGATAATAAAATAGCGTGCACTTTATTTAAAACCAACCAAGCGCTGATAAAAATAATTATCACTGCAGCTGTGATTCCACATCAAACCTTAACATTAAGAGCTGGGCATTTATTCTTCACATCTTATGCCAGGCCTGGCACAGAAGGACACCTGCCTCCACCAGGACCTCACAAGAAGAAGGGCCCTCAAAACTGCCAAAGCCAAGAGTGAGTGAGTGCCCTGGTGGAGAGTCAGTAAGTAAGGGGCAGAAGCAGGCTCAGCCTGTACCCACGGGGCAGGACAAGGACTGCTCTGTGCTCTTCCCAGCTACTGGGGTATGCATTCACAAACAGCCACTCCTAGGGGAAAGAGAGTGGAGGGCCAGGGGTAGAAAACCACTTGCGGATGGGCAGACAAGGCAGTGGGTCCTCCTGCTTCTTCCAGCACCTCTGAAATCCCCACAGGGCATCTGAGAGCTGCTGCAGGGCTCCACCTGCAGGACAAGCCTATGGAGCTGCAGCTGCCCTTTTGGCTGAAGAGGAATCAAGAAGATTCTGCAAGGAACTGCTTTCTCTGGACACAGAGCAGCCTCAGCACCCTTTGACACACACAGTGTGGCTACAGCAAGCAGAGGGCCCTGCTGGTTTAGGTTAAGGCACTTGTAATAGACTCCAGGGGCACAGGCCTTGGGACCATTTCCTCCTCCTTTACCCTTAGGTCCCACATCCTCTGACTTTCCCACTGCTGGGCAGTGAACAAGACAGTGCAGGAATAAGCCATGGTCAGGTGAGAGTCAGTGCTGGAAGGAAGAGACAAAAAGAAGAGCTGGGGCCAGGGCCAAAAGGAAGCTTCCGGACAGGACAGCCAGAGCTTTGGGAAGATGCCAGGCAGCAGAAGAGGGTAACAGGTTAATCAGCAAGAAGGCCAGCAGCAGTGGCCAGTGGCATTGGCAGAGAACAGACAGGGAAACTGGGACAGGCTGGGAGCAGAAAAGGGAAGGGAGATGTCCCCAGATCAAGGACCTGCAGGGAACTGGGCTCCCCCTCTCAGCTAGGGGCTGTGGCTAGGGGTAGAGATGCTGAAGGTTCAGACACAGGGCAAGGAGAGGGTAAGAGGCTGCAAGGAGGGCCATGCGACCCAGAAGCAGCTCAGCTCTTTGGTATGGTGAGGGTGGCATTGTGGGACATCCTTGTCACTCTTCCTCCACATTCCGGGTTGCCTTCACCGCTCGCCTATGCCGCCAGCGCAGCTCTTCCATCTGGCGCTCCAGCCCTCGCACCTTGGCTTCCAGATGGGACCCAGAGGCTCTGGAGCCCATGAGCCGGCTCAGCAAGGCATAGATAGTCAGCAGGGCCAAGAGCATCAAGGCCCGAGAAGAAGGGTCCGGTACTGATCTCACCAGGCCCACAAAGCTGGCCACCAAGATGACAAGCTTTAGGGCCCCTAGGATCCTCCCAAGCAAAGACAAGACTAAGCCGAGGAGAAGGGATAGCAGCCAGTAGAGGACCAGGGCTGCTGCTCCCCACAGCAGAAGGGTCTGGACTTGACTAGGGCTGAGCTTCAAGCCCTGGGTAAGATGGTCACCTGCAAGGAAAGGGGACAGAATCAGCAACCCAGGGAAGTGGTGAGGACAGAGGAGCAAGAACTAGAGAACTGTTCTCAAACCCAAGAAACATGGGTTAGAATCCTAGTGCCATTTCTTACTAGCTGCCCCAGGCAGACTACTTCACTTCTTGAACTAGAGTCATTTATTAAATGAGAATGGTTCTGCCTGCCTCCATGGGCTGTGGTTAACCATAAAGGACATATGACTGTCCTTTATGCACAATGGTAAACCCCTAGTAGGGGTGGTGGGAATCAATAGCCTGCCCTATGCTGTGCCACTAGGGGCATTTGGGGGACAGCAAACAGCTGGGGGAAAGTTTAGCCCCAACGCTGATAAACTAGTACTAGGAGCAAGGTCATGCACAGCCCTCACTGACTATCCAGTTCTCTACCACTCACCATCCAGCCCCAAGGCACTCAGCAGCTGGGCAGCGATCCCAGACAGTGCAAAGCAGGCCACAGAGATGGCTGAAGAGATGGCCCACATCACCTGGGACAGGGTCTGTGGAGAGAGATGAATCCATCGTTAATGAGGGTCCTGTCCAACTCCCATAGTCCCCATGGTCCAGGCAAGGCCTATAGGGAAGTCTCTGACCTGTTTCTCAGCCTAGTTTAGAAATCTGCACACCCTGGGCCTGGCTTGGGACAGGGACAACCTTCGCCATTTCTCCCCTGGGACTCAGTTCAACTGATCAGATAGGATCCTTGGAGATAGTAATAGGGGCACTTATGTGTGAATAAGGAATCCCCAAAAATCCTCTTATAGGCATCCTATGAAACTGGAGTCCTTCAAACTGTCAGAATCATGAAGCTATGTTAAAAAAACATCTATAAGGGCTGGAGAGATGGCTTAGAGGTTAAGGCATTTGCCTGCAAAGCCAAAGGATCCCGGTTCAATTCTCCAGGACCCACGTAAGCCAGATGCACAAGGGGGTGCATGCATCTGGGGCTCATTTGCAGTGGCTGGAGGTCCTGATGTACCCATTCTCTCTCTCTCCTTCTTTCTCTGTCTCTGAAATAAATAAATTAATTAATAAAATATATTAAAAAAAAAAAAAAATCTATAAGGGGTGGAGAGATGGCTTAGCAGTCGGGGCCCCTGCCTGTTAAGCCTAAGAATGTCAGTTCCAATCTCCAGATCCCACGTTTAGCCAGATGCAAAGTGACGCAAGGGTGCAATGCCGCACTTGACCACAAGGGGGCGCACACATCTGGAGTTTGTTCACAGTGGCTGTGAGGCTGCTGGCATGCCCATTCTCTATCTGTCTTCCTCTCCCCCCGCCCCTATCTCTCCCCAAAAAAAAAAAAATCTATAAGCCAGGAGGATCACTGTGAGTTCAAGGCCACCCTGAGACTACATAGTGAATTCCAGGTCAGCCTGGACTAGAGTGAAACCCTACCTCAAAAAACAAATCTATAAAGGGCTAAGGCATGTCAAAGAGACAGAAGCTGGCTATCTATTCTATATTAGAGTGCTTGTAAATGACTGCCCCAGAGCTACAATATGGCCTATCAGCAGGAGAGGGTGGTACTAGGTAGAAGAGGCAACTCTGCCACTGGTCTGTCATCAGCCCCACCCACATGTCTACAGGTTGGCACATGGGTTCGGGTCTCTGTACTTTGCTAGCTAAAGACTCTAGGTCAGATTTACATGGAAATCAGACTCTGTGGTCCACCACTAACGTAGGTTTGTAAGGATGGCTCATTTCTCAGCCTTTCTAGCCAAAGAAGCAGTAGCTGTGGAAAGACAGTGTGGGCCACAAAGGATAGGAATCAGACAATGAGACAATAAGGTAGGGACTGCTTAGCTACATCCGTGGAACACAGGGATCTTAAGACCAGGGACCAGGCTTCAGAGAGGATATGGTGGTGAGGTGAAGTGGCCGTTAATAGTGCCTCTTCTGGCCAGGTGTGGTAGTACACGCCTTCAATCCCAGCCCTTGGTAGATTGCTGTGAGTTCAAGGCCACTCTGAGACTACATAGTAAATTCCAGGTCAGCCTCAGCTACCCCGAAAAACCAAAAAAATAAATTAATTAAAAATGCCTCTTCTGGGCTGAAGAGGTGGCTTAGCAGTTAAGACATCTGCCTGCAAAGCCAAAGGACCCAGATTCTATTCCCTAGGAATCACGAAAGCCAGATGTACAAGGTGCATATGTCTGGAGTTCATTTTCAGTGGCTGGAAACCCTGGTATTCCCATTCTCCTCACTTCTCTTTTTAAATAAATAAATAAAAATATTTTTTAAAAAAAGTCTCTTCTTTCCTCTGTCTTTATGTGTCCAGCCACCTCAGGAACCACCTGCCTTACCTCTGTAACCAAGTGCATGGTCTCCGGCCCCAGCCAGTCCTCTAGCATTTCCCGCAACGATCGACCAATCTGGGTTAGAAGGTCACCTGAGGCCTCCCTCTTCTGCTGGCCTGATGAGGCGAAGTCTCGGTGGGACTGGGATGATGCTGAATGGAGGAGGAGGAGGGCCACTAGGGCCACCAGGATGGCTTTGAGCAGATGCTTCCTCCATGATGGATTGCTGCCTGCAGCTGCCATGGCTGGGTCTGACAGAAGAGAGGCATGGGGTAAGCTGTGGATCATACCTGGCAGGTACTCCCACCCTCCCAGATCTGATCTTCCAGCCCCCTTCTTCATCGCCGAGCCCCAGCAAGTGCCCTAGCTAAACCTGGAAAGAGCTGTTTGCTGAAAAAGGAAGAACTGGGACTTGTAATTGATGTTGCACACCAGCATCTGATTCATGGGGCCCTCTTTTGCTTCCTCTGCCATTTGCAGATTAATGAGTTAGCAGGCAGCACTCTGTGCCTTAGAGTGGCCAAGGTCTCACCAATTCTAAAAATCTGGAGGCCTGTCTCTGGGTCTTAGGCACCACAGACATCAAAGAATTGTAAGGCTCTAAGGCTACATGCCAAGAAACTTAAGACAGAGCAGACAGTGAAAGCAACTGGAAACTAGCACACAGTGGGAGTCCTACTGCATGATGATGTAAAAGATGAGTGCTCAGTTAACCTGCACAAACAAGAATGACTGCACATGGGCCACCAGTTCTGCAGGGCCATCATGCAAAGAGGCTATTCTTCTCCAGGGCCCTTGTGGTACAGATGAGAAGAAACAGACTCTGTACTTAGGCACTTACACAGGTCACTGGGCTAAGAAGCAGAAAGGCCAGGATTTGGACACAAGCTTCTGCTTGCACATCCTATACTTGTTGGGAGTTAGAAGTTACAGTAGTTCTTAACCAGGGCTATCCAAGGAGATCACCTGAGAACATCACAAAGCACCAATGTCTGTGACCCAAGCACAGTGATTCTTATGTCATTGTTTGGGTGTGACCTAGACTTAGACAAAAGCTCCTCAAATGAGAACCATTCAGAGGAAAGTGGGAAAAGGCAAGCCTGTTTCTCCTATATTCTCACTTCCTAATCAATCAACACAGAAGAAGACGCCTGTGAGTATCTGTGAGGTGTTTACCCACATACCAAGCAAGCAATGCATTCTACAATGGATGCCTACTGGGTGTTATCTAATTCAATTCACAGTTCTAACACGATCTACCTGGAGGTAGAGTCACATTCCACAGGTTGAAAGCTCAGTTCTCAAGACTGGCCCCCTCAATTATAATGTAGCCAAGTCTTGGTGTGTTATCCTTTGCAAGGCTACTCCCTCTTCCTCTGCCCAGCATTACAATTTCAAATGAGAAGCTGAACCTAAATAATTAAAATGTTAACTGCTACTGGGGATGAGGCTCAGTGGTAAAGTGCTTGCCTAGCATGTTCAAGGCCCTAGATTCTATCCTCAATACCTTAAAAAAGAAGATGTTAACTGCTAAATAATTTTTATAGAACTCATAACATCCTTGGATTTTATCCTTATTCTTAAATTCTATACCTCAATTAACATGAAACATGTAAATGGGTTTAACTTGCAGACAAGTAATATCTCTATAATGAACTACAGGAGCAGGGAAGATGACTCAGTGGATAAAGTGCTTGCCACATAAGCATGGGGACCTGAGTTTGGTTTTTTAATTTTTTTTAAACTTTTTATTTTTTATTATTTTTTTGGAGAGAGACACAGAGAGAGAGAGAGAGAGAGAGAGAAAGAAGGGTGCACCAGCAGTGTCTCAGCTGCTGTGAACAAAATCCAGATGTGTGCCCCCTTGTGGTCAAGTGCAGCATTGCGCCCTTGCGTCACTGCATCTGGCTAAACGTGGGACCTGGAGATTGGAACTGCTGGAGATTGGAACCAGTGTTCTTAGGCTTAGGAGGCAAGGGCCTTAACCCCTAAGCCATCTCTCCAGCCCTGGTTTTTTAATTTTTTACTTATCTATTTGTATGGAGGTGGGGCATGGCAGGGCCTCTTGCTGCTGCAAATGAACACCAGACATGTGTGCCACTTTTAATGTCCACCTTACACAGATGGCTTAGAAATTGAGCCTGGGCTAGCAGCCTTTGCAACAAGCACCTTTACTTACCCATCCTCCCAGCCCCTATGAGTACTTAAGTTTGGATTCCCAGAACCAGTGTAAAGCCAGTGTAAAGTGCAAGTGTCTGTCCATGGCAAGAAGAGAGGCAGAGATAGAAGAATCCCCAGAAGCTCATGGGACAGCTAACCTGGTGAATATAGAGACCCTACTTCAAAAAAGATGGAAAGTGGGCGGTGAGGACTGACACCTGAGAATGTCCTCTGACCTCCACACATGTGCCATGGATATGCATGTGCCTGTACTTGGACACATGAACACGTGGCCCCCTTAATCCTCCCCCCCCCAAAAAAAAACCCGTAAGAATTAGTCTCAGGAGGTCAATGTCAAGGTCTAGTGGGATGTTCCAACAAGAGAAAAACAGAAGCTGAATGCCCTGTATGAGAAGACCCCACTTAGCATGTAGTCTCTGCCCTTTGCCCCCTGGACCATCTTTCCCCTACAAAGTCCATTTCACATGTCTTAGTTCCAGAAGGTGGAAATTTGAAGATAGCCCTTCTATTTTCTTAGGGCAACCCCCTAAATGAATCTGATTTCGTTCCCACTAACTCTCTTCTCCTGAGTATTGGCTTTCAAGCAGTTAGAAGCTGGACCTGATTCCAACAACAATTTCAGATGCCAGTCACATGTCCCAGGTTATTTGTGCTCTATCTGGACATAAATCAAGGTTCCCACAACCTCTTCATCAACTTCATTAAATGAATTCAAGGAAACACTTAGGTTTACTGACTAATCAAAAAGGATATTACTGGGCTGGAGCGATGGCTTAGTACTTAAGGCAGTTGCCTGCAAAGCCAAAGGACCCAGGTTTGATTCCCCTGTACTCAAGTAAGCCAGATGCACAAGGTGGCACATGCATCTGGAGTTTGCAGTGGCTTGGTATGCCTATTCTTTCTCTATCTGCCTCTTTTCTCTCTCTCTCAAATAAATAAATAAAATACATATAAAATACTGTTTTTTTTTTAAAAAAAAAAGAGTATTACAAAGCATACTGGTGAACACCAGCTGAAAAGATGGGTAGCACCAGTGTGGAGGAAGGAGGGCAGAGAGGACATGTCCTGTACAGGTGCACCACCCTTCCAGAGCCTTCGCAGGGTTCCTTATCAGGAAGTTATCAGAAAGCTATCCTTTCTGAGTTTCCACAGACATTTCATTACATAGCTAGGATCAACCAAATCATTAGCCACTGGGGATGAATTCACTCTTTAGCTCCGCTCCTCAACACAGGGTTGGCAATTAAGCCCCATCCTGTGGTTATCAAGGGCACTCTCCAAAAATGGCCATATAAACCTAGACTCAAGTGTGCTTGAAAGGGCTATCACCTGCATCCTTTGAAGATGTTGCAGGATTACAGGCCAAATGTGTTAACAGAAGATATCTTTATTTCTCTGGCGATTAGTAAATTATAAGGGTGGGCTTGAGAGATAGGTTAGTGGTTAAAGCGCTTGTCTGCAAAACCTAACCACCCAAGTTCGATTTTCCAGAACTCATGTAAGCCAGATGCGCATGTTTCTGGAGTTCATTTGCAGTGGCTCGATTCCCTGGCATGCCCATTTTCTACCGCCCCCCCCACCTCTAACTCTTTCTCTCTCAAATAAATAAATAAATAAAACATGTTTTTAAAAGTTATAAGGGATATGTGAGCCCTGAGCCAGGAAGTGTGGATGAAAATCAAAATGTTGGGGGGAGAGAGAGGGAGAGTGTGTGTGTGTGTGTGTGTGTGTGTGTATGTATCCAAAGACACAAAATAACCTTAATGTCCCACCTCTCAAATGGGCAAAGGCCCTTTAAGGAGAGACACTGTCATGAATAAAAACAAAAATAATAATAACTGCCTATCAAGTAAGTATCACTATTATCCCTTAATGATGAAATCCAGGAAGAATTAGCAGCATGTGGGCAGACCAGATTGTGAATCCAGGTGTGTGTGACATCAGACCCCTTCCTTTTACACAGCTACTCTGCTGTATCGTGTTCAGTTCAAAAGTGATTTAGAACGTCATACGACAGATTATTCATGAGCTAAAAGAAACTTAGCATCTACCAATCATCTCAGCAAATTTACCTGGTGAGAATTTACCTAAGCTCCTTGTGTTTTGTGTTCTGATCTAGACTGTAACCTGATGCCATGGACAACTTAAGACCCAACAAGTACAGACTTATAGAAGTAGGTGAGGATCAGCCAAGAAAAAATGTGTGCAGATCTGCCTTCTCTTTGCCATCACACTGGAGAAATGTCAAACAGAGCCCTGATCTCCAGGCTCAGAAACGCACCTGCAGCTCTGGGGAGTTTCCATGATTCAGATCTGATGATGAGAGGCTAAGACAAGCCTCTCAGGTAGAAGAGCCAGGTTTTGAAGTGTTTGTGGTTACCAAGGTACTTGAGGAGCTGGCCAGAAATCTACAGCCATACACATGGAGGAGAGGGAAGACAAGGGTGTTCCCATTTAGGAGAAGAAGGCTCCCCACCCCACCCCCGCTCCTGCCACACACACAAAATAGACTTCTAAAAATATTACATTTGAGGTACCTTCTGGCCCAGAAACAGCTGCCTAATGCCCCTCTTGAGGCCTGTAGGGTCAAGTACAGTTGCAAAACACACAAACCATGTAGAAGATCTGCAGGCTGGGAAAGCCTTCTACTCTTTGGCAGGAATCAGGAGCCAGATGGTTCCTGCCTGCCAGTGGTGGGAGATGAGGAAAGCATGGACCAGTTCCTGAGTTATCTGGGTCACAACCATGTTGGGGACTTAAAGAGCAAGGTTGCTATCTTGGTTTGGATACTATATCTAGGGACGTCCACCAGGAGGAATCAAGTGTCTCCTCCTCTGTCTAGAAGGTCAGGGAGACGTGAGCTGCTCCTCCCACAGCAACCTACTGCCGTGTTCTGTGCCAGCTTCGAGTGGCCATCTGCCCCAGTGTGGGGGACCTTGAAATAAACTCTCCACACTGAGACCAGCACTGCTCTGCCAGGTGACCTTCCGAAGTGGGCCGGAAACCAAATGTCAGAACTCTTGTTGTTCAGGGCTAATGAGTAGAGATGACCTGGCTGGTCCATTTCTTGAACTTTTTTTTCCCTCAAGGTAGGGTCTTGCTCTAACCTAGGCTAACCTGGAATTCACTATGTAGTCTCAGGTTGGCCTCAAACTCAAGGCCATCCTCCTACCTCTGCCTCCTGAGTGCTGGGATTAAAGACATGCACCACCACTTCCAGCTTTCTTTTGATTTTTTAAAAAATATTTTACTTATTTACTTATTTGAGGGGGAGGCAGAGAGAGAATGGGCATGCTAGGGTCTCTAGCTACTGCAAATGAAAAACAGACGCATGTGCCACCTTGTACATCTGGCTTATGTGAGTACTGGGGAATCAAAAACTGTGTCCCTAGACTTTATAGGCAAGTGCCTTAACCACTATACCATCCCTCTAGCCCTAAACTTACTTTCTTTACCAGGATTTCTCATTCCTTCAGAGTGAAGCCCAGGCAATATGAATCTGACCCACCACCATTATGCCTCCTTACTTGGGCCTCATAAAATACTTGTAATACAAAATTAGAAGCTGGAGAGATGGCTTATCGATTAAGTGCTTGCCTGTGAAGCCTAAGCATCCCAGTTCGAGGCTCAATTCCCCAGCACCCATGTAAGCCAGATACACAAGGTGGCACATGCATCTGGAATTCGTTTGCAGTGGCTAGAGGTCCTGGTGCACCCATTCTCTCCCTCTCTCTGCCTCTTTCTCTCTTTGTCACTCTCAAGTAATAAATAAATAAATAATAAATAAATTTAAAAAATAAAAGAGGGCTGGAGAGATGGCATAGCGGTTAAGGTGCTTGCCTGAGAAGCCTAAAGATCCATGTTCAACTCTCCAGATCCCACATAAGCCAGATGCACAAAGGTGAGGCGAGTGCAAGGTTGCACAAGCCTACTAGGTGGCACAAGAATCTGGAGTTCCTTGCAGTGGCTGAAGCTCTGGCACGCCAATTCTCTCTTTTTCCTTCTGTCTGTCTCTCTCTCTCTCGTTTGCTCTCTCTAAAATTAAAAAATAAAATAAACAAAATGTCCACTTAAAAAGAAAGATGCCATATTTATGAAAAGCTGAAGTTCTTTGGCCTCTAAGAGAGAGAAGCATGTCTGAAACTTTTTTACTTCCTGCAATGCCTGATCTCAAGCATAGAGATGAATAGGAGACCATCAACAATAAATGATAATGTCATCAAATATTTTGTATGGTGATTTATAATTTACAAGATGCTTGCCACTGCACTGTCTCATATACTTCTTATGACAATCTTTTTATATTTTTAGCCTGGTGTAGTGGTACACACCTTTAATCCCAGCACTCAGGAGGTAGAGATAAGAGGATTGCTGTGAGTTCGAGGCCACCCTGAGACTACATAGTGAATTCCAGGTGAGTCTGAGTTAGAGCAAGACTCTACCTCTATACTAAAGATATATGTATTTATTTATTTATTTATTTGCAAGAGGGAACTAGAGGAAAAAAAAATATATGGAGAGAGAGAATAAGACAGAGGGTAAATGGGCATGCCTGGGCCTCTTGCCACTGCAAACAAACTCCAAATACATGTGCCATTCTGTGCATCTGGCTTTACATGGATACTGGGGAATTGAACCTGAGCCATCAGACTTTGCAAGCAGTGCCTTTAACTGCTATGCCATCTCTCCAGCCCCATTATGACAAACTAAGGACCTAGTACCTGGCAGGCAAGCACTGTACCACTATTACCTTTTTTGTTGTTTTTTTTTTTTTTTTTTTGAGGTAGGGGTCTTGCTCCAGCCCAGGCTAACTTGGAATTAGTCTCAAACTGACCTTGAACTCACAGTGATCCTCCTACCTCAGCCTCAGTGCTGGGATTAAAACGTGTGCCACCACGATCAGCAGAAAGAAAGAATGGGTGCACCAGGGCCTCCAGCCACTGCAAACAAACTGCACACAAGTGCCACTTTTTGCATTGGACTTTACCTGGGTACTAGGGCATTGAACCTTGAGCCAGAAGGCTTTGCAAGCAAGCGCCTTTAACCACTGAGCCATCTCCTCAGCCTGCCCACAGTTACCTTTTTAAATTATTACTACTCTCCCAGTTTTGCCTAGAAAAGAATGACAGAAAGGTTGAGTGATTTATCTAAGATCAAAGCAGAACTGAGCTTGATTTCTGAAGCCAGAATCTCAGTCTTGCCCTTTTGCTTGTCCCATTATCCCTACATAGCCAAATATCAAAAGTTCCAAGTGTAAACTGGGCGTGGTGGTGCACGCCTTTAATCCCACAGCACTTGGGAGGCGGAGGAAGGATTGTCATGAATCTGAGGTCACCTGAGACTACATAGTGAATTTCAGGTCAGCCTTGGGCTAGAATGAGACCCTACCTCGAAAAAAAAAAGGGGGTGGCAGAACCCCCAAGATTCCAAGAGAAGCCCTCTACCAGGAAAATGACCTGCCTGCAAGGTCTTGCACCAAGGAAATAAGAGACAACAAAAGACCGGGAGAGACGCCTGTCAGGAGGACCAGCTGTGCAGGGGAACTGCATTACTTACTATATGTTCAGCTGTGGTTTGCTCAGCCAGGGTAGGGTGGGGCTGTCACACACCCCTGTCAATGCTCCTTCCTCTTCTCTTTCCTTTCCCTGATATGAATCACTACTGGACAGGAGGGACAGCTGACTTAGTGCCCTCTGTCGGCCCTTGCTGTCCCTTCACTATTCCAGGCTGCTTTGTGGAGCAGCGGTTCTCAACTTTGGCTACCCATCTGAACTGCCCGTACAGCTTGTCAAACAAGGATGTCTGCACCATCCAGGACTAGCCAGTCAGACTCTCCCAGGGAGGAGCTAGCTCAGCCTTTTGTTTTTAAAGCTCCTGGGATTCCCAAAGCAAAGCCAAAGAGCTGCTGTCAGGGATCAACAGCCCCGGAAAAGTCTACTTCAAGCAAAGCCTCCCTAAAAGCTGTGTACAGAGATCAGAGGATCAATTCTATCGCAACCTAGCATTCACTACCTTTATGACTGTTTCTTCACATCTGCGTTTTAATCTCCTCAAAGGTAAGACCTGTGGAAACTAGGTGAAGAGCTGCCACGTAGAGTTAAGATGTTTATGCAAGAACTATGTGCAGCACACAACTTGCCAATACAAATACACCACTCACTGCAGTGAAGTGCCTTGTACCAGCCTTCCAGCCTCTCGGTCCGACTTGACTTCTAACTTTTCTTAGAATCTCCAGCGCCGAGCACAGAAAGATGACTAATAAAATGCTTGGTACATGAATATTAAAGGCTCTGCCAAGAAGCCACCAGGGTAAGACATAGAGACATGAAGAGGAAGGGGAGGAGGGCTATTTTCATAGATGATCCAAATATACAACGGCCATCCGAGAAGCACAGCTGAAGTGAGAGGAGAATGAAGTCAGCGTCCTGGCAGGTCGCAGGCAGCCCCCGCTAAACCTCTGACAGCTGCCGCCCAGCAACTGTTTGGGGCAGGGTGACTGCAAAGGGCAGCTCTTGCCGTGCCCTCCCAGGATCCAGACTGCGAGCGACCGACCGAGCGAGTTAGCGGCATGTGCTATTTCGAACCGCGCATCTCCTGCCAAGGCTGCATCGTGGCGTCGCCGGCCAGGGATATGGCGCCTGTCTGAGCCCCGGGTACCCGGGGGGACGGGGGGGTCGAACCAAGATCCCAGGAAGCTGAGCCAAAGGGCGGGGGTCGAGTACGGGGCTCAGCATCGGTCTCATGCCCCAGCCTGGCAGCTGCTCCGCCTCCACCAGACCTCGGAGCAGCTCTCGAACCCTCTTCTCCCCTGAAACACTCACCTCCTGGGTTACCTAGTAACGACGCCCCCGGTTGCATAGCAACAAGGATCCGGGTCTCTAGTTTGCGGAGCTCGCGGCTTGACGTCCGACCCCTCCCCACGCAGGCTTGCAGGCCTCGCGGCTCCACTGTGGTCCCGCCTGCAGAGCTGTCGCCCACCCTGTCCCGCGGGCCGCCTCCCCGCCTCGATCTCGGCTCGCACTCACCCGGCTCGGGCCACTGCGATCCTTCACGTGCGACTTCGCTAAAACGCGCCACCAAACCCGCGCCTCAACTCCCGGGCGTTGGTTTGTGGTTTGCGCATGCGCGGGCAGGATGCGCGCGGAGCCAGGCCGGCCTCCCTCGCAGTCCCAGCAGCATAGGGGCGCATGCGCCCTGTCCGTTTGCGTGCTCTATGATTTTTTTTTTTTTTTTTTTAAGATTTATTCAATCTTCCACATAGCAGACATTCCCTGGACTTAAAAAAAAAAAGAAGAAGAAGATGGAGCCGGGCGTGGTGGCGTATACCTTTAATCCCAGCACCTGGGAGGCAGAATTATTTATTTATTTATTTATTTTTATGTTTTTATTTTCCTAAGCATTCCCAACACTAAGAGAAGAATAGAATCGGAAGTTGGAGCTGGGAACTGAAGTTTCCGGCAGGAAAGGGGAAAGAAAGAACCCTAATCTGGGCTGTAGAGTGGGTTGCCCATAGCTGATAAGGGTGTGCAAGGCCCGGGGTATCTAGACGGCGGAGTTCTAGCCGCACATGCTGCTGCCTGCAGCATCCTGGGAAATGTAGTTCAACGCAGGGTACTCCAGAGCGCCTGCTTGTTTAAGAAACTTAACGCTTTTAACAAGGAACAAAAGGAGAACGGGCAAAGTTAGTAGAAGGTAAGTTGGAAGCAACACTGTGCTAGGAAAACGCGTTCGCTTATGCAGAGAACAAAACCACATCCCAACTCTGCAGATGGCTCCCAAAGACGGTGTAATTGGCCTAGAGTTAACACCATAAAGGAGTGCCAAGAGTCCTCTGCCTGGGACTCCAATCAACCTGGAAAGGTGACCTCACAGGAGAGGAGACAGATCTGTGAGACAACTTTTATTATTGGAGGGGTGTGTATGTGTTACTGAAGATTGAACCTCAGCACCTTGTGTATACTAGGCAAACACTTCACCTCTCAGCTATAGCTACAGCTCCTGAGAAGCTTTTATCCACATAAAAAAAACAGCCTTAGGGCTAGAGAGATGACTTAGCAGTTAAAGCACTTGCCCGTGAAGCCTAAGGATCCAGATTCGATTCCCCAGTACCCACATAAGCCAGATGCACAGAGTGGCGCATGTGTCTAGAGTTTGTTTGTAGTGGCTAGAGGCCCTGGTGTACCCGTTCTCTTCTTCTCCCTCCCCCTTTAAATAAATAAATAAAAATATATTTTTAAGAGACAGCCTTTAACCTCCCCCCCATTCATTTCCTCCTGTCATACTCATCCCTTGTCATCACCCCACCGAAGCCCTTACTCCCTGTGTAGCTCAGGATGCTATAAAACGCTTTCATCTGGTCCTTCCTTCTGTTTCATATTTTGTGGGACTCCAGTGTGTATACATTTAATTAAGGTGTTTTTTCTTCTGTTTATCTACTGTAAGTTTATTTCATAGAGTCAACTATCAAAACTTCCAAGGGTACAGAGAGTTTTTCTCTCCTCTATATGCTGTATCGTTTTATTCCTGGAGGGGCTGGCCTTTGAAACTAACAAGGCTTCAAGAGGCTTCCTTTTCCTTGCCTTCTGAAAATTCCCTGCGTATGTCATAACACTAAGCTCCCTAGTATAGGGACATGGCTGGAGTTCTCTTGCAGTAATGGAGTATAGAAGAAAGCTAGCTTTTTAAAATATTTTATTTATTTTGAAATATTTATTTGAGAGAGAGAGAATGGGTGCACCAGCGCCTCTAGCCACTGCAAATGAACTCCAGATGCATGTGCCACCTTGTGCATCTGGCTTACATGGGTACTGGAGAATCAAACCTGGGTCCTTAGGCTTCTCAGGCAAGTGCCTTAACTGCTAAGCTATATCTCCAGCCCCAAAGCTAGTTTTTTTTTTTTTTAAGGCAATTGTAGTTAGGGATTGAGGCTCAAAGAGTGCCACCTTGCCCTGGCACAAGAAAAGAACTCTTGGCAAGAATGGAACTCATGTCTGATGGAGACTGATGTACAGCAGCCCCTGTTGCCCACAGTCTAGTACACTCTAAATAAAATGGCTCTGGTGGACTAGCTGTGGGATCCACCTACCAAATTTACAAACCAATCAGGTCTTCCCCTTGCCTACCTGAAGCCAATGCTATAAAGGTGCCATAAAGGCTACTGCCTTCCAGCCCCTCCCTCTCTCTGGTTTTGACCCTCAGTGAATGTGTGTGAGTCTCTCCTCTTTGCCTGGGCTGCAGTGGCACAGGTGAGTCTGGCTTCACCCTCACCCACCTTGGCTGGGTGGGGGAGCATAAAACTGTTTCTTGGTCTGGGAAACTCTTCTGCTTGCCTCTGCTTTGTATACATGATTTTCCTTTGGTCTCTGTATCTACCACGTGGATGCTCTCACCAACTCTAGACTTGCTCCTGTGTAGTTACTCTAAATTCAGGTTAACCATGAGTATAACCCTCTTCATCACTCATTTCTTCTCTGAACTTCTAGTCTCTGCTTTGGTGTTTCCCCTCTTCAGGAAAGTACATAAAAGATGCCATGTGAATTCTTTCCTGCAAGGTCTTGCACCAAGGAAATAAGAGACAACAAAAGACCGGGAGAGACGCCTGTCAGGAGGACCAGCTGTGCAGGGGAACTGCATTACTTACTATATGTTCAGCTGTGGTTTGCTCAGCCAGGGTAGGGTGGGGCTGTCACACACCCTGTCAATGCTCCTTCCTCTTCTCTTTCCTTTCCTGATATGAATCACTACTGGACAGGAGGGACAGCTGACTTAGTGCCCTCTGTCGGCCCTTGCTGTCCCTTCACTATTCCAGGCTGCTTTGTGGAGCAGCGGTTCTCAACTTTGGCTACCCATCTGAACTGCCCGTACAGCTTGTCAAACAAGGATGTCTGCACCATCCAGGACTAGCCAGTCAGACTCTCCCAGGGAGGAGCTAGCTCAGCCTTTTGTTTTTAAAGCTCCTGGGATTCCCAAAGCAAAGCCAAAGAGCTGCTGTCAGGGATCAACAGCCCCGGAAAAGTCTACTTCAAGCAAAGCCTCCCTAAAAGCTGTGTACAGAGATCAGAGGATCAATTCTATCGCAACCTAGCATTCACTACCTTTATGACTGTTTCTTCACATCTGCGTTTTAATCTCCTCAAAGGTAAGACCTGTGGAAACTAGGTGAAGAGCTGCCACGTAGAGTTAAGATGTTTATGCAAGCACTATGTGCAGCACACAACTTGCCAATACAAATACACCACTCACTGCAGTGAAGTGCCTTGTACCAGCCTTCCAGCCTCTCGGTCCGACTTGACTTCTAACTTTTCTTAGAATCTCCAGCGCCGAGCACAGAAAGATGACTAATAAAATGCTTGGTACATGAATATTAAAAGCTCTGCCAAGAAGCCACCAGGGTAAGACATAGAGACATGAAGAGGAAGGGGGAGGAGGGCTATTTTCATAGATGATCCAAATATACAACGGCCATCCGAGAAGCACAGCTGAAGTGAGAGGAGAATGAAGTCAGCGTCCTGGCAGGTCGCAGGCAGCCCCCGCTAAACCTCTGACAGCTGCCGCCCAGCAACTGTTTGGGGGCAGGGTGACTGCAAAGGGGCAGCTCTTGCCGTGCCCTCCCCAGGATCCAGACTGCGAGCGAGCGACCGACCGAGCGAGAGTTAGCGGCATGTGCTATTTCGAACCGCGCATCTCCTGCCAAGGCTGCATCGTGGCGTCGCCGGCCAGGGATATGGCGCCTGTCTGAGCCCCGGGTACCCGGGGGGACGGGGGGGTCGAACCAAGATCCCAGGAAGCTGAGCCAAAGGGCGGGGATCGAGTACGGGGCTCAGCGTCGGTCTCATGCCCCAGCCTGGCAGCTGCTCCGCCTCCACCAGACCTCGGAGCAGCTCTCGAACCCTCTTCTCCCCTGAAACACTCACCTCCTGGGTTACCTAGTAACGACGCCCCCGGTTGCATAGCAACAAGGATCCGGGTCTCTAGTTTGCGGAGCTCGCGGCTTGACGTCCGACCCCTCCCCACGCAGGCTTGCAGGCCTCGCGGCTCCACCGTGGTCCCGCCTGCAGAGCTGTCGCCCACCCTGTCCCGCGTGCCGCCTCCCCGCCTCGATCTCGGCTCGCACTCACCCGGCTCGGGCCACTGCGATCCTTCACGTGCGACTTCGCTAAAACGCGCCACCAAACCCGCGCCTCAACTCCCGGGCGTTGGTTTGTGGTTTGCGCATGCGCGGGCAGGATGCGCGCGGAGCCAGGCCGGCCTCCCTCGCAGTCCCAGCAGCATAGGGGCGCATGCGCCCTGCCCGTTTGCGTGCTCTATGATTTTTTTTTTTTTTTTTTTAAGATTTATTCAATCTTCCACATAGCAGACATTCCCTGGACTTAAAAAAAAAAAAAGAAGAAGAAGATGGAGCCGGGCGTGGTGGCGTATACCTTTAATCCCAGCACCTGGGAGGCAGAATTATTTATTTATTTATTTTTATGTTTTTATTTTCCTAAGCATTCCCAACACTAAGAGAAGAATAGAATCGGAAGTTGGAGCTGGGAACTGAAGTTTCCGGCAGGAAAGGGGAAAGAAAGAACCCTAATCTGGGCTGTAGAGTGGGTTGCCCATAGCTGATAAGGGTGTGCAAGGCCCGGGGTATCTAGACGGCGGAGTTCTAGCCGCACATGCTGCTGCCTGCAGCATCCTGGGAAATGTAGTTCAACACAGGGTACTCCAGAGCGCCTGCTTGTTTAAGAAACTTAACGCTTTTAACAAGGAACAAAAGGAGAACGGGCAAAGTTAGTAGAAGGTAAGTTGGAAGCAACACTGTGCTAGGAAAACGCGTTCGCTTATGCAGAGAACAAAACCACATCCCAACTCTGCAGATGGCTCCCAAAGACGGTGTAATTGGCCTAGAGTTAACACCATAAAGGAGTGCCAAGAGTCCTCTGCCTGGGACTCCAATCAACCTGGAAAGGTGACCTCACAGGAGAGGAGACAGATCTGTGAGACAACTTTTATTATTGGAGGGGTGTGTATGTGTTACTGAAGATTGAACCTCAGCACCTTGTGTATACTAGGCAAACACTTCACCTCTCAGCTACAGCTACAGCTCCTGAGAAAATTTTATCCACATAAAAAAAACAGCCTTAGGGCTAGAGAGATGACTTAGCAGTTAAAGCACTTGCCCGTGAAGCCTAAGGATCCAGATTCGATTCCCCAGTACCCACATAAGCCAGATGCACAGAGTGGCGCATGTGTCTAGAGTTTGTTTGTAGTGGCTAGAGGCCCTGGTGTGCCCGTTCTCTTCTTCTCCCTCCTCCTTTAACTAAATAAATAAAAATATTTTTTTTAAAGACAGCCTTTAACCTCCCCCCCCCCATTCATTTCCTCCTGTCATACTCATCCCTTGTCATCACCCCACCGAGAAGCCCTTACTCCCCTGTGTAGCTCAGGATGCTATAAAACGCTTTCATCTGGTCCTTCCTTCTGTTTCATATTTTGTGGGACTCCAGTGTGTATACATTTAATTAAGGTGTTTTTTCTTCTGTTTATCTACTGTAAGTTTATTTCAGAGAGTCAACTATCAAAACTTCCAAGGGTACAGAGAGTTTTTCTCTCCTCTATATGCTGTATCATTTTATTCCTGGAGGAGCTGGCCTTTGAAACTAAAAAGGCTTCAAGAGGCTTCCTTTTCCTTGCCTTCTGAAAATTCCCTGCGTATGTCATAACACTAAGCTCCCTAGTATAGGGACATGGCTGGAGTTCTCTTGCAGTAATGGAGTATAGAAGAAAGCTAGCTTTTTAAAATATTTTATTTATTTTAAAATATTTATTTGAGAGAGACAGAATGGGTGCACCAGCGCCTCTAGCCACTGCAAATGAACTCCAGATGCATGTGCCACCTTGGGCATCTGGCTTACATGGGTACTGGAGAATCAAACCTGGGTGCTTAGGCTTCTCATGCAAGTGCTTTAACTGCTAAGCTATATCTCCAGCCCCAAAGCTAGTTTTTTGTTTTTTTTTTTTAAAGGCATTTGTAGTTAGGGATTGAGGCTCAAAGAGTGCCATCTTGCCCTGGCACAAGAATAGAACTCTTGGCAAGAATGGAACTCATGTCTGATGGAGACTGATGTACAGCAGCCCCTGTTGCCCACAGTCTAGTACACTCTAAATAAAATGGCTCTGGTGGACTAGCTGTGGGATCCACCTACCAAATTTACAAACCAATCAGGTCTTCCCCTTGCATACCTGAAGCCAATGCTATAAAGGTGCCATAAAGGCTACTGCCTTCCAGCCCCTCCCTCTCTCTGGTTTTGACCCTCAGTGAATGTGTGTGAGTCTCTCCTCTTTGCCTGGGCTGCAGTGGCACAGGTGAGTCTGGCTTCACCCTCACCCACCTTGGCTGGGTGGGGGGAGCATAAAACTGTTTCTGGGTCTGGGGAAACTCTTCTGCTTGCCTCTGCTTTGTATACATGATTTTCCTTTGGTCTCTGTATCTACCACGTGGATGCTCTCACCAACTCTAGACTTGCTCCCTGTGTAGTTACTCTAAATTCAGGTTAACCATGAGTATAACCCTCTTCATCACTCATTTCTTCTCTGAACTTCTTAGTCTCTGCTTTGGTGTTTCCCCTCTTCAGGAAAGTACATAAAAGATGCCATGTGAATTCTTTCTAAGTCTCTCTACCTATATATCTAAGTTTTTAAAAATAAATTTTATTTATTTATTTGCAAGCAGAGAGAGAAGAGAGGCAGACTGAGAATGGGCATGCCAGGGCCTCTAGCCACTGCAAACAAACTCCAAACGCATGTGCCCCTTGTGCAGCTGGCTTATGTGGGACCTGGGGACTTGAACTTGGGTCCTTTGGCTTTGCAGGCAAATGCCTTAACCACTAAGCCATCTCTCCAGTCCCTATACATCTAAGTTCTATCCTCCAAGTGCTTGTGGTTCTGCTCCAGTCTTTTTCTAAAGACCTCTATTTCTCTTAAATGAATCTTATAAACTAAACAGTGTTTCCACATGAGAACGTATTTCCTACTTCCCATGTGTTTAGCCTCCCTTTCTAGACCTTAAATGCCACAATTTGTGATTTCCCCTAAATAAACATAATAATTCAAAATCTATCCTTCTTGAGTCTGTTTTTATTAATTCTTTATTAAAGGTAGGACAGAACCCAAAATTTGGGGTTCATTAATTCTGGAAGAGACTCCTGAGCCCCCAAAATCCTATATCAGCAGGAAGATCTTGTAGCCAAATTGGTTGAGCCCTGATTTCAGTAAGAAACCCTGTCTCACAAATATATGGTGGGGGCAGGAGAGATGGCTTAGTGGTTAAGGTGCTTGCCTGCAAAGCCAAAGAACCTAGGTTTGATTCCCCAGGACAGATGCATAGGTAGCACATATGTTTGCAGGGGCCAAATGCTCTGAGGCACCAATTCTCTCTCTCTTCTCTCTCTCTCTCTCTATTTCCTCTTTCTCTCTCCTCTTTGTCTCTTAAATAAATAAAAATAATAAAATTAAATTAAAAGTAATGTATATATGGTGGAAAAGTGATTGAGGAAGACACATCACCCTCTAACATCTATATGCAAAGGCATACAATACACACACATGCCTACACACATATGAACATGCAGACACATACACACACACACACACACACACACATACACATGCAAAAAGAAAACAGAGGGCTGGAGAGATGGCTTAGAGGTTAAGGAGTTTGTGTGCAAAGCCTAAGGATCCATGTTTGATTCTCCAGAACCCACGTAAGCAAGACTCACAGGGTGATGCATGTGCACAAGGTTGCACATGTGCATAAGGTGACCCAAGGTCTGGAGTTTGATTGCAGGAGCTGGAGGCTCTGGCATGCCAATTCTCTCTCTCTTTCTCTCTCTCTCTCATTATAAAAAAAGAAACAGAGTAGAAGTTTATTTAGCTGGTGTTTTTGAAGGCTGGGAAGTCCAAGAGTATGGGGCTGGCATCTGGTGAGAGCAGCAACATGACATGGCAGAGGGCATCAAATAGTAATTTAGGCCAAATATGCCAAGCAGAAAGCTTTCATTTTATTGCACTTTAAAAAATTTTTTGTGAGCTAGGCGTGGTGGCGCACGCCTTTAATCCCAGCACTCTGGAGGCAGAGGTAGGAGGATCACCA
Source organism: Orientallactaga sibirica (assembly GCA_036365145.1). Lineage (NCBI taxonomy): Eukaryota > Metazoa > Chordata > Mammalia > Rodentia > Dipodidae > Orientallactaga > Orientallactaga sibirica. The sequence goes on from JAEOAD010001269.1 coordinate 1,269,755, forward strand.
TGAGTTCGAGGCCACCCTGAGACTACATAGCTAATTCCAGGTCAGCCTGGACCAGAGTGAGACCCTACCTCAAAAAACCAAAAAAGAAATTTTTTTTTTTTGGTGGCACTAGGGATCAAACCAAGGTCTTGTACATGCTGGAAAGGCACTCTGCTATTGAGCGATATCCCCAGCTCTAGAGAGCAAGCTTTCCCTACAAAGCCACTCCCTTGTTAATCCACTAACCTCATTAATCCAGCGTAATCATGACCAAATCACCTTTCAAAGGTCCTGTCTCTCAACACTGTTGCACTGAGGACCAACACACTAGGTTCCTTTCATTCTGTGAGTTTGTTTGTGGGGATGTAAACAGATGTCTATTCATCCCAGATAGGACACCAAACATAGGCCGAAGAAACACGTTCATTCAAGTCTACCTTGGTGAACCAGTGGGTTTACTGGGTGTTGTAGGTACCTTCTCATTGCTGGGACAAAACACTTGACCAAAAACAGTTGATGGAAGGAAAGGATTTATTTCAGTTTTATTTATTTATTTCTGGAGGGGAAGCTTCATTGTCACAGGGGAAAGCATGGCACGAGCAGCAAGCTATCAGTGTCTGGGGTAGTTTCAGTACTGGGCTTGGCGCTGAGCTAATAAACCTGACCGTCCACACTACCCTCCCCCAGTGAAACACCTCTGCCAGCAAGACTCTATCTCTCAAATTGCCACCGGATGGGGACCCCATATTCAAAGCCCACGAAACTATGGGGGACACCTCATTCAAATCACCACACTGGAGTTATTTATAGGCACATGGATGATTCATAGGCAGCTGCATGTCTGAAAAGCCCATCCTAGCACTGATGAGGATTCACAGACATGTGTCCCTGGAGCTTTTACGGCAGCTTACTGGCAGCTCTAACTTGTTTCCTCTCCTTAGTAATTGTTTATTGTTTTTATAAACTTGGGGAAGGGCTTTGTGACTCTTGTAACTTTCTGGTCTTCCTGAGCCTTGTAAGTTTCCCTAAACGCTTGAGTCTCATGTACCTCCAGGAAATGTTTCAATTCAGAGGAAATAATTATGCAACATTGTACCACTCCAATCCATAGAGCAGGCACCTTCCAGAGGAAACTTGTGGAAGTATGGTGTTCAGTCCATAGCCCTGTTCTGTTGCCCAGTCAAGTCTAACAACCTAGACTAACTCATGTACTTTCCTTCTACACATCCAAGCACTGAAAATGCCTGGTCTGTCAGGCAGTCTGTCACTCAATAAACAATAGTTTCTGCTATGTACCAGGCATTGGGTGACACCCTTGGACTCATACATGCATGAATAACTAGCACAAGTACGCTTCCTGATAGATATTAAAGAAAGAGAGCTTCAGGTTCATTCGATGAGAAGAACCTAAGATGACACGGCCTTTTTGAATTAAAACTTTATTAAGAGAATTATAGGGCCAGAGAGTTGGGTCAATGGTTAAGGCGCTTGCCTACAAAGCCTAATGACCCAGGTTCAGTTCCCCAGTACCCACATAAAGCCAGATGGACAAAGTGGTGCATGCATCTGGAGTTCATTTGCAGCAATTGGAGGCCCTGCTGTACCCATTCTCTCCCTGTCTCTCTTCTCTCTATCTCTCTTTGCTTACAAATAAATAAGTAAAAATCTTGAGAGAGAGAATTATAGTACCAAACATGGTGAGGTCTGAAACCAGAAAGAGAAACTTCAGAAATCCAAAGATCAAAGCAATGTAGTTTCATGAGTTTCTGGTGGAAAGCATTGTGTCTGGGCATACCCTCCTGAGAGAAGTCAAGAGGGCAATGGAGGAAAGAGTGGAGAATCAGAAGGCCTCTGGTCCTGGTCATTCAAGGTATCTAAGGGGTAGGATCTTTCCTGCTCCTGTTCATGGTTGGGGTAAGGCTAGGGGAGTGGCAGGAAGGCCCAGAGAAAAGAGAGCAAAATACAAGGTTACCTCATGCTGGGGGTTGGAGTGGGGAGGCTGGGCTGGCCCACCTGGCCTTGGTCTCAGCAGGGACACCTTTTTTTTTTTTTGAGAGAGAGAGACAGAGAGAGAGGGAGAGGATAGAGAATGGGCGCACCAGCAGTCTCTCGGCCACTGTGAACAAACTCCAGATGTGCCCGCTTCCGTTATGGGCAAGTGCAGCATTGCACCCTTGCGTCACTTTGCATCTGGCTGAACGTGGGACCTGGAGATTGGAACTGACGTTCTTAGGCTTAGCGGGCAGGCGCCTTAACCGCTAAGCCATCTCTCCAGCCAAGCAAGGACACTCTTAAAATGACTGCACCTGTGTTCTAACAATTGTTGCATCATAGAATTCATGGTCTAGTCGAGAACCCAGATATCAAACAAATCCTTCTAAAAAAAAACAATTAAAACAGCAATAGTTATTAAAATGAGTTGCAGAAGACTGACAGGCATGTGGAGACGAAGCCTCAGTCAGAGGTCAAGAAAAAGGGGCAGAGGAAGGAGCACCAGAAGGTTTGACAAGGGAGGCAATAAGGGGAGGGAGTTGAAAAGATTCCAGGTAAAAGTTTTGGAACCCATCAGGGCAGGTGTGTTAGAGGTATTAAAAGGCCAATGGGGCTGTTGAGCAGTTGAGGTGAAATTGAGAAAGAGGCTGACATGAGCCAGATGATTCAGCACTTGCAGACAAGTTTCCTCAGGTGGAAATACTCTCCTTCATTTGTGGTCTCAGAATTGATCTTGTCCCTCATTTAGGTCTCGGCAAAAATGCCACTGTGGTGGTTAGTCTTGATTGTCAGCTTGATGGGATTCAGAACCACCATGGAAACACATCTCTGGGCACGTGTGTGAGGGAGTTTCTCCATAAGAAAAATTGGAGTCACCCTCAGTGGGGAAAGCACCATTCCATGAACTGGGAGCCAGGACTTAAGGAAAAGGAGAAAGTGTTCACCTCTCTTTTCTTCCCGACTGCAGATACAATGAGACCAGCTTGTTCCAGATCTAATTCCTTCTCTGCCATGATGGACCATATGCCCTCCAAGTGTGAGCCAACCCTTCTTCCAGTATGTTACCTCTGTCAGGTGTTTTCACAGCAACGAGAAAAGCAATAGTCACCTCCTTTGAGTCACCCCTTGACTACCAGAACTATAGCAGCTGTCCAGTCTTTGACCTGCTCTACTCTGATTTTCTTTAAAAAATTTTTTTTGTTTATTTTTATTTATTTATTTGAGAGCAACAGCGAGAGGAGGCAGAGAGAGAGAGAATGGGTACACCAGGGCCTCCAGCCACTGCAAACAAACTCCAGACACGTGAGCCATCTTGTGCATCTGGCGTTCGTGGGTACTGGGGAATCAAGCCTTGAACTGGGGTCCTTAGGCTTCACAGGCAAGTGCTTAATCATTAAGCCATCTCTCCAGCCCTGATTTCTCTTATTTATAGCATTTACCACTCTCTAGATTTTTGTTTTGTTTTGTTTTGTTTTTGTTTTTCGAGGTAGGGTCTCACTCTGGCCCAGGCTGACCTGGAATTCACTATGTAGTCTCAGGGTGGCCTCGAACTAATGACAATCCTCCTACCTCTGCCTCCTGAGTGCTGGGATTAAAGGCATGCGCCACCATGCCGGGCTAGAATTTTCTTATGTATTGATTGTCTAGGCATCCACACCTCCACAGGTGTAAGCTCCAGCAGACCTGGAACCTGGTCTCACTCATCTTTTGTATCTCTATCAAAACAGAGCCTGGCCCATAGGAAGCACTGACGAATACTGAGTGAATGAATGAAAATCCCAGGGAACAGTTTGCATAGATTTTTCACTGCTGGCTATCCTGTGGAAAGAGGATTAGAAGCAAGCCAAACTGGAGGAGTATTAGCATGCTGCTTCACTGGTGCAAGAGAAAGATGCACCTTTTCTATACTGACTCTTCTCAATAACCCTGGGAGTTGGTTCTACCTGCTATGTATCAAGATTACAACTACTTAGTTTAGCAACTTTTTTTTTTCAAGCTGGAGATTTCATTATGGTGTTACCCAAACTCCTCAGTTCATGGGATCCTCTTGCCTGAGCCTGAGGAGGAACAAAACATAACATTCATTGAGGGATTAGATCCCCATAAAGATTTAGGAGACTCCTAGGCTTACGAACCCCAATTTTGGGCCCTTGTCCAAGTTATCAAAGAATTGAAAATGTAGACAAAGAGAAGGGTGAATAATGAGATTCATTTTAATGATAATTAAGAGGGAAAACAAAACAGGGAAGCACCCTAGTCAAAAGATGAGGCTGGGTTGGAGAGATGGCTTAGCCTTTAGGGTGCTTGCCCACAAACCCTGAGGACTCAGGTTCGATTAGCCACCCCCCCCACACACACACGCCAGATGCACAAAGTGGTGCATGTGTCTGGTGTTCGTTTGCAGGCACTAGAGACCCTGGCGAGCCTATTCTCTCTTTCTCATAAATAAATAAATAAATAAATAAATAAATAAATAAATAAATAAATAAATAAATAAATAAATAAATAATTTTTAAAGATGAGGCTGGAACCAGGCATGGTGGCATATTCCTTTAATACCAGCACTTGGGAGGCTCAAGTAGGATGATCACTGTGAGTTCTAGGCCAGCGTAGGACTACAGAGTGAGTTCTAGGTCAGCCTGGGCTAGAGTGAGACACTACCTGGAAAAAGAAAAAAAGAGAGAAGACTGGGAGAATCTCACATACTTCTAGGGGAAGGGAAGAAGAAAGGGCAGAACCCATTTATAGGAACCAGACATCATATTAGAATGAGCCACATCATGAGGCGCAGGTGGTGCGAGGGAGAGACCTGATTGGTTGGCGGGCCCAAGTGGAACACTGACTCAGTAAAGGACCCATCCACAGGGGTTAAGCCTGGGATACAGAGGAAGAAACAGGAAGCTGTTGCTGTTGCTGAGGAGGAGTTAGAAGGTTGTTGTTTTCAGCCATCTTGGATGAGACTGGATCAGATGCAAGTTTTAATCAGGACAAGGCGGGCAGGGTAGCATCCTAGTTTCTGTGGACCAGTTCTTAGTAATGACCTATCAGGTAAAAGCTGCCTGTGCTTACTGGTATCATGACTAGTCACTGAAATTCTCAAGATGAACTCAGCGCTGTAACCGGTGCCTTGTCGGGTCTCCGTGTTTTCTCTTCATGGAACCCACGCCTCAATCTGTAATAGACAAATTTTAAATGTCTCTTTCAACTAGTCCCAGTAGTATTTTGCCTCTTAGCTTTGGTGGTCCAGTTACACTTTCTCTTGTCAGGGAAGTCACACTTGCCACAGGTCAGCTTCTGAAGGTGGCAGGCCTGAGAGTCACAGCGGTGGCACAATGTGTGTGTCTTCTTACAATGCTTCTCCAAGGATGTTGTCTCCTTCCTCTCCCCACTTTTGCCTCCTAGACCAATCAAAGCATTTAAAGATAAATTTGGGGGCTGGAGAGATTGCTCAGGCGTTAAGGCGCTTGCCTGCAAAGCCAAAAGGGCCCGGGTTCAGTTCCCTACAACCCACGTAAAGCTAGATGTACAAGGTGGCATATATGTCTGGAGTTCATTTGCAGTGGCTAGAGGCCATGGTACACTCTTTCTCTCTACTTCTCTCCGCTTATAAATAAATAAACAAACAAGTTTTTAAAAATAAAGATATGTTTTAAAATCCATGTGTGTAAGTCAGGGGACATGTGCTTGCCCTCGTATGCATGTGGAGGTAGTAAGGCAGCCTTGCATGTCTTTCATATTGTTTGAGGCAGGGTCTCTTGCTTGCCACTGCACACACCAGAGCTTCCAGGGATCTTCTCTCTGCCTCCCGTCTTGCAGCAGGAGCACTGAGAGTGCAGAAGTGAGCACTACTGTATCCAGCTTTATGTGGGTACTGGCCATCCAAACTCAGGCTCTCATGTTTGCACAGCTAGTGCTTTACCTATGGAACCACCTTCTCAACCCCAGCTTAAAGATCTCAATTGAGTTTATTTTGTGATTCTAGAATTGGGCAACATTTTATTCCCTAAAATAGAATGTGTACTGGTGTGTGGAATAGAGGAGGTTCATTTTACAGACAGAAGTGGACATGACAAAGTAGAAACAACTGGACATGGTGGTATATGGCTTTAATCCCAGAGCTTGGGAGGCTGAGGTGGGAGGATCATTGTGAGTTCGAGACCAGCCTGGGCAGTGTGGATGGCACATGCCTTTAATCCCAGCACTTGAGAGGCAGAGGTAGGAGGATCACCGTGAGTTCAAGGCCACTCTGAGACTACATAATGAATTCCAGGTCAGCCTGGGCTAGAGTGAAGCCTTACTTCAAAAAAAAAAAAAAAAAAGAAAGAAAGAAAGAAAAAAAAAAAAAAAAAGAAAAGAAAAGAAAGAAAAAGAAAGGAACAAAAAGAGAAAAGAAAAAGAAAGGAAAAGAAAAAATTCAGGTGTAGTGTGCATACACTTGCGAGACAGAGGTAGGAGGATTGCTATGAGTTTGAGGCCAGCCTGAGACTACATAGTGACTTCCAGGTCAGCCTGGGTTAGAGTGAGGTCCTACCTCAGAAAATCAAATCCATTTTCCTTGTGACAAACCAAAGAAACATTACTGGTTAACATCAGGTTAAATTGGGTTACTTTTTTTTTTGATGTAGGGTCTCACTCTAGTTTAGGATAACCTGGAACTCACTCTGTAGTCCCAAGCTGGCCTCGAACTCACCGTGATCCTCTTACCTCAGCCTCTGATTGCTGGGATTAAAGACATGTGCCACTATGCCCAGCATTTGGTTACTTTATTTTTATTTTTGGAGAGAGACAGAGAGAGAGACATGGAGAGAGAGGGAGAGGGAGAGGGAGACAGAGAATGGGCGTGCCAGCAGCCTGTCAGCTGCTGTGAACGAAATCCAGATGCCTGCACCCCCTTGTGGTAAAGTGCGGCATTGCGCCTTTGCGTCACTTTGCATCTGGCTAAATGTGGGACCTGGAGATTGGAACAACTGGAGATTGGAACCAGCATTCTTAGGAGGCAGGCGCCTTAATCGCTAAGCCATCTATCTCTCCAGCCCGGGTTACTTTTTAAAAAATTAATTAATTAATTATTTCGTGGGTTACTTTTTATAAGGATTAAGGCAAAATTGGCCTTTTTTTTTTTTTTTTTAAGGGTTTCACTCTGGTCCAGGCTGACCTGGAATTAACTATGTAGTCTCAGGGTGGCCTCGAACTCACGGTGATCCTCCTACCTCTGCCTGGCCTTTTTTTTTTTAAACATGGCTATTATCACTCCTGGTTTCTTGACTTCCTGGAAGGTTTGATAACTAATTTTAGTATGCTAACGTGGAAGCAGTACAAACAACTCTTTTTATTTATTATGTAGTTATTTATTTATTTGAGAGAGAGAGAATGGGCATACCTGAGCCTCTAGCCACTGCAAATGAACTCCAGACGCATGCACCATCTTGTGCATCTGGCTTATGTGAGTCTTGGGAAATTGAACTTTGGTCCTTTTAGCTTTGCAGGCAAATGCCTTAATCACTAAGTCATCTCTCCAGCCCTATTTTTATTTTTAATCTGTTCTGTTGTAACCTAGTTTAGTCCAAGTCAATGACCTCCTGTAAGGGTGTTCAGTATACCCTTGTTCCACTCCTCATCCTTTGCAGACAAAAAAAACTAACACAATGAACTTTCTATGTGGATCTGAGATTGGACACACAGCCTGACCTCAGTAAGTCTATGCTTTTGGCCTACCAGCCATACTGCCCATCAACTTGAAACCTTTATTTTTCCTTGCAAATCTTGGCTTATGCTATTCATCTCTTCCTGGATTTCCCCTCTGTTCTCCTCCTTCTATATCTGAATATTGCTCACCTGAGAAAGCCCACATCATTTGCACATCTTCAATGAAGAAGACATCACTGGCCACACTTGTCCACTCTGCTGTTCTGTCCAGATAGTTTACAGGCTTTCTGTGCATTTTATCATATAGATATCCATGAGGAATCATACTATCTGAGCCAGAAACTCTCTATAGGTGTTATTGGATCCAAATCTGGCCATGAAAGCTAGTACTTGAGAGATGAAAGGTGGTGAGAAAGAAACCAGTTTTATTCAAAGGCCAGCACCCAGAGTAGATGGTGGGGGGACCTGTTGCCTCAGCACCATCTGGGGACTCAGGTATAAAGGACTTTTATAAGGAGGCATAGTAGCATAAGGGTAAAGGGTAGAAAGGCTGAATGCTGCGTGGGGTCTTTGTCACCCAGGGCATGTGTCTCCTTCCCCTTTGGCCAGAACATCATCATTGTCTATAAGTTAAACTTTGCAACAACCTTTGTGCTAACTGATAAACAGGCTAAAAAAGTAAGGATGTGACTTATTTTGGTGGTATTTAAAGGACACCAGATATTCTAGGTTTTGTAAATAAATAAATTAATTAATTTTTTCTGAAGTAGGGTCTCACTCTAGCCCAGGCTGACCTGGAATTCAGTATGTAGTCTCAGGGTGGCCTCAAACTCATGACGATCCTACCTCTACCTCTTGAGTGCTGGGCTTAAAGGTGTGTACCACCATGCCTGGATAATTTTGTTGTTTTGAGACAAGATCTTAGTATTTAATCTAGTCTGGCCTAGAATTTGTTATGTAACCCAGGCTGGCATGAATTCTCAATCCTGACCTCCTGAGAGTTGAGATTACACAAGTAAACCACCATGCCTGACTCTGGGCAATGTAATTCTGTCCAAATACCTAAGGCAGGCTGCCTTATAAAGAAAAACAGTTTATTTTGGCTCAAGATTCTGAAGGCACAAAGCCCAAGCAGGGTGATGTGGGTTCTGACCAGGACTTCCTCCTTGGCTGTGTATCATGATGGAAGCCTGAACATTTATGCCTGTCTCTGTTTTCTCTCCCTGTGTTTATAAAGCCACTACCAAGATTTCATCATGGAGGCTCCACCCTAATGACCTCATCTAATCACTTTTCCAAGATTCCACCTCTAAACACAACAGTCAAATATAATGTCCACCCTTCTAATACCAATGCCATAACACTCTGGGGATTCAACTCCTGTATGAGTGTAAGTGACAAACGATATTCAAAACGCAGTGGCAACAAAGCCAATGACTTGCCTAAGCTCACAGAGCACATTGGTATAAGACACAGAATCTGGACGTGGTCCTGTTCTGGGTTAGTTTCTCTACCCATGTGTACTTTCTTCATGAGATTACCCTGCTGTTGCCTCTCAAGAGGCGGCAGAGAAACACGTGCCTCGACGCCATGCCCATTAAGAATCTGCATCGCAACAGGTTCTGAAAGACCAACAGTGCATCAGACAGGCGCAGCACCGTTCTCAAAACAAGCCTCGCCTTGCGATTAGGGTTGGCCTTAAATTCCTACTGCATCATGGGAAATGTAGTTTCATCTCTCCTTCCGGTCTCCTGTTCCCAAAGCGCTCTCGGGGAGAAGCCGAGCCAATCCGGAAGTAGCCGAGTGTTGCCCGGAGGGCCTTTTCCTGCCCGGTTGCATTCTGGGAAAGAGCAGTTTCCGTTAGCTGCTGAAGCCTGAGGCGCGCCACCGGCCAGTCCCACGTGAAGTACTAGTGCGGACATCGCGCCGCGGGACTGCTCCCTGATAGCGGCCGAGCGTCCCGGAAACAGCGGGGAACCGGAAGTGGCCCGCGGAGGCTCGATTGCTGATCCGGGAGCTCGGTGTGAGGTGGCCGGGAGCGCTGCGGCGGCGCCATGTCCTTGATCTGCTCCAGTGAGTGTTGGCTGCGGCGGGCCGGCGGGGCGCGGGACGCGTGCAGCCGGTGCAGCAGGCCGGGGTCCCTGCGGAGGCGCGAGGGGGCGCCCGGAGGCGGGCGGGCGGGCGGGGGAGCGGCCTGTCAGCTCCCGAGTCCTCTCTCTCCTGGTTGCCTGGTGCATTTGCGCAGTGCCGCGCAGGCCACCCGGCTCCTCACCGTCTTTGTCGCAGGGCTATTTGGAAGCCCACCGCCTCGTTCTGCCCAGTGGAAACGGGGCCTTAACCCAGGAAGCTGGTGTAGGAAATCCGAGGATTTGTCCTGAACCCCCACCTCCGATCGTGATCTGGTCCTAGAGTTTGGGCTTCCATGTCCCCACTTGCAAAATCGAAAGCAATACATTGGTGGTCTTAATGAGGTCTCTCTTGGGCATCGGGGTTTCTGCCATTTGCAAAAATCACCCAGTGATTTCGATACAGAGCTAAGGCTGGAAGCCAAGGCTCTGGTTCCCAGCTCTGCGCAGTATGACTAATGAAAACAGTGCACATTTGTAAAGCCTTTATTGATTGACAACGCATTTCCAAACCTGTGAGCTCATTTTATCTTCACAAGAACGGTCTAAGAGAGAACTCAGTAACGATCCGTGTTTTTTACAGGAGGACATAAGGCTTATCAACAGTGGGGTGTGTCTAAGGATATGCAGCTAGTAATGGCATAGCTGGGTGAAAGAGTAGACTCTTCGACCCAGAATCCATACCTTTTCCAATGCTATGTGCCGTCTTGGTATTTATTTTATTTTTAAAAATATTCTTATCTATATATTTACAAGCAGAGAGAGAGAGAGAGAGAGAGAGAGAGAGAGAGAATGAGAATGGCACTGTAGGGCCTCTTGCCACTGCAAACAAACTCTAGACCCATGTGCCACTTAGGACATCTGGCTTTACATGGGTTCTGAGGAATTAAATCTAGGTTATCAAGCTTTGAAAGCTAGCGCCTTTAGCTGGTGAGCCATCTCTCCATTTTTATTCCTTTTTTATTCCCTTGGTTTTTCGAGATGGGGTTTTACTCTAGCCCAGGCTGACCTGGAATTCACTATGTAGTCTTGGGCTGGCCTCGAACTCGTGGCAATCCTCCTTCCTCAGCCTCCTGAGTGTTGGGATTAAAGGTGTGCATCACGCCCTGCCCTTTTGATATTTTGTTATGGCATGCAGGTGTCTTCTTTTCTTCTTGTTGTTTTATGTTATTATCTTTCCATCCTTCTGTCTATTCTCTTCCTGCTCAGAATGTTACTATTGATCCAGAGAAGGAAAGGAAGGAAATGAAATGACAAACAGAAAAGGGAATCGCACGCTGAAGACATAGCTATGTGCAAAGTATTGTCACATGCATTGTTTCCTTTCAATCTTTTTTTTTTAAATATGCTTATTTATTTATTTTATTTGAGAGAAAGAGGCATAGAAGGAGAGAGAGAGAGAGAGAATGGGCACACCAGGGCCTTCAGCCACTGCAGATGAACTCCAGATGCATGTATCCCCTTGTGTATCTGGCTTATGTGGGTCCTGGAGAATCGAACTGGGATCCTTTGGCTTTGCAGGCAAATGCCTTAACTGCTAAGCCATCTCTCCAGTCCTCCTTTCAATCTTGAGAGAGCTCTCTTTTATGCCCCAGCACCATGTAGGGGAGGGAATACTCCCTCAAGGGTTTAATGGTTGAATCTGCAAGGTAAATTGACAGTAGACAGATTCATAGGGGGAAAGCCCTATTTCATTACATGCTTAATTATATATGCAGGAGAGTCCTGTAAAAAGTATCAGACTAAGGGAAGCTTATACAGCCACCCTAAGTCTCAGAAAAGCACGGAGCTTAGGTCTTCAGAATAGTGACACCACTAGTTATGGAGGGTGAAGAGAGTTACATGGAGAGTACAAGATGTCTTGATATGCTGTAAGTCTCAGATAATAAAAGTTGTCTTAGCGTCGTCCTCAAAAGAGTAGACAACTGTTTGAGCATGGATATGGCCTTCACACACCTGCTGAGACAAGCTAGTCTTTCCTGGATAAGGGAAGTTCAGAGAACTTCAGAGGTTCCAGAGATAAGAGGGTCAGAGAAGATTAGAGAGACTTTGGTTGTGAGCCTGCTTCTGAGGCCTTCCCATCTTCATTAGTTCAATGTACTCAGCATGCCAAAATTCCATACTTTGGGGAGTTGTTTTCTGAGCCCCAGTACTGATGCCTTCATTCACTTATCTCTTCAGATGCTTACCAGTTGCTCATCTGCACTGTCCTGGAGGTCAGTGACAGTAACTCCCATGTGCCTGAGTGTATTGCCTACTTCATATATAGTAAATACTGTTACAAAATACTATGAAAAAATATTGTTTTTATTCAGTGCTTGTCACATTTCTTTATAATTTCTGATCTGAAGCTGAGTGTGGTGACGCACGCCTTTAATCCCAGCACTCGGGATGCAGAGGTAGGAGGATTGCTGTGAGGTCAAGGCCACCCTGAGACTACATAGTTAATTTCAGGTCAGCCTGGGCCAGAGTGAGACCCTACCTCAAAAAAAAAAAAAATTTCTGATCTGTCTTGAGCTCCAGACAGATGGTAGAGATTTGAAGGGTGGGCTGGCTTAGAGGTTAAGGCGCTTGCCTGTGAAGCCTAAGGACCCAGGTTCAGTTTCCCAGCACCCATGTAAGCTAGATGCACAAGGTGGCACATGTGTCTGGAGGCCCTGGTGCACCCATTCTCTCTCATACACTCACTCTATTGACCTCTCTCTCAAATAAATAAAATATTTTCAAAAAGATGTGATGGAGTGGGTTTATGACCTCTCTCTAGGTACCTTGCACAAGTATTTGAGCAGCAATTATTTGTTGACTTTTACTGTTGGCAGGCTTAATGGAGAAGCCAGTTGAGTAGCTAGTGAGCAATCTGGGGCCAGTACCAAGCTGACTTGCTGTCAGATATCTTGCTTGCTCACTGTTAAGTGTGAGGATGGGTGATTTTATTGGGGCTGATACAGCTCACTGCCTGCCTTTCTCTGCAGTCTCCAATGAAGTGCCAGAGCACCCTTGTGTGTCCCCGGTCTCTAATCATGTGTATGAGCGGCGACTCATTGAGAAGTACATTGCAGAGAATGGTACAGATCCTATCAACAACCAGCCCCTCTCAGAGGAGCAGCTCATCGACATCAAAGGTGCCTGCTAATGGCCTCAGTCCAGGGCCATCTCAGCTCAGCCTGTGAGGGTGGGAGGTGGAGCCAGTCTGGTGGAGAAGATGGTGGCTCTAATGGCTAAGGAATCTGGGGGAGGGGGAAAGGGGAGGGCCCCTGGGTTATAGTTCTTCACACCTGCTTTCCCTCTCTTGGTAGTTGCTCACCCAATTCGGCCCAAGCCTCCTTCTGCAACCAGCATCCCTGCCATTCTGAAAGCCTTGCAGGATGAGTGGGTGAGTTCCTAGAAGAGAATCGGTGACTGGGTTTGCACTTGGGAGGATGGATGGGGCATCATTTCTTCTCTCTCTCTTTTATTTAATGAATTAATTTTTTGAGACATGATTTTGCTGTGTAACCCAGATTGACCTGGGACTCATGATCCTCCTGCCTCAGCTTCCTAACTGCTGGAATTACAGGTGTGCACCATTACACCTGGTTCTTTTGAAGGGAGGGTGTTGGGCTTATGCAAGTGCCTCCACCACTGAGCTGCCTTCTTTTTTTGTGAAGAGCAGGATGGCAGCACAGAGAAGAGTCTGGTGTTGGAAGGCATGCAGATCTCCATTCCAAACCTCTGTGCTGCTTATTAGCTTTGTGACTGGGCATGTTGCTCAGTCTCTGAGTCCTGATTTTCCTAGCTGCAGGACACAAATTAGTGCTGTCTCTCTGGGTTTTATGAAGAGTAGTATCAACCTGTGATAACAGGGCCTTTTAAAGTTTTAATCTCTAAGAGCAGCACCTGATAGATACATATGTGCTCTAGAATATGAATGAATGACTCAGTCCGTTACTCTTGAGGGACTGTCTGGCAGGTTCCCTTACACAGGGCGATCAATAGATAGTGGCAGCTGCGTTATTATTCCACTTCAGAGAATGGGCAGCATTATGTTCATGGTGTGCTGGTAAATTAGAGAAGGTAGGGGCGGGAGAAGGTGGCACCCACTCCTGTCTGTGTGCCCAGTGGCTGGTGTGGGGAGAAGCTAGTGTCTGCCTGTGCATTCAGGATCTCTGGGAAGTTGCTTGGGTCTCTGAGCAGCCCAGGTTAGTTTTAGTGTAGGGCAGAAGGCAGAGGCCTTCTCCAGGGCTGACTGTGTGCTTCCTCACAGTGGCCTTTCCTTCTCCCAGGATGCAGTCATGCTGCACAGCTTCACTCTGCGCCAGCAGCTGCAGACGACCCGCCAGGAGCTATCTCACGCTCTCTACCAGCATGATGCCGCCTGCCGTGTCATCGCCCGTCTCACCAAGGAAGTCACTGCTGCTCGAGAAGGTGCAGCCTTTTCATTGCTGCCCCTAGCTCTGGTCTGGTCCTGCTTTCTAACAACCCATTTCTAATATTATTGTTTTTCTCAGCCCTGGCTACCCTGAAACCACAGGCTGGTCTCATCGTGCCCCAGGCTGTGCCAAGCTCACAGCCAAGTGTTGTGGTGAGTGTCCTCCACTTTCTGACTAGCAGGCCTATGTAGTTCTCCTTATGCAGATGTTTTTGGTGTTCTCCTTTCTCACCCTCCTATTCTCTACAGGGTGCAGGAGAGCCTATGGATTTGGGCGAGCTGGTGGGAATGACCCCCGAGATTATCCAGAAGGTGAGTCATGCTCTTCCTTACTGGCACTTCCAGTAGGCGCTCACTTTACCTCATAGCCCTTGAGTCCAGTGTAAGAATGGGACATGTTGGCCAGTAGTGTGGAGGGGTGCAGGACATAGAATGTGGGGCCAGATCGCCTGGACAGTTGTTTGTGAGCATGATGGCGTTGGCTTTCATTTCCTTTGTTTCTGAACCGGAATCTCTTCCACAGTATCTACTTTACAGTGTTGCTGTGGGGAAGATTTCATTACTGATAAGTACAACTTGTAGCTCTTGGTGTTATTAGAGTTCTTGGCTGATATTAAATCACTTTGTTGTATCTGGTATTTTTTTGCCTTCAAGAGGAGACAGGATAGGAGTTATCTTCATTTTAAAGATGAATCTGAGACGGAGGCAGCTCAGAAGAGGCAGAGCTGGCCTCCTCATTAAGATCCAGTGCTCTACTGAACATACAGAATCCTTGTTTGTGTAGCCCCATAGTGTTTGAGCAGCTCAGGTTATTACCACACACCTGAGCTCTCACCTTCAAAGCACAGACCTGGTCCCAGAGCTCTATAGCTTGGTTGGTGTCCTTGCTGTCTCTGGTGACCTTGGGAACAGACTTCTTTGAGGTTGGTTTCCTCAGCTGTAAAATAAAGTCATAGGTACCCACCTCATATGAATGTAAGGTAAAGCATGTTAGTTATCCCTTAGCATAGTTTGTCAGACAGCATGTTCTCATTGACACCGGTGAAAGCATAGGGGTGACTAGCATTCAGTGTGCTCTGTCATTGCAAAATCATTTGTCTCAACCTCCTCTCTTCCCCAGCTTCAAGACAAGGCCACTGTGCTAACTACGGAGCGGAAGAAGGTGAGTCCTTTATAAGCAGGCAGGCAGGCAAGAGTGAGTTGACCTGGTGTGAGTACTTGGCTGCCCGAGGGGAAAGAGTTAGTGGAAGCCTGTACTCATTGTTACTCTACTTGGGGCCTTTGCATTTTCTCAGAGGGGAAAGACTGTGCCAGAGGAGCTGGTGAAGCCAGAAGAGCTCAGCAAATACCGGCAGGTGGCGTCACACGTGGTGAGTGGCTGGGTCTCCCTCACTTGGAGTCTTGTTTCCTGCTATTTCTGCGCCAGCTGGGCCAGGGTGGGGAGCAGAAGGGAAAGAGCTCTTGGCTGCTCTTCCTGCCCAGCCATGTAGTGAGTGAGTTGCAACCAGGCAGAAAGCCAAACTGGTTGGATCAGGAATAGAATGTATTTCTGTTCCCTGGCTGGGGAGGGTGACGGGGGGGTCACAGTGAGAGAGTTATGTGACTCTGGCCTCTCAGGATTTGGTTGTGACTGGGTTTGATGTGGCTCTCTTTGCAAAGGGGCTGCACAGTGCCAGCATTCCTGGGATCCTCGCCCTGGACCTCTGTCCCTCCGATACCAACAAGATCCTCACTGGTGAGTCTGGGCCTGGCCCAGCAGGCCAAAACTTATGTGGGGGGGGGGGAGGGAGTGAGCAGCAGGGAAAGATGTAAGCCCCTGGTCGTCTTCACGGTTCTGGGGTCAAAATGACCTTTAGCAAAGGGCCTGACTCATTTTTTGTTCTTGGGATCTTTTGCAGGTGGGGCGGATAAAAACGTTGTTGTCTTTGATAAGAGTTCTGAGCAAATCCTGGCCACTCTCAAAGGTCATACCAAGAAGGTCACCAGTGTGGTGTTTCACCCTTCTCAGGTAAGGTAGTCTCATAGCCACTCTTGGACCTCTCTTGAGTCCAGTTTCAGGGGTTTAGACTCTCAGAACGAATCCCCCAACCCCTGCTGTCTCCTTGATGAAGTGGGACTGAGAAAGCTCTGACTTAGGAATAGGTACCAATGGACCTCACTTTGGAACAGGTGGATTGTCCTCTGAGCAGGCCCTCCAAAGATAGTGGTTTTCAAGCCAGTGGAGAAAGGAAATGCTGTTTGACAAAGTATATTCACTGAAGCATTTTGTATTAGGGAAAGAAAAAACCAACCTCATAGCATTCATGGTATAAACTACAGAAACGAAAGCTCAACACAGTCCTGACTGCCAGGTGACTGGGGAAGACAAGCAGACCCATGTCCCCATGGCCTCCAAGGGTGGGTCTCAAAACTTTTTGACTTGGCAGTGGTGTGAATTCAAGTAGATGAGAACCCTTGGCTTAGAGGACAAATTAGCTCAGTAGAGAAGGTGAATGATCTCATGGGATTTGAGCTTTAAGCCTAGTGCAAGTGTGTGACTGGACTGGGTGGCTGGAGCAGTCCTTCCCAGTTGGCTTTTCCCTTGTCCTTAGGGAATGAGAAATAGAAGAACAATATGACAAATTTTAAAAACTAAAGTTTATTCAAATTCAAAGCATTTTTCCTATTTGTTATTAGCATTTGTGTCCTAACTAGCAAAATAATTTGTATGGGACACTAAATTAAGTTGTTCTTCTGTGCTAGGTCTTATGTAAAATCAGCTAGCCCCTGAAATCCAGGTGTGGTATGACATTGTAGCCCTCTCCAGACCCAGTCTTGCTCAGACCTTAGGTGCCTCAGCACCTTAGTCATTAGTTAGAAAATTAAGTTAAAAATTTAGTTCTTCATTTACACTAATAGCATTTCTCCTATCCTGGAAGTAGGGTAGAATAGCTATTGGATGCAGCTAACCTTTTTACCACTGGGTGGCAAGGCCTCTTGCCTGGTGTGATGTCTGTTTGAGTAACATTTTACTGTTGGCCCTCTTAAGCATCATTGTTTGGCTAGGTGGTTCAAGGCAAGGCCAGGCATAAGCAGAAGCAGTTGTTGGTAGTTGTGGCCATCCATGTCCCATGGAAAAGACAGTTCTAGTCTGTCTCTCTTCTTGATCTTTGATACTCTGCCTTCTCTTTCAGGATCTGGTGTTTTCTGCCTCCCCAGATGCCACGATCAGGATTTGGTCCGTCCCGAACACCTCTTGTGTACAGGTTGTTCGGGCTCATGAGAGTGCTGTGACAGGCCTCAGCCTCCACGCTACTGGTGACTATCTCTTGAGCTCCTCTGATGATCAGGTGCGCTCCCAGCTAGGGCCTTGAAGAGTTCGGCTGGTCCCTGAGCTTGAGCATCCTGGGATGAGGGTCATCTTGTTGGGGCAGCCAGTTTTCCAGCATGCTGGAGGGAGGTGTTTCCTCTGCTGTGGGCTGTGGCTCTGCCAGGGCCTACTGAACAGTGGTCTTTCCTGAATGCTGTCAGACCTTTTTTCTCACTGACCCTTGGTCTCTTGTTTCTAGTACTGGGCCTTCTCTGATATCCAGACAGGACGTGTACTCACCAAGGTGACAGATGAGACCTCTGGCTGCTGTAAGTAGCCTTAGGGGCACTGAGCTCTTTCATTTGCCTTCTGTCATTTGTTTTTAAATTTCATTCAATCATTTGCTTATTTGTTCTTCTAAATACAACATTTGCCACTGACACCTGCCTAGTGCCCATCTTGTGCTGCACAGTAAAGTGTAAAAAGATCTCAGTTTCTTTGTGTTCGCTGACATCACACCTCTCCCCTTCTCCACAGCTCTTACCTGTGCGCAGTTCCACCCTGATGGGCTCATTTTTGGAACAGGAACCATGGACTCTCAGATCAAGATCTGGGACCTGAAGGTAGGGTATGAGGGCCTCATGGAGCTTAGGGACAGATTAGGGCTATGGCACCTGGCCCTCAGGGTATCTCAAGGCTGGGGAGAGCCTAGCTCTTCATGTGTGGCTTGGTGAGTGTAGTCTGGGGGTCCTGGGCTGGCTGGCTGCACCTGCTGTTGTAGGATGTCTTAGAAATAGGAGTTTGACCAAAAAAAGGTGGGGGGGTTTAAAGCCGGGCATGGTGGCACACACCTTTAATCCCACCACTCAGGAGGCAGAGGTAGGAGGATCACTGTGAGTTCAAGGCCAGCCTGAGACTACATAGTGAATTCCATGTCAGCCTGGGCTAGAGCGAGGCCCTACCTTGAAAAACCAAAAAAATATAAAAATAAAAATAAATAGGAGTTTGGTGAGGCCCATTTACTTCCTCCTGATCAGTAAGGGACGTTTTATTCTCCACTCCACTCCCCCCTCCCCCCACACACTATAGGAGCGTACCAATGTGGCCAACTTTCCTGGCCACTCAGGCCCCATCACCAGTATTGCCTTCTCTGAGAATGGATACTACCTGGCTACAGCAGCCGATGACTCCTCTGTCAAGTTATGGGATTTGCGCAAGCTTAAGAATTTTAAGACGTTGCAGCTGGACAACAACTTTGAGGTATGCCCCTCATCTACACTCTTGATGGCTTCTCCACACTTGTTGATTATATGATTATATGGAGTTACATCAGCTGTTTTTGTCTCCATTTTGGAGCTTTTGTTCCTTTGTGTAACCTCATTTTGTGGTTTTCAGGTGAAGTCACTGATCTTTGACCAGAGTGGTACCTACCTGGCCCTTGGGGGCACGGATGTTCAGATCTACATCTGCAAACAGTGGACAGAAATTCTTCACTTTACAGGTAGAGGCCTGGCGCCAGATAGACGTAGGGAAGCCTCTCTAGGGGATGAAGCTCTGGCTTGGCACAAATTTGTGCAGGCTATTTTTTTTCTTTTCCTTTTTTGTAATGCAGGGATGAGGGTGGGGCTCATACATGCTAGTCAAACATGTAAAACTGCATAGCTATAAGTGCTGGCACTAGCTGGGCCCTCCCAAGCTTTGTGTGCTGAGGGGCAATGCTACATAATCTCTCTGGAGCCCCAGGAAAGTGGGAATGTTAAAGATTGTTGTGAGCTTATGTGAAAATATACACATACATAGGTTAGGTCAGTGTCCGGTACATAGTAAGGGCTTGCTGTGTCATTTGGTATTTGGGTTAGTTTGATTTGAGCAGTGTTTTTAAGACAGAACCAGCCTTTGTAGTGATGAAATTTGTAGTCAAATTGGGAATAGAGGGTGATTTAGTAGGTTTTTGTTTGTTTTTTGTGGTGTAATGATTGAACTCAGGGCCTTGCCCCCATAAGGTCTATGCTCCACCACTGGTTGAACTCCCAGCACAAGTACTTAATGGCAGTTAGAAGTAATCAGGAAGAAAAGTGAGAGGCTGAGGCAGTGCATACAAAGATTTTTGCACTCTCACAGTCCTGTGGCCCAGGGCATGCAACTTCCCTCCAGGAGCTTTAGTTACTTCATCTTTTTGTTTGTTTTGTTTTTTCGAGGTAGGGGCTTGCTCTAGCCCAGGCTGTCCTAGAATTCACTATGTAGTCTCAGGGTGGTCTTGAACTCATGGCGCTCCTCCTACCTCTGCCTCCCAGGTGCTGGGATTAAAGGCGTGTTCTACCATGCCCGGCTAGTTTCTTCATCTTTAAGAGGGGGTCTTGCAGGGTAGGATAGATGATTCACACCTGCAATCCCAGCACTCTTGAGGCCAAGGCTGGAGGATTGCCACAAGTTTGAAGCCAGCCTGAGCTAAAGATGGACTCCATACCTCAAACAAAACAAAAAGCCACCAGAAACAAAATTAAATTAAAAAAACTAGTCAGGTGTGGTGGTGCATGCCTGTTGCAGACAGCTTCAGGTTCGCTGAGATGAACTTCCAGACCAGGCACAGTTATGGAGGAAGGGATATTATTTATTGAAGCTTACAGATCCAGGGGAAGTTCCATAACGGCAGAAGTAGCGGCCTGCTCTCACAAGGCCAGGCAGAGAGAGCAAAAGCCAACCAGCCACCACAGCACACAGAGCAAAACAAACTACAGCCAAAAGGTAACACAGCAGACTTCAGGAACTCCTGCTAGACACATTTGCATATCTTTACAATGGAATCTCAAACCCATCACCACACCTTAAGACCGGGCCCCCAGTGACCTTGCCTCTAGCAAGGTGATTGCAGATGCAAACTATAAACTAATAAAATACTGAATATATTGGGGGACAATATATTCAAACTACCACATTCCGCCCCTGGCCCCCAATATATTTAGCTCCTGGTCCCCAATAGATTTATAACTATCACACATTGTAAATTGTACTCAGTCCAATTTCAAAGGTTCTCACAGTCTTGATCAACTTAAGATAGTGAGTCCTGTAAAATCAAACAAGTTAAATACTTTCAACATGTAAAGGCACAGAGTAAACATTTTTAACTGTATAAGGCATAGCAAGGAGAAACTAAAACAATGCAAACTCAATCACCATCAGCCATCATCAAACTTCTGCAGTTCAAGTTCAATATAACCAGAGACTAACAGTCTCCATGTTTACCAATTCCGCCCCTCCAGCTGGGCAGAGTCGCCAGGGAAAACTTTCATCCCAGTTCAACACTGCACTCCATGGTAGTCCTTTTGCACAGTCCTGGTATATCCAAAACATCTTCAGGTCTCCATGCAACCCACAGTCCATCTTCCAAAGGCTCTTCCAGCCTATTCCTGAGGGTCTTCATGCCCTGCTTCATGCCGCATCTCAGCAGCGGCTCCTGGAACCGTGTGCAACTCATGACCATTCTATGCATTTTTCATATTTCCAAAACTAATACCAGGTGTGCAGGACACAGCCATATTCTAAATCCAGGGACAAAATAAACCATAGCCTTGAAAAGCAGGTTCCTTCTCCAGTCAACTCTTTCCAAAGAGTTTGCATTTCTAACAGTCTTTCCTCAGGCATCCTCTCCATTGTTTTAATGTAAATCAAGTCTGGCCACCTTCCTTCCACCTTCCTTAAGATTGCTAATGTGTTTGACAATAGCAGCTAAACCAGTCTCAGTGCCTCTGCTTTTAACTTGCTTGAGGTTTTCCAACTTAAAATCTTAAAATCTCAGTCCGATATCTTCAGCTAAGCACATCAGTCCATTACAAATTTAACCTTGATCAAACACTCTGGGCCTGGATAGCAGAACGTAGCCATCCCTTATGCCAGTAGCCCAGTTCCAACAAAGTCCTCTGCAGTCTTTCCTTCCCCTTAGAAAGCTCATAAGCCAAGCCTCGAAGTTCAATACTGTCTGCACTTAGCATTCTCAAACTATCATCAGAATAGTCCATAAAACTTGGCTTACCACTCCAGAAGGCATCTTCAGTTGCAAGCACCAAGTCCATGCCCATTCCTCCAAAAGAAAGGTTCCAAAAGACGAATATCCACACGGTCAGGTTCATCTCACCCCACACTCCTCGGTACCACTTTACTGTTGCAGACAGCTTCAGGTTCGCTGAGATGAACTTCCAGACCAGGCACAGTTATGGAGGAAGGGATATTATTTATTGAAGCTTACAGATCCAGGGGAAGTTCCATAATGGGCAGAAGTAGCGGCCTGCTCTCACAAGGCCAGGCAGAGAGAGCAAAAGCCAACCAGCCACCACAGCACACAGAGCAAAACAAACTACAGCCAAAAGGTAACACAGCAGACTTCAGGAACTCCTGCTAGACACATTTGCATATCTTTACAATGGAATCTCAAACCCATCACCACACCTTAAGACCGGGCCCCCAGTGACCTTGCCTCTAGCAAGGTGATTGCAGATGCAAACTATAAACTAATAAAATACTGAATATATTGGGGGACAATATATTCAAACTACCACAATGCCTTTAGTCCCAGCACTTGGGAGGCAGAGGTAGGAGGATCGCCATGAGTTCAAGGCCATCCTGAGACTACATAGTGAATTCCAGGTCAGTCTGGACTAGAGAGACCCTACCTCGAAAAAAAAACCAAAAAATAATAATAATAATAATAATTTTAATAATAAAATCCGATAAAATGGGGATGTTGACACTGGTTTGTGGCATGGAGGTGGCCTGCCTGCTGCTCACCCAGTTGCTGAATGACTGCTGCTGTATTTTGGGTGAAATTCTCATCCTCATTAGTAGGTTGTGAGCAAGATACAACCGAGTTTCTTACACCCTATACTCTCTTAAGCCCTGTGCAGTGTGTCTGTGGCAAAGGTGTTATAGTCTAACTGTGAGGACCATTGGATTGGTTTCAGCTGCACACTGGGCCTGGAGCTGTGATTTGGGGCTGAATTAGAGCAGCAAGCTGAGAGCACAGAGGGGCTTTTCACTGGAGAGCTGGTGGAGTGCCTGCCTTGTGCCAGGTTCTAGCACTGGAGAAGTGGTGAGCAGAATTCTGCCCTGGAGAGAGTACAGAAAGGTTGTGCCAGGAATATGGCATTTGAAGTGAGTCTCCAGCCTTAAAGGAGAAAAAGCCTCTCACAGCTGCCTCTTGTCTTTCCTCAGAACATAGCGGCCTGACCACCGGGGTGGCCTTTGGGCACCACGCCAAGTTCATCGCTTCAACCGGCATGGACAGGAGCCTGAAGTTCTATAGCCTGTAGGCCCTACGTCTTCATGGACATCAGGCCTTATTCCAGTAGTCCATTAGAGTTAGGGGTGGAGGGTGTCTTGTGTGGGGGGGAGGGGGGTCTATGGGGTTTGATGTTCACATCATTTCACTCTGGTCTGAGTAATGCTCTGAGAGCCAGGGTTCATGGAATACTCTCATCCGTGTAGCCTCCAGGGCCCCACAGGAATGGACATGGTGGGCCGGAGGGAGGGAGGGGACTGTCACCTTGTAAAGGGTTGGGGCCCAGTGCCTCCCTGGTGGTGGTGGTTGTTCCATACCCACTCTATTTCAGTTCCTCCGAGACAGGCAAGCCAAGGGAACTGAAGGGGCTGGTCAGGAGAGTTTGTGCAGGTTTTTGTAAGCAGTGATCTAGTTTCATTAAAAAAAGAAAATAATAAACTTGGTTATCTCCTTGTGTCTGTTTGAATCAGGGATATCTTGAGTGGGGAAGGTTAAGGGGAAGGGACATAAGTGGGACACTGGCTACCAGGAGTCCCAGTGCTCCTACCCCCACAACAGAAATAAAACAACACAAGGCTGTAAGCCATTTGTCAGAAGTTTCACACCCTCATACCTAGACCTTTCCAGGGCTTGCTGTCACTTGTGCTGTGTTTGTACCCTGGGCTTGGCTTCTCACACAGGCCTGGAAGGCAGGAGAAGCTCAGCCTGCTGGGAGGAGCTGTGAGTGGATTATGTATGTATGTTACCACTCTGCCCCAGCTGGCTTGTATCACTTACTGACTGCCAGTTGAGGAAGAACTGGGCCAGGGGAGACAGTGAGCAGTAAACAAAAAAGGTCAGGTGATCTGGAGAGAGGGCTTAGCAGTTAAGGTGCTTGCCTGTGAAGCCTAAGGATCTAGGTTCAACTCCCCAGATGCACAAACTCACATATGTGTATAAGGTGGCACACGTGTCTGGGGTTAATTGCAGTGGCTAGAGGCCCTGGTGCACCAATTCTCTCTCTTTCATGTTAAAATTTTAAAAAGGGCCAGATGGTAGATGTGTGAAAGGGGTATTTACATAGGGTCCTGTGGCTACTCTTGGAGGTCACCAGAGGCCTCTGGCAGGGGGTGGAGTGTGTGTGCTGATGTGATGCCTGAAGGGCAAGGGGCTAAATGGAGAGAATTGCAGGCAGGAAGTGAAGGTTACGAGCCTAGTGGTGATGCACGTCTTTATCCCAGCACTCAGGAGGCAGAGGTAAGAGGATCACTGCAAGTTTGAACTATATGGTGAATTCTAGGTCAGCCTGGGCTAAAGCAAGACCCTACCTACAAAAACAAAACAAAACCAAAAAAAGGTGGGCAGAGGAGACCAGTGCCACCCTAGTGTAGTGACTAAAGGCATGGGTCCTTGAGAATGTTGAGTCTGAGAGTCTGATTAGAGTGGGTGAAGAGAATGAAGTAGGTGCAGGGGTTGGTAAGTACTGATGAGGAAGTGCTAAGAAGGGGGCAGTCATGACAGTCTATATTGTTGATGATATGGCCTACAAGCCTGTTCTGAACACTTGTCATATCTGCCCTGGAGGCCAGGATGCCCTCTAGCTTGTGAAAGCTCTAGAAATCTTGCAATAAAAACACTATTTCCTGTCTACAGCACTGTGATTACTATGCAGCCCACTGCTCCCTTGTGGATACACTACATAAATTATTATTTTTTAAAAATATTTTGTATTTGTTTATTATGTATTTTTTAAAAGGCAGAGAGAGAGAGAGAATGGGCACATTAGGGCCTGGGTGACTCCAGATGATGGCCACCCCATGCACTTGGCCTATGTGGGTCCTGAGAAGGAACCAGGCTGCTGGCAAATGCCTTGTGAAGCCATCTCTCCCAGCCCCATAAATTATTTTTTTAAAACTTAATCGGTGACTGGAGAGATGGCTTAGCGGTTAAGGCCCTTGCCTGTGAAGCCTAAGGAACCATGTACGATCTCTGCAGATCCCACATAAACCAGATGTACAAAGGTGAGGCAAGCACATGATCACACATGCCCACTAGGTGGCACAAGAATCAAGTTTGATTGTAGTGGCTGAGGCCCTGGTGCGCCAATTCTCAACAAAAAAACTTATTGAGGCTGGAGAGATGGCTCAGTGGTTAAGGTGCTTTCCTGCAAAACCTAATGACCCAGGTTCAATTCCTCAGAATGTAAAGCCAGATGCACAAGGTGGCGCATGCATCTGGAGTTAAGTTTGCAGTGGCTGGAGGCCCTGGTGTACCCACTCTCTGTCTGCTTGGGGAAAAACAACAACAAAAATGCTGTGCATGGTGACACACCTTTAATTCCAGCACTGGAGGCAGGAGTTTCAAGCCAGCCTGGGTCTATAGAGTGTATTCCAGGACAGCCTGGGCTAGAGTGAGACCCTGTCTCAGAAAACAAACTTCAACCCAGTTTCCTTAAAGTTTTGATCAGCTAAACCCTCACCTGTGTGTACCTAGTTCATGGAACTCACCATTTGTACAGTGAAAAATTAACGGCTACTGTGACAGCAGTATGCACCACATTGCCAGTGGACATCATGGGGCATGTATCCCTTGTTAATTTGCCCCAGTTCTGGTGGTGATAGTCTAAAACTAAGCACAAGGCAGTGTTTGGATGCTTTCGCACAGGTTTCCAACGTTTGCTATCTGCTGTGTACTGATGTGACCCTGTGGCTTCCAGAAGACTATTATCGTAACATATCAGCCAACTTTAGGTGTTTATTTTGGTATGAGAAGCATATGATTTTTAACAATTTTATTATGCAGTTTGGAGGCAGGACAAATTTAAGATGAATTAGGACAACTGAGGAAGGTAGGTGGGTAACAACTATTTGCATGTAGTCCAACAGTGCCAGTGGAGGTAGGGTGAGGATTTAGGGGATGGCTTAGGGCATCCTGGACCTGAGTTGGTCCCCACAGCTAGTCAGTACTAAAGCATCAAATAATTTGTTAAGATACACATGTGCAGTTACCATCTGCCCTAAGAGGTACTGAAGCACAGGTTCTCTTGACAAGCATTCTGGTCACCATAAAATGCTATCAGCAGTTTGTTTCCCTCATAACAAATATGCCATCATTGCTCCAGTTAGAATACTTGGCCTGGCTGGCCAGCGATAAAGCTTATGGGGTCCACTGCTGGTTAAGATCCTTGATGAGGGTTGGAGAGATGGCTTAGCGGTTAAGGCACTTGCTTGTGAAACCTAAGGACCCATGTTTGACTCTCCAGGTCTGACATAAGCCAGATGTACAGGTGATGCAAGCGCACAAGGTCACACATGCGCACAAGATGGTGCATGTGTCTGAAGTTCAGTTGCAGTGGCTGGAGGCCCTGGCGTGCCAATTCTCTCTCTTGCATAAAAAAAAAGGCCAGTCTTTTGGGCTTACCTCAAAAACAAAATTTTTTTTACAGATCCTTGATGACTTGTCTCCTACAGCAGGACAGGCTGCACACTCTTTCAAACATCATGACAGCTAGTCACCAGGAGGCTTCCAGCTCAGCTCCAGCTTCGTCTCAGTGTCCTGTAGCCCAGCCCAGGCATCCCACATTGAATTTTTAAAAAATATTTTATTTTATTTAAAAAGAGAGAAAAAGGCAGGTAGAGTGAATGTGAATGGGCACACCAGGGCTTCTAGCCAATGCAAACAAACTCCAGATGCATGTGCCACCTTGTGCATCTGGCTTATGTGGGGACTGGGGAATTGAACCTGTGTCCTTAGGCTTTGTAGGCAAGTACCTTAACTGCTGAGCTATCTCCCCAGCCCTGAATTCTTTTTTTAAATTTATTTATTTTCAGAGAGAGAGAATAGGCTTGCCAAGGCCTCCAGCCACTGCAAACAAAATCCAGACGAATGCACTACTTTGTGCATCCAGCTTTACATGGGTACTGGGGAATTGAACCTGGGTCCTTTGGGTTTGCCAGCAAGTGCCTTAACCGCTAAGCCCTTTCACCAGCCCCCACATTGAATTCTGAAGCAGCCAGGTCCTAGGCCATGCAGCAGTCTGAGCAGCTTCTTCGTGCTGGTATACCAGTACAGCTCCATGCCCTCTTCCTTTAGCAGGGGGTAGAGGGTAGGAACATAGACCTGGGAACCAGCCTCCCTGACTTGACATCCTACTTCTGGCCCTTAGTAGCTATAGGACCTTGACAGATTACTTCTGTTTTTGTTTTTGTTTTTTTTTCATAAGATGGGGATACTGTCCTTTTTAGGGATATTGTAAGAATTGAATGAATATGAGACATGCTCAGAACAGGGGCCACACATAGGAAATGCTGTATATATTAAATTGCTGCTGCTGTTTTTACTGTACTGCTTTCTTTCCCTGGAGTGTCTTACCTCCTCCAGGAAGTCTTCATATCCAGCTGGGCAAGTGACCTTGCTCAGACATCATGTTAACCATGTTACCTTGAAGGTCTTTATGCATTTGTCTCTCTTGGCTTGTCATCTCAAATGCAGGACCACATATTCACAGCTGTCATTGATCTTCCACTGCTAAGTGCAGATTGAGAGGTGCAACTCTGTGCTCAGTCCAAAACCCACACTGTGTTTTCTTCCTTGCTGCATAAAAGCCAGAATGAGCCAGGTGTGGTGCTCATACCTTTAATCCCAGCACTTGGGAGGCAGAGGTAGGAGGATCACTATAAGTTTGAGGTCACCCTGAGACTACATAGTGAATTCCAGGTTAGCCTGAGCTAGAGTGAGACCCTACCTTGAAAAACAAAAATGAAAACAAAAAAGCCAGAATGAAATGGAGAGCTTCTACTACACACACCTTCAGAATTTGAAATCGGCTGCCTTGGGGGTTGTAGTAGACAGCTTCATGGTGCTGGGACAAACATCCAACTAGTTTTATGGGAGGAAGGGATTTATTTCAAGCTTGCAGCTCCAAGGGAAGTTTCTTCAGTGGTGGGAGAAACTGGCTCCCATTCATAAATCCAAGCAGAGAGAGAAACCACCACCAGCCAGCAAATGCCAAAAAGCAGCAAGCAGGACCCCCAAGCTCAGACCCTTCTGCATACCTTTGGGCTGGAATTCAGATCTGCCCCCAGTGACATGCCCCCTGTAGCTGGAGTCTACCTGTGAGAGGCTGAGGCTGCAAACTCAATAAGACCCCTGAGTCTGTGGGGCCATGCCTTCAAACTACCACAAGGGTGAAGTAGCTACTTTGTGCTCTTAAACTGTAACAATCTTAGTCTTCAGGCTGTGGGAACATCAGTAGGGCTGGTGTCTAAAGGGAAATCATTTGGTGGTAGAATCAGTCTTTTTTGTGACCTACAAAATTTTCTTGAGCCTCTTGGTCAAAGCCATGACCCTCTGCAATTGAGCTGTGAGGGCATCTACATTGTGTTTGAACTTGGAGCACTAAACAAGGAAGTTACCTGGGCATAGTGTAGATACACTAGTCTACCCAATAACTTAGCAATTTGAAGTACCTCTTCAGTACCATGCCATGACCCTGCCCTGTCCAGCAGGTGGTGCTAGCACCATTCTGTAGGTGAGAGATTACTCTTGGTTTATAGCCAATAGTGAGTCATGGTGTTAGGGGTTTATTTTATTTATTATTGAATTATTATATTTATTGATGGAAGTACAGAGCCAAGGAAAGGCACCCACATGGCTAGACATCCCATGTGGAGGGCCTGGAAAGAAAGCGTGGAAAGAAAAGAGGAAAGTTTAAGGAGCTTCTTCCATGTGGGGAGCTGAAGGGGATAAAGGAGCCCATGTGGAGTGTAGGGGCTAGGGGGCCTTCTTTGCTGGTCCTAGGCATGGGCCAAGCCAGCCTAGGCCCAGCAGAGGGAAAAACTCACCCACAGCTGGAAGTTCCCAAGTGATCAGAGAGCCTGCCCTCCCCCTTGAAAAGGTATTTATAACTTCATAGTGATGGGCTGTCATTTGGCTCAAGTGAACCAGAGGGACAGCTGGTTGGTTAGGGCTAGGGGCTGTCTCAGGAAGAGGTTAGTCCTGGCACCAAGTTCCAGGGGCTGAACTTGACCAGCCACAATGTTTAAATCCTATGAAACACCTCCCTCCTGGGGGGGAGGGGGTCCTGGTTGTTTGTGGAGAAATAGGTCTATGGGAACTAGGCAAGAGATAAGAAGTCAGATCATCTTTGATTTCTAGCAAGTGCAAACTTTCCTGCCCTTTTTAGCTTCAGGAGTCCAGTCACCCTAACTGTACCCCCTGTCATGAGAAGACACTCTAACTGCTGTTGGAGGACAGGGGATGAGGACGTCAGATCTTGAACTACTTCCAGCTGAATGGGACGGTAGAAATATGGCAGTTAGAGAATCCTTCCCAGAAAGGAGAACTATTCTAAAGGAGCCTGAAAGTGTACTGATGGAGTGCAGGAAGACAGTCTTGGAAGAGAATGATGAGAAGAAAGAATGAAAGTAAGGAGTTCATGAGAAGTGAGCATACAGCAAACTGGCCACCTTTAGGGTTGTCCTTGTGGACTTTCAGGCCTTGGGGAACATTCGAGGGAACCCAGGTAAATGGAGTTGAGTTGTCTCAGGACTATCTGAGCATGAGCTGGCTGAGATTTTCTTCCAGAACTGTTCATTGAATGGCATAGTAGTGTCTGACATGGCCTGAATCTGTTTCTGTATG
The DNA here is from genome assembly GCA_036365145.1 of Orientallactaga sibirica. Classification (NCBI taxonomy): domain Eukaryota; kingdom Metazoa; phylum Chordata; class Mammalia; order Rodentia; family Dipodidae; genus Orientallactaga; species Orientallactaga sibirica. The sequence goes on from JAEOAD010001269.1 coordinate 1,299,088, forward strand.
GCTTGTAAAACAGTCGAGATATTAGCACAGTTATCAGAAACATATATACAACATTTAATGTTGATACCATATTTTGTATAATAGCCTTCCAGAGTGTACCTTTTAAAATTTGTCCTGTGGATAGCCGGAGCCAAAGGTTGGTACCATAGAGCCATTAAAGGTTGTACAAATATATTTTTGGCCTTCAGGACTTATTTAATGATGTCCTGGTACCATTTAGAAGGGACTCACCATTGTTCCCAGTATAAGGAAGTCTTAAACTAAGTGACCCTTGGTCAGCCATCCATATATATTTTATGTTTGAAAATAACCCTTTTGACATTTATGGTTTTTTCTTTGTTATAGAATTAGAACTATTAGAGAGGGAGCCAACATGTCTTAAGGTCTTGTTTGTTTCCCCTCTTGGAAAGCTCTTTTACTACTTATTTGAGGAATCCTTTTATCTTCGGTTATACATTTCTCTCTGAGTGGTTAAGACCAAGCAGACAGCCAAAATTTAATCAAGGATTAATTCTGGAAGTCACTAATGGCTCTCCAAAGGAGACTAGTGACCCAGGGTTAGCCCTAGAGCTTTTTGGTGTTTTCTGTCTGTTAGGGTGAGTCAGGGCTGTGCTGGCCAAGTAGTTCTCCCTTCTTTAGGAAGCCTGGAGGACTGTTTTCTCCTCAGTTGTGACTCTCCTGTTTCAGACTGCACACCGATTTTTTGTTTCTGGGTGTTGGTGTCCTCCCTGATCAGGAAGACAGCTGACTTACCGGGGGGCCAGTGTAGACGTGTCCTATCATCTCCAGTGGCCTCATGACCTGGGAGCACAGGCCAAAATATTGGCTTTTGGGAGTTAGGATTTTAAGCCATCTGGCTTCAGATATCAAGCTGCTCACCTCATCAGCTAAGGTAGGACTGGGCATGTGATGAACCCCTCCACAGCTCTCCGGGTGTTTAAGGTCATGGTTAGTGCAAGCTCTGGAGTTGAAGGCCAGGCATGAGTCCCAGCTCTTTCGCTTTCTACAGTGTATGTTTCAGTTTCTGCATTTGAAAACAAGTTGGTGGTTTCTACTTGACAGAGCTGTTGAAGGCTGAGTGAACTAATAGTGCAGCGAGCACAAGAGGCCCTCAGTAACTATGGCTACTATTTCTCTATGCTGGCTGCCAGTGAGGGGTCGTGGTGGCACTGGATGCTTGACACAGGTAGTTAGGTTAGGCCTAACTGCCTTTTTTATCCATAACCCTAACATTAAGGCTTTGGGAACTCAAAGTGGCTGGAACATAGTCTAGGCGGTGAGTCGGGATGCTGGAGTTCTGAGAGCCGCATCAGCACAGAGGGTGGCAGCATACCTGCTTTGAGACTAGGAGAATTTGGGGACAGTGACAGGAGCATTTGAAAGTAAAAGTTCATTAGATGGACAGGGGAACAGAGGAGGGTTGGCTGGGAGGAGGAAGGATCACTGCAGTCAGCGGCCTGTGGTTCAGCAGGGAGAGGTGAGATGGCAGACTTGGGCAAGTGTTAGATCCTTCTGCCCGAAGGTTTTCAAGACTTACTTAAACACTCCTTTAGCTGATGTGTTAAAGGCTTTTTTTTTTAATTAAAAAAATTTTATTTTATATAAATTATGACAGGTTATTCTCTTTCATCCCCTTGCCCCAGCTCCCATTTCCCTGGAGCCCTCCTCAGTGAAGTTATGGTATTCACTGTGGGTCATGAAGACCTGTCAGTCCCTTCCCTGTGGGGCAGTGGGGGGCGGGGACCGAGCCTCAGGGTATTGCTACCCACTCTGTGGCTTTTACAATCTTTCCACCCCCTCTTCTACAATGTTCCCTGAGCCATGGCAGACCTGTTAGCAGTCTGATTTAGTGCTGAATTCTCCATAGCCCCTGGATTTCTGTTTTGATTGATCACCATGTTTGTCAGCAAACATGGGCTATTATGAACTATCCATTTATTGTTTTGCATGTGTATATGTTTGTGTGTACATGTACGTGTGCGTGCATGCATGTGGAGGCAAGAGGTTGAAGCACGTGTGGGAGTGTTTTCCTCAGTCTCTCTCCACCTTATTCTCTGAGATGGTCGCTCCCTGATCCTAGAGCCAATCAATTCAGCTAGACTGCCTAGACAGAGGGCCACAAGGACTCCTTGTCTCTGCTTCCTTAGTGCTGGATCACACACCCCACAATGACCAGCATTTAAAATAAAAGTGACCCAGAGAGAGAGAATGAAGAGTATGGGCATACAAGGGCCTCCTTCTGCTGTAAACGAACTCCAGATGCATGCACCACTGACTTTACATGGGTCCTGGGGAATCGAACCCAGGCTGTCAGGCTTGACAAGCCCCTTAAAACGCTGAGCCATCTCTCCAGCCCCATGCCCAGCATTTTATATGGGTTTTGGAGATCCAAACTCACGTCCTCTTGCTTGTAAGACAAACACTTTACCTGCTGAACCATTCCCCTGGACTCTGAATTAATCATTTAGAATATCTAAACCTACCTGTACAGTTTAAAGAGTAGACACACCCTGTGTCCACCCGCAGCTGATGAAGAGGTATTGGGACCCTTGGTGTGCCTTCCCTGAGTGCAACCCATCCCCCTCTTGCAGAGTAATCGCTACTGTCAAGTTGCTGTGGGCACTTGCTTTGTCTTTCTGGATCATTTTACTATACTCTGCTGCTTTCTTGAAATTCATATAAATGAAATCTTTTTTTTTTTTTGGTTTTTCGAGATAGGGTCTCACTCCAGCGCTCAGACTGACCTGGAACCCACTATGTAGTCTCAGGGTGGCCTTGAACTCACGGTGATCCTCCTACCTCTGCCTCCTGAGTGCTGGGATAAAGAGTGTGCGCCACCATGCCTGGCTCAGTCTTCTTTTACATTATTTATTTTTGTATTTACTTATTTTTTTTTTGAGATAAGTCTCACTCTAACCCAAGCTGATCTGGAACTCACTCTGTAGTCCCAAGCTGGCCTTGCATTCACAATAATCCGCCTATCTTATCCTCTTAACTGGGATTAAAGCCATGCCCAGCATATTTAATTTTTTATTGAGAATTTTAATACAGGGACATTCTGTAATTTGATCATAAATCCCTATTGTCCTCATTAGTCTCCCCTCCCACACCCCAATTCCAGTGAACACCCTCTTCTTAAAAAAAAAATTGCCGAGCGTGGTGGCGCACGCCTTTAATCCCAGCACTCGGGAGGCAGAGGTAGGAGGATCACCATGAGTTCGAGGCCACCCTGATAATACAGAGTGAATTCCAGGTCAGCCTGGGTTAGAGCGAGACACTACCTCAGAAAATCAAAACAACTTGTTTATTTACAAGCAGAGAGAGTGAAGTTGGGGGGGGGTGCCAAGGCCTCTTGCCACTGCAAAAGAACTCTAGACACATGTGCCACTTTGTGCAGCTAGCATTACATGGATACTGGGGAATTGAACCTGGGGCAGCAGGCTTTGCAAGCACCTTTAACAGCAGCCAGAAGACCTCCCACTTTTCATGGATCCCCTCTTCTATTTTAACGTCTCATTCCTTTTCCCCTTCTCCATCATCTATGTCAAAGTGTTGATGGGCTCCATGTTGTGCAGGTCTCGTGTAGGTGACAACATCCACTGTGAGGCCATGAAGGCCCCAGTTCCTTCATGTCCCTGAGCCTTGGAGGGCGTGATAGATGTTGCAGGTAGCACTGCACTCCCAAGAGCCTCTTGTTATCAGCACTTTGATGAGTTTCAACACGCTGCAGTATCCACAGCCACCTCTAAAAAGGAACTTCTCCTAGTTCCTACTACTCATGAGCAGCGCAGTTGTGTAAAGACAGACACCTCAAGGACAGCGTAAGGACCAGCCAGGGGCAGGGCCTGAGATCACAGGTTCCCAGATTCACCCGGCCAGATTCCTAGACTAGTACGCCTGGCAGAAGCTGCTTTCTGCAGATGGCAGTGACAACTGGGGAGACCTAAGAATTGTCAAGGTGATGAGAAGTGACCCTTGATAGCTCAGCACTGGCAAGACATCTCTATCACTCCTGCCAAGGCTCAGGGCACATGTGGAGGAAATGGAGGGGAAAAAGTGAGTGCTTTGCATAGCAATCCTTTGTCTATACCACGCTTCTGGGCTGGGCCTCATCTTCTCCCTCTGATTTCTGATTGTGCAGCGCTCCTTTGACTTGTGGTTCTATCTGTGAGCATGTTTTCAGACTGCTGAAGTGTCGTTCTTCAAGGCAAGATTTGCATTTGCTTCGACCCAAAACCCAGGGATAAGGCTGGGGAGATGGCTCAGTAGGTAAAGTGTGGCAACCTGAGTTTGATCCCCAGAACTCCTGGGAAAGCTGGGTATAGTGGCACACTTCTGTAATCCCAGTGCAGTGCAGAGAAGGTGGAGACAGGCAGGCAGCAGGCTAGGGCCTAGTCTAACTGAATTGGTGAGCTCCAGATTCAGCAAGAGACCCTGTCTTGAAAAGTAAGGTGGAGAGTGAGGAAGACAGTTATCATGGACTTCTGGTCTCCATGAACCGCCTCCCCAACATGCATGTACACCAAACAGAAAAGAAAAATGAAGTTTGGGCATCACTTTAAAGTATATTTGGCTCATGAAGTTTTCCATATTGAACCTTTGAGGGCTTCCCTTTTCTCATCTACCCCTCAGAGTAAGAATTTGGACGGCATGTATCCAACTGTAATTCTTATGATCAGGACAGAGTTTTCTAAGATGTTTAGCACCAAAATGAAGATAGACGTGATTCCTAGCTGACCTTTTGGTACCCTGTTTGATCTTCCTCTCACTTTTCCCCAAGGACTGGGCCCTCGGAGGCCTGGCTTCCTAGGAAGTCTGCATCTAGGCTTCATTTGCAGGCCTGGCACTTGTCCAAGCAGACCGCCTCCAGGATTCTGTAGACATTCCCACAATAGAAGCTGGTTTTGCTTCCCAGAGTTTTTGCTTTTATTTTTGTTCTATCTGTATCTTTTTATCTCTCATATTAGTTCACCAGTGACTTAAGCATTTTTTTTTTTTGAGGGAAGCCCAAAAGACTGGTCTATTTTTATGAGACAGCACACGTGAATTGGTGAGCTAGGGCCTTCAGCCACTGTAATTGAACTCTAGATGCATGCGCAACCTTGTGTATGCATCACCTTGTGCGTCTTGCTTATGTGGGATCTGGGGAGTAGAACATGGGTCCTTAGGCTTCGCAGGCAAGTGCCTTAACTGCTAAGCATATTTAAAATATATATATAATTTGGCATTTTAGTTGTTTACTTTCAAGGATTGATCCATTATCTTCCGGTAGCCTGACACATGAAATGATCTTGCAGGAAGGCCTGGATAGGAGCTAGGAGTGAAGCAGTCAGCTCTGGCATATTCACTTCCCTTTCTTTACAACAGAGCACCATGGAGTTAATTTTCTCTCACTGTAGAGAGCAGGTATAAAACAGGTATGAGGATAGGCAGTGGCCCAAACACTAGGAAAGAGCAGCTCTGCCTTCTGCTGCAGGCAGCAGAGTGGGTTGCTATCTTTATCATGTCCAGTTCAGCTTGTGGCAGGGCTTAGGGCCTGCTCACTCCAGGAGCAGGTAACCAGAGGTGAGGAGAGGAGATGGCCTTCAGAGGCAAAATTCAGATGAGGGGCTAGAAAGATGGCTTAGCTAATAAGGCACTTGTCTACAAAGGTGGCACATGCATCTGGAGTTCGTTTGCAGCAGCTGGAGGCCCTAGTACGCCCATTCTCTCTCCCTCTCTCTGCCTCTTAAATTATTTTAAAAATTGAGACGAGGGCTGGAGAGATGGCTTAGCGGCTAAGGCACCTACCTGCTAAGCCTAAGAACACCGGTTCCAATCTCCAGCGGTTCCAATCTCCAGGTCCCACGTTTAGCCAGATGCAAAGTGACGCAATGGCGCAATGCCGCACTTGACCACAAGGGGGCACACGCATCTGGATTTTGTTCTCAGCAGCTGAGAGACTGCTGGCGCGCCCACGTCTGTCTCTCTCTCCAAAAATAAATAAAAAATTTAAAAAAATTGAGATGAGGCTTTCGTATCTAGGAAAATGAAAGCTTAGATAACTTAAGCATCAGGAACTGAATGTTAGTGCTGGTCACGTTTTCTGCACTTGTTTCAGCGTGCATCACCCTTTAATACAGATGTACTGACAGAGCTCAAGAACAATTTAAATATTGATCAGCATTTTCTAGCAAGAATCATGTACCTACATAACCTGAAAGAGCGCAACCACCTCATCGTCACAGGAATATCACCAAAAGGAAAGGGGAATTGTATGATTATACAGCAGAAAGTATTTGTCATACTCAAAGATAGAAATATGAAGGGGAAATTCACTAAAACATCATTTTCTCATACAGAAAGTCAGTGGCCAAACAGTAGGAACTTAGTAAGCATGTTGATCCCCCGATTTGGGAGTGCTCTACAGACAAGGAGGGAAAGAAATGCAGAGTAGATTAACTGTAAAAGGCGATTTATTAAGTGCAAGCAGCTATCAAAATGAATAACTTCTAATCAGGGAGATTCACTTTAAGGAAATAATGCTTTTGGCCTCTGATGCTCAGATAGGCAGAGATGTACGTGATCTGGGGAGGAACAGCCCCCCCCACCACAATCTCAGAGCCCAGCCATAAGGGATGTGGCTTTTGACCCAGCAGTTCTGTGGAAATCGTCCAGAGCATGTGCTTACATGATTGTGCTCAGCACAAATGTCTCAAAGCCAGAGAGTAGAACCATAAACTATGATAGGGGTTAAAGGTACTTGTTCTACAAATCTACACACCAGAGTTCAAATGCCCCAGCACCCATGTAAAAGTGGACATAAAGTGTCAAATATGGCCAGGCATGGTGGCACATGCCTTTAATCCCAGCACTCGGGAAGCAGAGGTAGTAGGATTGCCGTGAATTCAAGGGCATCCTGAGATTACCTAGTTAATTCCAGGTCAGCCTAGGCTACAGTGAGACCCTACCATGAAAAACCATAAAAAGGGCACAAATGACTCCATTTGGCTTCTGTGGAGTAATATTCAGACAAAGCATCGATGCTATTCCAAGGACCCCTAAGGAGGATGAGCTGATGTGTCTTGGTTCAGAGCCGAATTCCTGAGAGCAAGGTAGCCTGGCTCTTCCAACCAGCCATACCAACGCCTCACTGCAAGCCTGCAGAATATATCCTCTACCCTCCTGTTCTCTTGCTGGGCTGGCCAAAGCTAGAAGGCAGGCCCAGAGGTGAGAAGTTCATAGAAACTTCATAGAAACACCAGGGAAGATGGCACAACAGATAAAGGCACTTGCTTACAGATCCTGACAGCCTGGGTTCATTTTTCCAGTACTCATGTAAAGTCAGATGCACAAAGGGGCACATGTGTCTGGAGTTCATTTGCAGTGGCAGGAGACCCTTGTGGGCCCATTCTCACTCTTTCTCCTTGCTTAGTTTTTTTAAATGTGTGAACTTTCTGCCTCCGTGTGTGCTTCCTCCTCTAGAAAAACCTGAAGGCTGCAGTTTCCCCAACCCCTCCTCATGTTGGCCTGTGAACTTGTCCTATCAAAATAAGACTAAAAAACAAACCACACACACACACAAATACAAAAATGAGGTAAACATTCGGTTTGGGCTAGGAGGAAGAGAAATTCTAGTTCATGGTCATTGACATACAGTGAACACTGGCTAACATTTACACAGTGGGGATGGGTCATTTGCCTCGTTTTTAAAAGATTATATTATTTGAGACAGGGAGAGAGAAAGAATGGGTGCACCAGGGCCTCTTGCCACTGCAAACAAACTCCAAATGCATGTACCACCTTGTACATCTGGCTTTATGTGGGTGCTGGGGAATCAAACCTGGGTCCTTTGGCTTTGCAAGCAAGCACCTTTAACTGCTGAGCCATCTGCCCAGCCTGATGCTGTTCTTTGACTCTGCCACGTTCTGACCCACTCCTACCTCTGCTTGTGTTGTCTCCCTTGCTTGAAGGCCACCTTTTCTTGCTGAGAAGCAAGATCTCCCAGATCAATCTGAGACACAGTAACACCAGGCCATATATTAAGTACTGTATGATGCTTAATGATTAAGTTCTAGAACAGCATCGTTAGGTGATTTCATGGTCGTGAGAACACCACTTTCACACCTAGAAGGGCAGTTCAATTGTTCCATTTGGCCTCTTGATGGAATCAAGAGATGCAATCAACAAGAGATGTGAGGTATGGATGGCGTATCAGTGAACCATTTCACAGTTTTATTTTTAATTTTAAAATATATTCGAGGACTGGAGAGATGGCTTATTAGTTAAGGTGCCTGCCTGCTAAGCCTAAGAACTGGGTTCCAATCTCCAGGTCCCACGTTTAGCCAGATGCAAAGTGACACAAGGGCGCAATGCTGCACTTGCCCACAAGGGGGCGCACACATCTGGATTTTGTTCACAGCAGCTGAGGTGCTGCTGGCGTGCCTATTCTCTGTCTCCCTCTCCCTCTGTCTCTCTCCAAAAATAAATAAAAATATATGTATATTTGAGAGGGGGGGCAGGGCGGGGAGAGAATAGGCACACCAGGGCCTCCAGCAACTACAAACAAATTCCAGACGCATGTGCTCCCTTGTGCATCTGGCTTATATGGGTCCTTGGGAATAGAACCAAAGTCCTCTGGCTTTGCAGGCAACCACCTTAACCACTAAGCCATCTCTTCAGCCCCACAGTCAGTTTTTTTAAAGCTTTAAAATTTTGTATTTATAATTGTTTGAGAGCAACAGACAGAGAAAGAGGCAGATAGAGAATAGGCCTCCAGCCATTGCAAACGAACTCCAGATGCAATGGGCACCTTGTACATCTGGTTTATGTGGGGCCTGGGGAATCAAGCCTTGAACCGAGGTCCTTAGGCTTCACAGGCAAGTGCTTAACTGCTAAGCCATCTCTCCAGGCCCCACAGTTTTATAAGCAGGAATACACTCTGAAATAATGAACAGTAGTATAGGAAATTTAGAGCTGGGTGCCCTTTGCTAGCTCAGTTGGTAGAGCTGAGGACTGTAGGCGGATCAATGGAAAATACAGAGCTGGGATGTCCTGCAGTTGGCAGAGTGCTTGTCTAGCATGCATAAAGCCCTTGGTTCAATCAGCACTGTATAAACCAGATAGAGCGGCACACTCCTGTGGTCCCAGCATGTGGAAAGTGAAGACAGGAGGATGATAGAAGTTCAAGAACATCCACTACATAGTGAGTTCAAGGCCAGTCTGGAAAGAATAATTTCAAATAAAAAGGAGGGCTTGGGCCGGAGAGGTGGCTCAGTGGTTTGATTTCCTGGTACCCACATAAAACAGAGGCACACAGTGGTGTCTGGAGTTCATTTGCAGCAGCAAGAGGCCCTGGCACACCCATTCTCACACTCCGTCCTTGTAAATATTTTCTTTTTGTAAAAAAAGAGGGCTAGAGAGATGGTTCAGTGGTTAAAGGCCCTTGCTTACAAAGCCTGACTGTCCTGGTTCAGTTCTCCAGTACCCACATAAAGCCAGAGGCACAAAGTGGTGCCTGTGTCCGGAGTTTGTTTGCGGTGGCAGGAGGCCATCATGCCCATCCTCACTCAGTTTTTCTCTCTCAACTTAATATTCTTTTTTTCTTTTTGAGGAGAGAGAGGGAGAAGACGACAGATGGCTGTGCCAGCAGCCTCTCAGCTGCTGCGAACAAAATCTAGATGCATGTGCCCCCTTGTGGTCAAGTGCGGCATTGCACCCTTGCGTCACTTTAAATCTGGCTAAAGGTGGGACCTGGAGATTGGAACCGCTAGAGATAGGAACCAGCGTTCTTAGGCTTAGGAGGCAGGCACCTTAACTGCTAAGCCATCTCCCCAGCCCTCAAATTAATATTCTTTTAATAATGAGACATGTGATCCAATAGCAGTTCTTCATTATCAAGCATTACATAGTGTTGGTAACTGTTTGTGCCCCCACTTATATACTTAGCACAGGTTGTTTACACAGCACCTGTGGGTGACATGGCATTGTGTTACACTGAGGATGTGAGATCACTAGAAAATAGTTTCTTGCCTCATAATTCTATGGAGCCACCATTGTATAGGTAGCATTATTGTTGATGGACATGTAGTTATGGGGTGTGTGACTATTTGTGTGAAGATCATGATCCTGAAAGAACAGAGCTAACTCCAGGAACAAGTTTCTCAGACAGTGCTAGGTATGGTGGCTTACACCTTTGATCCCAACACTTGGGGGGCTAAAAGTCAGGAGAATCACCTTGAGTTCAAAGCAAGCTTGGGCTACATAGTGAGTTTGAGGCCAATCCGGGCTACAGAGATAGTGTCTCAACCAACCAACCAACAACAAAAACATCCTTTAAAAAAAAAAAAAATCTCAGACAAGATAAATTTCTCTGTTCTCGGTTTCACAAATAACTTCACCATACCTGCTTTCAGTGCTTTTGAAATAATGGTTTATTGAGTCGGGGTCTTTTCACTTTTTCCTCAGAGTTTCTGGATCCAAGCCTGGCTTAGACCCACAAAGACACTGGCTCCCAGGACCAGGGTGATAGCCAGGGGCAGCAGGAGCACAGAGAGCACAGTCCTCGGGCTGGAGTTCCTGCCAGAGCCTGCCAGAAGGGACAGAGAGGGTTGCAGGCGGGCATGGCTCTCTATACTCTCTTCCTCACTCCCTGTCCACCTTCCAGCCTCACAGGTTGAAGGCTGTTCTCTGCAGATAAGAGATGGGCTATTTTTTGCTTAGTTCCTCATTGAAGAGTTACATCACATCTGCTTTTCCCCTGCCTGTTTCACAGCCATTCTTACAGAGGGCCCATGTCTGTGAAGCTACCCCTAAGTCCTCATACCTGAGAGCCCCAATTCAGAAGAGTCCTCAAAGCCCACTGCTCCTGGAGAACTCACAATGTTCAGGGCCCTGGTGGTCTGATTGTAGTGACCCAAGGATCGTCGCCATCGTCCTGCCCAAGAGAAAAGGCCTGTTTGGTCTCTAGTTCCTAGTGGTCTCAGAGCCAGACACAGGTTTAAGGATGTCACAGAACAAGTTATGCCCCACCCATACTTACCCGCCACCCCAGACCCACACACAGTGGAGCATGAGTCAGGCCCTGTGAGGTGGCAGGTAGAGGCGCTGCAGAAGAAGTAGACCTGATTTAAAAAAAAAAAAAGAGAGAGAGAAAAACATCAAGGCCGGGCTGGTTAGGTGCTGCTGGGCAGGACTGTGGGTGCTACTAAAGGCTGCCAAGCAGGAAGAAGCCTGGGCAAGCCGACTAAAACTGCAGCACACCATGTGGATGGGGATTAGAACTGTGTGCGCTCCCAATTTGGAGTCCATGCCTCCCCCTTCCCAAGGGCCCAAATCTGAAGTAGAGGAATGTGTGGGCAGGAACCATTGCATTTGGGAGAGCCCCAGCCCTCAGCATGCCCCGTGTGCACAGCCACCGGGAGGCATGACCACTCCCATCCACTCAGCTAATAAAGGTGGTGTGGACTGGCCACTTAGCCAGAGAGCAGATGTCTGTTGTCTGTCTTCTTCCTGGCCCTTGAGACCAAGGCCTGGTCAGGATAGCTTCCAGAAACTGACCCCAGAGTAGGTTTCCAAGAGAAGCAGGAGAATGGACCCAAGCCAGTTCCAGTAGGGCCTAGCCATGGGCACCTACTGCAGGTCAGCACCTCTCAGTTTGGAAAGCAACAGGCCATAGGAAGCCATCCTTGGCCATCAGCAGTGCCTCACACTGGGTCTAGTCCACCTCTGAGGTAGCCATGGACAGTGACTTGAAAATGGACCTGAACCAGGCTAGAGAGGTGGCTTAGTGGTTAAGGAGCTTGCCTGTGAAGACAAAGGACCCATGTTCGACTCTCCAGGTCTCATAAGCCAGGCACACAAGGTGACACAAGCACACAAAGTCACACGTGCACAAGATGGCACACATGTCTAGAGTTTGGTTGCAGTGGCTGGAGGCCCTGACATGCTAATTCTCTCCCTTCTCCTCATGTTTAAAAAAAAAAAAAAAAAGTGAGACCCTACATTGGCAAAAAAAAAAAAAAAAAAAAAAAAAAAAGAAAGAAAGAAAAAGAAAAAAAAAAAAAAAATGGACCGTGGATGATTTTTTTTTTTTTTTTTTTGGTTTTTCGAGGTAGGGTTTCACTCTGGTCCAGGCTGACCTGAAATTAACTATGTAGTCTCAGGGTGGCCTCGAACTCTCAGCGATCCTCCTACCTCTGCCTCCCGAGTGCTGGGATTAAAGGCGTGCACCACCACGCCCAGCTCCGTGGATGATTCTTACCAGGCCCCTGAGAGCTCTCTGGGAGCTGGAGTCAAGGAGGGTGAAGGTGGCAACAGTGAAGCGCCGATAGTGAGACCAGAAAGGCAGCTCTGTCCTGTCCATGGCCACCATTTGTGTTCTATAGCTGTCTCCCTTAAAAGGACACCTGGAGTGGAGAGAAGTCAAGATGGCACACAGGGAGGTATGGCACACAGGGAGGTATGGCACACAGGGAGGTATGGCACACAGGGAGCTCTGGGGACAGCTCATCTATTACCACTCACCCATCTTTCAGGATGGGCCACTGGGGCTGCTGGAAGGGCTGGGCACTGGGTGTGGCCCAGCACTGGTGCAACATCAGGACCAGATGGGGATCTGTCCTCTGCAGGAGCCGGACCTCCACGTGAACAGGTTCCTGGAGCAGCCTCACAAGGGGATACTCATCCTCGCCGTAGTAGGAGCTGTAAGTCTTGTCTGAGGGGAGAGGGGCTCTTGAGCCCAGGGCAGGATGAGCACCGGGGAGGTGGGGGCAAGAGGAGGAAGAGGTGGGGATGCTGTACCCTTGGCAATCCGCAGCTCTAGCTGCAGGGGTCCAGGCTGGGTCACAGAAGCAGGTGATGGAAGTGGGAAGATGGATGCCTGGATGGGAAGGAAGTCACCAGCATTGAAGATACAGCGGACATGAAGCCTGAAGTTCAAGAACAAGAGGGTGGGGGAGAAGATGGAGTCTGTTTACTTATTAAACCAGGTACCAACAGTGGATGCAATAAATAGTATCCGCCACAGGGTGCAGGGATGCTCCCCAAGCCATCTCTAGGGCCGTATGCTTCGCTGCTCTTTGACCCCTTTGTCCATCGGGTCTGCCTAGGACAGTTGTGCATACTGTGTCAGGCCCTGCTGTAGGTGGAGGGACACAGTGTTATCAAGACAACAGGGCCCTATCTTGGAACCTGAGGCCTTTGAAGCCTGGCAGGCAGGTCTAGGTTTGCATGCTAATATTTCCAGGTTGTGGGATCATTTACCCTAAGCCTCAGTTTACCCTTGGGCTTTGGTGAGGATTGTGTGAGGCCACAGGATAACAATACATCAGGGTCATGCTTGTCTTTGCAACTGGCATGCCACAGTGTCTAGTGTTTCCCTCAGTGGCTTAAGTGCCATATGGCCACTCAGCACGCTCCTGGGTCAGTGCCCAGTGCCCCTGACCCCAGCGAGGCATTGTAGCTATGGCGATTGCACTCAGTCGTGAAGGCCACACACATTGCTGCCTTGTACTCCTCCCACTTAGTTCTGATGGGCTCGAGCTGTTCTCCCCTTCTGACCCCTGGGACTACTTGCTGCTCTCATGCCCCAACCTTCAGTACATGACTGCTCTGTGCTAAAGGCAAAGACATTTGAACCCTGACAGTCTCCTAGTCCCCCCCCCCCGCCCAGCCCTTGTGGAAGACAGGGTAGGAAGAGCCACTTGGGCACCAAGATAGCACCTAAGGACAGATTTTGTCTAGCCCATGGCTAAGATGCTGGCCACATAATAGCAGTGGAAATTCAGCTACGCCAAGGGCAGGTTCCCCTGGGGCCATCCTTGCTGGCATCCTGGGCAGCTTGTGGCACCTATGCCAGCAGGTCCTTTTTCTTAGGGCTTGTCCCCCATCCTCTTCCTCTACCATGTCCTCAGACCCTTCAGTCTGACGTATCTTGCTTCTCATCTATGGCATTGCAAGTGAGATCATCAGGCCATAATAGCCATGGCCTTCTCTGGGGCCTGGAAGGGATTTTTTTTTTTTTTTTTTTTTTTTTTTTTTTTTTTTTTCGAGGTAGGTCTCACTGTAGTCCAGGCTGACCTGGAACTCACTATGTAGTCTCAGGGTGGCCTTGAACTCACAGCAATCAGGACCAGATGGGGATCTGTTCTCTGCAGGTCCTACCTCTGCCTGCCTCCCGAGTGCTGGGATTAAAGGTGTGCGCCACCACACCCGGCTTCAGTGTTCATTCTTGAAGGGATAAAAGCTACTCCCCAGAAAGCTCTGCCACTGGCTCTGCCTGGGCCCCTTAGGCACAAAGTACTTAGCTCTCACAACAGTCTTGGAAGGGGTGTGGATGGTCCCTGCCTAAGCATGGAGAGCAGGGGAGGCTCCAGGAGTTAAGTAGCTCATTTAATGTCACACAGCCAGGCAACCACAGAGCTGTATTTGCTTCAGCTGGTTCCCCCATCTCACCGGAAGATGCTGTCCCGAGTGATGGAACCCTGTGGCCCCTTTTGGATGTCTATGTCAGATACCAGCTGGTTCTCATAGATGAGTTGATCACCAACTACCTAGGGAGGAGATAGCAGGTGAGTCCCCCACAGGAAGTTAGATGCCCCCCATCAGCCCATGTCCCACTCCTACCTGGACTCTGGTTCCACAGAGGGTGAGAGGGACTTGGAAGACCACAAAAGCACTCAACTTCTGGGTTGGAGGGCATCGGGTGGGGGCATAGGCCAGGTGGACATTGTCCAGTGTGATCCTGTGTGCCAAGGCCATTTCTTGGGACATGACCAGGATGAAGTAGCCACTTCTGAAACACTGGATGGTGGCTGGCACAAAGGCAGATGCAAGAGACACATCAGGATGCTGGGACCAAGTGTCTATCCAGTCTGGAGACAGGGGCTGGGCTGGGCGGTAATCAGTGCCTAGTCACTGGCAGGAGTGAGGAAACCTGGACTCCCATCCCGATCATTGGCTTAATCAAATGCCCTGGTGATGGATTTCCTCAACCATGGCACAAGGATTGGTGTGTACCCTAGAAACAAGGTGACATATGACCAAGCAGAATGTTTCTCTTCCGAATGTCAGGGCCTTTGAGAAAGAGGAATTATCAGTTCCCTGGGGCAGACGCTCTTCCCGTCTCAGGGTCTCTGCCATCTCTGCCAGAGATTTGGGGTCTCCTAGACTTGATGTAAGGCAGGTCAGCCAGATGGAGGGGTCACCTCTGCTGCCATGCCAGAATCCCAGGGGACTAGAACCATGTTTGGTGTGGAAGGTTGTACCTGTGTTGCCATAGTAACAGGGCACTGCTCTGGCATCGTCATAGCAGCAGCCAGCCTGCTGACAGGCTTCCTTTGAACTACTTCTTACCATGCAGGGGATGTGTCCGGAGGCCACCTGGCACTGCTCCTGGGGCAGATGGGTGCCTAGAGTTGGTTACAGGGACAGTGAGAAAATGGCTTCTTAGAACCCAAGGAAGGGCCCAAGACTCAGGGTATATATACACAAAGTCCTATGTACCTATGGAATCCAGCTTAGCCATTTCCTGGGGTCCCAAGGTGCCCCACTGGGGTTGAGGCAGAGTGGGGCCAGCAGGGCCAGGACCTGGGGATGGTGAGGCAGGGGTTGGATGGGCAAAGCTGTACTCTGGGTACAGCGTTCTGGCAAAGGTATGGCCAGAGCTGGACAAAGTGTGGCTGGAGGCAGAGTGGAAGGCTGGAGTGTGAAGTATAGAAGGTGAGGGTGTGAAGGGTGGCGCCAAGATAGGGTCCAGCGTCCAGGTGTGGTCTGGTTTGGGACAGATCAGAGTGACTTCTTGTGTTACATCCACACGGCCATCGGGCAGCACAGCTTGTATGAACACCGTCAGGTGGGAACGCCCATCCTACAGGTGAGAGAGCCATAGAGAGAGGCCAGGTGAGGACATCTGACACTCCAGGGTGAGTGCTGGGCTGGCGGCTTGCAGACAGGCTACTGACCTCCATCCAGACCGGGAGTGGTCAACCTCCCTCCCCACCCGCTGTGGTTTGTGGCATGAGAGCTGAGCAGTCTGGTAGGCAGGGGGCTGGGATTGTGATAGGTCCCAGGGCTGTCACCTGCCAATTTACCAACCCATCGTGGGCTCCATTAGAACATTAGCCCTCTGCTCCCTACCTTCTCCAGCACATGGCAGCCTTTGTAATCCGCAGAGAGGACCGCTGGCCTTTGGGGCTCAGAAGTGACCCAGTGGTAGCAGATGGAGCAGTTATTCACCTCAAACCGGTTCCCAAATTCATCTGGGGAGGAGGAGTACAGAGAGTGAGTGAGTGCATTCAGGTGCCTGAGAAAGGAGGGAGAGGCAGCTGAGCTAGTTGGAAAAGACTACAGTCTTGGCATTGCTAGTTTGGCTGTGTGGCCTTGACAAGCATCTTCTCCTGATGGGTCAAGGGGGTAGATGTCATAGGCTCTTCCTGTGGGGTGGAGAGAGCACTTCAGGGAATAGAGCACTTCACCTAGTTTAAGCTTAATCATTCTAATTTCCGTGCTGTGGCCCAGTCAGCTGGGGGTCCCAGACACAATGAAGCCAATACAATGAAGGGTGGGATTAACAGGACAGCCCTCTGTTATGCAGAAAAAACTGTGCTTGTTTGTTATTTAACTGGTGTTACCCTTACTTGGGGGAACCTACTAGGAAGTCTTCCCTTTGAGAGGTTTCTGCCCCTAGCATCCCTTCTACCTTGTGAATGTGGCACAGAGAGGTCAGCACACAGCTCAAGCTGCAGGTCTGAATGTCACACAGGGCACACACCCCACCCACATCCCTTAGGGCTCTGCCTGCCACACTTGATAATTTGATAGTGGCACAGGACCAACCAGCAGCCTTGACTCTGCAAGGCATGGTTGGAAGTAGAGAGCCTAGTGTTTGAGTCAGAACCTGCCTTTCCCTGGAGGGGTAGATGATTTCCATGAACAGTGGCATGGTGCACTTATTGTGCTGGTGGAGGGCCGGGGGGCGGGGGGTGGGGGAGAAAGTGGAGGGAGGCTAACCACTGCACTCCCCTGAATGTCCACTCCCCCCACCAACCACCACTACTGTGGAAGGCCTCTGTTCTGCGGCTCCTGCTCCAGGGAAGGGGCCCCAACTCCCTTCTTGCTGCAGCCTGGGCTTGGGGGTGGGGATAGGGAGAGGGGACAAGCTCACCTAGGACCTTGAAGTGGATAGTCCGGCCTGGCTTGGGGAACACCAGCAGCTGCATACCTCGGACCCCACAGTCATAACTGTGCTGGAGTCCAGGCTCCGGGTGAAGTCGCTGACCTAGCCCCAGGGTGGTTGCCACTAGCAGCAGCAGGGCTACACAATACCCGCAGGCCATAGTGGTAGCTCCTGCCTTTGCACACACCACAACAGACCTTAAGGCTTGCCACCAGCTGGGGCAAAGCCTTATATAGGGGAGGCAGCAAATGGGAGCCTTTGAGGGCAAAGAGGGCCCACCTGGAGGAGCAGCCACCTGGCCACAGGGGCTATGGACAAACTCCTGCCTCGAAGGCAGGGCAAGGCACCTACCTGGGGCCTAGGCTCAGTGGGGCAGCTCAGAAAACTGCCCTTGACCCCTACTCCAGCTTTCTGCCTCCCAGCTGTGGCTGTCCAGGGATGTTAAGAAGGAGAATTCTGGCAAAGAGGCTGCAGATGGGTTATGGGACAGCAGCCTTTTCCCTGAACAACTCAGTTTGCTTCCCAAACCCCTCTCCAGGCCCTTCCTGCCCAGGCAGCTCTTTAGGCCTCCTGGCTGCCCTAGGCCTCAGAACACCTGGGAACTGAAGGCCATGGTGGTTTCCTCTCACTGCTGGGAGAAACGGTGGCAGGCAGGGTGGCAGGTGAGCAATAAGACTGGTAGCACCTCTTTCTCCAGAATGAAGCTGGTTAAGAGGTGATCACCACAGGTGAGCATCCTTGTTCTGAAATCCAAAGTGCACCAACATCTGAAACTTGCTGAGCACCAACACAAGTGAAGTCTGCCCTTGGCATTCTAAGGGGTCACAGCTAAAGCACAGATACACTTAAAATTGTGTAGGGCGGGGAAATGGCTTAGCGGTTAAGGTGTTTGCCTGTGAAGCCTAAGGACCTGGGTCTGATTCCCCAGGACCCACGTAAGCCAGGTGACAAGGGGGCGCATGCATCTGGAGTTTGTTTGCAGTGGCTGGAGGCCCTGAAGTGCCCATTCACACGCACTCTCTCTCACTCAAATAAATAAATAAATAAATAAAATATCTTTAAAATGTTGTGTAAATGGGGGCTGAGGAGATAGCTCAGTCAGTGAAGTGCTTGCTATGCAAACCTGAGGATCTGAGTTCAGACTTCCAGCAACTGTGTAAAAACCAGGCACCTGATTGCTCTTGTATAATCAGCTCTGGGGAGGAAGAGAAAGGAGGATCCCTGGGCTTGCTGGCTAGTTAGTCCACCTGAGGCAGTGAGCTCCAGGATTCTGTCCTAAAAAGTAAGGTGGAGAGTGATTGAGGACGAGCACTTGACTTTGACATGGACCTCAACCTCTTGCCTCTGCATGCCCACACTCATGCATGTGCACACACAGAAACTCACACACACATTCTCACATCCCTACATAAATATGATATAAGTAAAATTCAGGTAGCTGTATATGGTGGTGAGTTCATCATCTTAGCACTTGGAGGCTGAGGCAGGAGGGTCATAAGCTGGCAGCAACCTGGGCTACATATGGAGACCTTGTCTCAGCAACAACAAACACAGCCTCCATCACCAACAGCAGAAACATCTCCAGGCTATGTACATAAAAAGTGTACGAACATAAAGGATTTTTATGTTTAGTCTTGGGTCCAAGCCCCAAGATGTGACTATGCAAACATTCCAAAATCCAAAAACAAATCGGAAACACTTCACGTTCCAAGCATTTTGGATAAGGGGCACTCAGGCTGTACTAATACAGATAATAAGAACAGATAACCAAATGTAACATGGCATCCTGGATGGATGTTGGGAAAGCTCAGATGTCTGCCTCTGGGCTCATCGCTGACAATAAATGCATGCATTAATAGACAGTGTTAATCACAGGGGGATCAATGTGGGTCTACGGAAACACTTGTACTGTCTTCTCAATTGTCTGTTAATCTAGAACAGAGATAATGTCTAAGGCTGCCACCACAAGAATGTCCCACATGTCGAGGTGTTTATTAAGGGCCAGGCTGGGTTCCAAGGCTGTGTGTCAGCTCCTCACCCTGCCCCATCACCTGAGGGAAATTACTATCCACCCTTTGAGGTACTAATTCATGCAGAGCCCAGTAGTCTGAGCTCAGTGTTCATGGCAGCACAGAGAACGTGTGGCTAAGTAGTTACCATCTGGGTCCAGCTGCTATGGCTATGACCTGTGACCCACATGTAACATTTCTTTCTGAGTCTTGAGTTTTCCCCTGTGAGAATTGCTGATGACAAATTCTGCTTACCTGGCAGAAGGTGCAGAGACCCACAATGGGTGTGCTAAATTACATGCAACAGTGACCTAATGCTTGGCATTGGGGACGTTTACTGTGACCAGGCTGGTGGGTGGCTCTGGGAGCAGAGTAAAGAGAGGTGCATGACTCAGGGAGGGTTAGGGTGAGGTGGAGTCCTAAAGGTGTTTTTGAAGGAAAACTGACTTCAGAGGTTGGGGTTTGGGGCTAGAGATATATAGTTCAGCTGGCAGAGTGCTTGCCCAGCATGCTTGAAGAGCTGGGCTTCCTCCCCAGCATGGCATATACTAGATGTGATGGTTGCATGTCTGCACGCTCAGCACTCAGAAGGTGGAGGCCGAAGAACTGGAGGATCAAAGTCATCCTCAGCTATACAGAGAACTTGAGGCCAGCCTGGGCTATATGAGAACCTGTGTTTAAAAAAAAAGAGTATGGGCTGGAGAGATGGCTTAGCAGCTAAGGCGCCTGCCTGCTAAGCCTAAGAACGCCGATTCCAATGTCCAGCAGTTCCAATCTCCAGGTCCCACATTTAGCCAGATGCAGTGAGGCAAGGGCACAATGCCGCACTTGCCCACAAGGGGGCGCACACATCTGGATTTCTTTCACAGCAGCTGAGTGACTGCTGGTGTGCCCATTTCTGTCTCCCTCTCCCTGTCTGTCTATCTCTCTCTGTCTCTCTCTCCAAAAATAAATAAAAAATAATAAAAAAAATTTTTTTAAAAAGAGTAGAGGCTTGTGGGAGAAGGAAGGGAAATGGGAGAAGATGAGGCAGAATCATAGCATCTAGGGAGGTAGGCTTTTCTGAAAGAACAATGTTTATTTACTTCTTTCTTATTTTGTGGTACTGGAATTGGAATCCAGGTGCCTCACGAATGTTAGGCATACATACTGCCCAAGTGTCAAACTTTCAATATGTATTTTTGTGTATATATGAATAAATGTGCATGAGGGGGTCATGGAGGAGGACTGAGGTCTTCATCCTCCTGGAGAAGTTATTGGTAGTTAATGGTTGCTGGAGGAATTGGGGGGCATTTTCTTCTGCAATGTTATAGCCACTGGTAAGTTGCATCATCAAAGTAGAAGAGGGACTAAGTAGAAGGGGTTTAGGTTGGATGTGGTGGCGCACTCGCACTCAGGAGGCAGAGGTAGAAGGATCGCTATGAGTTCAAGGCCACCCTGAGACTACAGAGTGAATTCCAGGTCAGCCTGAGCTAGAGCGAGACCCTACCTCAAAAAACAAAAACAAAAAAAGAAAGAAGAAAGAAAAAGAAAGGGAGTTTAGTAGAAAGGGGACGGGGGGGGGGCAAGAGAAGGGAATGGGAGGGTATCATGATCAAAATACATTATATACATGCAAAAAATAGTCAACAAAAAACACAGGAGGAGGGCTGGGGAAATGGCTTAGCAGTTAAGGCATTTGCCTGCAAAGCCTAAGGACCTCAATTCGATTCCCCAGGACTCACATAAGCCAGATGCACAAGGAGGCACATGAGTCTGGAGTTCGTTTGCAGTGGTTAGAGGCCCTGGCATGCCCATTCTCTCTTTCTATCTGCCTTTTCCTCTCTCTCTGTCTCTCTCTCTCTCAAATAAACAAATAAAATATTTTAAGAAAAACACAGGAGGGCTGGAGAGATGGCTTAGTGGTTAAGACACTTGCCTGCAAAGCCAAAGGACCCAGATTTGATTCCCAGTAACTGCATAAAGCCAGATGCGCAAGGTGAGCAAGGGTTGGGAGTTATTTGCAGTGGCTAGAGGCCCTGGTGTGCCCATTCTCTCTCTCTCTCTCTGACATAAATAAATAAACTATAAAAACAACATCAGCACAGGAATAGTCTCTGTACTGCAGCTGCTCATCATGATGGTGGGGGCGACTGATGAAAAAGAGTGACCATGGAGGACAAAGGAGGTTGTGTGTAAAATGACAGAGGGAGGATGGCAGAGGGGTAGTGTCTGTCTGAAAGATTCAACAAAGGCTTCCCAGTCCAAGCTTTGAAGGATGGCTAGGAGTTCGCCAACAGGCCAGAGGAAGAAATATCCCAGAGCCAGGAGCAGATAGCGTGGGTAAGGGCACAGACACCCCCTGGAGAGCGCAGAGTATAGGGAGAGAATGGCAAATGCTGGCTGGTAAAGCCCTGGGTCCAGGAGGCAGCAGCTGGACTACTGGCCACAAGAGGAGGTGGCCTCTTTCCGAGGCTGATGTGGACGGATGTCACCTTGCTCCCTCTGGGCCTCCCTCAGGATACTACGTAGACTCCTGTCAGGTTGCTCCTCTGCTAGGTGTGTGCACCTTGAGGACCCAATGAGCTTTGTTTGGACTGGAAGATTCCAGCGTTTCCCCCCTGTATCTCACTTCCTCTTTGGTTGATTTCTTTGAAATGACCAGAAAGGAACTCGAAAAAACCCACTTTGTAAGGTGGAGCCTGAAGGAGAGAAATCAGCTGGGTTGGGAGGGTTTGCTGGCCTCTTCCCTTGGCTGAGTGTCGAGCAGGGATGTCAATGTTCCCTGGGGCTCCAGAAACCCTGGTGATCACAGAATGAGATGGGGTGGATATTCCACGTGGTGCCAACAGCTGGGCAAAGGTAGAAGTTGAATAGAGGGGGAAGGTATCTGCGAGCATGGGGTTTGGGGAGGGTGCTGGGGCTGAGGGAGCAAGTGTCAGACTCAGAGCAGGCTCAGACCTCTGCTGGGCATCTGGACAGCACCATAGGCAGCAGATACACAGTCAGCAGGGGACCTAGCTTCAGTGCATCCTGTGACTTTGAACTCCAAGCCATGGAGAAGGTCAGAGTGTAGGGACCTTCATCCCTTGTGAGTTAGGGGTTGGGGACCACATCTTTCTTTAGGTTCAAGGGGCCACCAACAGGGCAGGGTGTGGTGGGGATGGAGGCTTGCCCCTATGCAGAATGCCTAGGCAGATGAGGCTCTGCACACCCCAGCCCTGCTCCTCAAGTTCAAAGGCCTCAGACATGAACTACTCTTTTGTTGTTTGTATGTGTGTATATGTATGCATTGTATGTATGTTTTATATGTGTGTATGGTGTGTGTGAATGCATGCTTGAGCATGTATGTATGCATGTATGAAGGGTCAGCAAACTTAGAGCTCACAGCTAGATCAGCTGCCAGCAAGCCCAGGGATTCTCTTATCTCTACCTCCCTAGTACTGGGACTACAGGCTTGCACCACCATGCCTCACTTTTACATAGATTCTAGGGATTTGAACCCAGGTCATGTAGCGAGCACTTAAGTGAATGAGCCATCTTCCTAGCCTCTGGGCCACTCTTTTTCTGCTATTCAGGGAAGCTATGGGTGCTTCATGATGTGCTTGGTCACATCATGGTGACAATACCAAGAAATAACTACAGCAGCTGGCCCTCATGTCCTCCCTCTGGGTCAGGCCAGGAACAGAGCACTTGGCCTATAACTTTCTTTATCCTCCCAAGGAGACAGAAGCCATGCTTGGGGAGAAGAGGCTTGCCCTCAGCCCTCAGTGAAGCCTTGGGTACTCTCTCCTCTAGCTCAGTCCCTCCTTGACCCGGCAGCACCTTCCCTAATGTGATGAAATGCAGATTCAAGGGCTGGGGTGACCATGCTTGCTGCTGAGTTACATCTCCAAATAAAAAGCCAGGCATGACTGCATGCCTGTAACTCCAGTGCTGATGGGAGTGGAGACAGGAGGATCTCTGGAGCTCACTGGTCAGTCTAATGGCAAAACAGGGAGTCTTAGCTTTGGTGAGAGACTCTAGCCCAGGGAAATAAGGTGTTAGAGAGATAGAGGAGGGCACCTGATTCCTCCACACACATGTGCATGGTGCATCCACATCTGCACCCGCATGTACACACCACAGTGCGCACAGACCTAATATGCACACACATCACACACAGTGTACTACACACAAAAGAAAAAAGAAATGCAGGTTTCCAGGCTTTGCCCCAGTCCTGCTGGATCAGGCAGTCTGTGGGGTTGGATGGGCTGCACAGCTGGGTTCACGTTGTGTTCCAGGTCTTTGTCATGTAAGTTCATTGGGAACGCCCCAGGTCGCCCTCAGGGAGACTGATTTCTGGGAGGCCCTGACAGCCTTGGTCATCTTTCACCCCCAGCACAGGACACACTGGTGGCCTCTACTGATGCTCTGCCTGGCCTTTCTCCTCCTGGGCCTCAGATTGTGCAGGTGCCCTGGTCAATCAGGATCTAGCCTTTACTCCAGCCAGTGTCATCCCTCCACTGGGACCTCCATCTCCTTTTCTGAGTGGACAGTGTTGACTTGGTTCCTAGACCCCAGGCAAAGAGACCCAAGCCACATCCTGCCCACCAAACATCCTGTCCAGGTATCTCTTCACAGAGGCAGGAGGACTTAGCTCTGAGTGTGTGCACAGATCTGTTTTTTTTTTTTTTTTTTTGGTTTTTCGAGGTAGGGTCTCACTCTGGCCCAGGCTGACCTGGAATTAACTATGTAGTCTCAGGGTGGCTTTGAACTCATGGCGATCCTCCTACCTCTGCATTCCAAGTGCTGGGATTAAAGTCGTGCACCACCATGCCTGGCTACAAAGCTGTTTTTCATGATGGGAGCATGGCCAGAGTCCATGAGGCCCCCTGGGACCTGGGAAAGAGGATGCATGCCTTATACTTCTTCGGAAAATGCTCCAGGGTCTGAAGCCTGTGGAATCTTTTCTTTGATTTGTTTTAGGAATTCTAGTTGGGCTTAGTAACTTCCTTATTTGTTTAGTAATAAGTTGTCCTCAGGGAGGGCTGGGAAACAAGTATTGACAGTGATTCCAGGGTTAGAAATGAGGATCAGAGGAGGAAAGATTTTATCTGGAAAGAAAGCACCTTGGCATAGGAGAGGTTGTATTCGAGGCACCCAGAGGAGGGGCTGAAAGGGGCTGGAGACCCTGAGCTCCCAAGTCTGATGCTCTGCTGGTGACCTATGTCTATACAGGAGGGATTCTTTTCTACTTCAAAGAGCAAGACTGAACTCTGACCAGTATTGGGGCTGGCACACTGCGGATAGAAGACCTTTTAAAAGTCATATTGTGGGGGCTGGAGAGATGGCTCAGTGGCTAAGTGCACTTCCTGCACGAGCATGAGGGCCTGAGGGGTTTGAATGTCTAGATCCCTACGCAAACAGCTGGGAGTGGCCACCTGCACCTGCAACCCCATCCTGCAGAGGAGCCAAGTCTAAGACTCAAGTAAGAACTAGAACAAGAGGAAGAGCGATGGAGCTGGCCACCTGACCTTCTGCTTGGGCCACTCCAGGCAAGTGCTCCCCCCCCCCCGCCTCAGGTGAGTGCACGGGACCCTGCAAGGGCACATCCACCTACATCCACCATACACACCCACAACACACACAAGCAAAAATAAAGTCCTGAGCCGGGCGTGGTGGTGCACGCCATTAATCCCAACACTTGGGAGGCAGAGGTAGGAAGATCACTGTGAGTTCAAGGCCACCCTGAGACTACAGAGTGAATTCCAGGTCAGCTTGGACTAGAGTGAGACCCTACCTCAAACAAACAAACAAACAAACAAACAAACAAACAAACAACCCCCCCCCCAAAATAAAGTCCTATTTTGGGACTGGGGAGATGGCTTAGTAAGAATGCAGTCGTGCAAGCATGAGGACAGGAGTTTGGATCCCCAGCGCCCACAGAAAAAGCTGAGCATGGCCATATACTATTGCTATCCTTGTGCCGAGGGACACTGGAGACAGGAGTTGTTGGGGCTTGCTGGTCAGCCAGTCTAAAGGCAGAAGAGTGATAGGGGAGGCCACCTGACACCCTCCGTTGGCCTTGCATGTGTGCACTGGTGTCTACAGCCTTCCTGAAAAGTACCATCAGCTGGATGGCAAGCATCAAAATGTGAGGGCATGGGTGGGTCACATTTCAGATTCAAACTATAATAGGCAGGGATGAAGGTTTTTCCTATGGTAGAACAGAAACACATACCTTGGCTGTCCCGACACTCTTTAACACAGGCAACAGGGACCTTTTCATAGACTAAGGAACTAGATGAGATCTTTGCTGGCACTTAAAATTGTGCTCACTCTCTACCCTGACATCCATCTTTCAGTAAGTGTGTCAAGGGCTTGGCACTCCAGGGAACACACCTGTGGAGTCAAAACTGAGGAAGGTGTCTCTGTTCCCATATGGGGACACTGTCTTTGTCACGTGTAGTTTTGGGTATGGGATGTTGAAATTGAAGGAAGATCCCTGGCCCCAAGAAAAACAGAGTCAAAAGTTAGGGAACAATAAGATACAGACTTCCATGATTCAACCTTCTCTTAATCCTGGGGCCTTTGGTATATTTTCAATAAAAGAATCCTTACCATAAGCCACTACCGACTTTTCCCACGGATAGAAGAAAGTTGCTTTTCATGTTCCATGAGCATGTGCTTTTGGGTGACCTGCCACATTCCACCTTTGCCACCTCCTGTGAACAGATGCTGTTCCTGACTACACCTGACAGCACCCAGCAAGGGGGAAGTGGCTGACTGCCTGGCCAAGAGTTCCCATGCTCTTCCCACACCCACCCTGCTTCCTTGGGGCTCCCCTGGGCAGGAACCCATGCTGCCCTGGAGGCTCAGGAGAGCTGGGGAGGCTTCTCTTCCGTGGACTGTGGCATGTGGCAATGGCAGTCCAGCAGTGAGGACTTTCACCTTCTGCTGGGCTGTAGGGTTTCCTCCATGAAGGGAAGGGGTGGAGCAGGGGCTTCCAGGGTGGATGGAGATGAATGATGTTTGAGCACAGTGTGACAGCTCACTCTCTGATGTCTCTGCCCTGTCCCGCCCCTGCGCGTACGTACACACACACACACACACACACACACACACACACAGACACTCACTGGAGCTGACAGCTATTTCCTCCCTTGACTCACTCCCCTCCCATCGCCTGCCTGGTGCCTTCTGTCCCACTGCTGCCGTCCCCAGGAGCTGCCAGACTCCAGTGTTCTCTTCGTGCCCAGGTAAGGAGGTGATGGCCTAGGGGTTAGGTTGCCTTGCTGTCCTCTCAGAACCAATAGGAGAAGGAACAGCTTTCCCAGACAGAGGAGGGCTGCTCCCAAGCTCGTGCAGCAGAGGGGAACACTTAGGAGCATGGCTTGATGATAAAAGGAAGGATTACATTTTCTCAGCCACAATGGCAAGCCATTCCAATGTGTCCATCACCATTCTCAATGATCTCAGAGGGTGGTGGCAATATCACCCAGTGGGCTTAGAGAAACTGCCAAGTTCACCCAGCTGGAAGCCAGAGTTGAGGGCTTGCATTCAAACCACTGGTGTTCTCTGCCAGAGTGGGACTCTAGCTGCAGGGTTCCTCCAGATCCCTGGCTGGGGCTGTCTCCATACAGCCAGAGGGATCAGACTACGTGGCTCCCAAGAGTGCAGCAGGATGATGCCCTCTGAGTATCCTGTGGGGCTTGGCCAAGCAGTGGCTACCTGCAGAGATTGTCTCCAGGACAGAAGGGGGATGAGGTGAAGCTGTCTGGTGGGAGTGGAGCCCAGCCCCACTGTTTACCAGAGGAGCACCTCCCCCAACGCTGTTGCTGTGCATCTCTGGACCTCAGGTTCCTCTTCTGAAGCAGCCTCAGGGTTATCATGAGTGTGACTGCTCTGTACACCCAAGCTTAGCAAATAGGGCCAGGGAGTATCCCCAGCATCCACCTACTGCAGACCCCAGCTCCAATGGGGGCTTTTTTTTTTTTTTTAAAGCTTTGTGTATTTGTGTATGAATGCAGGCGAACATATGCCACAGCTCCCATGTGGTCAGAATGTCATTCCTCACTTTGCACCTTGTTTAAGGCAGGATCTATTTGTTATTCATTGCTGTGTATGCCAGGCTTGCTGGCCCTCAAGCGGCCAGGATTCTCCTGTCTCTGCCTCCCATCTCACTATAGCAGGGCTGGGATTATAGATGTTAGCTGCTGCCTGCAGCTTGTACTTGGGTTCTGTGGAATTCAAACTCCGGCGGTCATGCTTGCACAGCAAGTGTGCTTTTACCCACTGAGCCAGCTCCCTAGTCCTCTGAGGAGTACTTCTGCCAAGGAAAGAAAATCTAGTTTGGTGTCCCTGGACCCCACCCTTCAAAGGAGGGTTTCTGGAAGAGACTAGATTTTCCTATGCTGACCAACAGTGCCCGTGCTGGAAAAAGGATTTCTAAAGACCACTGCACCGCCCTCTTCTCTATGTCTTTACTCAGAATAAGCATTTTAGCAAAATCGTCTAGGGAGGATATCCCACCAGATGGTTTCTGTTCCCTCAAGGTTTTCTGGGCTAAGGGAAGTTTATCGATTGGGAGTAGACGAGCCTGTCAAAGCCACGTGTTTCTGTGGTTTGTTTATTGCCTGCTGGTCTTAGGGATAGTTATTAACTCTTTAGTTCCCTCTAGTTTTCAGGGAAGGCTATTAATCCGTCACACTGTTAGTGGCATCTCTGAGCAAGGTTTCATTCTTGCCTTAGCTGCAGGCTCCTGGTTTCCCCTTGTCAGGCTCAGCCCTCCTTCCGTCCCTCACAGAAGCCGACCATGGCCAACTCCACGCTGATTCAGCCGCTCTGTCCCATCTTGAAGGAGATGAGCAGCCTGGAAAGTCACCGCAATTCCAGCATACGCTACATCGACCACGTGTCGGTGCTGTTGCACGGGCTGGCCGCGGTACTGGGCTTGGTGGAGAACGGCCTCATCCTGTTCGTGGTGGGCTGCTGCATGCGCCAGACGGTGGTCACCACCTGGGTGCTGCACCTGGCGCTGTCCGATTTTCTGGCGGCCGCCTCCCTGCCTTTCTTCACGCACTTCGTGGCGGTGGGCCACTCGTGGGAGCTGGGCACCACTTTCTGCAAGCTGCACTCGTCGGTGTTCTTCCTCAACATGTTCGCCAGCGGCTTCCTGCTCAGCGCCATCAGCGTGGACCGCTGCGTGCAGGTGGTGCGGCCCGTGTGGGCGCAGAACCACCGCACGGTGGCGGCGGCGCACGCGGTCTGCCTGACGCTCTGGCTGCTGGCCGCGCTCAACACGGCGCCTTACTTTGTGTTCCGGGACACCATCCCGCGGCGGGACGGCCGCATCATGTGCTACTACAACTTGCTGCTTCTGAACCCGGGGCAAGACCACAACGCCACGTGCGACTCACGCCAGACGGCCCTGGCGGTCAGCAAGTTCCTGCTGGCCTTCGTGGTGCCGCTGGTCACCATCGCCTCGAGCCACGCGGCCGTGAGCGTGCGCCTGGGCCACCGCGGCCGCCGGAGGCCCGGCCGCTTCGTGCGCCTGGTGACGGCCGTGGTGGCGGCCTTCGTGCTCTGCTGGGGACCCTACCACGTCTTCAGCCTGCTGGAGGCGCGCTCGCACGCCGTCCGCGCGCTGAGGCCGCTGGTGTGGCGCGGGCTGCCCTTCGTCACCAGCCTGGCCTTCTTCAACAGCGTGCTCAACCCGCTGCTCTACGTGCTCACGTGCCCCGACGTGCTGCGCAAGCTGCGGCGCTCGCTGCGCGCGGTGCTCGAGAGCGTGCTCGTGGACGACAGCGAGCCCGGCGGCCGCCACCGCCGCAGCTCCTCCAGCGCCACCTCGGCCTCCAGCCTCTGGCTCAGCGGCCGCACGCAGCCTCTCCGCCCCGCACGACTCCTCGGCTGGCTGCGGGGCGACTCTGCTGAGTCCCCGCAGAAGGACGGGGCACAGTCCCACGGTGAGCGGGGTCCCCTGAACCGCGCACCTCTGAGCTCCACCTCGGATTAGACGGTGGGCCCAGATGGCAAGACACAGACTTCCTGGTGACAGCTGAGGCAGGGTGGCCATCGGACACCAACACATCTCAACCTCTCTTCAGTACTCCAGTAAAAAAAAAAAAAAAGTGTATGTTGGGCTGGGTAGATGGCTCAGGGGTTAAGGCGCTTGCCTGTGAAGCTTAAGGACAAAGCGTTAATTCCCCAGGACCCACATAAGCCAGACACACAAGATGGCATATGAGTTTTGAGTTCGTTTGCAATGGCTGAAAGCCCCGGCAGGCCCACTCTCTCAATCTGCCCCTTTCTCTGTCTCTCCTCTCTCCATGATATATAAATATATCATACATAGATATATATCACATATATATAAATATATATGAAATAAATAATTTTTTAAAAAAATGTATATAGTGGGCTGGGGAGATGGCTTAATGGTTAGGCCACTTGCCTGCAAAGCCTCATGACCAGGGTTTGATTCCTCAGTACCCATGTAGAGCCAGATGTACAAGGTGGTGCACATGCATCTGGAGTTTGTTTGCAGTAGCTAGAGGCCCTGGCATGCCCATTCTCTCTCCTTACAAATAAATAAAACTATTTTTATGTATTTGCAAGAGCGAGATAGAAGAGAGCGAGACAGAGAGAACGGGCGTGCCAGGGCCTCCAGCTGCTACAAAGGGACTCCAGATGCATGCATCACTTTGTGCAGGTACTGGGGGATCAAACTTAGGTTGTTAGGCTCTGCAGGCAAGGGCCTTAACCTCCAAGCCATCTTTCCCAAAATATTTTTTTAAAAATATGGGATGGCTCTTGTGGAAGTTTGAATGGATGTCCCCCAATAGATTCAGGAGTTTTATTCAAGCTTCTAACTTAGTGTCACTGTGGGTGGATTCTGGCTTCCAGGCCTAAGGTGTTACTGGGGGCAGATCAAAATTCCAGCCTAAGGTATGCAGAATGCTTGAGCTTTGCCTAGGTTCCTGGAATGTGCTTGCTAATGGAGCTGCTGGTGGTATTTCTGTGCATGAACCTGTGAAAGGGGGCCAGCTTCTGCCATTATGGAACTTCCCTTGGATCTGTAAGCTTCAAATAAATTCCATTCCTCCCATAACTGTGTCTGGTCTGGAGATTCATCCCAGCGTGAAGCTGTGACAGAAAGCCTAATAGGCAGGGTTGATTCTCCAGTACCCATGTAAAGCCAGATGTATCAGGTGGCACAAATGCATCTGGAGGTTATTTGCAGTGGCTAGAGGCCCTGATGCATCTATTCTCTTTTCTTACAAATAGAAATATTTTTTAAAAATCTGGGCATCGTGGCTCACACCTTTAATCCTAGCACTTGGGAGGCTGAGGTAGGACTGCTGGAGTTCAAGGCCAGCCTCAGACTACACAGTGAATTCCAGGTCAGCCTGGGCTAGAGAAAGACCCTACCTTGAACCCCCAACCCCCCCCAAAAAACCCCACCAAAACCAAAAAAAGTATATATTCACCTGGGTCCTGGAGATTTTAGGTAGCAGGGCCTAGGAATTAGCATTTGGAAGGGTGCTGGGTGACTTAGTGTCTTTTCCAGACACAGAACTGAAGGAACACTTCCCCCTTTAATTTTTCAGTGTCCAAGCTGAGAAGGACCCAGATTCACTTGGGGGAAGGAGAAAGAGAATATGAAGGTAGTCAAGGCCTTTGTCAAAGTGGAAAGCTAGCTGGTTCTTGGTTGCAGACCTCCAGGTTAGGCTTGGACCCAGGACCTTGAAATCAAACTGAACATGTGGGCTGGTGTGCCTGAGTGTAGTTGACTCAGCAGGCCCAGCCTTGGAATCTATTCCCGCCCAGGGGACCACACAAGTCTAGGCTGAATGGGCTTCTCAAAGGGTGTTGCTTTGTGCTTGTGGAGGCAGACTTTACCAGAGATGGGAGAGCAGGGGAGCTTTCCATTAAACAGTACTGTAATTGGGGAATACAGTGAGAGGAAATGGTTCAGAAGCACTATCCCAGTCATTTTTGTCTCCGCAGTTGGCCTTTCAGCCAGATGCTTCATCCCACAACCTTCCAGATCAGCTTGTGTTTACATATGCACCAACTTGTGCTCAGGGAAGCTAACTGCCCAGTTTCAGGGCTGCTGTGGACAGGGTCTGCACTCTAGCCTTCAGCATCACACAGTTCTATCCAGAGAACATCCTTCAGCCAACCCTTGGTACCTGATAGTAGCTGCCTCACTAGGACAGGGCCGGGACACTTCCTTCCAACCTGCTGCTGGGAGAGGCAACTTGCATCTGTCCTGGACCTTGCACCATAAATGCCCTCCATCCATCATGCACTGGAGGGCAGTGACTGTAGCTGGCGGGGGTAGGACTGAGTTGGCAGTAACTATTTGGTGGATCGATCAGTGCTCATGAAAGGATAAGAAATTCTCAGGGGGCTGGAGAGATGGCTTAGCGGTTAAGGCACCTGCCTCCTAAGCCTAAGAATGCTGGTTCCAATCTCCAGGTCCCACGTTTAGCCAGATGCAAAGTGACGCAAGGGCGCAATGCTGCACTTGACCACAAGGGGCTGCACGCATCTGGATTTTGTTTGCAGCAGCTGAGAGGCTGCTGGCGTGCCCATCTCTTATCTGTCTTCCTCTCCCTCTCTCTCTCTCAAAAAAACCAAAAATTCTCAGGATCTCCTGGACCACTGAAGGCTGGACTCACTAAGGGCCTGGCTCCCTGTAAAGTCTCAGTACCATGCAGGGAGGGCACAGCTGTAGAATGTGTTCTGCACAGTGGACAGTAAAGCATCACTCTCTGATCCCTTTGGCTTTACATATATATATATATATATATATATATATATATATATATATATTTAAGATTTTTATTTATTAGAGAGAGAGAGAGAGAGGGAGGGAGAGGGAGAGAGAGGGAGAGAATGGGCATGCCAGGGCCTCCAGCTACTGAAAATGAACTTCAGATGCATGCACCACCATGTGCATCTGGCTTATGTGGGACCTGGGTCCTTAGGCTTTGCAGGCATACACCTTAACTGCTAAACAATCTCTCCAGCCCGGCTTTACTCACAGCTCTTTAGACCGGCAACACCATGAATTTTAATTGTTTATTATCAGAATGAAAGCCCCGTGGAGCAGGGCCTTTTGTCTGTCTTCCTTGGTGCATATAATTGTTCTTATGCACATAGGAATATTTCTGCTGTAGACTGGATGGGCATACTCTGTCCTTGGGCTTCTTCAGTTTGGTATAGGAAAGGGAGCAGCTTCCTGCAACCTTTTCACTTCCATTTTTGAATGCTGATGGGGTGGCCAGGGCGTAGTGAATTCCAATTCACTCAGCTGGGGGCAGAAGCAATGAACTGGTCTGTAGATTACTGTCTTCCAAGCTTGGGCTAGACCCAGCACCCTGAGAGAGGACTATAATTTGGGAAGGCACTACCTCCCTAAGGAACAAGAATTCACTGTTCATAATCTGAAGGCACTTAGAAGAATGGGGAAGGAGTAAGGGAAGTTAATCTCTCTTTCTCCCCAATCTCTGGCAGGTCCTAGGCCCCCTTCTGGGCCAGCTTCCCTGTCTTGAGGCCACAGAGTAGGTGTGTAGGCTTCAGCAAAGGCATGTGATAGGGGCACAAGACATGTGGTGTCTGCCATGGTTCTTGGCCATCCTTAGCTCATGCTCACACCTTGGCTGCTGGCCGCTGGGGTGGCTGCTTTTGGAGCAGGGCCAGGGTGTCCCGCTTCTGAATGGAGCGTAGCTGTTTCTTCTTTGCCCGCTTGAGCTTGGCAGGGTTCCGGATCTGGGGGTGGGAAGAATGGGGGCATCAGGGTGGCTGGGAACTATGTTCCTGTTTTCTGGGGAAAGGGAGTCCCCTGCAGGGGCTTGAGTTTACAGGAGGACTGGCCCATGTGAGGCAGGGGTTGGAGGCACCACACAGACCTGCTTTGCAAGGCCAGCCTGCATCCCTCTGGTGGGTCTGGGGAGGGATACTCACCACCTGGACGATTTCGGCCTTCCGCTCATTCTCCAGGCGGCGTCTCAGGTTCTCAGCCCTACGCTCTTTCTTCTCCTGGAATACACACACAGGGGAAGGGAAACTGAGAACAGGAGTTGATGGGGCCTTGGTCTCTCACATCCCTGCTGAGTGAGCATAGGCATGATTCCCAAGAGGAAGGAAAGGCCCCTTTGGGTTCTAGGTGGGGAAGGTGGAGGCCTGGGGACCTCTGGGGAAAAACAGAGGATGATGCTGGCGCTGTGTGCCCAGCACTGACGATCCCTGTGGAAGGAAGTGCCTGACTCTGCATTAGAAAGAAGGTGGCTACACAGACAGGCATCTGAGAGCAGTGGCCTCAACACTAGAAGTCACATATAGGTAAAGTGGGCCCTCACACCACCCCATACATCAGGTGCCAGGGAGAAGTGCTCACTGGCCCTTTCCCATGTTACTTCCCCATGTTCACTGTCTACCCAAGTCCATGGGTCCTGGAACAGGAATGCACAGCCAGGGAGAGACTGGGCTTTGGACCTGTTCCCAGGGTGAGCCTAGGCTGAGCCATCAGAAGAGGCTCTGGAGGGTCTGTTCTAGCCTTGGTCTTGACTGCTACTTTCCAGTCAGGTAACTGTGGCTAAATCAGTGTTTCCACCTTCCCACCACTAAAATGAAGACAACCACAGGTCCTACCTCATTAAGACTGATTTGACACATAAGCGTGTGAACCATGTGCAGGGCCTGGAACAGCACTGGCTCTCTGGGGAGGGACATTCAGAATCTAGAGAGTTGTCTACTGGGGAGGGCAGAAGCCCAGAGCTTTTTTTTTTTTTTTTTTTTTTTTTTTTTTTTTTTTTACATTTTTAATAATATTCTATTTTTACTTATTTATTAGAGGGGGGAGGAGAGAGAGAAGGAGAGAAAGAGAGATTGAGAAAGAATGGATGTGCCAGGGCCTCTAGCCACTGTAAATGGATTCCAGACACATAAGCCACCTTGTGCATCTGGCTTATGTGGGTCCTGGAGAATCAAACCTCAGTCCTTAGGCTTTGCAGGCAAGTACCTTAACCTCTAAGCCATCTCTCCAGCCCAAGTCCAGGGCCTTTTAACTACGCTGCTGCTACTGTGGGCCAGAGGTGGAATGGCACCTCTACTGTCTCCATGTGGTGGTGGTGGGGCTCTCTTGGCTATGACAACCAGTAGTCACATAGGTGATCTGGTTCATTGGCAAGAAAGAAGTTAACCCTTAGCTTCTGTATGCCAGGGTATGGTCTGGCTCAGGGCTGGCAGGACACACCTCTCTGGTGGCCAAAGAGAACACAACTGTCTTACCCAAAGGGAGCCAGGCTGGACAGGAAGGGGGATAAGGCCTCAGCATACAGAGGCCGCCACCATCCCTAGGACCTCTGCCACAGGTTGGTCTGGGGTGACTCTAAGTGAGAGCTGATGACTGAGTGACTGACCCACCCCCTTCTCAGTGGCCAGGCTAGATCAGTGCTTCTCTTCTGCCCTGGGGGCAGCACTACTGATCATCCTAGAACCACCTCCCTTGCTTGGTCTTGCCTGCTGAGTGCAGCCCCTTGCTTTTGCTGCAGACAAGACCGGGCTGATGTGATAAAGTGGACCCTTTCCAGAGGCTGAAGGTCAGAAACCTCTATGGTGCTGGGAATGGAATTCAGGGTTTTGTGCATGCCAGGTAAGTGCTCCACTAATGGTTCATTTTTGGTTCTGTAATGGGGGACAGGGAAATGAACTGGAGGAGAAAGGGTACAGGGACCACCCACAGGCTGGTACACGGAGGCCAGTTCTTGAATGACAGCAGCAAAACTGAGGTAAGGCTTTCTAACCTGTAAGCCTTTTCTGCACGGGCAGGTCAGGGAAAAGCTGTTTGGCCTTCTCCCTGGGTTTCCTGTCCCACTTCCAGCCTCCTGCCCATTCCTGAGCAGGAGGCAGAGCTGGGCTGGCGAAGATGTAGGAATCACTACCTTATGACTATTCTTCTCCTCTGCCCTGCAACCCTCAGACTCAGGGACCCCAGACCAAGCCCACCTCCTCCCCAGGCTCCTGCCTCAGCTGCAGCCAGTATACGCTCAACCATGCTCAAGCCCCGGCCTGAATGGTCTCTCACCTGCCGTCGCCTTGCCTTCTCCTCCTCCAAGTGCCGGGCAAGGTCCTTGGCCAGCTTCTTCTCCTGCCGCTCCTTCATCTTCCGCTGCCAGGAGGTGCGCAAGGGCTTGTCCTGAACCATCTGGGAAAACCTGGGTAGGAGAGTGTGCATTTGGGACCCTGGGCAGTGCTGCCCATGTCCTCTGCTCTGCTCTCACATGGCTCAGTGCCCACTTCTCCACATGCTAGCTGCCACTCTCTCCCACTTGCCTCATATCTCTCTGCAAAAACTTGAGGTGGGACAGGCTGCTAAGCATGTGACTCTGTGCCAAGGTCCACTCGTTCTTGAGTGGCAGTTGGGAATTCAACCCTTCTGTGACCACAAGGCCTCAGCTGTAAAGTTTTGCTGCCATCAAGGGCAGTGGACTGGGTGCAAATGCCTCTGGAGATGGGGTGCTCACAAAGGTGACATGCTACTTCCTAGCATAAAGTCCCTACGTGGGGTTCTTTGTAATGACTCAGACTTTCCCACTGGGAAGATGTGAAGGTGCAGTGGAATCAGGGAAAGAAGTTTGGATTTTTCTGAAGAGTGGTGATGCTTTTAGGGTCATAGGAGAATGGAGATAGTCCTGTATGAATACATCTAGATGTGCTTAAAATGCTCTAGGGTAAAAAAGCAGAAAGAAATGTCCAGGGGGTAAAAAATGAAACAATTGAGAAATGCTGAGAACTGTGGACACTGGTGATGAGAATACGGGGGCTCCTATAACCAAGGTCTTTACCTTTCTCTATACTCAAAGAGCACCATGAAAAGTAAAACTAAAAATAACAAGCCTCCCAGATTGCTCTCTCCCTGTGACTTGTCACCCTGCTGCTCGTTGCCCCGTGGACCTGCTCTTTTCCAGCTTCAACCCCAAAGTTCCAAATCTACTCACCAGATCCTCTCAAAGTGGCCCTTCTCCTCAGACCATGGCCTTGACTTCTAAGGTATCCACATTGCTTACTGGGTACCTCAAATCACTGAGCAGAGCCTACTCCTGACCAAGACAGTGTTAACACTGCTCTTTGGGGCTGTCAGCCCCCCTTCCAGGGAGTTGGCACATGCAGCCTGGAACCTGACCCCAGGATTATCCATCCCAGCCTGTTTCTGTCCTGCCTACTGCACTACTGGCCTCTTATCCCAGCCTTGTCCTCCCTTTCTAAAGGTCTGCTGAAGACCCAGTCTTCTGAAAACAGAACAGTGGGCACCACAGGACTTCTTCCTTAAAGCTCATCTTCCCAAACTGGGGTGCAAGGACCTTGATGGTGGAAAGCTGGAAAGGAGACACCAGAGCCACAGGACATGATACAACATCTTTGCAGAGCCACAGTTCACAATGGCTTAACAATATATCAAGAGAACGTTCCATGATGATGGAAATACTGCAGTATATCCAAGCTGCTACTAACACACAGGTAGCTGTAGCACCTGAAACATGTCTGGTGTTAAGAAAGTGCAATCGAACCAGGCGTGGTTGTGCACATCTTCTTCTACATGACCATCTTTTTATTTTTATTTTATTTGTTTTTTGAGGTAAGGTCTCACTCTAGCCCAGGCTGACCTGGAATTTACTATGTAGCCTCGAACTCTTGGTGATCCTCCTACCTCTGCTTCCCAAGTGCTGGGATTAAAGGCATGTAACACCACAGCCAGGCCTTTTTTTTTTTTTTTTTTAAATTGACAACTTCCATAATTATAGACAATAAGACCATAAGCCATAGTAATTCCTTCCCCCTACTTTCCCCTTTGCATCTCCACTCTCCATCATAACCCTTCCCCCTCGCAATCAGTGTTTTATTTAGATGTCTTCTTTTCCTCTTATTATGATGGTCTTGTGTAGGCAGTGTTAGGCACTTTGAGGTCATGGATATCCCAGCACTTGGGAGGCAGAGGTAGGAGGATCACTGTGAGTTCGATGCCACCCTGAGACTAAATAGTGAATTTCAGGTCAGCCTGGGCTATAGTGAGACCCTACCCTGAAAAATAAAAATAAATAAATAAATAAATAAATAAAAAGAAAGTGCAGCTGATCTTTATTTCCTCTCAGTTGCTGTAAGCTGTCACATGGCTGCTGGCTAAAGTACCCACTCAGTGCAGATGCACAGCACCAGTTCTACCTGGAGACTCAAGCCAGGTACCGAGTTCATTACTGCCTATATGACTTTGGGCGAAGCAGCCTTTGAGTCACACATCTGCATCCGGTCCAAAGTGGGTAACATCAGGGTCAGCTTTGGCTTCCAGTCGGGGAGGGAAGCTGGGACCAATTACCACCGTTCTTCCTCTTGATAGAGTGCTCTGAGGCCCCCTCCCTGATGATCCTTCTCTTCTCCTCACCTGGCATAGCCCGGTTCCCTCCTGCTCAGCAAGCACATCTTCCCTACTCACAGCTGAGTGCCAGGACCCCTAGCTCCACTCACTCACCTCAACTTGCTCACAACCCTCTACACATGAACCATCCTCTAGCTGGTTCTGTTTGGCCATCAGTGGGCCCACTATTCTTCCTGTGACCTGCTGGGACGGAGGAGGGGGCAGCACCATAATCCTACAATCACTTCAGCTTCAGAGCCTCTTTGATTAGTGACTTGCAACTGAATTACTCTTACTGCTTCTTTTGTTTAATGGGGGGGGGAGGGGAGCTAATACTAGCTGCCTAAGGTTTGAGGTACAAAATGACCCATGCAAAGGGCCTAGCATAAAATCCATCCTCAATCAATACTATTTTCTTTCTTAAAAACTTCCTCTATCCCACTCCCTCAAAGACATGCAATCTTGTCTCTGGCCAGAGGCTTCCACTAGTGGAAATTTCAACTGAAACCCACTTCTCCTTCCCAGCAGTTACATGCTCCCTTCTTCCGACTGAGCCTCTTCCTTCCTTCACTGAACAGGTGGTACTTAGTGCTTAGGATGGCACTGAAAAGACTTCATGCCTTTTTTTTTTTTTTAATTTGAGAGAGAGGACAAGACAGAGAGAATGGGCGCACCAGGGTTTCTCAGCCTGTGAACAAACTCCAGACCCATGCACCCCCTTGTGCGCATGTGTGACATTGCCCGCTTGCCTCACTTTTGCGTCTGTCTAAACGTGGAACCTGGAGATTCTAAAGGGCGTTCTTGGGCTTCGCAGGCAGGCGCCTTAACTGCTAGGCCATCTCTCCAGATCCCCCCTCTTTTTTAAGTCATGTTCCTTAACTCCTTAAAGCAACAGCAAAATGGCAGAAGTCAGCTGTGCAACAGGAAAGAGCCAGGAATTCTTTTGCACTACAGCGTAACCGAGGATGGGGAAAATTCCCATCCACAGGCTTAAATATAGTGCTTTAGTCTTATATTTTGTACAAGAAAAGATTAAAACAAACAAACAAACAAACAGACAGACAGACAGACAGACAGACAAGGTAGAGTTAGATCTGAGATCAGCAGGGCTGCCATAATGTGGATAAATGTCTTACAACGGTCTGTGTAGAAAGACCCCATGTCTTAAAAAGGTTGCAATCCAATTCAAGGCAGGCAGACTATGAGATTTCACACACAAAGCTTTGAAATCAAACCTGCACCCAGGTCCTGCGCCCACATTCGTTCAGCTTCCTTGAGACGCAGTTTACTCAAGCTGTAAACCAAGAATAGTAACACCCACCCCAATGGGCAAAGGCACAGTTATAGTATGTGCTGTTGTGTTTGAAAGGCTCTCCCTCTGGCCAGTCCTGACTGACCTTATCAAAGCATGGGTTCTTGAGCCTTCCTCACGAGCTAAAATGACTATTGGATGAATTGGGAACTCAGGTGATGGAGGGGAAGCCCATAAGGACCCCGAGAAGGTAAGGATTATAGAAATGACATTTGAGGGCCTACCTCCCAGACCCTAGGGCATTATTTTACCATATTCTATGATCACCTCTTTGTTGACACTCTTACTAAAATGAGCTCTTTCTGATCCTGGAGCTGAAATCCGGAAAAGGTATGCCCCAAATACATGAAAAACCCCAGACCCCGTCCATACTGCACCGCCCGCCCCGCCCCCTCACCTCTTTTTGGAGCGGTCCTTCCACACACGCCCGGATTTGGGCTTCCCCTTAGGGATTACAGGAAGCGCCTCCCTCTCCTTCTTCAACTTCTTGGACGCTGGGGCCTGGGGGTGAGATCCACTTCGCTTGTTTATGACGAGGCCGCCTGTCACTGTCTCCCCTGTCGGAGATGGCTGGCTTGGCTCCTGCTGTCGCTCCAGAGAGCCGGGTGCATGGGGGGTCAGCTCCCGTGGTGGCTGCGAGGGTTCAGGACCCGGCGCCAGCTGACCGGGACAAGGTTCTGGGGATCCCGGGCCCGGCTGCAGATGATGCCGAGGGGACTCGGGAGTCAGTTCCTCCTTACCCGAGCTCCCCTCCGAGTCCAGTTTTCCCTCGGCCTGGGAGTTCCGGGGTGACTCCGCACGATGGCGGGGTTCTGACCTCAACTCGGGCAGTCTCGCGGGCGATTCCAGGCCTGGATCCTGCAGAGGTTGGGGGGACCCGGGGTCCGTCTCTGGCTGCCTCTGGGGGGACCCTGAGCCTGCAACCTGTTTCAGACCGGGTGACCCCGGGCTCCCTTCCGGCTGGATTCGGGGAGATCCTAGGCCATGCTGCTGCGCACTCGGAGGAGACTTGGGCTCGCTCCTCTCTTCTGGGTCCGAATCGAACTCCACAAGGGCCCGTCTCTCCCGCGGAACTTCGGGAAGGTTCTCCGTGGACTCGGGATTCAGGCCTTCCAGCCTCCGGCTGCGCCTCAGCGGAGTATCCATGGCCCACGTGCAGTCTCTGTGGCCTCCGGCACAGCCGGCGCCTTCCTATGACGTCAGACACGGCCACATCCGTTGGGAGCAGGAGGACTGATGTCGCGGGCGCCATGTTGGTGATGGGCGGAAAGGCGGGGTTGTAGGTAGGGCGGAGACTGGCTTTAGTATACGCATGCGCAATGGCGCATAAGCGGCCTTACTTGTCGTCTATTGGAATTGAATGATCTTAAATCTACCCGTCCTACAAATGGTCTGCTTGAGGAGGTATGCAAGTGCCCTTGGATGCAATCCCTTTCCTACTATACAGAGACTATCAGGAGGGAAAAGTGGAATCGTCCGTCCCCTGCTACAGAGAGAAGCCAATAAGGGAAAAAAGAAAAAAAACACCACCATTCACTGTGAAGCCTGTGAGCCACTTGGTCGCAAGGATAAGACGAACTTTGTTGCAACAGCCTTCATTCTGGTTCCCTATAAAAGTGCTAAGGAGAAAGATTGGGAAGATGGAGCTTTGGGATGTCAATCTACTGTTTTCTCTGATTGGTAGCTCTTTGAATAAAGCAGATGCAATTCCTAGATGTTTGCCATTAGGCCAGGCTGCACAGACCTGCAGCACTGACAGATTCCTTACTTTGCCACACCTCCGCCCCTACTGTGCTCAAGTATGTAGTCAGTGGTTTTCCCTTATCAATATTTTCAACTTTGATGAAGTCGATATGTCAGTACAACGTACCACCTCTGTTCTGGCACACACCCAGGCCATTGTCATGTTGGGTTTCCTCTTTGGTTCCCCTTCTGGAACATCTGGCATTTCCTTTCCAGCCTGACAGTGGCTTCTGTCTCTGTGTGCGACCTACCTTTCCCTTCTCATTCACTTGCCTTTGTTCGGCAAGCTCTGAGGCCTTCTCGCATGCAGGAACACTGCCTTCTGTCCACATTTAGGAACATCTTGGAAGTGGTTTAAATATATCCCAGATCTTTCCAATATCTTCAGGGATCTCAGGGCCCCTGCACAGCACATTCCAGTGGCTTCTTTTAGAAATCTTTGTTTCTCCAGCTGGGAGAGGAGAGAGTTTTGAGAGGACCTGGGAAGTTGTCCAAGTTAGAAGAGACAGGCCAGGACAGATGGCCAGGGGGAATCAACCAGAACAGCCCTTGATACTGTGCCAGTCCCAGAGCAGGAGTGCCCGATGTGTCAGATGGGGACCTCAGGGTACCTTGGCCATGGAACCAGGAGGAAGCAGGAAAGATGAAAGACCCAGAAAAGGTTCTGGAAGATGGAAAAATGAAATGCTGGCTTGAATGAAATGTCTCCTATAGGCTCATGTGTTTTAACTTGGTCCTCAGCTGGTAGCAATTTGGGAGAGTTGTGGAGCCTTGCTGGAGGAGGTGTGTCACTGGGGGCCGACCTTGAGGTTTATTAATCCAGCCCACTGGGTGCTCAGAGTCAACTACCTCTTGCTGCTTCCTCCCTGCTGCTGCTATGTGATGATGTGAACCAGCTTCCTCCTCATATCATGCTTTCCCTGCAACAGTGGAACTTCTTATCAAAACTGTAAGCTGAAATCTTTTCCTTTCATAAGCTGCTTCTGGTCAGGTGTTTTGTCCCAGCAATGAGAAGTCACTGTTACAGAGAATCCTTGGACACATCCCTCTGACTGCCATACAGTGTCCCAATGCACCCTGATGGATTCAGCCTGAGTCTTCCCTAAAGGGGAAGACAATGGCATGAT
This sequence comes from Orientallactaga sibirica, assembly GCA_036365145.1. Classification (NCBI taxonomy): domain Eukaryota; kingdom Metazoa; phylum Chordata; class Mammalia; order Rodentia; family Dipodidae; genus Orientallactaga; species Orientallactaga sibirica. The sequence continues at coordinate 1,340,819 of JAEOAD010001269.1, forward strand.
TTCTCCTATCCCTCTCTGTCACTACAAAAAGTTGCACCCTTGTGCTATAATTATGTCAGTTCCTGCTTCTTTGGCTCCTCTCTGAGGCTCTGTCTGTGGGCTCAGAGCCTTTGTGCCTGCCCTGAACCAAGGAGAACTGTGTAAGTAGGCTCTACCTGCCCCAGCATTCCTTCCCTATTGCTTAGGCACTCCTCTCCTGCCCTTCTAGCCCCTCCCAACTCTCAGAGGAGTGGGCTTTGTTTGATCATTTGACATTTTTTTCCCCAACTAGAGACTGAAAATACTCAGAGCTCAGAAGCACAGTGTGAGCTAACTGGGCCTCTGGAAATTCCTACTCCTGTTCCAGACCCCTCAGCACATTCTGCTTCATGATTCACATCCTCATTTGGAAGGATCACTGGTACATGTTGATCAGATCTTACCCCAGGTCTGCTTAAAATATCTCAGGGATAATTTTAGGTCCCCACCAGGGTGGTGTGTGTTCCATTCAAAAAATGATCTACAGTAGCTATACTTTGTTTCTTTTCTTTTTTCTTTTTTTTTTTAAAGACATGGTCTCACTCTAGCCCAGGCTGAAATGGAACTCTGTAGCTCCAGGGTGGCCTTGAACTCACAGCAATCCTCCTAACTCAACCTCCTAAGTGCTGGGATTAGAATCATCCACCAGTATGCCCATAATGAGTGAGTTTATTAGGGATTTAGCAAAAGTAAAAGAAGAAATGGAAAGTAGCAGATAAAGAATAGAACACCAAACTGGGCAGTGAATAACAATCTCAAGAAATGACTGGAAGCCATGTATCCCAGCACTAGGGAGGCAGAGGTAGGAGAATTGCCATGAGTTTGAGGCCACCCTGAGACTACATACTGAATTCCAGGTCAGGCTGGGCTAGAATGAAACTGTACCTTGAAAAACAAACAAACAAACAAAAAGAAAGAAAAGAAATGACTGGAGTAGCTGAAAAGTAGAAAAACAAACAGCGGGTAAGCAACACCATCAGATTGAGCATTTACTAACATTCAGTAGAGACAACTAGGGAAGCCTCATGAGACAGTCAGCCTGGGTGGCTGATGGAGAGTCCCAGGCAGAAGTCTCTTCAGGTGAAGCTTCCAATTAATACGGAATTTGTGGTGTTGGGCTGGAGAGATGGCTTAGTGCTTAAGCGCTTGCCTGTGAAGCCTAATGACCCTGGTTCCAGACTTGGTTCCCCAGGACCCACATAAGCCAGATGCACATGGTGGTTGCACGCATCTGGGGTTCATTTGCAGTGGCTAGAGGCCCTGGCATGCCCATTCTCTTTCTCTCTCTCTTTCTCCCTTTCTCTATCTCTAATAAGTAAATAAATAAAAATAAAAGAATAGTTTTCTTAAAAAAAAAAACAACAAGAAATTGTGGTGTCTTTGAGAGCAAAAGAACCACTCTCAACTCTTAGTTGGGCTGTGACCGAGGGATTAGAATACAGGATGGTGACTTCCACTGAGTCAGTGACCGCCAATTTCTTAGGAATTTTGAAGAAAGAAATCCACTGACCATAGAAGATGAAGTTTAGAAAGATTTTATTACCGAGCTGAAGAGAAGGAAAGAAGACAGCTCCTGATATGAAGAAGGAGAGGGTCTTTGGAAATGGGAAAGCCCACCTGGCGATTGTGGCTGAGGTCTTGAGGTCTTTTATGAGAGTTTACTAGGTGGGGGCTGAGCTGTTCCAGTTTCCATGCCAGGTCTCTAGGGGCTTTGTAATTTTTTTTTTTTTTTGGTAGGGTCTTGCTCTATTCCAGGCCGACCTAGAATTCACCATGTATTCTCAGGCTGGCCTTGAACTCATGGTGACCCTCCAGCCTCTGCCTCCTGAGTGCTGGGATTACAGGTGTGTGCTACCACACCCGGCTCTGCTTTGTAACCTTATTCACACTGTCCCATCGGGTTTGTATGGAAGAAGGACTTCTAGGGAAGAAGAAACAATGGGCTCAGTTAATATGTGTCTTATATGATGTGACGGTGATCACTTGTCCTGTCTGTAGCCCTCTCCAAGTGCTCAACGGAAGGCCCATTTTCAGGAGAGACAGGCTCCTCACTTATGTGGCATGGCAGTATGCAGGTGCTTAATCAACCTTGGTCTCAGGTGAGTTCTGATCCAGAAGCCCCCACTTCCACCAGACCCAGCTTGTCATTGTGTGCAAGGGCCCAGGGGAGACTCCTGATGTTTGTGGAGGCGGCTGCGACATAGTCACAGTTCCCTTGTCCTCTTCTTCTGCACACACCTCAGCGTCCAGGCAAGAAGTGGGAGGATGAAGAGGGGGTACTGCCTTCCCCTGAGGGCCCTGGCCCATGAAGATAATTTGGTCATTCATAACCCCACACTGCTCCCTGGCTCCTAGTCCCACTCCATTATAGGTGCTTCTAGGCTAGGGTCACTTTCTAAGCCAACTATTTGCATTCAAATCCTCACTTCAGAGTCAGCATCTGTCAGTGTATCACAGATTCTCCTGGGCCTTGGACTTTCTGGTCCATAGAACAATAGGGATTATTACTTCTGCCCTGCAGGGTCCTAATGAGGATCCCTCCACTCATGGAACAAAGCATGGAACACTGTGGAGGCTGAGGGAGTTGACCATCACCTCCCTGGCTTGGCACTCCAGAGGACTAAATGAATATCAAGAGATGCCAGGCATAAATGCTCAGATAGTGCTGCTGGTGAGAACTGGGGCCTCTCCCTGCCTGTGTCTGACTGATCTGGGTGTGGAGAGAGGCCCAGGGGGATGCAGGTCGCTGGTGGGGGGCGGGGTTGCTGTCTAACCCTCTCAGCTGCTCTGCTCCCTTGGCTGGTGGAGGGTTGAGTGCTCAGAGAACACCTAATCTGTATTGTCAGTTCATCTGTGGTTCCCTTAATCAGCAGGATCTCAGGTTACATAACTAAACTGGGTTTTTGATTATCATTTTATTTTTGAGAGATAGAGAGAGAGAGAGAGAGAGAGGAGGGAGAGATACAGAGAGAGAGAGAGAGAGAAAGAGAGAGAGAGAGAATGGGCAAATCAAGGCCTTTCAGCCACTGTGAACAAACTCCAGATGCATGTGCTCCCTTGTGTGACATTGCATGCTTGTGTCACTGTGCGTCTGGCTACATGGGATCTGGAGATTCAAGATGTGTTCTTAGGCTTCTCAGGCAAGTGCTTTAACTGCTAAGCCATCTCTCCATCCCTAAGCTGGATTTTTAATATGGTATTTTATTTAATAAGAGCATTTCAGGCTATAATTCTATCCAAGAAGAATAACATGCATGCTGTACTCTTGATTGGAAAAGGTAGAAGGCAACAGTACATCTCATATAATTTCACATCAACAATTTACAAAATACATATGTAAGTTCTCCATGTACTTCTCATATAAAAAGCCTGGAAATGGGGCTGGAGAGATGGCTTAGTGGTTAAGGCGCCTGCCTGTTAAGCCTAAGAACCTGGTTCCAGTCTCCAGGTCCCACGTTTAGCCAGATGCAAAGTGACACAAGGGTGCAATGCCGCACTTGCCCACAAGGGGGCGCACACATCTGGATTTCGTTCACAGCAGCTGAGAGACTGCTGGCACGCCCATCTCTATCTGTCTCCTCTCCCTGTGTCTGTCTCCCTCTGTGTCTCTCTCCAAAAATAAATAAAATAATTAAAAAAAAAAGCCTGGAAATGTTAATGTTTGTTTGTGAATAGCAAAATTAGTGATTGCCTTTCTTATAATTGTGTTTAATTTGTTTTATTTTATGTTTGAGACATCATGTAAACTGTCTAAGCTGGGTTTTCTGACTCAGTACTAAATGTGGGATACATAACCCTTCCAGTGCACAGGCCAGAGGCAGTGAGGGGACAGGTAAATGAGGTCTCAGGAGGGGCCATTTCCAAGCAGCTAAGTCTTTCAGCTCTGGGATTGTAATCCTGGCTCATCACTGTATCGCTGGCTAGCTTGGACCAGCACTTTATAGATAGATTTTTTTCTTTCTTTCTTTTTTTAAAAGATTTATTTTTATTTGTTAGAGACAGAGAGGGAGAGAGAAAGAGATAGAGATAGAGATAGAGAGAGAGAGAGAGAGAGAGAGAGAGAGAGGGAGGGAGAGAATGGCCATGGCAGGGCCTCTAGCCACTGCAAATGAACTCCAGACGCATGCACCACCTTGTGTATCTGGCTTACGTGGGACCTGGAGAATCGAACCTGGGTCCTTAGGCTTCACAGCCATGTGCCTTAACCACTAAGCCATCTCTCCAGCCCTATAGATAGATAGATTCTTTTGGGCCTCAGTTTCCTTCTGATGGACAGGGATAAAAGTTGGGCTTTGGAGTGTGAATCTTTTCTTTTTGTTTTTTCTCTGTTCATTTTTTTTTTTATTGACAACTTCTATACTTACATACAAAAAACACATGATATTTCCATGGAGTGTGAATCTTACCTCCACCACGTACTTGCTGTGTGACCCACCTTTCTGTGCCTCAGTTTCTTTATGCATACAATGAGAGGAATGACAACAGTGTACCTGACTCCTGGGGTGGCTATGTGAGGGGTGGACGGGTTTGCACATGTGCAGGACTTGACAGCATGCTGCTCTCGCTCCCACTCAGGGCCTCATGTGCATATTTAAAGTCGGCTTTGATGCAGCTTTTTTTAGAACTGTCCTCTGACCAGGAAGAAAACTCCCGTCCCTCCAGCTGTCCTTCCCATGTCAAGATGGTAAGAAGCCACACCCTGTGACCCGGTCTTCTTCAGGATGCCCAGGGATGACTGCCAGAAGACAGCCCAGTGAATTTGCTGTCTCCTTCCTCTGTGGTTCCTCACACTGTGGTCTCCATGTTCTGGGCAGTGAGCTTCCCGGCAAACTTCAGGTCAAAAACCTCCATTTGGTCCTGGCTCCTGCCAGGCTGTTCTTCCCAACCTTGAACCTGAGCCAGTGCCTTTTTGGATAATGTAGGATCTCTTTTCTACACTTTTCCTTTCCTCTCTCCCTCCTTTTTTTTTTGGGTTTTGCGAGGTAGGGGCTCACTCTGGTCCAGGCTGAGCTGGAATTAATTATGTAATCTCAGGGTGGCCTCGAACTCTCGGCGATCCTCCTACCTCTGCCTCCTGAGTGCTGGGATTAAAGGCGTGCGCCACCACGCCTGGCTCTCCCTCCTTTTTATCTCTTTCTTCCTACCCTCTTCCCTCCCTCTATTTTCTTTCTCTCTCTCTTTTCTTTCCTTCCCTCCTTCCATTCTCTTCTTTTATAATTCATTCATTCATTTTCACGTGTGTGTATGTGTTTGCTGCTGCAAACAAATACCAGATGCTTGTGCCACTTTTTGCATCTGGATTACACCAGTGATTTGGGAATGGAACTCTGCCCAGCAGACTTCGCAAGCAAGCACCTTTAACTGCTGAGCCATTTTGCCAGCCTCTCTTGTTGGTTCTCATTGTGAACACTTTCCTTGGGGGCCCATCTTTGCTGTGTGTCCCTGAGTAACTCACTATGTCCTTTAGATCTCTGAGAAGATTGGGGAGGAGGGTGCCGCAGAGGGCAGGGTGGAGAGAGGAGGAAGGGAATGTCCCTGGGCCCTGGGTTTGAGGCCTTCCAGCTGTACTCACAGTGCATTTCCAGGCTTCAGAACAGCTGTCTGGATGGGGAAAGGCCTCTTTGCAAAGCTCTACCATATCTGACACTGCCCAGGTCCCCGTGAGGAGCAAACTTATCTCATGAACCTCTTGCAGCATCTGCAAGTTTTGCTGAAACAGGAAGGGGACATCCTCTGTTCAGTGGGGTTGTATGTATGTGAGACAAGTCTCCCTGGCTCTTCTGAGGCCTTGACAACCTCCTAGCATGATCCCTGCCCTGAGCAAGTCAAAGAAGGGTCGAGGAGCAAACACCTGAGTGCTAGAACCCAGTCCTTCCAGGTACAGTTTCTCTCAGTCAGCTATTGCAGAGGGCCGAGAGGCCACACCCAGCTGCCACCTCTCTCTATAGCTTTCACAAAGTGCCAGGTCCTCACCTCTCCTGTCAAGGTGGGGGGATGGGACTTCCAGATAGCAAAGGCTGCAGGCAAGGTAAAAACATGCTCAGATCCCCTGCCCTAGGACCAGAGACAGACTGAGCACTATCACAAAAGTTACGTACTAACCACACCCATTTGCTTTTCCAGATCCCCTCATTGAAGAGTACAATATCTGACCTGCTTCCTACTCTCTCATGAGGAACCCTAAAAGAATATGCTTTGGGGCTGGAGAGTTGGCTCGGTGATTAAATGCATTTCCTTGCAAAGCCTGATGCCCTGGGTGTGATTCCCCAGTACTCATGTAAAGCCAGATGCACAAAGCGGTGCATGGATCTGGAGTTCACTTGCAGGGGCACTAGGCCCTGTCATGCCCACCCCCTTTCTTCTTGCAGATAAATAAAAACTTTTTTTTTTTTTTTTAAAAGAACATGCTTTGCTGTCTCTGGGCAGCCTAAAACTTTCATTTGGACTGCTGTAAGGCTGGCATTTATGAACCATTTCCCTGAAAGTTGATTTCATGCCTTCTCTCTTTTGAAACAGGTCTTGAATCCTAAATCCTAACCCTGAGTAGATAGGGGGTAGGAACTTCTAGAAGGAGGTGTGCCTCTCGTACTGCCACCCCACCCGTTGAATCAGTGAGGCTCATAATTCTGCATTGAAAATGCTCCAACTTGTTCTACCAAAGGGTCGATACAGAAACAAACAGATCTCTGTGCAAAATATCACTCATACATTTACAGGTTGAAGAGCATATTGTTTATGGTACATTTTAAGGAAGAAGATATAGATAAGAACACATTTAATTGCAGTGGATTAAACAGCCACAGAATAGTATCAATTCCACTGGTAGTGTAAGTGATCAAGATTCTGAAGCCAGGTGTGTGGCTCATGTCTATAATCCCAGAACTAGGGAGGCTGTGGTAGTAGGTTTATACCGAGATCGAGGCTAGCCTGGGCTACTGAATAAGTTCCAGATCAGCCTAGACTATGTGAGACCCTGCCTCGAAAGAAAGAAAGAAAGAAAGAAAGAAAGAAAGAAAGAAAGAAAGAAAGAAAGAAAGGAAGGAAGAAAGGTTCTGCCCAAAGTAGCTAGCAAATAAGGATGGTGCCCACAGGTCTTATTTGATTCTCAGGACAACCCTGCTTCCCAGAGGTGGAGAAGCTTTTGCAGAGAGAGAGAGCTAGCAAGTGGTACAGTGAAGGTTTGAATCCAGAACTCTGCTTCCAAAATGGGTGCAATGTCACCCCATCCCTCTGTGCTGTGTCTTAGGTACTTGATCTAAATCAAAAGTAAGTAGGGGCTGGGGAGATGGCTCAGCGAGTAAAGTGCCACACAAGCATGAGGACCTGAATTCAGATCCCCAGTTCCCACCTAAAATGCTAGGCATAGTGTTGTCCACCTGAAATCCCAGCCCAGGGAAGGTGGAAACAGAGAATCCCTAGGGCTCCCTGGCTAGTCTAGCCAATCCGGTGAGTTCTAGGTTCAGCAAGAGACCCTGTCTCAAAGAACAAGGCGGACAGTAACTGATAAAAGTCCTCAACGTTGACCCCTGGCCTCCACGTACATACAATATACATGCACGTGCATCTGCATATAGTGTGCCCACACAATGCAGATGTGTATGCACTCATGAGTCAGAAGTTTCAGGTCTTTAAGTGGCCTTCCCACACAGGGAAGGGACCAGTTAACTGAAGTTCTGTTCTTTTCTGCTCAACATAAAACATTACCCAACATGCAGATATTATCTTCTGCCTGTGCGGTTTCAGCTCTCTGCTTTTCAGCTGACTCTGCATAGATCTAGGTATCACAGTTTCTTGAAAAGGTGTCAAACACCGGGTCTTCCAAAGCTGGCCTCCATGATGTCTTCCATTCACATAATCTTTTTTATTGTTAGATATATGCATTTTAATTTAACAGAGTAAGGAAAGTTCAATGACGTAATTTCAGTGAGAATCCAAGAAGAATATCACAGTTACCCAAACAAACTATTAAAAGACACAATTTTCAGGCTAGAGAGATGGCTTAGTGGTTAAGGCGCTTGCCTGTGAAGCCTAAGGACCCAGGTTTGATTCTCCAGGACCCATGTAAGCCAGATGCACATGGTGGCACGTGCATCTGGAGTTCGTTTGCAGTGGTTAGAGGCCCTGGCACACCTATTCTCTCTCTCCCCTTCTCTCCCCCTCTCTCTGTCTCTAATAAACAAATAAAAATAAATAGAAAGCTGGGCATGGTGGCGCATGCCTTTAATCCCAGCACTTGGGAGGCAGAGGTGGGAGGATCGCCATGAATTCGAGGCCACCCTGAGACTACATAGTGAATTCCAGGTCAGCCTGAGCTAGAGTGAGACCCTACCTCGAAAAACCAATAAATAAATAAAATAAAATAAAATAAAATAAATAAAACAGAAAAAAAGAAAAATCAGTGGAGAAACTATTTTAAAAAGGACACAATTTTCCATCTATATATGCTTCAACCAAAGTTACATACTTCAACCAAAACAAGAACTCACAGCAGAATGAGTGCTGAGACAGATGTCAGAATCCAGAAGGATATCAGAGGTTGACAAAACCATAACCAATACCACACATCTCACAAATCTTCTTTTCAGAGAGCAACTATTTTTTATTGAAAGTGTTACATATCATCTTTATTGTTTCTATTTTAAGTTGATAAATATTTGTAAGGTTCACGTTCAATTTCTTTTTGTTTGCATGTGCATGTGTGTGTGTGTGTGTGTGTGTGTGCATGCATGCTTACCAGGGTCTCCTGCCTCTGCGATCAAATGCCCGTCTAGCTTTATATGAGTGGTCGGGGGAACTGAATCTGGGCCAGCAAGCTTTGCAAGCAAATGCCTTTCACTGCTCAGCCATCTCCCCTGGCACTTGTGTTCAGTTTCAGATAGGTAAATATCAACAGATAATAACCTACACAAAATTTTCTGGTCTTGAGTAACTTTAAAAAAAATTTTTTTTAAAGTTTTTATTTTTAGAGAGAGACACACAGAGAGAGGAAGAGGGAGACAGATAGAGAATGGGTGCACCAGCAGTCTGTCAGCTGCTGTGAACGAAATCCAGATGTGAGCGCCCCCTTGTGGGCAAGTGTGGCACTGCGCCCTTGCATCACCGCATCTGGCTAAACGTGGGACCTGGAGATTGGAACCAGCGTTCTTAGGCTTAGGAGGCAGGTGCCTTAACCACTAAGCCATCTCTCCAGCCCTTGAGTAGCTTTTTAAGAGTGTTATAAGGCTTTAAGCCCAACAAAGCTTGAGAAAATTGGGTATCAAAGCAGCAGCAATGAGTAGGAAGAAAATGATTTACCCCACCTTCAGAAGTATGAGAGAAATGAAGAAAGGACAGTCCCCAGTGAGTGACATCCAGGGAAAGCAACATTCTATTTTTTAAATTAAATTAATTTATTTGAGAGAGAGAAAGAGGGAGAGAGAGAGAGAGAGGAAGAGAGAATGGGTACACCAGGGAATGGAGCCACTGCAAACGAACTCCAGATTCATGCGCCCCCTTGTGCATCTAGCTTATGTGGGTCCTGGGGAATCTAACTGAGTTCCTTTGGCTTTGCAGGCAAATGCCTTAGTTGCTAAGCCATTTCTCCAGCCCCAAAACAACATTCTACATTGCAGCTAGGTTTCAGTTAGAGCAAACTGGTAAATAGTGGTCCTCTCTCTTCTAAAACATCATTCCCACCCTTTAACAAGTAATTCTTCTCACATAGAAAGAAAAGGTTACAACTCTACTTGACTAAGGCTCCAGGACAGTCTTCATATTTACAGCCAGTATCTCCTGAACTTTAAATTTGGGCATCCACCAGGCAAATACAATGTAAACAAGTTCCACCTGCTGATCTTCCCCATCCTGGACACTCCACAGGTGATGTCACTTTCCGGGGGAATGGCCACCATTTTGTCCTTGCCTCCTTGTGGACCTTCAACCACCTTTGTACTTAAGATCATGTCACTTGTTCAAGAATTCAATCCAAATAAAGGTTTGTAAATGCTTGTTGCCATCCCAGAGATTCCTGGATTCTGTCATACACAGCAAGATGTGCACAGGCAGCAATGATCCAGTTGTGGTGGCCAGCTACTACCAGCACCATTCCGGGATCCACTCCTAGCCTAACAGACTCCTCCAGGTCCAGAGAGAACAGGCTGCTTACCATGTCCCTGTCTCACCTTCAGGAGAATTTGGTCTATTCCTAGCATGATCCGAGGAGAATCTAGCTGTGTTGCCTGGTGGGGCAAGTAACGAGGAAACAGGACACTGCCACACGATGACTGCTCCAATTCTTTATGTAAGAGAAGCCTTCTTCACACACCTTTAATCACAGCACTTGACACTTGGGAGACAGAGGAGGATCACTGTGAGTTCGAGGCCACCCTGAGACTATATAGTGAATTCCAGGTCAGCTGGTCTAGAGCAAGACCCTACCTTGAACCTCCCCACCCCCAAAAAGAGAAGCCTTCTCACTAACAGAGTGATTCCATATGTGGTGGTTTGATCCAGGTGTCCCCCATAACTTAGGTGTTCTGAATGCTAGGTTCCCAGCAGATGGAGATTTGGGAATTGATGCCTCCTGGAGGCAGTGTATTTTGGGGGGTGGGCTTATGGGTATTATAGCCAGTGTCCCCCTTGCCAGTGTTTGACACACTCCTCCACCTGATATTGGCCAGGAGGTTATGTCCACTCTCTGCTTATGCCATCGTTTTCCTCTGCCATCAGGGAGCTTCCCCTTGAGTCTGTAAGCCAAAATAAACCTTTTTTTTTCCCTCCAAAATTTCTCTTTATTGGGTGATTTCTGCCAGCAATGCAAACCTGACTGCAACACCATAACACTCTGCTTTGTGTCCGAGAACATTCGTGCTCAATCTCCTTAAGTCAAGTTCTTTTGTCTGAAGAAAAATTAAAGTGAAGGCAAATGCTATGGACGTCTATCAATGAATTTAGAATTGGTTTTATCTTGAAGTGTTGAAATTCTTCCACTTTGCAAATTGGAAAAAAATTGTGGAATCACATAAAAGCTTTCTTGAGGTACTGAATGTGGTACCACACATGTTTAGCTGCTATACTCAGGCCTCAGCAGGGCCCTTCCACCATTGGGGGTGGGGTTCAAGAGGCCCAAACTGGGCCTGGGCCTATGGCTGCAGGGCCAGCAGGGCAGTGGCATCCTCCATGTAATCTTATCATGTGACCTGGACACCCCCTCAACTAGTGGGATATATGTCCCTCCATCCCTCAAACTGGATGGGTCTTTGTGACTGCCTCCATTTAAACAATATGGAAGAACTGTTGTGATGCATTTCTGAGGCAAGGTTGTAGAATGCAATGCATTTCTGCTTGGCTGTCATGGGATGCTGGCTTTTGAACTCAGCTGCCATGTTGTGAGGAAGCACAAATCTTCCCATGTGGAGAGACTGCATGGAGCTCTCTCTGGCCACCCAACCAAGGCTGCTGACACCCTTCATTATCTGTCAGGCCAAAGTGGAGATTTTTGAGATGATTCTAGCTCACCCCTCATCCGGTCACACCTAACTTTGAGCCTGCAACCAGAAGCAGCAAAAGAAATTGTATAACAGAGGCCAGCCCAGGATGGCCAAGAAGGACCCATGAAAGGATATGAGAATTCACAGGAATGGATCTCATGCTTCTGGTAGAAAGGAAATTAGTGTCATCTATGAGAGAAACACAGGGAGAGACAGAGAGAGGTAGAAGCAGAGAGAGAGAGAGAATGGGCATGCCAGCAGCCTCTCAGCTGCTGTGAGGAACTCCAGATGCATGCTCCCCTTTGTGGGCAAGTGCAGCATTGCACCCTTGCATCACTTTGCATCTGGCTAAACGTGGGACCTGGAGATTGGAACCAGTGTTCTTAGGCTTAACAGGCAGGTGTCTTAACCGCTAAGCCATCTCTCCAGCCCTAGTGTCCCTTATTTTTATTTTATTTATTTATTTAGTTATTTTTTATTTGAGAGAGAGAGAGAATGGGCATGCCAGCAGCCTCTCAGCCACTGTGAATGAACTCCAGACGTGTGCACCCCCTTGTGGGCAAGTGTGGCATTGCATGCTTGCGTCACTGTTTGTGTCTGGTTAAAAGTGGGACCTGGAGAATCGAATGGGCATTCTTCTTAGGCTTCACAGGTGGGCACCTTAAGTGCTAAGCCATCTCTCCAGCCCTTATTTTTAAAAATATATTTTATGTTTTATTTATGAGAGAGAGAGGGAGAGAGAGAGAATGGGTACAGCAGGGCCTCTAGCCACTGCAAACAAAGTCCAGATGCATGTGCCATCATGTACATATGGCTTATGTGGGTTCTGGGAAATTAAACCTGGGTCTTTATGCTTCACAAGCAAGCACCTTAACCTCTAAGCCATCTCTGGAGCCCAGGGTCCACCCTTTATTTTAAAGAGACACTGCTAGTTCTCATCTCTATTTTACCAAAAGAGGCAATTCTCTTACATAGAAAGAAAGTGATTCTCCAGTTCCAGTCTTCCTCTGTGGGAGGTTTTGTGATGTGAGTTACAAGCAGTGTCCTTGTACCCACCTCTGTCACATGACACCAGACTAGCTACTAGCTGGCCCTCATCCAAACATAGTTACCATATGGGTCTGGCATAGGCCTTGTGTAATGTGGTTATTTCCTCCAAATTATTTTTTATTTAATTTTTATTTACTTATTTATTTGAGAGAGAGGGAGAGAGAAAGAGGCAGAGAGATAGAGAAAGAATGGGCAGGTAAGGGCCTCCAGCCACTGCAAAAAACTCCAGACGCATGTGCCACCTTGTGCATCGGGCTTTATGTGGGTCCTGGGGAACCAAACCTGGGTCCTTTGGCTTTGCAGGCAAGTGCCTTAACTACTAAGCCATCTCTCTAGCCCTATTTCCTCCACATTGAAACATTGCCTCCCGGAGGAAAGGTAGTAGGCTCATAAAACATTTGAGTTCTTGTTTTTTTTTTTTTTTTTTTTTTCAGGTTTTAAAACTTTTTATTTGCATATTAAAAAAATTGTGCATTCCAATAATTAAAATCATTTGAACAAAAAAAATGGCACTCTGATTAAACTGCATTTTACAGCCCGCAGGATACCTTGGACCATCTTGGATTTTACTCTACATTTCACCACCTCCCACCCAGTTTCTTCCTTCACCAATATGCACGTTCTTTTCCTTCCCAGCCAGCCAGCCAGGCAGATGGGAGAAGCAGGCACGGCCTTGTCAGTAGTTCTGGATTCTTTGATGGGAAAGGGGCAGCACAGTCATTTAAACTTGATCCAACCACTTTGCATCTAACAAAGTTAAACAGCTAAAAGAAGTAAAATAAGAAGGCAATGCTTGTGGAATGTACAGTGCATATTGGCGGCGCTCGACTCATTACGATTCGCCTGCTTGCTTCTCCTGTTCGATGGTTTCTTTTGAAGGCAGAGGGTTTTTCTCTTGCGTTTCTGTCTTCTTCAATTTCGACTTATCGAATTTCTCGATCTCAGCCATATCGGGTTTGTCAGACATGGTTGCGGAGGGTGCCGAGCGAGGTGCGTGCGCGAGAAGAGTCTGGTCTCCGCAGTGGCCGCCGCCGAATCTGAGTTCTTGTTTTGTGGACCATGAAGAATGATGAGTGCAGACATAACAGAAGGACAAGTTAAGTGAGAGTTTATTTTAGAAAAAGAAATAAAGCAGACAGCCCCTGAGATGGAGGAATTCTGAATGGGATACCATATGGCATAGCAACTTGGATGGGGGGGGTTATACTTTTGGGATGGTAAATCAGGCATCAGTAGGCTGGTGAGTTAGAGAATGAATTGATTACTTTGTGTATGTCGGCTCCTGATAGCAGTAGGGGAAATGACCCACCTCTTGGTGAGTCAGCCTGCGTCAGGACTTTTTGACTGCAACAAATGCTAACCACTAGCCCACCAAGGAACATCAGAAAATCAGGATTTCTTGGATTCCCATTCCTGGACTCTGTTATAGTTATCATTAGTAATAGACATCATATTATAGAATCTCTATGCTTGTTGGTTCTGCCAGGACCTATAGATATTTGTGTATTTATTTTGAGCTTGTAAGCCTGCCTGAATAACTACTTAAAAGATAGGGGCTACCTTACTCCTACCACTTCCCACCTGTAACACTCATGTATCTGGCATGCCTATGCCCTCAGCTGTGCACACAGATGAGTATGCAACATTAATAATTAAAGCCAGACAGATGTGACCAAAGCTTCTAGTGACAGCCAAATAGCCACACTGGGGAATGATTCCAGACACCCAGCAGACCCATCTCATGCTGGGGTGCATGTGTGCACTGGCATGGGGTTAGTGACCTACAGAGCTGTGTGCAGAGGCCATGTACACTGGACACAGGAGAGCACTGGGGAGATCAGGCTGTGGGGAAGTGTATGTCTCCCAGGAACTGCAAGTGATAATGGGGCGTGGGGTGCTGTGCCCATGTCCATAAGCTCTCAGGGTGACTGTGGCTGCCATGCCATGACCTCTGTTTGGTTCAGGTACTGAGGATGGGAAAGGAAGGAAAAGCCAGGCCACTTGCCTTAGTCATCCCATGAGCCTATAAGATCCCATGATGCTTTCAGAATTTGTCATTCTCTACTTTCCCTGGTAGCCCTGGCTTCCCCAGCCCACCTCCCTGAAGAACTGGTGGTGGTGGGCTGAGACCCAAGCCCCAGTCTCTAGGCTGAATCTCATAGTCCTTTCCAAGGGGGAAGGGTGCCTAGGAGAGCTACCTAGATTGTGGGGCCAGATGCAACCTCCCCCAGATCACTCCTAATTCTGTGTGCCTCACTTTCCCCATCTGTGATGTGGAGAGAGTCACAATCTCTTCCTTGCCCCTTTCAGGCCTGATTTAAGGGTCAGGGGATGACCATAGCAACCCTTTACTCAAGTCGAGCCCCTGTTAGGTGAAGTGTTAGCCTCTGTCTGCTCATGTTGATGACAGGCTTCTGCTGGGATGCAGAACTTTCTGGCTTTTCCTGCTTGTAGCCTCCTTTCTGCCACCTGTCACCGCGCACCCCACCTCACTTTACCGTGCAGCTGTTGTTCCCAGCCAGCTTATGTTGATGGTGAATTTTGCATGTGTATATGTATGTAGCATACATGTGTGTTTGTATGTATGGGTGCATGTGTGTATGTACAGCTACATTAGAAAGGGTGTGTATGTGTGTGTGTGTGTATGTAGACCAGAGATCAATGTCAGATGTTTACCTTGGCCTCCTTCCACCTTATTTATTGAAACAGAGACAAAGCACACAGCTGTCTCTTTTTGTCAAAAATATTTTTTTGCACATGTATGCATGCATGCATCAGGGCCTCTTGCTGCTGAAAACAAACACAAGACATCAGCACCAATTTTTACATCCAGCTTACATGGGTGGCTTGGGAATTGAACCCCAGGCCAGCAGGCTTTACAAGTAAGTGCCTTTAATTGCTGAACCATCTTCCTAGCCCTGAGACAGGGTCTCTTTCTGAACTCAGAACTCACAGATTCAGCCAGTCTACCTAGCCAATGAGTTCCAGGGATCCTTCATCTCCACCTTTCCAGCTCTGGAATTATGAGCACATACCACCAGGCTCAGCATTTACGTGTTGTCGTAGTCAGCTTCACATTGCTGGGATTGTAGCAGACTGCTTCAGGTTCGCTGAGAGGAACTCCCAGACCAGGCACAGTTATGGAGGAAGGGATTTACTGAAGCTTATAGATCCAGGGGAAGTTCCATTAATGCAGAAGAAACTAGCCTGCTTTCACAGGACCAAACACACAGAGAGAATCCACAAGCCAAAAGCCACACAGCACAGCACACCTCAGGAACTCCAGCTAGGCACACTTTGCACATCTTTACAATGGAATCTCAAACCTACCACCACACCTTAAGATCTGCCCAGTGACACTGCCACCAGCCAGGTGGCTGTAGATTCAAACTATAAACTAATAAAACACTGAATATATTGGGGGCCATCTATTCAAACTACCACAGGGATGAACCTCTAGACCAGACACAGTTTATGGGAGGAAGGGATTTATTTGAAGCTTATAGATCCAGGGGAAGTTCCATAGTGGTGGAAGAAGCTGGCCCCCTTTCACAGATTGAAGTGGGGGGGGAGAGAAAGAGAGAGAAAACCACCACCAGCACCACCAAAAGCAAGCACACATGGGGACCCTGGCAGAGCTCCAGCACACTGCATATCTTTAGGCTGGAATTTGGATTAATCCCCAGTAACACCTTTGGGCTGGACCCTAGGATCTGCCCACAGTAACACCTCTTTCAGCCAGGTGACCGGAAATCTAAGTTACAGCTTTAATAAAACATTTGAGTCTAAGATGAGGACATCAAATTAAAAGAAAGACTAATGGAGAGAGGGAGGGGATATGATGGAGATTGGTGTTCTAAAGTGGAATGGGAGGAGGGCAGGGGAGGGGAGGGAAATATATGTTTTTTTTTGTTTTGTATGTAAATATAGAAGGTGTCAATAAAAAATCAATTATAAAAATATTTTTTTGAGCCGGGCGTGGTGGCGCACGCCTTTAATCCCAGCACTCGGGAGGCAGAGGTAGGAGGATAGCTGAGAGTTCGAGGCCACCCTGAGACTACATAGTTAATTCCAGGTCAGCCTGGACCAGAGTGAGACCCTACCTCGCAAAAAAAAAAAATATATATATATATATATATATATTCTTGAAATAATAAATTATTACACCTTTTGCAAGGGAAAAAAAACATTAGAGTCTAATGTGGGACATAAATTCAAACTACCAGACATGGGTTCTGCGGGTCTGAACTCTGGTCCTCATGTTTGTGCAGCAAGTGTTTGGTGTTGAGCTTTACGCTCCAGTGGACATATTCTTCCTGGCACTTCCCTGTGCTCACATGCTTGGAGCAGCACCCACCTCCCAACATAGATCTAGGGGGGTTCACTCAGGCACAAAAGACCCCGTGTAGATAAAAGGGGCTTTCCCCAACCACGATACAGACCATGCAAGATGGCAGGCTTCTGCCTCCTTCCCTCACCTCTGGGTTCTGTCCTCCCTCTTCCCCGTGTCTCTTCTGGCCAGCTGTGGCACAGAGCAAGAGTGCACTTGTTCTGCAGAGATCTGGAGGACCCACCAGCCAGGCATAACAGAAGGTGACGCGGACCCAGAAAGGTGGATGAACATGCGATGCTCACCTCCACATCAGTGGAGAGTGGTAACGGCACCAAGAGACTTCGGGAACACCTGGGAACCAGCAGCAGGAGTCTGCAGTCTGCACCAAGTCAGCCAGGAGACTGCCATGGGGAGATGGGTGAAGGAAGGGGCTTTTGAGGCTGGTGAGTGATTAGTTACCCATTGAGCACCAGTCACCTTAAATGTAACTGAAGTTCTATCATTAGCCCTATTTCTCAGGGGATGAAGCTGAGGCTCAAAAAATCAAGGCACTTATCCAAACACACAGCTGGTAAGTTAAAGCTGGGATTTGGGCCTGGAGAGATGGCTCAGCAGGTAAGTGCTAGCTGTGTAATCATGAGGACTTGAGTTCAATTCCCAGCATCCATGGGAAAAGACAGAAGTGGCCACACAAGTCTGTAATCTTAGCTGTGAGTGGGGCAGAGATTGGAGGATCACTGGTGCTTACGTGGCAGGATCCAGGTTCAGTGAGGAAATGAGGCGGAAGAGTGAGAGAGGAGGACACTGACATCCTTCTCTGGCCTCCACATGTGTGCCGCCATGGGTGCGTGCATCTGAGTGGTATGTGGGTTCTAGGGACCAGTCTTAAGAGGAACACTGCCCTTCATTGCAGGGTCAAGCAGGACCCCTCCAGGAGGGGATAGTGTCATAACACTCCCTGTTCTTTTCTGGAGTTGCAACTATGGGGAGTAGCTAGCAGGTCTGTGCTAACTTTCTGGCTGGCGTACCCCCTGGTCAACCTTGCTGACTCTTTCACTGTTGGTCTGGCCATCTCCTGACCCTAGTTCTCCCAGCCCCTGTTCTTGTCACACATGGGACCTTTGATGGAAATGGTGGTCCTCTTCCTCTCAAGGGAGCTTCTCTGTGCTGAACTTGGGTGCTTTCTTGGCTCTCTGGGCTCTGGTATGGCTCTCCTGGGACTTCTAGGGGAGCAGACATCACTGGCCTGTCATCTCTGATGAACTGGCTTCAGAGGGTAGATGAGATGTGGGCTGGCCTGCTGGAAGTTGGCTGGAGAAAGCTGGAACCTCAGGTCCTGGCCTGTGCCACCCACCTTGGTCAGAATGTCCGTGGCACACATATCCACAGTCCAGGAATAAGGAGAGCCTTCCGGGGTAGATCCTTGTGTCCTGGGTCTCAGCTCTCCCACTGCAAAGTGAAGCGTCATTGGTGGAGGTGGGGAGTGAAGCACAGGTGTGGGATTTGTAGCAACGGAAAGCAAAGGACAGTATGTCCACAAAGAGCAGCGCATGCTGATCTTTAAACGTGGAGCTTGATGGGAAATAAAGCAACAGAGAGGAGGAGACAGCACAATACCACTTATATAAATTGAATACGAACTTGCTTAATGAAGTAAGCTAACGTCCTTGCTGGGGGCAGGAAAGCCGAGGTGGGGTATGGAAGTAAAGGGGATGGATGAAACAGGCAGTGGAAGAGTTTGGGTCCCGTGACAGCTGCTGCAGGCTCTTCCTTATCAGCAAGCATTGATAACGTCATAAGCCAGCTTCCATTCCACTTCCCACAAACTAAGGACCAGAGAAGGTCAGTAACTTGCTTGGATCACGTGGTTAATAAACAGTGAGACCAGGCTCTGAAGCCTAGTCAGCTGGCTATAAAAGCTGGGCTTTGCTCTCTCTTCCTGTTCAGCCAGGCTGCATAATAACCTCAGTAACTCCACTGCTTATATCTCACTGGAGAGCTTGTTACTAGTTTTCTGGAATGTTCACCTCTTAATCACTAGACTTCCTGCGTGGAGGGGGCAGGAGAGGATCACCTATGTTTAGATAGGCCATGACTGGGCAGGAATCTGACCTTTCCACTCAGTTCATTCTCCTACAGAATCTTCCCTTTGTTTCTGTGAAGACCAGCTTCCCCATTCACGCTCCATCCAGTTGCTTCCTACTTCAGCTGCCTGCAGAGGACAGACGCCATCCTATTCTTCAATCCCCTTGGCTCCAACTCAAAGAATCACAGACTAAGAGCCAGCACGGCCTAACAGTGTGCGCTACAACAGGTAGCTGTCTTTCTAAGCAAAGATGGAAGACAACAGAGCAAGACAAAGCCCCAAAACATTACATCTTAAATTACAAGGGAACCCCAGAAGCAAGAGCTTAGAGGTCTCCTGGGGCCTCTACCCAGCACCTTGAACAGTGTGTCACCTCTCCCAGCTGTTCCTCCCTGCTCTCCAGACTCATTTTGCTGAGTCCCTCTCCTAAGCTTTTGCAAACCTTACCCACCATCTACCTCCCATTCTCTTGTCTCCTTCTCTACCCAGTTTATCCCCATTTTGCTTGATCACAGCCATCACCATGGCACGTGATAAAAATTCAGCTGCGGTGAGCTGCGGAGCCTGGAATATGGTCGGGGAAATGGAAACGAAGGAGAAGCCGAAGCCCACCCTAGATTACTTGATGCAGCTCATGAACAAGAAGCTCATGAGCAGCCTGCCCAACTTCTGCGGGATCTTCAACCACCTCAAGCGGCTGCTGGACGAAGAAATTAGCAGAGTGTGGAAAGACATGTACAATGAAGCATTAAATGGCAGTACAGAGACAAGGAATGCAGAGTTGCCTGATGCTGTGGGACCTATTGTTCAGTTACAAGAGAAACTTTATGTGCCTGTAAAAGAATACCCAGATTTCAATTTTGTTGGGAGAATTCTTGGACTGAGAGGACTTACAGCTAAACAGCTTGAAGCAGAAACAGGATGCAAAATAATGGTCCGAGGCAAAGGCTCAATGAGGGATAAAAAGAAGGAGGAGCAAAATAGAGGCAAGTCCAACTGGGAGCATTTGAATGAAGATCTACATGTATTAATCACTGTGGAAGATGCTCAGAACAGAGCAGAAATCAAACTGAAGCGAGCAGTTGAAGAAGTGAAGAAATTACTGGTCCCTGCAGCAGAAGAAGACAGCCTGAAGAAGATGCAGCTGATGGAGCTTGCAATTCTGAATGGCACCTACAGAGATGCCAACATTAAATCACCAACTGCCCGGGCTGCTCCAAGGATCATCACTGGGCCTGCGCCTGTCCTCCCACCAGCTGCCCTGCATACTCCTACGCCAGCTGGCCCAACCATAATGCCTTTGATCAGACAAATACAGACCGCTGTCATGCCAAACGGAACTCCTCACCCAACTGCTGCAATCGTCCCTCCAGGGCCTGAGGCTGGGTTAATCTACACACCCTATGAATACCCTTACACGTTGGCACCAGCTACATCAATCCTTGAGTACCCTATTGAACCCAGTGGTGTACTAGGTGCGGTGGCTACTAAAGTTCGAAGGCACGATATGCGTGTCCATCCTTACCAAAGGATTGTGACCGCAGACAGAGCTGCCACCGGCAACTAACCTATGACCTTCTGACCTCTGAACTCTTCACCCAATAATGACCTGACCATGCCTGCCTGCTGATCAGTTAACTGGTAATCGCCTTTGCTTGCCTGTCATCAGTGCAGCGAGCTGAGGCAATTGTCCGTTCGTCTTACCATCTAACCAAACAAAAGACAAAGAAATTGTCCTCCAACTCAGCTTTTTGTTTTTTTCCCTGTTTGGGTGAAAGTGGTTCTAGAACCTGCACTGAATAGCAGTAAAGTAATAAGGCCCAATTCATCCTACAGCACTGAGCATCTTCCAATGTCCCAGCCACGCAAGCGAACGGTAAGGCCTCTCCTAAGAAGGGGAGACAGATGGCCCTTAATTACTCTACCGACAGGCAGTTACTGTGAGAGACTTCTAGGAACCTTTCCCTTCATAGCAAAGTCCAAGCTCTCTCTGAATGCACTGTGTGGTGATGCATCATGCATGGACCTTCGGTCAGGGACGTCTTCAGTGAAGTGGCTTCAAAAAAAGTATTCAAAATTTGATATGCTGTTTAGTCACTACAGTGCCCTCAAAGGGTGGAAATTGCAGTCTTTTTTATATTGCCTGCCAAAATTTGACGTATTAGCAGAAAGTGTGCCATGAGAGAAAAATTTACAGTTTTGACAAGTAATGCAAAGAACAAAACTGCAACACTATTTTTAAAATGATAAATAAATATCTGAGTTAAAATTTCCAAATCTTTATTTTATACCACCTTAAAAAATATGAGAACAAGGTACATGCATTATGTGTCACATTACTAGGCAAACTGTTCAAGTACTTTTTTAAACCTCCCTGTATAGAAAAATCATTAAGGATGTAAAAGCCATGCTTGCCTATTTGCTGTATACATGTAATGAAATTGTAGATAAAGTGTAGTGCATTGAAACAAGTGAACAAAAGTAGATACTTTTACTATACAAGGGTGCTGGTGCAGAAAAAAAATATTTTTGGAAATGTAGCATTTTATACTTTCAAGTGTTATAAAAAAAGAAAAAGAACAAAGAAACCCTTTATTTCATTAAATGATTTTTTCTGGTGGTTGTCAAGAAACAAAAGACCAAAAGAGCCTTTTTGTCTTTCTTTTTTAGTTTTTTAAGTATTGGAATAAGTCTAAAGAAAAGAAAGTGCCTTATTTTCCTTCATGGTCATTTAGTCAAGTGTCTTGTAAGATCAGCTCCTCCCTCAGAATAAAAGTTAGTGCATGCTCCTCAGTCGCCCAGTATGTGAAGAAGATACGTGGGAGACAGATGAGTTGATGGCTTGAATTAGATGATTTGTGCCATGTTACTTGGATGCAAATTTGCCAAATCTGATACTGTGAAAAATTTGTTAACTTTTCTAATGTCTGACTAGTAAGTTTTAAAACATCATTCTTTTGCAAATCATAACTGACTACTTTCAGTTATTTCAATCTTCAGTGTTAGTCCAAAGGATTCTGAGATAAAAAAAATTATGTGAGATCTGCACATCAGTTTACAGACAAAATTTGAGCTTTATTTTATTTGGAGAAGAGGGATACATCAGACTTTTTTTCTTATTAATTGGAGATAATAGTATATCTAGCAAAACTTTTTCGTAAAAATGAATCTTTGTGGTTTTTTTTCATTCTGGAAAATGATGGTGGTGTGTGATCCACATTGAATCAGTCTCTTCAGGTCACACCAGACACCTTGTGTAGTCCTTCATTGCTGGCTTTAGTAACTTTAAGAAAATGTGGAAAACTAGCATCACTGTGCATATAATGACTCAACTACGCTTCAGTTGAATCTCCCAGCTTCTCGAGAAGTTTGAACAGTTTCATAGTTGAAATAGTTTGTGGGCAAATTATCTAAACACTTGAGTAAATCAATCATTAACTGCTCAGTACCAGACGTGGCAAATCTCAAGTGACATTGCACTGTGAGCCCATCAACTTGTGCCCTCTTCCGTACCTTTCCAGCTTCACAGTCAAGGTCAGCAGGAAGCTCAGCGGCACCTTCACGGTGACCTCCATCATCTTGTCTCACTTGGAACCGTGTTTCAGTTTGTTTACTATGCAATAGACAGTCATTCTGTAATCAGCCAGCTTTGGTTTAGTGCCCTGCTCTGTCTTCCTGTCACACATGCAGTTGTTTGGCTTTATCCACAGTATGTGCGCTGCCATTTTGATTTTGGTTTTGGTTGGTTGGTTGAATAAATTTGCGACACTCAAAACACTTGATGTGATAGTAAAAACAATACCAGTATTTGATCCAGTTTCATCTCAGCTGTGCTGTATCTGGACATTTTGGATGTTTATCAAAGGTCTCTTATGGGGAAGAAAGTACATATATGAAACAATAAATGTGTGACATTTATGAGTAATGTTGGCTCTGAACAAACTTTTGAAAACTTAGTTGACAACATTTTGGATCAACTGAAAAAAAGCATGATTTTTGAAATCTCTGAATGCCTTGGTTCTCAGTATTATCACTGTTTATTGAATTTTTTCTTATTAAAGTATGTAGCTTTTAAGGCTTTTCCTGACAGTATTATGTAATTTTTTTTAGCGTGGGTAGATGGGAGTGTTGCTTGTATGTTACCATATAGTTGACATGTATTTTTTGTCTGTTCTTTATTATCTGAGTAGTTCCATGCTATGTATGTACCATAACCAACCTATTGCCTATGAGAAACATGTAAGATAATGTATTTACAGCCATTGTTACAAGTTTGTAATGTATTTTTCTATCTTGTTTTATATGTATGTTATATAACATTCAAAAAGAATTTTTTTCTTGATTGAAAAAAGGATACAAAATGCAAAATCCACAATTTTGATAACTGAAAATTGCCAATTGTTTTGCAGTGCTTTATTATACTGGGTGTCTTGTCTTTCTTGGGCTTTTAGTTAGCTAATGAATGAATACATTAGACACTTCTGGGTTTTAGTTGGGATTTTACATAGCTTGCATTTTAATTCTTTGGTTCTTTGCTGTTTCTATTAACCCTTAACATTATTTTAATAATATTATTTTAATTATTTAATTATTTAATAATATTATTTTATAATATAATACTATTTTAATATTATTTTAATAAATGTTATAATACCAACCTAAAAAAAAATTCAGCTGCTTGGGCCTCACACCTGGCCTCTCTGTTGGATTGCTGGGGGAGGGGAACACCGAAACACCCCACCCCCCCAAACTCCCTGCTGCTGTGAGGGGCCTCCTGGCTACGGGACCTGTGCAGTTACATATCTCCTACACCTGAGCAGGGCAGTGAACCACTGAACTTCCTTTTGCTCGACTCGGCAGTGGGACAAGTACCTAGCCCAGGGGATCTTGTGGGATGGGACTGAATGGGACACTGTATGCAAAGTGCTCAGCCTGGTTCCTAGCACACAGTTGTGGCAGCATATGTGTTAGGATCTTCTTTCCCTCCCGATGTGAGCAGATGCAGGAATATGAAGTAGAGTCCTCCCGAGGCTTGGAGCTATGCCTTGGGTTCTGTAGACCTGTTTGGGCCTTAGGTGAAACTCTAACCAGAGGCCCTTCCCAGATACCCACCGGGCCTCAGTGAAAATGGCCACATCCCTAGAAAAAGCCCGTGAGTTTCTTTCTGCAAGTATCAGCTATCAAAGCTCCATTCTTCTTCTTACCAGGGACTTTGCCTGTTGTAGCGCACACTGTTAGGCCGTGCTGGCTCTTAGTCTGTGATTCTTTGAGTTGGAGCCAAGGGGATTGAAGAATAGGATGGCGTCTGTCCTCTGCAGGCAGCTGATTTAGGAAGCAACTGGATGGAGCATGAATGGGAAAGCTGGTCTTCACAGAAACAAAGGGAAGATTCTGTAGGAGATTTGGGCAGCTGGTGAACTGATATCCAGGCCACTGCATTAGGGGCTGTGTGTAACCTCCCTGGAGTGTGCTTCCAGCGTCACTCTTGTACCTCTTCTGTGCCCAGAAGTAGAGGGCCTGATGCACATAAACCTCAGTCAATGGCTCCCTATTGGCTGGCGTTCTACTGCAGCCAATGGAAATACTGGCAGGAGAGCTCCCTCAGTGGAGGAAGAAGGTGAGGCTGGGAAACAGGTTCCTTCTCTCTCTGCCAGGTCACTGCAGACTGGCTGCACCTGTCCAAGGATTATGTCTCCTGGCCTGAGACTGGCTATTCATTTCAGGGGCCTGGGAACAACTCTCCTCTTGATCCTTCAGGCATAGAATGGTGTCAGCACCTTTGCATTAGTCCTGTACCATTCTTTTCCTAAACCTTGCCCTCCCTCACCTTTGTAATCATCCTCTTAAACGTTCTTCCTATTATCCACACTGTGGGCCATTTGTCTCAGCACCAGTGCTTCCTAAATGTCCTCTCTGTCACCTCTTTGGTGTCTCCAAGATCTCTGCTTGGGGATCAAATCCAGGGCCTCAAAGTACTAGGCAAGCACTCTACCACTGAACCATGTCCTAACCTTAATTTTTGTAATTTTATCATCAATTGTGTGATTTTCCTGTGTAGGTGCAAAAGAAATATCTTCTTCGAATTTGGAACAGCACCAATATCTCAAAAGATGACTCTTGACAAGTCCAGCTTGATTAGTAAATGAGTTTATTAGGGGTTAAGGAACAGCTTCATTCACACAAAGTGGTCATGCCTCACCTTCTAAGCTATTTTTATGGCTTGAAGGCTGCAGAAG
The DNA here is from genome assembly GCA_036365145.1 of Orientallactaga sibirica. Classification (NCBI taxonomy): domain Eukaryota; kingdom Metazoa; phylum Chordata; class Mammalia; order Rodentia; family Dipodidae; genus Orientallactaga; species Orientallactaga sibirica. Next base: position 1,366,010 of record JAEOAD010001269.1, read on the forward strand.
AATCCACGCAAATTTGGGCTTAGTGCGCCTCCCAGTGTCGAGACAGTAGAAGTGACTATAGGCTCAGCTAACGTAAGACACAGACAAGACCAAACCATGGGAAAGCTTTATGTCCCTGTCAGCTCCATCCTTGCTCTTATCAGGGATTCTGCCGGTCTTGGCAAACATTGTTAGGTCGTGGGAGAGAGAGACTCGTTTTGTTTCAGTCTGGCATGGTGGACAGCTACATGGCGGTTTGTTGCCAGCTGCAGTTACCCTGGCGAGGATTTGGAGCTCTGGTCTCCCCAGTCGAGCCCTCTGGCCAGAGGCACCGCTGTGGCCCATGCTGTGGTGGAAACAGAGAAGGAGAAAGCTCGAACACAGGCCATCGTGCATATTCAGATGGAGATGCTCAGTGAGCAGAGAGGCTGTGATGAACACTGAAATGTTCCACGGGATCTGGATTCAAGAGAGCTTCAGGGAGAACTAAGACATCAGTATGGGAATTTATTGATTCTGCTGTCAAGACTCTGTGAGGACCCTAATTCGCACCCAGAGCATGGTGGGAACTTGGTGAGCACCTCTGCCATAGTGGATTTCACCCAACATGTGCTTCCTCAATTACTCAGAGAAAATCTGAGCTCCATTGGATGACCTCAGGTTTTGTGTTTTATTACACAGACGTAAAACATGTCATCATGCCGGAAGAGCTTGTGGGGAAGATTCAAAAGATCAAGGGACAAATGCCTGGGGTCCTTGGAAGTAACTTTCTGCCTCATGGATCTTGTTTGCCTTTTGGGCAATGGAATTGATGGATATTTTTGAGAGAGAGAGAGAGAGAGAGAGAGAGAGAGGGCATGAGCGAGCAGCCGGAGAGCAGTCTGGTTGGATGACACACTGCTCATCTGGGATGATGAGTGACCTTGTAGAATTAAAGCTTTATTTTATTAAGAGAGTCACAAACAGTGTGGCATGGTGGAGTGGGGTCCTGGAATGTATAAAAAGGAGCGAGATGGCCAAGCAGCAGCTTTCTGCTTCCTCACTCTGGACTGACTGTGGCCAGCTTCGAGGTCCTGCCACCATGCCTTTCCCACATAACCTAGAACTTTAAGCTGAGATAATCTCTCCTCCCTTAAAATGATTTTTGTCAGGTATTTTGTACCAGGAATGAGTTGGTAGCTGATACAGCCACCAAGAATGTGGTCCTGTTCTTGCCTTCAATTATTATTATTTTTGTGTGTGTGGGGAAAAAGGTTTATTTTGGCTTACAGGCTAGAGGGGGAAGCTCCATGATGGCAGGAAAAATGATGGCACGAGCAGAGGGTGGACAGCACCCCCTGGCCAACATAAGGTGGACAACAGCAACAGGAGAGTGTGCCAAACACTGACAAGGGGAAGCTGGCTATAATACCCATAAGCCTGCCCCCCAACAATGCTCTACCTCCAGGAGGCTTTAATTTCTAATTGCCATCAGCTGGGGAGACCAGCATTCAGAACACTTAAGTTTATGGGGGACACCTGAATCAAACCACCACACACATGCAAAATAATTTTCAAGAAAAACTTAAAAATCTCTCAAAAAATTATACAACTAGAGCTGGGTGTGGTGGTGCATGCCTTTAATCCCAGCACTTGGGAGGCAGAGGTAGGAAGATCGCCGTGAGTTCTAGGCCACCCTGGGACTACATAGTCAATTCCAGGTCTGCCTGGGCTAGAGTGGAACCCTACCTCGAAAAAAAAAAAAAAAAAAAGAAAAAAAATACAACTGAAGGCAGGCAAATCTCCAGTGCTCAGTAGTATTTCCAATGCCCACTAAATAATCTGATGGATTTTAAGGATTATTTTCACTATGGAACCCTCATTGTGGTCTTAGACTATAGCAATCTTAAAAACTACGTTTTATGCCTCATTGAATGAGAGCAGGTCCTGATGATACAAACAGAAGGCTTACCAAGACGGATTTGCTGTTCACAGATTCCCCAGGACAGCTCGGATGCCATCGTGAGCAAGGCCATCGACTTGTGGCACAAACATTGTGAGACCCAGGTGCATTCAGCCTGACTGCCCTGAAGGTAGACAGCCTGTGCTTGCCTCCAATCATAAGGACAAAGCCTGAGGTTCCACATGACGCAATGCAGAAGACCGGAAAGGGGGAGGGGGGATCCATAACAGTTTTGGAATTTGGGAAATGCTAGATTTTAGGTGGAATGAGAGATTTCCAGAAGGGACAGGAGGCTGGTGGCCACAGAAACAACTCCTGAAAGGATGTGTAGGCAGCACATGTGTTCTTCCAGACCTTTCCTCCTTAAGGTCCATTCAGAAGCCAGCCAGTGAGCTGATGGGGGGGGGGTGTTTGCAGCCAGGTTTACCTCAACTAAGGAAAGAAATGAACTGGAATGCCCTTCTTTTAAACTTTTTACAATTTTTAATTATTTATTTATTTTTATTATTATTTTGGTTTTTTGAGGTAGGGTTTTGCTTTAGCTTGGGCTGACCTGGAACTCACTATGTAGTCTCAGGTTAGCCTCAGACTCACAGCAATGGTCCTATTTCTGCCTCCCAAGTGCCAGGATCAAAGGCGTGTGCCACCATGCCCAGCCCTTCTTTTAAACTTTTTTTTTTTTTTTTTTAATGAAGGAAGGGATTTATTGAAGCTTACAGATCCAGGGGTCTTTTAAACTATTTATGAACAACTTCTATACATATAGACAATATATCATCATGATCTCAGTCCCACCACCCTATTTCTTCCCTCGCCTGAATGCCTCTTCTAGTGAATTCCTTCTTCTTCCCAACAAGTCTCTCTACACACACACACACACACACACACACACACACACATTATTTTTTGAGGTAGGGTCTTGCTCTATCCCAGGCCGACCTGGAATTCACTCTGTAGCCTCAGGGTGGCCTTGAACTCATGGCGATCCTCCTACCTCTGCCTCCCAAGTGCTGGGATTAAAGGCGTGCACCTCCATGCCTGGCTCTCTCTTCTACTTTGATGTCATCATTTCCCCCTCCTATTATGCAGGTCTTGTGTAGGTAGCATCAGCCCCTGTGAGGTCACGGATACCATGGTCACTTTGTGTCTGGAAGACAGTATTATAAGCACTCCTCCCCTTCCTGAGCCTTGGAAGGTGTGGTAGAGATATCTCATTTAATGCTGAACACTCCACTGTCACATCTTCTCAGCACTTCCATGTGCTCTTTTCATCCATGGGTTTCCATGTGAAATCATTCTTTTTGTTGTTGGTTTTTGAAGCAGGGATCCCACTCTAGCTCAGGTTGGCCTTGAACTCAAGGCAAGTCCTCCTCCTTAGCTTCCCAAGTGCTGAGATTACATGGGTGTGCCACCATACCTGGCTTCTTTTTAAAATTTGTGTATGTATTTATATGTGTGTGTATGATGTGTGTTTGGGTATGTGCATACCTTAGCACATGTGTGGAGGTCAGAGGACAACCTTAGCGTGGGGGTCCTCTCCTTCCGCCTTGTTTGAGACATGGTGGTCTCTCTTGTTTGCTGCTGCTAAACTAGCTGGCCCCTGATCCTCAGCATTCTCTTATCTCTGCCTCCCACTGTCACGTGCATTGGGATCACAGGCACATACACCACTCTGTGTCCAGGTATACATGGGTGCTGGGGAACTGAATTCTTGTTGTTAGGCTTATAGATCAAGTGCCTTTAATCTCTGAGCCACCTTCCCAGCTCCTGAAATCATTCTTAGATACAGTATGATGTGACTTTGAAAGGGTATACAGCAATATCACTTAATAAAGGGTGGTTGCCATGACAACACATATACACAGCCACCAAGAATGTGGTCCTGTTCTTGCATTCAATTATTATTTTTTGTGTGTGGGGGAAAAAGGTTTATTTTGGCTTACAGGCTAGAGGGGGAAGCTCCATGATGGCAGGAAAAACGATGGCATGAGCAGTGGGTGGACATCACCCCCTGGCCAACATAAGGTGGACAACAGCAACAGGAGAGTGTGCCAAACACTGACAAGGGGAAGCTGGCTATAACACCCATAAGCCCACCCCCAACAATGCTCTACCTCCAGGAGGCTTTAATTTCCAATTGCCATCAGCTGGGGAGACTAGCATTCAGAACACTTAAGTTTATGCATAATACAGACAGATGCACAGATACTCATGCTATAGTGTTTGACTCTTTCTCCTTCCTTATCTTGGAATTGTCTTTACTCCTAAGGCATCTTTGCTTCCCTCAAGTACACACCCTATGTCACTATTTTCTCATTCCTTCTTCACTCTGTCCCTCACCTTCCCACATCCTCTGCAGCTATGCTGGCTCCCCCACCAGTTCAGGGGGCAAGTCAGGCTTTGATGGCCTGTGCAGGGCCCTGTCTGAGCTCCCCTACTTCATCAGGCTCACCCAGCCCTGACCCCACAATGTGTTTCCTTGGGCAAGTCCCTTAACCTGCCAGATGGTGAGAACTCCTGCAGGGCACTGGCTATGTGAAGAGCGAAGGACAGGAGCTACATAGGCAAGAAGTTCCGTGACTACCTGAGCCTTGAGTGTCAGTGCCAGGCCTGGGCTTTCCCCTGAGCTGATGAGCCAGCAAGCTGGTGCCGGGAACCATCTGGAAGAGAAATTCTCCAGACTCTCCATTCCATGGCTTCAGGTAGATTTTTCCAGAATTTATAGCATAACATAAGTGCTCAGGCCTCAACCTAGCAGAGGGTGAGTTTGGGTGTTTGTGGGGTGGGAAAGTAGAAAGGGAATGCTTTGGGGGGTTCTGGGGAGGCAATCAAATTAGAATTCACAACTCTTGTAGACTGTGGGAGACAATAGGTTTGGGAGCTAGGAAAGTAGGGTAGGTGCTGGACACAGGAGTTGGCCTTCTTCCTGCTTTCAGGCTTTCGGGAAGCAGAGAGGGACAGGGCTGGGAGCCATGGACAGAGGAGTGATGATGTAAGACATAAACTCTAGCCTCATAATAGCCACCAAACCCGCAGGAAGCCCCGTCACCCAACTGGGCCTCAGTGTCTTCATCTGTAACATGAAGATTCAATGAGACAATCTACTAAAATTCTTGCAACACAGAAGTTTGATGAGATTAGGAAGGAAAAGTTCAATTTCAAGAGAACTTGAAGTCTCAGTTACATTGCTGAGCTCCAGTCTGCTTCTCTTCTGCAAGCTGACTCTGGTGAAGAGATCTGTTGTGCTTGTTTCCCTGATTAATCCTCCCAGTGCCACCTTCAGGATCTTTAAATATTTCAGGATCTTTAAATCCTTCCTTCCTTCCTTCCTTCCTTCCTTCCTTCCTTCCTTCCTTCTTTCTTTCTTTCTTTTTTTTTGTGTTTGATATTATTTCTGAAATTCTTAACATATTTCTTTAAATGGGCTCTTGCCTTATTTTTGGGAGGGAGGAGAGAGAGAGAGACAGAGAGAGAGAGAATGAGGACGCCACAGTGCTGCCAGTGGCCTCTCAGCCTGAATGAACAATTTCTTTAAATGGGCTCTTGCCTTATTTTTGGGAGGAGGAGAGAGAGAGGCAAGTGGGGCAATGGTCTCTCAGCTGCTGTGCAGATGTGTGTGCCCCTTGTGTGTCACTTTGCGTCTGGCTAAACATGGGACCCGGAGAATTGGACGGGTGTTCTTGGGCTTAGCAGGCAGGCGCCTTAACTGCTAAGCCATCTCTCCAGCCTATTGCCTTATTTTTTTTTTGTGTGTTATGTGGTATATGCATGTGGGTGTGCCGATGCACATGCCCATGTACATAGAGACCAGAAGAGAACATTGAGTGTCTTTGTTTAAAGTTTCTTTTAATTTTTTATTAGTGACAGAGAGAAGGAGAAAGAGAGAGAGAATTGGCATGCCAGAGCCTCTGGCCACTGCAAATGAACTCCAGCTGCATGTGCCACCATGGGCATCTGGCTTATGTGGGACCTAGAGAATTGAACCTGAGTTCTTAGGCTTTACAGGCCAGTGCTTTAACCATTAAGCTATCTCTCTAGCCCAAGAATATTGAGTGTCCGTCTCTTATCACTCATTGGTGAATTTCTTCAACACAGGGGTTTTCCTTTAACCGAGAGCTGCTGTCCATCAGCGAGGCTCAGTGATTCTCTGGTCTCTGCCCCCTTCCCCACAGACTGGGGTTATATGCCCTGGACTAATGTCTTTACAATTCAGTGATTTTTATTTATTTTTTATTTTTTTGGTTTTTCAAGGTAGGGTCTCACTCTGGCCCAGGCTAACCTGGAATTAACTATGTAGTCTCAGGGTGGCCTTGAACTCACGGCGATCCTCCTACCTCTGCCTCCCGAGTGCTGGGATTAAAGGCGTGCACCACCCCGCCCGGCTCAGTTCAGTGATTTTTAAGCTGTGCAGTTACCGGCATGACCATGATTAGTTTAAGACATTTTTATCACTCCTCTAAGATTATCAGTGATCTGAAGCCTAAGCATGTGGAGTCTTCAGCAATAGGGTCTTAACATCTAGTGAGCAACCAAGATGGGGGCATCAGGGGCTTCCTTGGTCAACAATTCTCTGGAAGGTATCCTATCTGTGGCACTTCTTTTTTATTAAGTTGTAGGATCCCAGAAGCAGGAGGAGGTTACTTGAGGACAGTTTGCACGCAAATGACCTCGAGATGTTTTTGGAACATTGTGAGCCTTGAGCACACTCCGCAAACGGGTGGGCCTTTTCTTGCCTGCAAATGGGAAGAAGGGTAAAGGCTATGTATGCTGTGTTCCAGTTGTTATCAGTCAATAGTTAGTCAGGCTAATAGTTACAGGAGGCTCTGGGAACTGAAATAGATCTTCTTTGTGTGCTAAAAGTAAATCATGCATTACATATCAGAGTTTGTCACGTAAGCTGCTTTCACCAAAGATATAAAAAGCTGCAATAAAGTGAGCACGGCACGGCTGCCGTGTCTGTCTTGTCTGTTGTGTGTTATTTGTCATTTCTTTCAGCCTTGGGCCCCAACATTAAGTTAAGAACTTTATTATTATATGAATATATTCCAACATTTTCATATTCCCATAGGGTTATACTCTTATGTTCCCTCTCCCTTGTCCCCATTCCACTGGGGGCTCCATACCAGTAACTACTATAGGGTCATGAATGCACCAGTCAGTCTTTGTATGGGGGACAGACAATGCCTCAGAGTGCAACTTCCCGCCCCGTGGCTCTTACACTTTTTCTGCCTCCTCTTGCACAATATTCCTTGGGTCTTAGAGGGTATAAGTCTCCTTTCGTGTTGAGGTCTTAGCAGTCTCTCATTTTCTGCTTTGATGAGTTTTTTTAAATTTTTAATTGTTTTTTATTTATTTTTGGAGAGAGAGACAGAGAGAGATAGACAGAGAGGGAGAGGGAGACAGAAATGGGCGCGCCAGCAGTCTCTCAGCGCCTGGGAACTCTCCCCCTTGTGGTCAAGTGCGGCATTGCGCCCTTGCGTCACTTTGCATCTGGCTAAACGTGGGACCTGGAGATTGGAACCACTGGACATTGGAACCAGTGTTCTTAGGCTTAGCAGGCAGGCACCTTAGCCACTAAGCCATCTCTCCAGCCCCTTTGATGAGTTTTGAGTCTCTTCAGTGTCTACTGCTACCTTCCTGGAGGGGGTTCTCAGGCAGGCCATGAGAGCTGTAGTCATATTTAATCCACTACTTCCTCCATAATGTTTCCTGGGTCCTGGCAGATATGATAGAGATGATGCATCTCTTGTTAGACAACTGGATTTTTCCTTTCTTCCTTCCTTTCTTTTCTTCCTTTCTTTCTTTCTTTCTTTCTTTCTTTCTTTCTTTCTTTCTTTCTTTCTTTCTTTCTTTCTTTTTCGAGTAGGGTCTTGCTCTAGCCCAGGCTGACCTGGAATTCACTATGTAGTCTCAGGGTGGCCTTGAACTCATGGCAATCCTCTTAGCTCTGCCTCCTGATTGCTGGGATTAAAGGCGTGCACCACCATGTCTGGCTTCTTTTCTTTTCATACTGATAAATCTTGGGCCTCCCCATTATTCACTGCCATCAGTAAAGATCAGATTCTCTAGCCAAGAGTGAGACCATGAATCAAAGGGGATAAATATAGACATTCAGAAATTTTGATGGGTATAACCTCTCCTTTTAGTCAAAGACTAGTGGGAGCTTATCTTTAGGGCCTATGACTTTCCAAGCCATGGGTTTCTGACTTGGTTCTCAGTATCTGGTAGGAATTCCCTCCCACTGAACAGGCCTCATAGCCATTCAGGGAGCAGCTGATTACCCCCATAGCCTGTGTGCCACTATTGCACCAGTGTGCACACCTTTCCTGGCTGGTTGATTTTGTAGCTTGCAGGATCCCTTGCCTGTACATGCTGTTGGTGACCTTTGTCCCCTAGCAGCTCACATAGCACTTTCAAGCACTATGAGAGCTGGGCAGTAGGGAGCTATCTTCCTTCTCAGTTCTAGCACGATCTCTCAGTGTCCTGTGACTGCAGCCTGTGGTGTCTTCAGCAATAGGGTTTCTTGATCATGAGCTTCACATTCTCCTGGTTTTGCCTCTCATTGTCATAGGTGTGTTGGGATCCCAGATGTGTGCATTAGTTTGTCATTGTCATAGGTGTGTTGGGATCACAGATGTGTGCGTTAGTTTGCATCTGGCTTTACTTGAATGCTGGGGAAGACTGAACTCAGGTTGGTAAGCTTTGCAAACAAGTGCCTTCAACTGCCAAGCCATCTAATCAGCCCTAATATTTTTATTTTTAAAAGCATATTTTATTTATTTATATGAGAGAAAGAGAGAAAGAGGCTGAGAAAGAGTGAATGGGCACACCAGGGCTTCCAGCCATTGCAAACAAACTCTAGATGCATGTGCCACCTTGTGCATCTGGTTTATGTGGGTACTGAGGAATCGAGCCTGGGTCCTTAGGCTTTGTAGGCAAGTTCCTTAACCACTAAGCAATCTCTCCAGCCCAGCCCTGAAGTCTTAATTTTAACGAACTAAAATCCATCAATATTTTCTTTGATGGTTATTTTTTTACATCTAATTTAAGAAGTTGTTACTTATCCTAAAGTAACAAAATATTTTTCTTGTGTTTTCTTTTTGAAGCTAGTTTTAATTTAAAAATTTGTATTTATTTCCATATATTAATGCTTCTCTCACTTTTGGCTAGAGCAGCTTCTCTTTTCAGATGGTGGTGACCACTGGGGTGACTCAAAAGTTACCATGGTGTAGAGAAGGAGTGACAGCACTAAGCGAGACATTTCTATCACACCCTGCAAGGCTCAAGGTCAATTGCAGAAGAGGTGGTGGAAAGAATGCAAGAACCAAAGGAAGCATAGTACTGCTTACAATGCACTCTTCCAGACACAAAATGTCCTTGATATTCATGACTTCACACTACCTACACAAGACCTGCATAACAGGAGGGAAAAATGATGACATCAAAAAGAAGAGAGACTAATTAGAAAGAAAAAGGGATTCAATGGAGGATGAATTTGGGAGTGGGAAATGGGGATGGTGAGAGGGAATTATGGTTGATTGTCTATACTTATGGAAGCTATCAATAAATTAAAAAAATTTTATTGACAACTTCTATACTTACAGACAATAAACCATGATATTTCCCTCCCCTCCTCCATTCCCCTTCAGAACTCCACTCTCCATCATATCCCTTCCCTCTCTCCATTAGTATCTATTTTAATTTGATGTCATCATCTTTTTCTCCTACTATGAGGGTCTTGTGAAGATGTTGCTAGGCACTGTGAAGTCATAGATATCGAGGCCAATTTCTGTGTGGACAGTTGCATTGTAAGGAGTCGTACCCTTCCTTTGGCTCTTACCTTCTTTTTGTTTTTTTTTTTTTTTTTGGATTTTTGAGGTAGAGTTTCACTCTAGCCCAGGCTGACCTGAACTTACTATGTCTTTGAACTCATGGCAATCCTGCTATCTCTGCCTCCCAAGTGCTGGTATTAAAGGCATGTGTCACCATGCCTAACTTCAATAAAATGTTTTTAAAAATGGTGTCTATGACTCATTTCAGAAATTTTGATGGGTATAACTCTCCTTTTAGTCAAAGACTAGTGGGAGCTTATCTTTAGGGCCTATGACTTTCCAAGCCATGGGTTTCTGACTTGGTTCTCAGTATCTGGTAGGAATTCCCTCCCACTGAACAGGCCTCATAGCCATTCAGGGAGCAGCTGATTACCCCCATAGCCTGTGTGCCACTATTGCACCAGTGTGCACACCTTTCCTGGCTGGTTGATTTTGTAGCTTGCAGGATCCCTTGCCTGTACATGCTGTTGGTGACCTTTGTCCCCTAGCAGCTCACATAGCACTTTCAAGCACTATGAGAGCTGGGCAGTAGGGAGCTATCTTCCTTCTCAGTTCTAGCACGATCTCTCAGTGTCCTGTGACTGCAGCCTGTGGTGTCTTCAGCAATAGGGTTTCTTGATCATGAGCTTCACATTCTCCTGGTTTTGCCTCTCATTGTCATAGGTGTGTTGGGATCCCAGATGTGTGCGTTAGTTTGTCATTGTCATAGGTGTGTTGGGATCACAGATGTGTGTATTAGTTTGTCATTGTCATAGGTGTGTTGGGATCACAGATGTGTGTATTAGTTTGTCATTGTCATAGGTGTGTTGGGATCACAGATGTGTGCGTAAGTTTGCATCTGGCTTTACTTGAATGCTGGGGAAGACTGAACTCAGGTTGGTAAGCTTTGCAAACAAGTGCCTTCAACTGCCAAGCCATCTAATCAGCCCTAATATTTTTATTTTTAAAAGCATATTTTATTTATTTATATGAGAGAAAGAGGCTGAGAAAGAGTGAATGGGCACACCAGGGCTTCCAGCCATTGCAAACAAACTCTAGATGCATGTGCCACCTTGTGCATCTGGTTTATGTGGGTCCTGGGGAATCGAGCCTGGGTCCTTAGGTTTTGTAGGCAAGTTCCTTAACCACTAAGCAATCTCTCCAGCCCAGCCCTGAAGTCTTAATTTTAACGAACTAAAATCCATCAATATTTTCTTTGATGGTTATTTTTTTACATCTAATTTAAGAAGTTGTTACTTATCCTAAAGTAACAAAATATTTTTCTTGTGTTTTCTTTTTGAAGCTAGTTTTAATTTAAAAATTTGTATTTATTTCCATATATTAATGCTTCTCTCACTTTTGGCTAGAGCAGCTTCTCTTTTCAGATGGTGGTGACCACTGGGGTGACTCAAAAGTTACCATGGTGTAGAGAAGGAGTGACAGCACTAAGCGAGACATTTCTATCACACCCTCCAAGGCTCAAGGTCAATTGCAGAAGAGGTGGTGGAAAGAATGCAAGAACCAAAGGAAGCATAGTACTGCTTACAATGCACTCTTCCAGACACAAAATGTCCTTGATATTCATGACTTCACACTACCTACACAAGACCTGCATAACAGGAGGGAAATATGATGACATCAAAAAGAAGAGAGACTAATTAGAAAGAAAAAGGGATTCAATGGAGGATGAATTTGGGAGTGGGAAATGGGGACGGTGAGAGGGAATTATGGTTGATTGTCTATACTTATGGAAGCTATCAATAAATTAAAAAAATTTTATTGACAACTTCTATACTTACAGACAATAAACCATGATATTTCCCTCCCTCCTCCATTCCCCTTCAGAACTCCACTCTTCATCATATCCCCTCCCTCTCTCCTTATTCTCTATTTTAATTTGATGTCATCATCTTTTTCTCCTATTATGAGGGTCTTGTGAAGGTATTGCTAGGCACTGTGAGGTCATGGATATCGACACCAATTTCTGTGTGGACAGTTGCATTGTAAGGAGTCGTACCTTCCTTTGGCTCTTACATTTTTTTTTTTTTTTTTTTTTTTTGGATTTTTGAGGTAGAGTTTCACTCTAGCCCAGGCTGACCTGGAGCTTACTATGTAGTTCCAGGGTGGCTTTGAACTCATGGCAATCCTGCTATCTCTGCCTCCCAAGTGCTGGTATTAAAGGCATGTGTCACCATGCCTAACTTCAATAAAATGTTTTTAAAAATGGTGTCTATGACTCATGTGGCATTAATTTTTTTTTTTTTTAGGCAAGACCTCTACCATCAAGCTGTCCCCTTGAATTAATTTTTTGTTTTTTGTTTTTTTCGAGGTAGGGTCTTGCTCTAGCCCAGGCTGACCTGGAATTAACTATGTAACCTCAGGGTGGCCTCCAATGCTCTGTGATCCTCCTACCTCTGCCTCCCAAGTGCTGGGATTAAAGACGTGTGCCACCACTCCCGACTCCCTTGAATTAATTTTAATATTAGTTAATTTATTTATATGTGTGTGTAGGGGAATATGATGTGTTTGTGGGCATGAGAGTGCTACAGTGTGTGCGGAGGTCAGAGAATGACCTTGAAGTGTTGGCACTCTCTTTCCATTTTGTTCTGAGACAGCTTCTCTCTTGTTTTGTTGCTGGGAAGGCCAGACTATGAGATTATGAGCTTCCAGATTCTCTGGACTCTGCCTCCTATTGCCATGGGTATATTGGGATTATAGATGTGTGGCTATTTTGTGTCTTGCTTTATGTGGGTGATCTGCCATCTCTCTAGAATTCTCTCAACACCTGAATTTATTTTTTATTTATTTTATTATAGTTTTTAGAGAGAGAGAGAATTGGCATGCCAGGGCCTCAGCTACTGCAATTGAACTCTAGATGCTTGCCCCACCTACTGGGCATGTGCAACCTTGAGCTTTCCTCACCTTTGTGCATCTGGCTAATGGTGGATTTGGAGAGTTGAACATGGGACCTTAGGCTTTGCAAGCAATCACCTTAACTGCTAAGCCATCTCTCCAGTCCCTGAAATTAATTTTTATATATGGTGTGAAACAGGAAAAGTTTTCTTTCTTTTGTTCTTTTGTTCTTTCCTTCCTTCTTTCCTTCCTTCCTTCCTTCCTTCCTTTTCTTCCTTTCCCCCTCCCTTTCTTTCTTTCTTTCTTTCTTTCTTTCTTTCTTTCTTGCTTTCTTTCTTATTTCTTTCTTTTTGATGTTTTGAGGTAGGGTTTCACTGTAGCCCAAACTGACCTGGAATTCACTATACAGTCTCAGGCTGGCCTCGAACTCAGTGATCCTCCTACTTCTGCCTTCTGAGTGCTGAGATTAAAGACATGCACCACCATGCCCAGCAGGAATTTTTTTTTTCTAAATAAAATACTACCACTTCAAAACCATTTATTGGAAAAAAATATGATAGGGGAAATCTCAGGTGTCTTTGAGAGTGACAGAGCCTTTCTCAGCTCTTGTGTGGGCATTAACTCATGAGTTAGAGTGCCAGACACTCACAGCCACACAAACTTCCATGGAATTAGTGGGCTCCAGATTCTTATCTTATTAATTTCATTAAAGAAAATCCCTTCTCCAGGGGATAAACCTTAGAAAGATTTTATTATAATTCTGACAAAGATAGAGCTTATAGAGCTTAAGAGAAGAAAAGAATACAGAAATCCTGCCCAAGATGTGGCAGGAGCTGTGTTCTTAGAAATGGAAAAGCCCACTCTTTTATGGGAGTTTACTGGATTGGATTGAATTGTTTAGTCTGTCTTTGACTCTAGGTTTCTAGTTAAGAGAGTTAGGTTTTCCTGGGAAAGTGGGCAATCTTCCAAGAAATCTTTTTTTTTTTTAATGCATCAACTATCTTGTTTTGTTAATTTAAAAAAATTTACTTGAGAGATAGACACAAGAGGGTAGGGAGTGTGAGAGTGGTACTTTGTGCATCAGGCTTTATATGGGTACTGGAGAATCAAATCCAGGCTGGTAGGCTTTATGAGTAAGTGCCTTTAACTGCTGAGCCATCTCTGGGGTTCCCTTCCCAGGAATTTTAATCCTCCAGGAAAGGGAGCTATCCTTCTTGTAAGGGGGTGATTATCTCTTCTAGGACAGGGAAAGGAGACTCCTTCAGGGAAGAAGAGACAAGGAAATACCAGACCTCTAACATTTCTGACCTCTAGCCAAGTGGAGGCTGTGAGGACTCCTTTAGAAGGAAGGAGATAAAGATGGCCTAGGTTCTCCCCCTGCAGGCTCAAGGGTAGTCCTTGCTTTTACTTTAGGGCTCTGTCACCCCTAAACTGTCCCAGTTCTTTCTCCACTGAATTGCATGATGCCTTTGTCAGTTCAAGTGACTCTGCATGTGAGGGTTTTTTTCTGAGCTCTTATGTTAGTATATTTGTCTATTTTTTTTAAGGATTATAAATCTATAGTTTTATTAACACAAAACTGACAATATGGTATGAGGTTTACATTTAAACAAAATTTTCAGACATCTAACACATGCCTAAAATGATTTAACAATGTAGCTCTAGATGCAGGTCTAGACAATACCAAGAACTGATGAGTCTTTTGATTCAAGACAGAGCATTTTGGGTATGTTAATCTGAAGGTTTTATTTTGTGTTTTCAAGTCAATCTCTACCCCAATATGAAAGCTAATTGTCTCCTGAGACCAGGGCTTTTAAAGTATTCAACCCTTGAATTGACTCAATACAATTTGTGCTGTCAGTGACTGAACCCTGCCACTAAATTTCAGAGTTCAAAGTTGAAAAAAAAAAAAACAGGCTCCAAGAGTTTTCCACCTTAAGACCAGGCTCTCCTATGCCACCTCTGTCCTTCCCACAATGCTTCAGCCAGTGGTTTGGATGGACAAACTGTTATTTATAACTCCATGACTGGAAAAGAAAGGGTCTTTTTTTTCCCCTCCTAACTTCAATATTAGCACCTGAGGCAAATGATCTTCCTGAATATACTCTCCAATTAAAAAAGACTTTCCTGCTTCAGTTTCCATTTTTAAAATGTCAGCTTTGGTTAACTTAGGAACTGGCTTTGTCCTTTAAGAGTAACCTGACGCTCAGGTAGGAAACCTCACAGCTTTGAAGAAGTCTCCACAGTCCACCTTTCTGGTACCAGTGAAATTATTTTGAAAAGATAAAAGTATTCTGAATCTAGAACTAAGTCAGTTCTGTTCTTTGCATTGCTTCACCATTTCCCGATTAGGGCCCCTAATTTTCACCACAATTGTGTTGTCCATCTCTTCTCCCTGTCCCCTCCCCAATTAATACACCAGTAACAGCCAAAAACTACACACATGCTACGCTGTAAAAATGCAGTTAACACTATTGGGAAGAAGGCTGTGGGTTGTGGAGATGCTCTTTGAAGATCAACAGTATCTTTTTGCTCTCCCACACACCCTTCTGCAGGTTTTGTCCTTCATAGAAGGCCCTTTGCCTTTCTCAGCAAAGTGCAGAATGGGTTGCCTTGAAACACTTACCCTTTCCTCCCCTGGGATGGGTGTACAAACCAGACAGCTTGAACAGCTTTAAAACTTGGGCTGTTGCAGGCACAGAAACTATGCTGGCTCTTCAAAGGACATCTTCTCAAGCCACCTTTATGGTGTGAAGACAAGTAGAATTCATTCCCTCCCCACTTGAAACCCACAGTCATGACAGGGCTGATACTCAAGAGAGTTAATTCTTGTCGTCTTTTTTGTCATCATCCTCTTAGGGGCAGGAATGCCACATCAGCCTTTTCATAGAAGGATATGACAACCTGTGGGGTTTTGACGTTGGCTTCCTTGGCAGGGACCAGGTCAGCCTCATCAGTTTTAACATTTCATCAGGAACATGAGCTCTCCACTGGAGTCTGTAGCTCCAATAATCCGCTCTGGCTCCATTTGGCTTTTCTGACTCTTCTTTCTTCTTCTTTGGTTTGCTTTCCTCTTTATCTTCAGAATGAGTCAGCTTTGCGCTTGCCTCCCTCTGATTTATCTGTCTCATGTGCTGTTTTCTGTGACTGTAGAAACTCAGCAATCAGGTTTTGTTCCTTCTACATGTATTGTCCTTGTCTGAGAAACCCTTCCACTTAAGAAGATACTCTACTTTTCCTTTGACAATTCGTCGATCAAGAACTTTTTCTACCACATATTCCATTTCCTCCTCTTCTAGGACCTCCTCCACATTCTTCTTGTTTTGTTTTTTCCCCATAGTACCTGCCAGCTTTGTGGTGTAAAGGGTGATGCTGCTCTCAGCAGTGCCCAAGAGTCCCAGGAGAATCGGGGCTGCCCTCACTAAGGCAGAGGGAGTGGCAGAGGGAGAAAGCCACCAGCAGAGTGGCCGGCCAGAGCCCCTCGCTGAAGGGGCGTACCGTAGGCCTAACCGACCGCCCTCCTCCCCCTCAACCAAACACATATTTGTCTATTTTGCACTAAATCCCTCTTGTCTGAATTATTGCCTTATACTAACTCTTTCTGTTTTGTGGTGTTGAGAATCAAACCCAGGGCCTCATGCATGATAGGCAGGAACTCTACCATTGGGCTGCAGTCCTAGCCCCTGCTTGAGACTGACTCTTGAAATCTACTTCTGCAGTCCTTCAACTTTGTTTTTCTTTAAAGTTTTCTTGGATCCTTTAGGTCATTTTAATTTCCATATGACTGTCAAAATTAGCTTGTCAATTTTCCCCCAAACAAAACTACTGGAATTTTGAATGGGATTCTGTTGAATCTAGAGATAAGTTTTGGAGATAAATGAGCTTTAACAAAATCAAGCTTCCCAGATCATGAACACAGTATACCCCTTCATTTATTTTGATTCCAATTAATTTCCATACTCTATGTTCCATAATAATACCAATGTCCCATAATTTCCAGCATTCTTCTTCATGGAAACCATCTTTCTAGCTGCTTCTACTTCGCCCCAGTCTTGTAGAAACCCTAATCTTGCAAATTCAGAATAACGCAGTCAATTCTAAAGATGTCCAGTCCCGAAGTTATTGTGTCCTTTCTGTCTTCTACTGATGGTGCAGGCTGCCCTGGTTGGTCTCTCAGTTGTGGTCATTTCCCCACTGTATTATAAAGCTGCAGCTCCACACCATCCACATTGCAACCTGGCTCCTGGCCAACTCAGGAAGCATGGGGTACTCTCTGTGCTTGGCTTACATGCTGCATGGGGGCGCAGGACCCTGTCCCCAGGTATCCCCTCAGCCATGTCTACCTTGTGGCTTCATGCTCTACGGGCAGGGGGCAGCTGTGGAGAACCTGAAGAAGGGAGGGTGGTGAGGAGCACAGTGCTGTACATATTCATCTCTGAGTTGAAGAAACAGAAGGAAGGGGGAGGGAGGTGGGTGGAAATCACTAGTTTGCAGTATGGATTAAGAACCGAGACTACTGTCAGACGAGGCTGGGTTCAGAGCTCAGCCTTGATTTTCACTAGTTCAGTGGTCTCAGGTGTGGAAATCAGCCTCTAAGCTTCAAAGTTCTTAGTTGAGAAGTGGGTATATGGATGCTGGCTTGTTGGGACTGAGACAGGGGCCGAATAAGTGTAAGGCTTACATCATACAGAGCGCATCACTTGGCACGCATAGGTGCCCTTTTGCTGTGATAGTGGGGCACTCTGATAAACCCAGGACAGGTTTAGAAAAGCCTGAGGTTAGAAGGTAAGAACCACTGCAAGACCAGCTCAAAGTGAGACAACACGCACGTTTATTTTTCTCCATAGTACAGATGAGACAAGCCACATGCCCAGGGCCTATGAACACTGGGCTAAAGGTATCCCCATGTCCCTTTGGGGACTCAGTGGGCTCCTGTGGAGTTATTCTCAGGGACATCTTTGCTCCTCAGGCAGGACTCGGTGTAGGAGCTCTGAGAGGTACAGGCGACATAGGGAAGCCACCTCACCTGTGGATGGTGATGTGGGTGGAGGCAACCTGGGAGAAGTCCATAAGCAGGGCCAGGGTCAATACTGACGTCATATAACAGATAAGGAAAAGGAAGCTTCCTGGAGGGAGTGGGGGACAATACCTGGCTTAGATCCAGGGCATCAGGGGCCCCAGGGACACTACAACAGTCTTATTTTGTTCAACACTAGTTTCCGGGTGGGAGAATTGAGGTTTGAACCGTGACCACAGATGGTCAAGGACTGAACTGTTCTTGGGGCTAGGAACCCAGAGGTCATGCCCACTGGCCTGCTGTGTGGTGAGAGTGAGCTCTAGCTACAGTTCTAAAATGCCAGGATCTTCTCCACTCCGTTCTGGAATATTCTGGGTTCTCTCTACGTTTAATGACTCCTGAGAGCTCAAACCTGGGTCTCTCTGAGGCCAAGGCCTCCAAGGACCAGCAGAGGGCAGTGCAGTGCAGAGCAGCCTCAGGGATTGTTTCTGCTCTCAGTGGGCTGAGGGACACACACCTTGGCCATTAGGAAAGAAACCAGTAGGGAAAATGAGTTTTCTTTCTTGTGGGAAAGAAACCAGTAGGGAAAATGTGAGACAGAGGTAACACTTCTCTTAGTGCCACCGTGCATGTGGCTTGCAGGTGACAGCCCAGGAAGGGGCTGCCTTTAGATGAACAAGGTGGGGGTGGGGAGAGGTTGGGTCCAGAGGGAAAGACTGGATTCCAACCTGGTTGTCATCTACTACTCCGATGACTCCTTGGGCATATAAGCCACGTTGTCGTAGGCAGGGGGTGGAGAGGCTCCTGGACTGGGAATGTTGAAGTCTGTGCTGAAGGCATTGGGCAGGAAAATCACAGACTGCAAAGGAAAATAACTCGGTTAAAAGTCCCAGTGGGGGGGGGGAGGCTGGAGAGATGGCTTAACAGTTAAGGTGTTTGCCCACAAAGCCAAAGGTTTGATTCCCCAGGGCCTATGTAAGCCAGGTGTACAAGGGGCACATGTGTCTGGGGTTCGTTTGCAGTGGCTACAGGCCCTAGCATGCCCTTTCTCTCTCTGTCTCTTTTCTATCTCTCTCTTTATGCTTGCAAAACAAAACAAAACAAAACAAACAACACAACAACAACAACAACAACAACAACAAAACCCAAAAAAGTCCCAGTGGGTTTTGCAGTCTTTAGGGAGTGTGTTACCATAGTGCCCCCTTGTGGGGACTCTGAGAACAGCACTCAGAGCATTCAATTTACACTTCAGCATTTCCTAGGTCCAAGTGGGACCCAGGCCTTGGGTGCACAGCGGTGAGCAAGCAAACAATGCACTTCACTAGGACCTAAGGAACTGGAGCTTTCTCTCTAGACTGCCCCTGCACTGGTTCAGGACTTCCATAGCTGTGGTCTGTACACCACCTGCAGCCCTTCCAGTGGATAAACCCTTTCCTGCTCCAAAACACATCCCTAAGCAGAGTCCTCCAAACCAGGCCAATTGTGCCCTAATGGGTCCCTCTGCAGTCCACACTCAGTCCCCACCTCGTTTTTGACTTCTTGATCCACTTTTCTTGGAAAATGAACCCAACTTCTGCCAAATCATTCATGCTTTGCTGATGTGCATGTCTCCCTCAAAGCCTGTGAATTCCTGGAGAATCTTATTCCTTTATCCAGGTCGCTTCTCTCACTGTCTCCCACCCCACCCCACCCCACCCCACCCCACGACCCAGCCCCGTCCTCCCACTCCTCAGCATGGATCTCAATGCAGCAGCCGCATAGAGCAGCGTCCCCTGGTATTGTGCTGACGCCCCCCCCCCAATGGCCATGGCGTGATTAGTCCTATCTTCATTGATCTATAACTTCTTTGGGTCTTCTGGTGTCTGAATGGAAGCTCATCATAATCCCGCCCCTCGGTATTGTTTCCCAGAGGGTACGTGGGATGGGAACAGAGGTATGACCTTCTCCAAACACAGTTACTCTCAGGTGCCCAGGCTGGGTGGACATGGCATGGGGGTACTCACTGCATTGGCTTGGGCACGGGTGGCTTGGCACCCAAAGTGAGTGGCGATGACAGCGATGAAGAACTCCAAGATGGTGAAGATGGTGAGAACAGCAAGGTAGCCCCTGCCCACATCCTGGGGACCCAAACATACAGTCAAGGGGAGCCGAGGGTTTAACAGAAAGAGGGCTCCAGAGCAAGAAT
This sequence comes from Orientallactaga sibirica, assembly GCA_036365145.1. Taxonomy (NCBI): domain Eukaryota; kingdom Metazoa; phylum Chordata; class Mammalia; order Rodentia; family Dipodidae; genus Orientallactaga; species Orientallactaga sibirica. The sequence continues at coordinate 1,385,797 of JAEOAD010001269.1, forward strand.
GTAACCTGCCATGTAGAACTGTACCTGGAGCTGGCCTTCCTTCCTGCTATCCACCCCCTCTCACTTCCCAGGATGTCTATTCTTAGGGTAGGGTCATGGGATCAGTTTATTTATAAGGTATGCTGGGCCCACCAGGCTATGCGAATATCCCAGCGCTACAAACTCCTAGGGGCTCTCCTAGTCTTGGGAACAACCCCATCCTTCTGAAATGATCACCGTTGGGGACACTGGACAACACACCCAGTTAGTGACACCAAAGTCCATGAGAAGAATGGCTGTCCCAGCGAAGGCTGCCATGGCACTGAGCATGTTGGTCCCCAGACTGCTCCTCACCTGCCAAAGATAATGGACAAGATGGGGGGGGGGAACAGAGCACAGAGGTAAAGAGAAGGAGAAGGGCTAAGAGGTGCCAGTGCACTGTCCCAATGCCTACACGCTCCTTATGGCCAAGGGGGCTAAGGCCAGGCTGCTCTGTGTGGCTGTGTCCTTGATTCCTCTTCTTGGGACTGTAGGAAGTGGCCCTGCTGCCTCCCTTTCCTTCTCCTATCCTCCTGGGAGCTGCTAGGGAGAAGGCCTGACCTCCCCCCCCCGCCCCGCCTTCATGGGCCTCCCTGGGTCAAGTTTGCAGCAGGCCCTTCACCTACCTCTCCCTGTGGTGCTCACCTTCCTCCAGACTCAGCGGGGCTAAGTGCTCCCCCCTCTCCCCACTGAGACAGTCAGTGTTTACTCTCCTGGAGGCCCTCCTGCATCTTTGCTTCCTCTGAATGTCTGTGAGAACTTCATCCCTACACTTCCCATCCACCCTGGCTTGGATTTGGGAAGTGTCCTGGCTTCTCCTTTCTTGTGCCTATATCTGGCTGCCCCTCTCTGAGGCACAGCAGGCCCCTGTAAAATGCTTGTTGAATGGGTCCAAGCAGTGAGCAGATGGGAGGCAGCGGCTGAGTAGAATCCAGCTGTGGGAAGACCCATGCCTACCCCTGACCCCAGCCGTGCAATCGGACTTACCAGGCAACTGGTGTGGTTCTTTTCTGCTGCCACCGAGAGGGATCCAGAGATGATGAACTGTGTGGGGAAAAGAAGACCCAGTGAGGCTCTAGCTGGGACACTGGGCAGTTATGTCCTATTTGGGTTCTGTTAAGAGGCCACAGAGGTAACAGAAGGTAGAAGCTTCTGGACGCTACCACTTCATTGGCCTCCTGGCCAGGCATCTTTGGATCTCTCTTAATGGTGTCCAAGTGGGGTTCCTGGGACCTTAAGCCATAGCTTACAAAGTGCCTGTTTTCATTGGCACGTATCATCAAAGTCGCGTGGGACAGGACTGTTTCTTCAAACATTCACTCACTTAGCATTCACTAAATGGCAGTAATGGACCAAGAACATAATAGAGCTGGATAAAATGGTACAGGTGTGCATGCACCTGTGTGTGTGTGTGGTCAGGAATGTTGTGTGCATGTGTAGGGAGGTCAGAGACTCATACTGGGTGTCTTCCCCTATCATTCTCCAGCTTGTTTATTGAAACAGTCTCTCACTGACCCCAGAGCTCATTGATTCAGCTAATGTAGTTAGACAGCACGCCCTGGGGATCTGCCTGTCTCTGCCTCGTGAGGGCTGGGTGATAGCTACACACCACCATGTCCAGCATTTGTGTAGGTACTGGATCTGAATTTGGGTCCTTACACTTGTACATCAAACTGAGTCATGTCTCCAAATAATTGCTGCATTGGCCAGGAAACTTTTTTTTTTTTTTATTTTTTAAATTTTTAGATAGGGTCTCATGTAACCCAGGCTGGCCTCAAACTCACATACTGATCCTCCTGCCTTCTGTTCCATGTGCTGGGATTGCAGGCGTGCACCACAACGCCCAGCAGTGATGTGTACTTTCAAAGTCAGGATTAAATGCTGGGCTGTACATAGCCTGCCCAGGTCTCATCCCCCTGCTGTCTCCTGAGGCTGACAAGCAGTTTCTTTTGTTTTTGTTTTTTGAGGCAAGCCAACAGACTGGCCTCTCTCTTTCTTTCTCTCTCTCTCTCTTTCTTTCTGTCCAGTTTGTGGTATTCTGTTATAATATATTGAGCAGTCTAATGTACCTTGTTAGACTATATATTACTTATTATGATGCCTATGACTAAGTCACTCCTGTCATAGACAGTTAATATGAGTAAATAAAGAAATAAACCAATCACAGCATAAAAGTACAGTAGAATTGAAGATTCACTGAGCAAACTGAATGATGAAAATTTTAATATGACTATATTAAAGGATAAAATTGTTTTAGTACTTCATATGGGTAAAATGTTGTTATTGTTATTTCAGAAACATTTACAAAAACCCAAAGTATTTGTCTTTTCTTTCTTTCTTTCTTTCTTTCTTTCTTTCTTTCTTCTTTCTTTTGTTTGTTTTTTTGACGTAGGGTCTCACTCTAGACCATGCTGACCTGGAATTCATTATGTAGTCTCAGGGTGGCCTTGAACTCATGGCAATCCTCCTGCTTCTGCCTCTCAAGTGCTGGGATTAAAGGCATGCACCACCATGCCTGTCTTTTTTTTTCTTCTTTTTTTATGAGAGAGAGAGAGAATTGGGGCGCCAGGGCCTCCAGACTGCAATCAAACTCCAGACGTGTGTGCCCCCTTGTGCACATGTGTGACCTTGCACATGTATCACTTTGTACATCTGGCTTACATGGGACCTGGAGAGTCAAACATAGGTCCTTAGGCAGGCAAACACCTTAACTGCTTAGCCATCTCTCCAGCCCAACTAGTAGTTTCTTAGTTTGTTTTTTCCCTTTCCACTGTATTTAAAGTCTTTACGGGGCATATTTTGGGTATCCTCTGGCAGGAGGGAGCTCAGAGGAGAACAACATCTTTATTTCTTCCTGTGATCTCTTTCTCCTTCTACTCTCCTACTTGCTAACATTTTCCTCCAACTTGGGGTCACTATAGACCATTAAGGGCCAGAGCTTAGAGCTTGTTCCCAGATATGGTGACCAGTTGGCCATCTGGTTCTAGCTGTGGGGTGTCAGAAACATTGGCCTCTCTGATCCCTGCTTTTGAAGGTTTTGAGCTGCTGTTGAGGTAGCCTGGACTACAGAAGGAAGCCACAGCCATCTCTCTGTCCCTGAGGTTCAACGTGCAAACCTCTGACACTTCCTTCCCCACAGTGATCCTCGCAAATATCAGTGACTGTTAGATGAAGAACTGGAGGTTAATCTGGAAGGCAGGGCTGGGTCTATAAACCCAGTTCCTATGTGCAGAAGTAGAGGCTGGAGTTTAAATGACACAGCTGAGGGCCTCCAAAGTCATACTTTGTGGAGCTGGGGTTCAGACAGCACTGGGCAGACCTCAAGGCCTGTGCTCCCTGGAAGTGTCTGGAGGTTTATCATCATAGGAGGTACATCATCAGAGGTGCAAACACCCTTGGCAACATCCTTACTAGAGATGCAAACAGCAGAGTCGCTTTGCAAAAACTTGACATCAGAGCCATAAGGGGGCCCTTGCCTGGTTCTCCAGCAGGGGTAGCTAGTCCTTGGCTGGGGGTATGGTGAGAGAAGGAACTGGCTCAGGGCCTCCGCTGGAGAATCCCAGGAGGAGGGCTGGGATTCATGCGGGCAGCTGAGATGTTTCTGCAAATAGAGTTTGGATGCAGGCTGAGGCTTAAGATGTCCCATGCACAGGTGGTATAGAATGCTGGCCTTCATGCCCCAGCGTCCATCCCTTTGACAGCTTCTCTAGCTGTTTACTGAGCTTGAGTCTGACTAGGTTTTTATAAGGGTTTGGGGTAAGGTGTTAACCTTCTATTATTCTCGGAAGTGCTTTAGACCTCCATCTGGGAAGGGCTGGGAGTGAGGTTGAGAGAGGGGAGTTGGACAGGAACCTTCCCTCACCCCACACTGACCCCTGCCCCGCACTCACGCAGGCTCCTCCCCAGAAGGGGACGCCGCATTCAATGAAGAGCATCCCCAGGTGTCCGCGGCGGACCATGAGCAGTACGCTGCCGAAGCCCAGGTGGATGAGGCCGATGAGGATCTGCACGGTCTGCGGGAAGCAGCGAGCGCTGACCTTCCGTCGGCGGGCGCCAGGCTCTGGTTCCCCGGGAGAGCTCAGCCCGGCCTGCCCCTCGCGCCCAGGCAGCGCGCAGAGACTGGAGAATGAACTCACATTCCCTCCCCAGCAGGCCAGTAGAACAACGGTAACAGTTTTAAGAAGTACACGCAAAGCTCCAGCTCTCCGTGGACCAAAGCGGCTGTGATCTGGGCTCCAGCATCGCTCGGCCTGATTTTCTTAGCCTTTTGGGTCCTTGACTCCCACGCTCCCTGCTCTGAATGCCTTGCTTGCCTTCCTGGAGGGACAGGATCCATCCTGGGGCTGGGGGCTACAGCTGCTTCTATCCTGCCGAAATCTCCACTTGGATCCCTGTCTTTCTCTCCTCTCCTTTTCTTTTTTCTCTTTCCTTTCCCTCTCCCTTTTCCTCCATTCCCACTCCCTTTTCCTCTTTCACCCCTTCCTCCCTCCCTTCCTTCCTCCCCACAGAAACATCCCCAGAAGTGGGACGATTTTCCTGAGGGTGTAAACTTCTGGGGAAGGGTGGGATTCTGGTTTAACTTTTGTGCATTGATTTTTACATTTGTTTGTTTTAAAAAATTATTATTTATATATATATATAGTATATTTATGAGAGAGAGAGAAAGAGGGAATGGGCACGCCAGGGCCTCTAGCAGCTGCAAACAAACTCCAGACACGCGCCACCTTGTGCATCTGCCTTTACCTTGGTACTGGGGAATTGAACCTGGGTCCATAGATTCCATAGGCAAGTGCCTTAACTGCTAAGCCAGCTCTCCAGCCCTGGTTTTTTGTTTTTTTGTGACTAATGAATTATAGAACTGATTGGAAAGAGGCATGTAAAATCCACACGACCAGGCTCCACCTAGTCCCGGAGCCCCTTCTAACTTGGTGATTTCCTCAGGGCTCCTGTGTGACCAGGGCTCATCACCACCCAAGCAACTGTCAGTTCTGGCTGTGAGCAATGAGAGCATATTCCTGGGGTCTTGGGGACCACGGTTCACCTTCTAATGAACTTATGGGCATGGACTCATGTCTTCTGGCTCTCCTCCACTGCCTTTTCTCCATCTCTTCCGGCATCTTCCTTAGGCAGCATGGGGTCCCAGGAACAACATGACCCTCTTTTGTACTTTCTTTCCCTGCTACTGAAATTACTTCTCATGCTACATCAGCTGCCACTCTCTGAATGTCTGTGCTAAAGCATTTTTGCTGGGAGTTTCCAGACTTGACCCCTTCAATCCTCACACAACTAGGTGAGTTATCATAGTCTTAATTTCAGAGACTGGGAAGCTCTGGAGTGCTCAGTAACTCACCAGCGAGGAAGTGGCAGGCCACCACAGACATTTACTTAGGTTTACCATGGATTTGGCTTGGTCTCAAGGACTTTCTTTGTAAGCGTGTGTGAGTGTGTGTGTATGGGGTGAGTCATTGCTTCCCAAGGTCTGCTCTGTGGCCTCAGGCTTCCAGCAATTGATGCCCCGTTTTGTTCATGGTTTCTAGTCCCTTCATCAGTAACCTGATGCAGCTTTTAGGGCACAGCTCTACATTCCAGAAGGTTTGAGCTAGAGGTTCTTCTGTACAGAGCAGCAGAGTTGAACACTGAGGTCCCTGGCTCACAGGCGGTGCTGGGAATCTAGACTTTAACCAGCCAATGAAGGCACAGTGTATCACTTGGAGACCCATGTCACCACCATTGTTTATGTTGTTTCCATCTTTCACATAGAGAGAAGTATATGCTTGACCAACCTTGTCTGGTTCTGAGGGCTGCCAGGTTCATGGGAGCCAGTGGCAGAATGTGATGGTTTAATCAGATGTCCCCATAAACTCATGTGTTTTGAATGCCCGGTCCCTAGGTGGTAACAATTTGGGAGATAGAGCCTTGCTGGAAGAGGTGTTTTGTTGGGGGTAGGCTTAGGGGTGTTATAGCCAGGTCCCCCTTGCTAGAGTTCAGCTTACTCCCTTGCTACTGTTTTCCTCCTACTGTGACAGAAAAGGTATCCAGTCTCTGCTCATGCCTGTTTTCCCTGGCCACCATAAAGCTTTCCTTTGAGACCATGAATTAAAATCAAAACTTTCTTCCCCCCTGAAGAAAAGAAAACTTTCCTCCCATCAGCTGCTTTTGGTCAGGTGCTTTGTTCCAGCAGCGAGAAGGTAAAGGTGACAGAAAAACTCCCATCCTAAGGCTTTGCCTTTTTATTTGCTGGTGAGCCCCTTCCCGCTCCCTTTCTCATCACCAGATATTTCCTGAGCCGGTCTCCATCTAACATCTAAGTGTTAGCTCTAGTGTTCTCTCTCCACAGAGGGTGTTCTGTCATGCCTTGCTAGCCTTATCTTTCCCTCATCCATCGTTCTTAACCCTCTCTGGAGTTGTCTTGCCCATTTGTTTACAAGTTTATTCTCTGCAAGTGCCTTGGGGATCAGGACCTATCCAGCACCCTAGACTTGGGCCAGGTGGGAAGCTCTTCTTACCCCTAAAGCTTTGGGCTCTCCAGTCAGGAATGTCTCCACGGGTCGTAGGTCAGGTGGCTGTGTGGCCCTGGGTACCTGTGCCCCCAGCTGTGGTTCCTCAAACTGCATGATCCCTGGAGGTTGGCACATGGAGGTGGGCAGAATGGCTGGCGGTGGGCGGAGGCCGCTGGCATTGCTGGGAGGGATGACGACAAACACTCCATTGCTGGTAGGAGGTGCTGACATCGTGCTCAGAGAGTCTGGGAAACAAAGGCTCTAGAGATAACACGGGCAGCGATGGTGGTTAAACATCTCATATGTCTTGGCTTATACACAGCTGTCCTATCTGCCCTTGCTTATTGCATCCCCAAGAAAGTGGTGACCTCATCCCTCGCCAGAGCTGGAGAAAGACGGGGAGACTCACAGAAGTGAGTGAAAGAGGTTCCAGGCCAAAGCTAAGAGGTGAATCCCCTGCTCTTCAATCTTAAATTCTGATCTTAATCTCTGCGATTTTATATGGGAGGTCTTCTGCATAGTGTTGGGGATGGGACTCAGCATGCTAGGCCACTGCAGGCGAATCCACCCTGCTGCAGGAGAACACATGGGGCACCACACACATGCACACACCGCCCCCAACATGCCAGCCCAAATCAAACCAAACCCAAACCAAACCAAAATCAAACCAACCACCGAGCTGCATGCGCAGCGCAAGTGGAACCTTTTAGATAAGCATGTATTTAAGCCTCCTTCTTTCCCCAGAGAGAGTGAGTGGCTTGCTCACAAACACACAGCTGGTACAAGATGGAGCTCAGTCCAAGTGCCAGCTTCTTTACCCCATGATGAACACTCAGCCTTTCCTCTCTGCTCATTGGCCCACATTTGTTCGTGGTGGGTACATAATTCTTCTGGGTGACAAAGTGCTGTGAGAGCCTCCCTCTTTGACTACTCAAGCAGCTGTCACTGATGTAACCAAGATGGACACAGATTAGGGAGATGTTAGATGTGGCTGGCCTGGGAAAACCTTCTAGGAAATGCCCACTGTTAGCCAGGTGCCAGGGGAAAAGTTGGCACATGGCCTGGGAAAACTGGCATTGCTGGGAGGAAATGACGACAAACACTGTTAGCCAGGTGCCAGCTCTAGGAAAGGCAGCGATGGTGTTAAACATCAGTACACAGCTGTCCTATCTGATATTGCATCCCCAAGAAAGTGGTTTCATCCCTTGCCAGAGCTGGAGAAAGTGACATGTTTTATGCAGTGACATTAAAAATCGTCACAAGGCTGGGGAGATGGTTCAGCGGTTAGGTGTGCTTCCTGTGCAAGTGTGAGGGGCCAAGGGCGCCTGAGACAGGCCAAATTCTAATCTCCAGAAACCACATTAAACATCTGGGTGTGGCCACATGTGCCTGTGCCCCCAGACCCATAGGGGATCAGAGACCCAGGAATTTCTGGAGCTTTCAGGGGGGCACAGGTGGAGAAGAGATGGGCAGCGAGCTCTTAGGTCAGTTAGAGACACTGACTCAACGACAACAGGTGAAAGAACGACGGGGTAGGACACTTGACATTCCACTCTGGCCCCTGCAGGCACAGCCTCCAGGGCAGTGCAGAGAGTGAGAAAGGAATCAGTCTTTATTGTTTTAGGCCAAGAAGTTTGTTGCAGCAGTATAACCCAGCTTCTTCTGACTGGTGCACCCTCCAGAAATGAAACCATACAGATAAAGGGATAAGGCAACAGAAAAGAAATGTGCAAGTCAGTCTGTCAAACCAGAGAGGGTGACTGCCTCCCTCATGGCCACACAGCCCAGACTCCCACTTCCCAGTACAGACAATACTGACTATAGAATTCATGCAGTCTTGGAGTTGAATCCCGATTTGTCTGAGTGAGGTGACCCATCCTTGTACTTCCCTCCTTGGAGCAGTGCTTCCCAAGTGCTTGCCATTCACAGATCATCAAGTGAAAAAAAGAGGCCGACTGAGCCTGCCACTTCTGCAATTCCCCAAGCAAGCTCGTTTAAAGCAGCCCATGTTCTCATCCTCACCTAGACAGGGTATTTTAACACCACCAAGTCCGGGACATCAGCATCAGCATTTTAGAATAAAAGGACACAGTCTTTAAATTGAACATACTTAACTAGGCCACGCCTCCCAGCATCCTCATCGGTTCACCAGGTACAGGTGAAGATTGTGCCTGAGACCCACAATGGCTTGTGGGTGTGTCCATGGACATACTCTGGAGACAAGGGGCTAAAACAGCTTTCAGGAAGCACACAGTTAACAGAATCTCTCCCAGGTGGGTGGTGAGAAATTTGATAAAACCAACCTTGTGATCTTCAGGCGAAAAGGAACACCTACAAAAATAGGCTGTCAGCCCTAGGCGGGCTAAGTGTCGAGCATGTGTGTATCACATAGTTCCCAGGACAAACTCTTCTCTCCCTCACTCCTCTGCAGCCTGAGACCAGGGACTAACCCACCTGTGGTATTCCAGATGCCCCTTGGCACCATAGGCCCCCTTTCTTTACTATCTGATTGGCCAGCATATCCCTAACACTCATGCATGCACACCAGGGACAGGCAGACGGAAAAGAAGGAAAGTCATGGTCGACTGTCTCTAGGAGTTTACTTGGTATCCACTGAAACACAAGGTATCAAGGGCAGATGTGTTACCAGCCTCTGAACACCCCTCAGTGCACAGCCCTTTAGTTCATAGAGCTGTCCTGCAAATGCTAAGGCAGACCTGGGAGGGAGGTGTGATGTGGCCCAAGCAAACTGAGGGTTGCTAATAGTGTAACAGAGTGGGACAGGCTATGGTCAGAGATGTTAAAACTAAAATTTCAGCTGAGAGCAGATATGGAAGCAAGCCATGCCACCAAAGACACAGGGGACTTGCAAAGGCAAGTGGCTAATAGTTTGCTGGATGACATTTACAGCTTCTGCCCAGTTTTGGGAGTGGGTAGGGATAGAGAGCAGATTTTGGGAGAGAACATTTAGAATGATCTGAGCCTTGTGCTTGAAAGAGGGGGACATATCCTTGTTCACCTGAAGCTATGACAGAGAGGCTGGCTTTGAGGAGCCTGCTGGGAGAAATTCATATGCAGGTTCTTCACCTTCGATCTTCAAATTCCAAAGTCGATCATGGACTTTTTGGGAGTAGGTACACAGGACAGAGAGCCTTGCAAAGGTGGGCATCTACATAGAACCCTCAAAACACCCTTTTAGAGAAGTGCCAGCCTTGGGGAGGGTGACATGAGCTCTTGAAGTACCAGGCAGGTGAATGCCCCTTGTCCTCTTTCTCCTCGTTTCCCATCGCTCATCTCTGGGGAGGGCAGGTGCCATTGTTGGCCAGCTGGGGGAGGGCTAGGCATGGGAAAGGGATGGGAGTCATCAAAGATCCATCTTATCTGCCCATACCTGGGATGAGGACCAGCCCTACATCAAAATGTAACACAAGACAGGACATACCAATTAGAAACTTGCTTCCAGAAAAGCCACAGGACTACCCTGGTGTTACCCTGCTATAATGACTGTGAGTGTTAAAAACGAATAATTCCCAGCTAGCACTAACGCTGACAGTATGCCTGGCATGTGGGAGAACTTCTAGCCTGTGGGCTTTCATTGTGGAAATGGCCTCAGAGGCAGGTACTGTTATGAAGTGATATATAGATAAGAAATTGAGCTCAGGGACCTGTGGTGATAGGCCCCAGAGTTCTGCTGGACCACCCCTGGGCATCCAGTACTTGTCTCAGGAGCACCTCTGGGCATCCTCTTTAGCCACCAGGGACCAGAAGTAGCTTTGTCTATTCATCTGTTGAAGCTGCTGTGTGGGGAGGTATCAGGATCTGGAAGGAGGAGAGCATCTTGGATGAAATACCCAGGAGAACTTCTGGGTGGAGGTGCTACACATCTGGGAGTTGGCATCTTTGCTTGGTGGTTAAGCCACACACCCTGCACCTAGTCGGCTCCTGTTCAGTAAGCTCAAGTGGCTGAGTGAGTTGGGCAAGCTGCCTAACCTGTCTGGGCCTTAGTTTTCCCACCTGCCATATGGGTGGTTGTGGTGCTGTTAGGGGGTGAAGCAGTCCAGGGTTCTAAGGATTCATCATCTGCTTTTGGGTTTGCAGCCAGGCTCCCTGGTTGGCTAGTTCTGGCACCAGGTAGAAACTCACTTCTGTGTCTGATCCCACAGCATAAGCCTGTCGTCCTGGGTTCCTCTAATCTTAGCCCTTCCAAGACAGCTCAGGCCTGCCCCAGGGGCCCACAAACAATGCTGCCAGATGTAAACGCACCATGGGTATGAAGACCCCTCACCCTCTGCTTGGCTTTAAGTGGCTTTGCCTCACTCTGCTCTCCTCCCCGTACCTGCTGAGGCTGGGTTGCCAGGGCAGTTCCTTTCTTCCCCTGACTCTCACCTTCCCATCTATTAACAGTATTTGCCATAAGCTTGTTTCTAGCAATGACTCCTTCCAGATCCTTCTCTTCTCACAGAAAGGACAGGGGAAGATAACTACACTGGGTTGGACTCCTACCCAAGGGTAGATCATTTTGGGAGGGAGATTCTACTTCCTTGAGAAGATACTTAGGGCCCTGGGCTCACTGGGACATCATCTCAGCCACTAGCTTTGAGGAGAGAAGACAGAAGTGTCTCTTTTGTCCTCACCCTTCATGTGGTGGGCCAAAGGCCCTGGACTTAGAAGTCCTTACTAGTGGGTGGCTTTGAGAGAGATAGTTCTGGGTGGGGAAGACCTTAAGAGCCTGCCCTTTCTCTCTCCCTCCCCATGGATGCCATGCACCCCATCCCCTTGCCCTTTGTGGCAGGGCAGTGGGTACTCACCGGCCTGGGCCTGCTACCGCCGCTGTGCTGCCTGCTCCCTCCTGGCTGCCTCTGCACTCCTGCATTCACACATTTTCGTGTGAAAGCCTTGCTATTCCTGTGAGGCTTGGGAATCGCTGCTTTGGAAGCTGTGTCTCTGGGAAGTTCTCAGTCCCTCCTGGCTCCAAGGCCTCCGCCCGTCTTCCAGTGGAGGGGACTGGGCAGAGGAGACTGCCTGTCTATGAGGTCACTGGCCTCCAGGCCTTCAAGGGTCTCATGTGTCCCAGGTCAGCTTTCTTCCTTCAATCTATACAGCAGGGGGCACTGAGCCCAGAGAAGCAAGAGGCCTGATGGGGACCTGCTACTAGTGTCAAAGCTGGAGTGAGGTTTCATCCTCCACCTGCTGAGGAGTCACCCGAGAGAACTGAGCAGGATGCCTTGTTCTTTCCACCTGTGTGTGTCCACCGTTAGGTAGGGCGATCACAGCTATCCAGTGGTGGGCAGCTGCAAGCACAGATGTGTGTTGTGGGCATGTGTTAATGTATGTGTGTTTGTGCACAAAGAGCCAAGTGGCAGAGGTACATGCAGAATTATTCTTTTTTTTTTAAAATTTTTTTTATTGACTTTTAATCTTACATACCAAAAAAAACCCCCCACCTGATATTTCCCTCCCCTCCCCCATTCCACTTTAGAACTCCGGTCTCCATCATATCCCCTCCCTTTCTCCATTAGTCTCTCTCCTAATTTGATGACATCATCTTTCTCTTCTATTTTGAGGGTCTTGCAAAGGTATTGCTAGGCACTGCAAGATCATGGATATCAAGGCCAATTTCTGTCTGGGCAGCTGCATTGTAAGAGGTCATATCCTTCCTTTGGCTCTTCCATTCTATCCGCCCCCTCTACTTTCTGGCTTCACGTTCTTATTAAAATAGCCTCTGAGCCAACTGGGCAAACTCAGGACAACTATGAAGGATTCACAGGCTCCATGACAGCCTGGAGGCATGCCCGGGGCAGCTCTCAGCTAGCCCAGGGAAAGATCAGTGTGGCAGGCTGACTGTGAAAGTGACCCTAGTCCTCCAGACCTCCACTTGACTCCCACCTCTAACCAGGGAGGAACCCATTCTCCTAAGCCCTCAAAACTGGGCTGCCTGTGAATGACTTCCTGTGCCAATGGAAGGTGGGCGTGGTCAAATCCAACAGAGTACTCAGGAGGGCCTCCCTGTGCTCTGTGCTTTGGGCTCTGTACCAAGCACCTGAAGGGTCTGGCCACACTGCTGGAGGGTGAGGCACATGGAATAAACCCAGTTGTCTCCCGAGGGGTCCCACACATGTAGAACAGCTCTTTCCCTGGGGTGGGGATGGGCTTGTTTTTTTACAGCTCTACTAGGCAGCCCATGTGCTCATTTTCTGCCTCACTCCCACATCCAGAAGAGCTGTGCACACACACTGGTTATGGGCAGTGCATATTCTGCACTGCTTCTTGTGTTTCTCGTGGGGGAGAGTTGTCAGGATGAGAGTTTGGGAAGGGCAGTTAGCTGTTGGACCTATGGTTGGATTGTATAGCATTTTAAATTTGGCCTCTCATCTCAAACACACTCCAGGAGCCACAGAACAAAAACACAGCCTTAGCAGGGTGTAGTGGTGCGTGCTTTTAATCCCAGCACTGGGGAGGCAGAGGTAGGAGGATCGCCATGAGTTCGAGGCCACACTGAGACTACAGAGTGAATTCCAGGTCAGCCTGAGCTAGAGTGAGACCCTACCTCAGAAAACCAAACAACAACAACAACAACAACAAAAACCACAGCCTTACAGCTCACGAAGGTTAAAAGACACCTTGAGGGCTGGGAAGAGAGCTCAGCAGTTAAGAATGCTTGTCGCTTAAGCCTGAGGGTCTCGGGCAGAAGACTGCGAAGTTTTCCTCCTCAGAACCCATGTGAAAAACTCGACTTGGGGGCTGTGGAGATGACTCAGTGTTAAAAGCCTTTACTTGCAAAGCCTGCCAACCTGGGTTCAATTCCTCAGTGCCCACGTAAAGCCAGGGGTACAGAGTGGCACATGCATCTGGAGTTTGTTTGCAGTGGCAAGAGGTCCTGGCATGCCATTCTCTCTCTCTGCTTGAAAATATATAAAAAAAAGAAAAAATGCTGGATGTGGCTATGCATATCTGTAACTGCAGTCTGTAGGAGGTGGAGATTCGAGAATTGCAGAGGCTTGCTGACGGACAGCAGCTCTGCTCTGAGGGAGAGACCCTGTCTGTTGTGGATAGCAATAAGAGAAGGAGATCTAATGTTCTCCTCTGGTCTCTGCACACCCACACACACCCACACATGTATGGGACACACCTATCTGCACAACCACATGCACATACCACACATCATATATATACATACACCACACCACACACATACTTGATCTTTCTCTCTCTGTCTGCACACTCACAAAGAAGACAAGATACTTTGTATCAAAGAAAAATATTTATGAATTTAAAAAGTGCATTAATAGCAAGCCCAAGGGAAGCTTGGGAGGAAGGAGAGGAGAAAATGGATGTTCACTGTGACCTAGCGAGAATGCTAGGGTTCAAGGATATGGGCGTTCCAGGGAGAAGCAGAGATTCTGTTACAGTGGCTCCTGCTTGTCATCAAGGCAAACATCCGTGTCATCTATCTCTTGGAAAAATCAGTTATATCTCAGTATGAGGGTCCAGGGGGAACGTCACTGGGGAAGGTAGGACTGGCTAGGCTGGAAGTGGCGTTAGCTGGACTGGTGGTGTTGTTAGATCCAGTGGTCGAGTTGACATTGAATATGGCTGGAATCCCTGTCATGTTCTGAAAGGCAAAAAATAAGACACATTTTTTATCTTCTTCTGTAGTGGATTGAAAACATGGCTGTGACTTCTTTCTTGTCTGTTTCCATGTGTTGGTTAGACCCTCTCTTACTGACGCTGGGCTTGGTCACATGACTGTCTTTGACTAAGAGGATGAGGGTAAGGAGGACGTCAACAGATCTGTTAAGTGTTTCCCCACTGAGGCTTGCTGTGGAGTCTTGCTGTGTCTTGTTGCTCTTTAGAACAGGACACAGCCTGGGCTGGCCTGCTGCAAAATGAGAATAGTGGCCCAGTTGCTCCTGTTGACAGCCAACTTGCCAACCGCCAGGCATGCGAGTGAGTCTATCCAAGACCAGTCAACCTCTGCTCATCTCACCAACTAACTGTAGACTTGGCAAGCCCAGAAGATCCAAACTGCCCACCAGACCCAGAGAATCATGAGCTAAGTGGTTGTTGGGTATGTATGTTAGACTTGGGACTATGTAGCAGGTGGGGGCTGGGGAAGCAGGGTATACTCCTAGGAAAGGCTGGAAAATGGATCTCACTGCAGGAGGCTGAAAAGAGGAGACAGAATGGTCCCCACTGATTGGGTAAGGACAGAGAGTGTGTTAGGCACTGTTATATTTTGGGACAGAGGAAGTCTATTAACTTTTGGATTTGGCTAAGGAGATCACAAGACAATGTTAAATGTTACTTAGCATTCCTACCTTCTTATGAAGATAAGACAAGGAATAATTTAGTTGATAAGCAGTGTTTAGAGCAGATATGGAAGGCCCAAACTTAATCTTTTATTTCAGAGGTCCTCAATGGATATATAACATTTAAGGTAAATTTAGGCTCAAGGAAAAAAGGTCAAATCTGGGTTATTTCTACATAATAAGGATCACCTCTACACAGCCCTTTGTTAAGACTTATGGCTGTACCTATTAGGCCCTTTCAGCTTGACAGAAAGACTTCTAACATTCTTAAGGGCTTGGGCTCACAGAGGCCTAATCTCAGCATAGGTGTTGGTAGATTTAGAGAGAGTCAAGTCAAGGCCACAACCATAGGCATAGTTTCAGTCAAATGGCAAAAGACATAAAATACCATCATAAGGGCTCTTTTTTTTTGCATGTGTATGTGAGTGGAGTGCAGACATGTGTGGGTGCATATTTGCATGTGTGTACAGGTGTGTGTGCATGCACATGGAGGCCAGAGGTTGATGTTAGGTGTCTTCTGCCATCACTATCCATCTTATTTGTTGAGGCAAGATCCTCACAACTCACTGATTTGACCAGTCCAGCCAGCTAACTTGCTCTGGGACCCTGTGTCAACCTCCAGAATGCCGGGATTGCAGGCTTGGTCACCTGCCTGACATTTACCTGGGTGCTGGAGATCTGAGCTCAGAGAGTGCTTTACCACCTGAGCCATCTCCCTAGTCCCTACCCCCATATTTTTAAGGGAGTTTTATTAGCAAAAGGACCACCAAATATGAACTGAAATAGCTCAAGGTGTATCATGGTTTGATTCAGGTGTCCCCCATAAACTTAGGTGTTCTGAATACTAGGTTCCCAGCTGATGGGGATTTGGGAATTAATGCCTCCTGGAGGCGGTATATTGTTGGAAGGCAGGCTTATGGGTATTATAGCCCATTTCCTTTTGCAGTATTTGGCACACTTTCTTGTTGTCCACCTGATGTTGGCCAGGAGGTGATGTCCTCCCTCTGTTAATGTCATCATTTCCTCCTGCCATCATGGAGCTTCCCCTTGAGTCTGTAAGCCAAAATAAACCTTTTTTCCCCACAAGTTGCTCTTGGGAAGGTGTTTTCTGTCTGAAATGTGAACCTGACTGCAGTAGGGTGTAAAAGATCTTTGAATATCAATTTCTTAATAGGACGGAGGCTGAGAGAATTATACATCTTTCTCAAGATGGAAAAAATGGACCACTTCTTATGGTAAAGGGAAATGTTTCAGATGGTGAAAGCCAAGATCATAGAGAACAACAGACTGGAAGCTCCTTTCAGGGAGCAGTAGAGAGCAATGGCAGAGGCCTCCAGAGAGCTGACTTGAGTCCTGAGGGCAATGTTTGCTCCATGGACTTCATTTTCTTCCTCTTATTGGATGGAGGGTAGACAGAGTTATCCTTTCTGGACTAACTAAAGTATATTGGGTGGTAGAACTTTAAAAAATTTTTATGTGCTGGAGAGATGGCTCAGTGGTTAAGGTGTTTGACTGCAAAGCCCAACAACCCAGGTATGATTCCCCAGTACCCGTGTAAAGCCAGATGCACAAAGTGGCGCATGCATCTGGAATTCATTTACAGTGGCTGGAGGCCTTGGTGCACCCATTCTCTCTGTCTCTCTCTGCTTGCAAATAAATAAATAAAATATTTAACAAATTATTTTGCATTTTTATTGAGACAGGCTGTCATGTATCCCAGGCTGGCTTTGAACTGTGTAGCTGAGGATGACTTTGACCCTTTGATTGTTCCTGCCTATGCCTCCTAAGTGCTATGGGCCTTTGCCTGGTTTTATGCAGTGATGAAGATCCAGCCCAGGCCTTTGTGCTGCTAGGCAAGCGCTCTACCAACTGAGCTAATGGCACCCCCAAACTTGTTTTTAGTTCTTAGAATTCTGGGTCAAGAAGATCTGTACTCCAAAATTGGGTCCTGGACTTCAGAGGCATGTCATGATTGGAAGAGGTGCTTAGGGATGCTAAGATGGGGATGAACACAGTCTGCCTGTTGTAGAAGCTTTAGCAATTTTCACTCAGATACAGTCAGGATCTTCATCTTTCTGACTCCTTGTTAGGTGACTATAGAACTTTTCTCTTCAGTAGCCAGAGACGTTCCTCCGCTCACTGGATCTAGGGTTGGTCATGTGGGTGACTTTGGCCATGGAGCATCGGCAAGCAGAGCACAAGCAGGACTCAAATGTTTGCCTGTGGGGGTTTGCATGGTGTGCTCTGCTGGGACCCAGCTACGCTGTGAAGAAGCTCAGGCTGGTGCTCTGGACGGTGAGATCACACAGGAGCACAGATAACCCATCCCACAAAGGGCCCCGTATTCCAGCCTGCCCCAAGCCCACTTGGCAGCTGGCTGTGGGTTCAAGAGTGAGTCTATCTGAGACAGACAGAGGAACAAGTCTTATATTATAGCCCAAATTGATTGTAAGTAGAACCAAGTACAAGGTAAAAAGGTAGCTGTTTTTTTTCTCTCTGTGGTATGTGTATTCATGTGAGTGAGGGTGCATGTGTGTGTATGAGTATGTGTGCATATGCGTGCATGTGGAGGTCAGAGGACAATCTTGGGTGTACTCTTCTGGAATGCCATCTAACTTCTCACTGGCCTGGAGCTCACCGATTAGGTTATAATGGCTGGACAGCTAGCCCCAGGGATCCTCCTGATGCCATGTCCACAGTGCTGGGATTACGGGCACATGTTACCATACCTGGCGTTTTATATGAGTGGGTACTGGGGAATCAAGCTCAGGTCTTTATACTTGCAATTTATCGGGTGGTCTATGCTTTTAAAATATTTTTATTTATTTGTGGGGTGGGGGAAAGAGAGAGAGAGATAAAGAGAACAAATACATCAGGGCCTTTTGCCACTACAGAAGAACTCCAGATGCACGTACCACTTTGTGAATCTGGCTTTATGTGGGTATTGGGAAATTGAACCCAGGTTGGCAGGCTTTGCAAGCAAGTGCTTTTAACTGCTGAATCATCTTCCCAGCTCCCAGCTGGGCTGTCTTTTTGTGTATACAGGTAGGTGCACACATGGGTGTGGATATAAATGCACATATGTGTGTATGTGGAGGCTAGAAGTTGACACTGGGTATCTTCCTAGATTGCTGCCTTCTATTTATTGAAACGAGGTCTCTCACTGAACCCAGAGCTCCCCAGCTTGACTAGTCTAGCTGGCCAGCTTGCTTTGGGGATGCCTTGTCTCTGCTTCTAAGGGCTGGCATTACAGGCAGCCACCACATCTCTCTGGCACTATATGGGCCTGGGGGTCTGAACTCTGTCCTCAATCTTGCACAGCAAACATCTTGTCTACGGAGACATCTCCCTAGCCCTTGGTTGCTGCTTTAAATTACTTGATTTTGGGGTAGTGTGTTGTGTAGAAAAACTTAACTGATACACCTGCAAAGCTTCACTTTTATCAGCCTACTCACTTCTTGCTACAGCTTCTGGCCCCAAGCTTCTCTGATCCCTGGAACAGAGCCCAATACTCACCTCAAAATGAGTCCAGCAGACAGCCTGGCACCCAAAATGTGAGACCACACATGTGAGGAAGAACTCCAAGAGGACCAAGGGGAATATACTACCGGAGATGCCCTTCGAGTTATTCTAGAGGCAGGGAGGAATGGGAATATTTCAGTTCTTAGGGTTGACTATTTGGAAGACAGTCCACCAAAGACAGTGGCACCGTGTGCTTTGCTGGAAGGCAGGAGATGCTTGTTGCCTATGGGGTCCTGGAGCAGATGCTTTGGGCACTCTTTTATAGGCCTCTGTCTTGGCCTGACTTTCAGCAATCAGCATGTGCATTTCTTTGCCTCGGGAATTCCTATCACGTCCGGAACTCAGTCTTTTGTTGTGTTACAGTCTTGAAGCTCAAATGATCCCCTGGAGAACAGCATTCCAGAACTCTGGGGTTTGGGTTCTTTTTTGCTTCTTCTCCCAGATAAACCACCGTCTCAAAATTTACTTTTGATAAGAATCTCAACTGACAGCCAGGCATGGTGGCGCACACCTTTAATCCCAGCACTTGGGAGGCAGAGGTAGGAGGAGCACTATGACTTTGAGGCTGTTCTGAAACTACATAGTGAATTCAAGGGCAGCCTCGGCTAGAGCAAGACCCTACCTCAAAAACAACAACAACAACAACAACAACAAGAATCTCAACCGAGACGTATCTCAACATGCACCTTGACCAGGTGGACCTGTGTGAGGGTCTGAGGGTTGCGGATGCACCAGTGAGGTCAGGGACCAGCAGCTGTGTCTGGTTCCTTATTCCTGATTTCTTAGCTGGATCCCTGTGATCCTGCCAGGATCAGAGCTTCAAGGACAGGATTGAGCTCAGTGTGCCCTGGGCACCATCCACAAAGTATGTATGTGGGGAGGCCCAAGGAGCACTTTCCCTTCTCCTCTCTACATCTTCCTCTTCAGAAGAGGGTGGGGCCCAGGGATTGGCTCCAGGCTTCTTGGACTCCCCAACCTTTGTACCACAACATACTAGCATGCCTTTGATGATGATAGACGTGCCCGTTGTCAAATAGCTACTCTTTGGATTAGCTGGCCATACTGATTCCCCATGACCACAGTCACCTTCCTTGTTGGCTCATCCTGTTGCTACATGTTGGGTTTTAGAGGTCAGGACCAAGCACTGTTGCCTAGTGTGCTGACAGACACATCCTGTTGGTGCCAAGTTCTGTCAGCAGAGCCAGACTTCTTCGGGGGCCTGCAGGGAGTCCTCTCTCTTTGGGGAACTAGCTTCTTTCCTATGGAGGAGTCTAATTTAAGACCCTCTGTTCTGCCAGCCTGTCTGGGCTTTCTTTGTTAGTCCTGAAGGATGGGCAGGTTGCAAATGAAGACAATTAGTTCATTTGGTAGAAGAATCAAATGTGACTCTGAGGACAAGGGAGCTGTGGATCAAGTTACTCTTTCATTGCGTGTGTGTGTTTTATTCATGGTGTGATGTATGTGGTGTATGCATGTGTATTAGCAGATGCACACACTCTGTGCATGTGTGTACAGAGGCTAGACAAGAAGGTCTAGTGTCTTCGTTCATTCTTAGCCATGTATTTTTTGTTCTTTGTCCTTCCTTCCTTCCTTCCTTCCTTCTTTTTTTTTTTTTTTTTTTTTTGGTTTTTCAAGGTAGGGTGTCACTCTGTCTCAGGCTGACCTGGAGTTCAGTATGTATTCTCAGGGTGGCCTCGAACTCATGGCGATCCTCCTACCTCTGCCTCCCGAGTGCTGGGGTTAAAGGTGTATGCTACCACGCCTGGCTAGCCATGTATTTTCTTGAGACAGAGTCTCTTGCTGATGCTGCCATTTTCCTGAGCCCCATTGATAACTCCTATCTATGCTCCACACAGAACTACAGTTACAAATACGTGTGGCCATGCCCAGTTGTTTCTGTGGGTGCTACGACCCTCGTGCATATGCGGGAAGTGATCTTTTTACCCCCTTAGCCCTCTCTCCAGTTCCTCTTAGTACCCTTGATCTTGAGCTTCAGGCCTACCTAGCACAGTGTCAATGCTGCTGATGTCTATCCCATATTCCATTGGACTGTATACCTCCCTGATTAGCCTGCAGGCTCCCTTGGACACAGGAGACTCCTTTGCCTCATATGCATAACAGATGGGAACTGCTAGGGTAGATGCCCCTCAACAGTAGTTTTCAATCCATAGCTGAGTGGAGTTGCCTCACCCCACCCACCACAGGGCATCACATGATGCTGCTTGCTGGGTCCCAAGCGCGATGAAGCTCTAGTGGCCCTTTTCTTGAAAACACCCTTTACTCCTCTTCTTATTTCCCTTCCCTACTGGTGTTTGTCTCCACATAGACAAGACCCCATGACAGCAGCAACTCCTGTTTGTGTGACAGGCTGCACAGATTCCCGTGGGCAGGCAATCTTGTGCATCTGAGTGGGCTAGCCTGGCTGCTTATCTGCATACTTGTTACTCTAGGCAGGAACTAGAGTGGGTATGAGTGGGCAGTGACCGCCCACCTCAGTGTCATTGTCCTCACTGTGAGACACTGTCATGGTTTTCTTGGCAGCTACAGGAAGTTGTGGATCATCCTAGGACAGAATCTGCGCAGTTCCTTCCTGCTCTGGAGATGACCTTATAAACCCTCCTGGTCCTTGGGAAGCAGAGGGCCCTGGTAGTTGGAATACTCACGCTGGATATGGTAGCACTCATATCTGCAAGGAGGATGATGATGCCCAACAGGGAGAAGATGGAGCTGACCACGTTCATGCCGATGCTGCCGTTCACCTGCAGGACATGCAGGGAATGGAGTGGTGAGCAGAGGCCAAAGCTCAGCATTTGGGAACACGGGGGAGGAGGAGAAAAGAGGACGGGGCGGAAAAGAGATGGCCAGGCACGGTGGGAGGAAGCCAGTTAGTTTATTCCAAGTGTAGTGAGGTGGGGAAATTGTTCTTTTGTGTGTATGTACATGTGTGTGCAGGTACACATGTGTGGGCATGCATGTGAAGGCTAGAGGACAATCCCAAGTGTGGCTCCTCAGGAGCTGTGTACCTTTTTTTTTTTTTAATTTTATTATTTTTTATTTATTTTTTGGAGAGAGAGAGACAGAGAGAGATAGACAGAGAGGGAGAGGGAGACAGAAATTGGCGCTCCAGCAGTCTCTCAGCTGCTGTGAATGAAATCCAGATGTGTGCGCCCCCTTGTGGGCAAGTGCAGCATTGCGCCCTTGCCTCACTTTGCATCTGGCTAAATGTGGTTTCTGGAGATTGGAACCGCTGGACATTGGAACCAGCATTCTTAGGCTTAGCAGGCAGGCGCCTTTAGCCACTAAGCCATCTCTCCAGCCCTGTGTACCGTTTTTTATTGCATGTGTGTCCATGTGCATACATTAGGTAAAAGTAAACGCACAGTTTTGGAACCAGAGAGTTCTGGTTTAAAAATCTCAGCTCTGCCATCTAACCACTGTGAGATCTTAGACAAGGCTGCAGTTTCTAATCAAAAACATGGGAAGGCAGAATGTCATAGAGTTGAGTGGATTGACTGAAGGTGTTTAAATGTACTGAACCTAAGGTCAGAGCCTACATCTACTGCAAGATCTTTTTTCCCAACACCTGGGAACTTTAACAACCTTAACATTCACAGGTCACTGTTGTGGTTTGAATGTAGTGTCTCCCCTTCGCTCACGTGTTTGAACACTTTGTGACCGGTTGTTGGCTCTGTTTGGGAAGGTTGTGGGAACTTTAGGAGGTGGAGCCTTGCTGGAGGAAGTGGGTCACTGGGGTGGGACTTGAGAGTTCACAGTCCATTTCCACTTCCTGTTTGTTATTCTTTCTACTTTCTGAGTGTGGACACAGTATGATTAGCTCTACTCTGCTTCTGCCTTCACCACAAACTTCCCCTTGTTAAAAAAGCTGAATTAAACTCTTCCTTCCCAAAGTTGCTTCTGGTCAGGCATTTGTTCACAGCAAGAGACAGTAACTGATAGAATCCTACAAGATGATATGGTAACTCACCACACAAGGGCTGGAGTCCTTTTCAGCCAAGACTGAGAGGGTTCCAGATGCAACAAACTGCACAGATTAAAAAAAGATATCAGTCGGACAGCCTTTAATCCCAGCATTAAAAGGAGATATCAGGCCACCCTGAGATACATAGTGAATTCCAGGTCAGCCTGGACCAATGAACCTTGCAAAAACCAAAAAAAAAAAAAAAAAAAAAGATATCAATTATATATTGCAGACACTGAAAGAGATATCCATCTGTAAAGAACTGCAAATTTATACAATTTGTTTCTCAAGGTAGGTAAATGTGTGTACTTTCTCTCAACATTATCACTCTCCACATGGATCACTGCAAGACAGACAAACTTCTGTGATACTCAAATTCCTGTGTGACAAGTCTAGGATGCTTAAGTCTCATTATTGTCCCTGTTTAGCCACATCTTCTTGCACACATAGCAGGACATATAATTATCTAAACTCATTTATGTCTTTGACTGTGATCTTGGCAAACTGAGGGCAGGGTAACATGATGAGCACAGCCTTGTGGCTGAGAGGCAGGATGCTGGGCTCTTATTTCACTTCTGCTGCTAACTCACCCTGCTGTGCTCCTGGACCATCCTGAAAGTCCTCACAAGCCCAGGGCATATCTCTGTTTTACTACTAACTCACCCTGTTGTGCTCCTGGACCATCCTGAAAGTCCTCACAAGCCCAGCGCACAGCCCTCTGTTTTACTGCTAATTCACCCTGCTGTGCTCCTGGGCCATCCTGAAAGTCCTCACAAGCCCAGCGCACAGCCCTCTGCTTTAGACAGCAGCTGGTCTCTCTGAATTAATGTTGAAGCTCTTCACTCTTTATTCTCTACTTATATTACATTTTTTTTTGTGGTACTGCAGATTGAAACATGCTAGGCAAATACTCTACCACTGAGCCACATCTTCAGCCCTATATTCCTCTCTGTCCAGATCCCTGAGATGGTGTGTGAGAAAACTTCTAAAAACTGTTTTATTTATTTTTGCATGTTTGTGTGTATGTATGCGCTTGCCAGGGTCCCTTGCTGCTGCAAATGAACATCAGACATCTGCACCACTTTTTGCATCTAGCTTTATGTAGGTGGCTGGGGAGTTGAATCTGGGCTCACAGGCTTTGCAAGCAAGTTTTAACCACTTAGCCATCTCAGCCCCAAGAAACACTTTTCTTCTTCTTTTTTCTTTTCAAGGTTGTGTTTTACTCTAGCCCATGCTGACCTGGAACTCACTCTGAGGCCCCTGGCTGGCCACAAACTCAGGGTGATCCTCCTACCTCAGGCTCCCAAGTGCTGGAATTAAAGTCGTGTTTATCACTGCACCCTTCCTGAGACTTCTAAGTGGCAAAGTTCTCTATTCTTGTCCAATCAGAAGGGAGCTTTGAACCAGGTGATCTGAAATCCTATAAATGATGTTTGTTCTAGATGACTGAGTTCAGAGGACTGAAACATAAAAGAGCTGAAATCTAAGAACTCAAGGTGGGGATGGGGTGGCGACAGGCCATTATGATATGACAAGGGAATGAAATAAAAGCACAGAAGGAGTGAGCATGACAGACTGACAAGGTCATTAGTAGATGATAGGATAGTCCTCACAGAAATTTCAGCAGGTCTGCAAATCACTACAATGAATAAGAAAGCATAGCTATTGCACTAGATTTAAGATTAATGTGTCAATACATTCATATTATCAACACCCAGTTTGAAAATGTGATTTAAAAAATATATAAGAGGCCAGGTATGGTGGCGCATGCCTTTAATCTCAGTACTCAGGAGGCAGTGGTAGGAGGATTGCTGTGAGTTCGAGGCTACATATGAATTCCAGGTCAGCCTGGGCTAGAGCGAGACCCTCCCTCCAAAAATGCATGCATGCATGTATGTATGTATGTATGTGTGTATATGAAAATCCCTAGGATAGACGTGTAATTTTTTAAAAAATTTATTTGAGGGAAAGAGAGAGAGAGAGAGAGAGAGAGAGAGAGAGAGAGAGAGAGAAAGAGAGAGAGAGAATGGGCAGGCCATGGCCTTTAGCCACTGCAAATGAATTCCAGACTCATGTGCCCCCTTGTGTGCATGTGCAACATTGCATGCTTGTGTCTCTGTGTGTCTGGCTTACATGGGACCTGGAGATTCAAACATGAGTTCTTAGGCTTCTCAGGCAAGCATCCTAACTTCTAAGCCATCTCTCTAGGCTGACATGTAAAGTTTTAGTGGAAAAATTGATTAAACATTGTTGAAAGACATAAAATTCTGGTCCATATTCAATATTATAACAATGCAAATTCTTCCTAAGTTCAGCCAAGTTGATTTGATCATTACATATAGAATTATCACACTTTACCATTAAAATAACTAAAATCAGGGCTGGAGAGATGGTTAAGTGGTTAAAGGCACTTGTTTGCCTGGTGCTGATGACCTGGGTTCTATTCCCAAGTACCCACATAAAGCCAGGTGCACAAAGTGGTGCACACATTTGGCACCCATTCTCTTTCCTTCTGCTTGCAAATAAATAAATAAAAATATTTAAAAAATTAAAATAAAAAGACATAAAAAAACAGACAGACAAAAATCCCTATGAAAATATACCATAGCTTAACTAAAATGTCACTTGTTAGAGTCAGAAAAAGAAATTTCAGTGGAGTTTTCTTTGGCGTACACAGACTAGGAGTGAGCAAAATGAGTGCAGATAGGCAACCAGGAGGAGTCCCAAAGATGTAATGCCAGAGCAGAGGCTGCGTCTAGGGGTTTTTAGATGTTTAAAATGAGGAAGCAGGTTTTACAAGTACAGGTAAATTAGGGGAGAAGGAAAAGACCCTTATCAACCCAGTAAGGGCTCTCAGTCTTGTCTGCAGGTCTGTTCCTGCCCCACTTTCCAATGTGGAGGTTCTCGCCAGGGACTTGCAGCCACAGTTTCTGTACTTGGGTCTTGACTGCTGAATGCTCTGAACATTGGTCTGTGTCACAGAGAGGCCATGTTCCTAAGACTAGCTGGGACCCTTTATCCCTAACTGGCTCATTCCAAAAGTTTATTGCCTCTTACTTTCATTACTTTGAGTGTGCTCCTCTACCTTTTTCTTTTTCACCAATGAATCTTACTTCAGCATTCCTCAGAGGAGCCTGGAGGTCTCCATGGAGTCAGCTGCAAGTGACCAGGGAGGCTTGTTTCCTCAACCCCCCTTGTGGAGCTCTGAGCTCTGAACTGAAACAGTCCTTCCTGGAAAGGGCGGGGAGACTCATAGTAACACTCAGCAAGCTAATCAGTCAGAGGCTTGGGAAGCTCAGAAAGTTACAAGATTCACCAGGTTATGTGAGCAGTAACCAATTGCCCAAGGGCCCATAAAAGCCCTCCTGCCACTAGTTTTGCTCTCCTTCCCTTCTGACGGCCACTTTACCACAGATGTGTATTTCCCTTTTCCTCCCCTCAGCTTGCAGATGTCTGTCTGCCCCTACTTTCCCCATTCACATGTGTGCCTTCACTACCTTTCTCTCTCATTTCTCTACCCCTCCCTCCATTTTCTCTCTCTCTGCCTCTGCCTGTAGCATGTGTGTCCATAGCCTTGGGGCCTCCTGGCAAGTTCCTGAAACTTTGAGCACCAATCACTCATGCCCAGGTTCCCACCTGCCACTGGAACAGGGCCCTTTCCTTTGTCTCTTAAAGATACAACATCACCTCAAATTTGAGGCAGATTAATAAAATACCTAGACTCATAACATTCACATTTCTGGTCTCCAGCACTCTTTCTCGGACCCCCACCCCATGCTCCCCCCCAAAACAAAGTACATCTGGCACAATTGGTTCCCTGATTTTTTTTTTCTGGGACGAGTACCTCTGTTATTCTTATCTCATTTCATTCCCTCTTCTGTTCTCCTCTCCTGACCCAGACACCTGTCCTTTCTTCACCACACACTGCTGGCTTGGACCCTCATCCCTGCACCAACAGGTGGAGGTGTGAGCTCAAGGTGTCAGGTTGTCTGGTCCCTACTGGGGCAGGGGCAGGCACTTGGTAGCCCCCTTGAAGAAATGTCCCAGTTTGGAAGTGGGAGGGAGCTCTGAGACTGACAGAGAGGTGACTCTCTTTGGTGGAGAAGCCTGCAGGTTGGAGCTCCAGGGATGTCACTTTTGTGAGTCATCACCCCATCAGGTTGCACATGTGCACAAGGAGGCTCACATGTCTGGAATTTGATTGCAGTGGCTGGAGGCTCTGGTGTGCCAATTCACTCTCTCTCTTTCTTTGTTTCTCTTGCACAATGACAACACCAACAAAAGACTAGTCTGTTGGGCTTGCCTCAAAAAAATTATTAAAAAAATAGAGAACATGGGCTGGAGAAATGGCTTAGTAGTTAAGACGTTTGCCTGCGATGCCAAAGGACCCCGGTTCGATTCTCCAAGACCCACGTAAGCCAGATGCACAAGGTGGTGCATGCATCTGGAGTTCGTTTGCAGTGGCTGGAGGCCTTGGCATGCCTGTTCTCTCTCTCTCTCTCTGCTTGCAAATAAATAAATAAAAATTAAAAAAAAATAGAGAACATGCACCCGCACAAAGCAAATTCACTCTGTTGTACAACCAATGTTGCCATCTACCTCAGAACTAACTTCATCATCCCAACTGACTCCCCACTGGGAGTACCCCTGGCAGCCACCCTGCTGCCTGTCTCTGTTCACCTGATGACTCAGGTTCTTCCTATAAAAATGACCATAAAGCACAGTGCTCATTTATTGTCGCTTTTAAACTGATGGGTGGTAGGTAGATGCTGTCTCTAGCATACAAGTCTATGGGCTCTGATTTACATACAATTCACTTTACAGAACCCATAAAATGGCAAGAGTGAAGATATTCTAAGGAGACACTTGTATTCCTCCCTTTGGCCATCACACTAATCCAACAACGAACCCCCAAGAACCCCCAAGGAATTGGAAGTTTCCCCAGGAATCTCCTGCGGGAAGAAAGAGGCTGAAATCCTCCTGTCAGGCTGCTCATCCCCTTGAAAGAGAATTCACACCATTCTGACCACTTGCCAGAACATCTTGCAGGAGAGACTGGAGCCTAGACAATGACGGGCAGGACCACACCTTGACCAGGACTGCTTCGTTTTGCATACCTCCTGCCTCTGTTTTAACCTAAATCTCATGTCAGGATGCCAGAGACAGACTTGGGGTCACTGGGCCTGTTTGTTCCTGTTCCTATTGTGGCCACATTGAAGGAAGAGGCTTTTCTTGCTTTTTACCATTATTTGTCTCTTTAATGGCACATTGAGGATGGGTTGGCTGAGCCTGGTTTGTTAGAGCTGCCATGGCCCAGGTGCCTACCTGAACAACTCTTGACACCAGTATGCTCATGGCTTTTGTAGCCAGAAGTTGCCTATAGGCCGACGGGGTGCTGATGGGGCAGGGGTGGAGGTGGCACCCTCAGTCTTCAGCAGTTATGTGACTGGTTGTAAGTGATGGGAGGGTTCCATGACTGAGTAGGATTCCATGATCCCTTTTTCTTCTCATTTCTTGATTCCCCTCAGATCCCTCCCCCCTGCATGACCAAAGAAGGAGGTCTCATGGCCTTGTACTCACGGATAGTCCCCCCCCAGATCAGGTATCCTGAAATCCCAGTCACAGAAAAGTTGTTATACAGCGTGGGGTTGACTGCAGAGAAGATATGGAACAGGCCGATGATGATCTGGATGGCCTGTGGGAGAGAGAAACATGGGGGTGGGTGGGTGCTGTGTGCTGCACTTGGCCACCCTGGCTGCACTCCAGAGGCACTTGTGGTGTGATTGGTGTGAGGTTTCCCCCAGATGAACTAGATCAACATCTCTGGGATTGGGACCTGTTCCATGTGTGTTTAAATATATTTTATTTATTTACTTGAGAGAAAGAGGGAGAGAGAGAGGGAGAGAGAGAGAGAGAATGGGCATGCCAGGGCCTCCAGCCACTGCAAGTGAACTCCAGATGCATGTGCCCCCTTGTGCATTTGGCTTATGTGGGTCCTGGAGAACTGAACCAGGATTCTTTGGCTTTGCAGGCAAACGCCTTAACCACTAAGCCATCTCTCCAGCCCCCCACGTGTGTTTAAAAGCTCCACAGGTGAAGCTGATGCCCACCTAGGGTTGAGCACCACAGGCTTAAAGAAAAGGTAAGGCTGTTTAGAGCAGAGGAGGAAGCATCCTTCCTTTGAAATTGGATCCCCAAACCTTAGCACAGGTGGGAGCTAAAGCTAATAAGCATTTGGCGAGCATTACTTCATCATAAGATGGACAAGCAGAGGCTCTGCAGTGGCAGACACCACTGTTCATAAGTCACTGGGTGCTTATGATTAGCCTTTGCATCCCCGGTCTTGTTTTATAGAATTTAGTGGAAGATGTGATTTTGGTACATTTGGGATGCAAACAGTGCTCTGTTTCCGGTCTAATCTAGTCTATTTTTGAAGGATGGCCAAAGAGGGATGGGTTGGGGTGTGTATTAGCTTATTCTGGTTTGTTATAATGAAATGTTCAAGGCTGGGCCATTTTTAAAGAAAAGAGACTCATTCAGTTTACAGTTTTGGGACTGAAAGTTCAGATAGTATGAAGATGGCTCTGTGGGAGCACATCAAAGGGGGAGATATCACACAGTGAGACAGGAAGTCAGAGAGAGAGAGATGGAGGAGGGGCAGGCTTGCTCTTTTTATAGCACCCTGTCATGAGAACTAACAAGGGGATCAACAAGAACTATATCAGTCTCTAAAGAGCCCAATGACCAAAATACTTCCCTCTAGACCCTACTTTTATTCTTTTTCAAGGTAGAGTCTCACTCTAGCCCAGGCTGACCTGGTATTCACTATATAGTCTCAGGGTGGCCTCAGACTCACAGCAATGTTCCTACCTCTGCCTCCTGTATGCTGGGATTAAAGGCGTGCGCCACCACGCCCAGCCCATTCGCACTCTTTAGGCATATGCCAAGCTGTGCCTATGTCTCATGGCGTTTGCCAGAGAGCATAATTACAATAGCTGTTATGAAACAAAGATTCTCCTTGTTTTTTTTTCTTTTTTCTTTTGGAGAGAGAGAGAGAGGGAGAGGAAGACAGATAGAGAATGGGAGCGCCAGCTGACTCTCAGCTGCTGTGAACGAACTCCCGATGCGTCACTTTGTGTCTGGCTAAACGTGGGACCTGGAGAATCTAAGGGGCATTCATAGGCTTAGGAGGCAGGTGCCTTAACCCCTAAGCCATCTCTCCAGCCCTCTCCTTGGTTTTTGCAGATGGAATCTTGGTTTTATCTTTCAATCTCCAGCTCCTGGTAGAGTAGCTGCCATATTGAATGAGTGTGTGTCTTAAGACAGAAATTGTTATAAGCCAGGCCCCCTGTCAGAGTTGGTTGGACATCAAGAGGGGAACATAAATGTTCTGGCTTCTTCCTCAAAAAGGTAGTCAATTGAGCTTTTTAAGATGCTAAATGAAACTGGAAAAGGCAGGTTGAAGAGGCAATCAGCAAACATCAGAGCTAAAAGGGATTTAAAAGAGGAGCTGGCTGGGCATGGTGGCGCACGCCTTTAATCCCAGCATTCGGGAGGCAGAGGTAGGAGGATCGCCGAGAGTTTGAGGCCACCCTGAGACTACATAGTTAACTCCAGGGCAACCTGGGCCAGAGTGAGACCCTACCTCACAAAACCAAAAAAAATAAAAATAAAAATAAAAATAAAAATAAAAATAAATAAAAATAATAAGAGGAGCTGACTAGAACTTCTCATGTTAGAGAAGAGGCATGAGGCCAGAGAAGAGAAGAGTTGCGCCTGAGGCCACTTTAGCAAATCTGGCTGGTCCTGAAGCCTGGGTCACTTGACCTTCTGGGGCAATGGTCTTTCTAAGTGAAACACTTGCTGACCTTTGAGATAGCTAGGAAGGGGATGATTGAGCACCTTCACAGCCTCCCCCCAAAATGATGGGTGAAAGACAGGGAGGGGCTGCCATCTGTGGGGTTGTCCTAGACCCATCCTCTAGACACTGCAGCCCTTGTTTTCCCTCCAGGTCCATCTCCTCCCTTGTCTAGGGCACCCGAGGTGGGCTTATGAAGTTGGAGAAGAAATCATACTTACCCCTAATGTTCTGACTTCCTTATTTATGAATTTTTGGGGATTAAATGTAGGAAAGGATGCAAATGACATATTCCACTGGAACTGGTTTGAGGTCTGTGTTGTCCCTGGGTCAGTGTTCAGAGGATTATGAGGGTTTTCAGGCAGGACCTGGACATCAATTGCACCTGGTGAGTATTGGATCACTCTGGATGCAGTCTGTAAACCAGCCATTCCTACTGGATACTGCAGCCCAGTGGGCAGGCTCTGTGCACATTCACCCACATTCTGGCTCACTGGGAGTGGGTTCTGTGAGTTTGCTTTTCCTGTATTACACTGGATCACAGTTGCTGAGTCTGGGCAAGTGGTAACTCCCAAAGGCTGCTCCTGGCTTCTAGCGGTCACATCGTATATGGGCTGGACGACATGGACATTATCTGGGACAGTAACACCAGGCTGTACACAGGAGGCTGCACTGTCCTGTTTGGTCATGGTGGTCAGCTACTGCAAAACACACAAGATGTATCTTTCTGACACAATGAATCGTTCACCTTACTCATTCTCCTGTCTATGTTTGTCTTCATTGAAATACAAGCCACGTACTATGGCACTGTACAAGATATGTGCTTCTTCTTCCTTGGAATCCATGATCTTGGTAGATAGTATTTTTCTTTTAAAAAATATTTTATATTTACTTGAGAGAGAGAATGAAAATGGGCATGCCAGGGCCTTCTACCACTGCAAACAAACTCCAGATGCATGCACCATTGTGCATCTGTCTCTGTGTGGGTACTGGGGAATCCAACTCAGTCTGCCAGGCTTTGTAAGCCTTTGACCACTGAGCCATCTCTCCTGCCCAGATCCTATTTTTCTATATGGGTTGAGATTTGCAGGACTAGTTTGTTATTTGTCCTTTGTGTCCATTTTGGGTGGTGGCTTGGTTTAAGGCCCTGTAGCTGATATTTCTACCTGACTGCCGTGGGTCTGTTGAGTGGGTACAGGGTACCTCCCATCCTGTCCCTTACTCTGGCTACTGTGTTTGGCCTGGAGATGGACATCTGACTTCAAATGCCCAGTAGTCACTTTCTCCTGGGAATTTGTAACTGGGCTTAAGAATCAGTGTGAAATAGGATCATGGCCATGTGGAGGTGGAGGATCCCACAAATGTCATGTTCAGGGAGACTGGAGATAGCCTGGTAGAATGAAAAGAGTGAGAGACCATAGGTGTGAGCAGGGTGTAGAATGGAGAGAAGAGAGGGAGAACCTTGCTTTTTTTTGTTTTGTTTTTTTGTTTTTCGAGGTAGGGTCTCACTCTGGCCCAGGCTGACCTGGAATTCACTATGTAGTCTCAGGGTGGTAGAATGGAGACCTCTGCCTCCCAAGTGCTGGGAAGAGAGGGAGAACCTTGCTTTTTGATGCCTATTTGATTCCTCATTCATGAGCTCAGCTATTTTCTGCCCTTGAACTAGATAACTGTTAACTAGTTTATGGGTTTAATTGGGCTAGTTTATGAATGACTCCAGCCTTTAATTGAGCTATTTTATGCATGATTTCAGAGAGGAAAATCCAAATTTCTCCAGCATCCTTGGGCACCCTGTCACCTGGAAGGGCCTGTGGACCATGTAGCCCACATTGACATTGGGATTAGGGCCATGTGGACACTTGGTTGGCTTCTGTTCATCCATGTTTAAAATGCTGCTACGATGCCAGAGAGGCTGAGGGTGGTCAAGCACTTAAAAGGACATTGTTCTACTGAATCTTCAGCATGGAGAGGTAGCCGGGAAGAGAATACTGTGAGTGTGGTCAAGATTTGATTTCTGAGAAGGTGGAGTTGGAGCAGTTCTTAACGTTTTCTATGCTGATCAGCAAGGGCACATGGGTGGGTAGCCTCCTTATTACACAGAGGACAGATGGAAACGCACTCCATTCAGCTGAGGGATGTTCATTGTGAATTGCTGCTTTAGCAGATTTTCTTTTTCCTCTGTGTAGCTCTTGTCTCACCTCCACAGAGATGAAGCAGGCAAAGAAAAGACAGCTTAGCAAGGATTGTATTTCCACTCTGAGCTTTGTGCTCTCTGTGGCTCCAGGATCTTGACTTACAGGGTGAGAAGGTGGCACTGACAGCTTTAAGCTCACAGAGGCTGTGGGCTGCAGACTGGGATGGTCATTACCTGAGAGCAGGTGGCCATCTGAAAACAGAGCCACTGGCCCAGAGCCAGTCTTCCTGGACAGCAAAAAGCTAACAAGATTCCAGGTGGTTTTCTGACAAACTGGCATCTCCAGGGTCTTATATAGGCTCAGGTGGGCTTGGATTGGATGGCTTATGCAAATGAAGTGAAATGAGTGACAGCCTATCAGATTGGGGCGGGGGAGAGTGCGAGCGAGCCTGCCCAAAGGTTCTCAGTTAGATCCACAGCTCACATTACCTTTCTGTAATGGTGGTTGTAGAGAAGTGGGCATTCTAGACAAATTTTATTTTCTGGGAATCCATGTCTGGAGGGTGGGGTGAAAACAACCTTCACCTCACCAGAGGCCCTCCTACCGCTATCCTTGCATACTCCTTGCTGGCAGGAAACCAAATTCTATGGCACAAAATACTATGTCCTGGATTCCAGCTATAGGGAAGTGGGCGTTTTTCAGACCTCTCCAGAATGAATCCATCCTCATGCTCCACTGCCCCAGCTTCTGCTGGAGTGAGAAGAATACTCCAGAAAGGATGACAGTCAGCTTGAGTTTGGTGCTGGCGGATGGACTGGCATCGTGTGGTATAAGTGATCCAGAGCATGAACTCAAAGGGAAGGCAGTTACCAGGGCTGAGAGACCAGATGGCCTTATGTCTGTGTCTCAGTTTCTACATTTATGACTTGTGTGAGCAAGTTGCATCAGCTCTCACTTTCTTATCTGTGAAAGGCAATGGTAATATAGCACCTTCCCCACAAGGTGTTCTGCAATTTTGTTCTTCATTGCTGAGGACAGAACCCAGGGTCTTGCTCTTGCTTAGTAGGTGCTTTTCTACTGAGCTACGTGCCCAACTCCTGACCAGGACTGGGTGCTCGGAAGACTCAGTGGGAAAGCTTCAGGCACAGAGCATAGCACACAAGGGCACTCAGGGGGCACCTTGTTCTTTGTGAAGGGTGGTGGCCATTCAGAACAGAGGGGCCATCAGCTGGACATTTTCTTGGTAGACTCTAAGCTATTTTATTTCTAGAAGAGTGGATCTCTGAGTGCGGATGAGGAGTGCTTGGTAAAAATCTCACTCTAGAGTTGGAGGGATGGCTTAGTGGTTAAGGCACTTGCCTGCGAAGCGTAAGGACCCAGGTTTGATTCCCGAGGACCCAGGTAAGCCAGATGCACAGGGTAACATATGTGTCTGGAGTTCATTTGCAGAGGCTGGAGGCTCTGGCATGCCCATTCTCTCTCTCTCTTTTTATCTCAAATAAATAAATAAATAAATAAATAAAAACTTTAAAAATCTGACTGCTCCTCAGACCTACTGAATCTGTCAACTAACACACTCCCCAGGTGATTCTGATGTTGGTCAGTTTATAGACCACAGCACTACAGGAATCTCTTACATTTCTTGATGGCTTCAATTCCCTACTTATAAAAATCCCAACAATTTTAAATATTGGCTATACAGAACTTCAGAAAATTCAGGAACCTGTTGGGACACTTCATCCCCAGGGACAGATTGCTGTGGACCTCATCATGCTACAATGCACTAGTCTACTTGGGGTTCTGGGTCTTGTAGCCCCCAGGAGAACTTCGCAGGGCCTCTCCAGGTCCTGGGGCTCTTGTGTTAGGATCCAAGCTTGGTCAATAATTCTAGAAAATCTTACCTTGCAGTTCTGGAATGCCCGTGAGTGTCCTTTAAGCTCTGGTAGTTTCTGCAGTTGCTGTAGAAATACCTGGTGGGGGAAGAAATATTGGGTTTCTATTTCTATATCCAGTTCCAAAGTCCTGTTCACAGTTTCACTGAGAGTCAATGAGCGCATTGTCTGACTTCCACACTCACTATGTCTGCTCCTCGGAGTGTTTATGGTGGCTGAAATAGATTACGTGGAAACTTCTTCCAAAGTCTGCATGTGAGAAAATGTTCTATGCAGTATCTCAGAGTGACACTATAGAGGAGATAGGGCTGTTACAAAGGGAAGTTAGTTCAAGTTAGATTATTAGCATGAACTCTAAACCAATATGAATGGTATCCTTAAGGAGACATTGAGATAGAGTGCAGGGAGTGAATACCTTGCATGTGACCATAAGGGCAGGGAATTAACCCTTACACTGTATCTATAAGCCAAGGAACACCAAATCATGCCACAAATGAGCAGAAACTATGGTAGAGACATAGAGCAGGTTCCCTCACAGCGCCCGGAAGGCCCTAACCTTGCTAATACCTTGATCTCAGACATCTTGCCCCTGTGAGACAATTCATTGCCCATCTCTGTAGGCATACTGAGCTTCCAGCATCAAGTTGTGACTGATAATAAAGAAAAGGACATTTTGAAGGCACATTAATTTAGGAGTTTTCCCCTGCTGGTGCCTCTCTTATTTACTGGCTGAAAAATTCTTCCCTGACAATTTCATTGCTTTTTCTTGAGAGGATCTGGGATGGAGATCATTCTTTGGAATCTGCTTTAAGCTGTATACAGGGCTGCATCTCTGTAACTAGAGGAGCAAAACTCTTCTGATGCCAAAGCAAGACAGACCTTAAGAGCTTCAGGGGCAAGTCTGACACTGTAGCTTGAATTTAATAATTTTCTTGTTGAATCATTTTAAGGCATATCTAATTATGAGATAAATCATAAATAAAATCAGTTAAATTGACACAGAAATTTTATATAACCCAGAAAATATAGATTTAATGTTCTGGATAATCCAGGGCAAAACACAGTGAAACAGACATGCACCTGCCACGGTCTGTTCCCACTGCCAAATGTTCTGCCAGGTGTATGTCACCCAGCAGGAATTCTGTTCCCTACAGAAATTCACTCATCGTAAAATGAAAGTAGGCCTGAGTTTCAGCTCCACTACTGTGAGGCAAGTCATCCCACATCATATGGAACAAGACAAACCAACTCAGTGATAAAACAGGAAAAGAACTGGAATTTTCTGAAGTTCTGTATAGCCAATATATAAAATTGTTGGGATTTTTAAAAAGGGAATTAAAAAATTTAAAATTTTAAATTAAATAAAAAATTTAAAAAGGATGCTTCAGTTATCTTTTATATTACCATCGAATTAAATGTGATTTTAAGCTTTTGATTCAAGCACAGAAGAGCATAACTTCTTAGACTCCTAAAGCTGTATAAATTCACAGGCCAATACAGATGGTAGGCCAACAAGAATCACCTCTTGGGTCTCTTTATCATTGAACTTAAAAACCTCTTTTATTGACAATTTTCAAACATGCATATATGTATTTTAATCACAATCCCTTACCATTACCTTCTTTTTAAAATTTTTATTAATTTAATTAAATTAAAAATCCAGGCTGACCTGGAATTTACTATGTAGTTTCAGGATGGCCTCAGACTCATGGCGATCCTCCTACCTCTGCCTCCCAAGTGATAGGATTAAAGGTGTGTGCCACCATGCCCAGCCTTATTTTATTTTTTTAGGGAGAGAGGGTGGGGGAGAGAATGGATTGATGTGCCAGGGCCTCAGCCACTGCAATCAAACTCCAGATTCTTGCACTACCTAGTGGGCATGTGAGATCTTGCATTTGCCTCACTTTTGTGCATCTAGCTTATGTGGGACCTGGAGAATTGAACCTTGGTCCTTAGGCTTTGCAGGCAAGTGCTCCATCCATTACCTTATTTTGTCCCTCTCCCCCACCCCTTTCTTCTTGCCAACTAGTCCTTCTTCTATTTTGATATCTTTTTCTTTTGTTCTTTTCCATCATCCATGATGGAACACTGTGTAGGTTTTGTGCAGGTAATGACAGCTGCTGTGAGGTCATGAATGCAGGGGCCACCTTATATCCAGAAGACAGAGTTCCACAGCACCCCTCCCATCCTCTGGCTCCTACTGACTTTCCCCGCTTTAGTGTGAATCGTGGTTCGGGTTCACAGGAATAGGTATTTGGAGTCTTTTGGGTTTGCACCATCTTTACTTTTTGATCTGGTCAATCTGAGAATTGATAGCTTGTAATTTAAGAAAAGAGTTTGTAATTATAAAAGATTAGGCTAGTCCTAAAGGGAGCCTGATTTTTTTTTAAAGAGAGAAATTATAATATATCATTTTAATATATTAAAATGCTACTTCCATTCTACTGACAAAACTGGGACTGCTATTTTTTGTGTATTTTTCTAATATTTAAAAATATTTTATATTTTTATTTATTTATTTTCAAGGAGAGAGAGAAAGAGGAAGAGAGGGAATGGGTGTGCCAAACCCTCCAGCTGCTGCAAAGGAACTCCACAGATGTGCACCATTTGTGCATCTGGCTTTATGTGGGTATTGGGGAATTGAGAACTTGGGTTGTTAGGCTTTGCAGGCAAGTGCCTTAACTGCTGAGCCATCTCTAGCCCTCTTATGTGTGTTTTCTATTTATTTATTTATTTATTTATTTATTTATTTATTTATTTATTTATTTATTTTTAAATTTATTCTTACAAAGGCTATATTCTTGTATCTTCTCCCCACTGAGGGCTCTCCTCAGTGGGGTTATTGGTATTTTTTTATGGATAATTAAGGCCTCACTCGTTCCCGGTGGGTGGTTGGGGCTGGGTCTCAGGTATTCCTACCCTGCGGATCTTACAATCTTTATACTCTCTCTCCTACAATGATTCCTGAACCTTGGCAGGCCTGTTTTCAGTCTGATTTAGTGTTGAGTTTTCTGTAGCTTCCGGATTTCTGCTTCGATGCATTTTGCTTAACTGTACGGTCTGTCACAGTTTCCCTGAAGCTGGTTGTCAAGCTGCTTCCTCTGCAGTTTCTCCTGGGCCCCAGCAGATGTGGTAGAGGTGGCATGTCTGGGTTGGCTATCTTTTCTTGTTATATTAATGGATTCTGTATCTCCCCAGTGTTCTCTGCTATCTGTAAAATAAAGCAAAATTTTCAACCAAGAGTCAGAGCAGCTTTGATTAAGAGGGTATGCATAGTTATTTGAGAAACTTCTTGATGTGTATGCCCACTCTTTTTTTTTTAATTTTTTTGCAAGGAGATAGAGATGGAGAGAGAGAGAGAGAGAGAGAGAGAGGGAGAGAGAGAAGACAGACAGAATGAGTGCACCAGGGCCTCCAACTACTGCACATGCACTCCAGATGCATGCACCACTTTGTGCATCTGGCTTTACATGGGTACTGGGGAATATAACTCAGTTCGTTAGGTTTTGCAGGCAAGTGCCTTAATTGCTAAGCCATCTCTCTAGCTCTGCCCACTGTTTTCATTCAGAGAGCAATGGGGGTTTCTCTCTAGAGTCTATGAGTTTCCTGGCCATGGGATTCTAACTTTGTTCTCAGTACTAGGTATGAGTTTTCTCCCAATCAGAAGGTTGGTTACCTGCAAAGGCTGTGTGCCACTATTGTACAAGTGTGTACTTCATGCCCTTCATGACTGATTGATTGCACAGACTAAAGGGTCCCTTGCTTATTTACACTGTTGGTGGCCCTTATCCTCCAGCAGCAACAGTAACACTTCCCAGTATCCTGTGGGCTTGCCAGGAGAGAGCTGGCTTCTCTCTCAGGTCCAGTGTGGTCTTTTGAGGTTCTTTGACAGCAGATGGAGCTGTCGTCAGTAATACGCTGACTTCCAGGTTCTTTATTTATTTATTTATTTTAATTTAAAATTTTTTTTATTTTTAATTTTTTTATTTATATTATTCTGATTTTACATTCATAGTATTGGTTCCATTGTCCTCCTCCCTGTCCTCCCACTTTCAAAGGGACCCTCATCAATGGGGAATGTGGGTTGTGCATTGTGAGGTTAGTCCAGAGTTCTGGGGTGTAGGCCCCAGTCCCTGTGCATAATGCCCCAACTCGTGACTCCAACAATCTTTCCGCCCCCTCTTCCGCGAGTTTCCCTGAGCCACTTTGGGGTCATTTTAGTTCTGTTTCAGTGATGAGGTTTTTGGGAGCCTCTGTGTCTCTGGATATCTGGCTTAGTTGGAGTTGGATGTTCTCTGTGTTTATCTCCTTCAGCCTTTTTCTGGTGTCGTGATCGCCATGAACGCTGAACTCTTGCCCTTCCCCTGCGTTGTTTTTTGGTTTCAGCTGGGGCCCTGGTGAGGTGTGGTTAGCTGATCCTCCCTTCAGATTTGTTGTCCACCTGAAAAAAGATAAGCAAATTCTCCAACAGAGAGAAAAGTTAGTACTGGGTAGAAGGGATGACCATCTATGTTTTGGAGGGAATTTTGTATGCATTGGCTCTCTTCTAGCCCACATTTGGTGGTATCTTGCTCTTGGAGACTGAGCTTATTTTTGTACCTGGTTTTGACGTATTTCCCAGTTCCAGCAATGAGTTGCATTCCACTGAGTGGATCTGTTAGCCAAATCAAGAGCAGTTGGTTACCCACCATGGCTGTTTGCCACTACTGCACTTGTATGAGCATTACGTCAAGTTGTTTCCTGCTGGGTATCTTAGACTTCAAGTTGTTTGGACCAATGTCGGACATTTTCCCCCAGTTGCTAGTGTAGCACCCTCTGGTACTAGACTAGCTAACTGTCTGGGGACTGACCTTCTTCCAGATTCTGGCCCGGTCTCTCTGTGCTTGGTCTCACACACGTATGCTATCTTCAACAGTAGGGTCTTACCATTAACCTTTGGTGGGTCACCAAGAACTCTGACAGAATTCTGTCTTTTTTTTGGGGGGGGGGTAACCTTGTAGGTGTCTCAGATCAAGAGCTCATTGTGGAAGCTCACCCCGTGCTGGCACTGGGAGTTTCAAGTCTGCACCTAGAAAGGTGAGGGAAGAAAAAGATAGATAATATTATAGAGGAAGTGAGTATAGAGAGGAGAGGTAGGAAGAGAGAGTGAGAGGGAGAGAGAGAGAGAGAAGCAGGACAAGATTAGGGTTAGCCTTCATGATGTTCTCTCCAGATTCCTGTGATTTGGGTGTTCCCGCTGTGGGCCTGCTGAAGGATCAATGTTTTAGCCTGTTGTTCAGAGTAAAGGTTTTTATAGCATCTTTTCCTTTTGGGTCCCAATTGTATCCCCGCCCCTTGTCCTTCCCCCCACCCTCTCGTTCCCTCCCACCCTTACCTTCCCCCCATCCCACCCCCCCTTGTCTGGTCCTCAGAGTGTTTGTTAGGTTTGGCTGCCTGTCACGTAGGTTCAGGTTAGGAGTGACAGATAAACGAGACCATGCGATGATTATCTTTTTGTTCTTGGGTGACCAGCTATACATCTGACAGAGGCCTGATTTCTAGAATCTACAAAGAACTCCAAAACCTAAACAATAAACTGGCAAACAACCCACTCACAAAGTGGGGCAGAGAACTGCACAGGCAGTTCTCAGAGGAAGAAATACAAATAGCAAATGCACATTTAAGAAAATGTTCAACATCCCTAATCATCAGGGAAATGCAAATTAAAACAACTATGAGATTCCACCTTACCCCAGTAAGGATGGCTAACATTAAAAAAAAAACAATGAAAACAAATGCTGGCGAGGTTGTGGAGAAACAGGAACAAGTTTTCACTGCTGGTGGGAATGTAAAATGGTTCAACCATTATGGAAAGCTATATGGAGACTCCTGAAAAGGATGACCATAGACCTACCAATGGATCCAGTTATTCCCTTGTTGGGCTCCAAACCTCAGACCAGAGACATTTGCTCAACCATGTTTATAGCTGCTCAATTCATAATAGCACAAAGCTGGAATCAACCCAGATGTCCATCACTAGATGAATGGATAACAAAGATGTGGTATATCTACACTATGGAATTCTATGTAGCACTAAGGAAAGATGAAATAAGGAAATTTGAAAAAAAATGGTCAAACATGGAACAGATCATCCTCAGTGACTTCCAGGTTTTTAAGACAACTTTAATGCCCTAGTTTATCCACTGAGCCATCTCCCCAGCCCCTAAATTCATTTTCATTCATTCAATAAACAGTTGCTGTGCACATAGATGTCAATTGTTGCTGGGGACGCATGCTCCAAAAAGCCCGAGTTGAGACCCTTTGTGTCACTTGACACGGATCTGACCCCGTGGTCTCCTCTGGCTCATTGAGCTTGGCAAGGACATCTACTTCTTTCAGCTGTACAGCTCATGTTTGTTGCCATGATCTTTCTTGCTTATCTCCTTATCTTGGCTTGTTCCTCCTCTTCTGTGAATGATCTGCAGGCCAGCCATGACCCCCGGGAGTTGAGACGGACTGCCAGCTTCTGATGAGGCGACTCTGTGGAATAGTATTATGCAGGCAATAGGAGATGTGTTCCCAGAAAGGGATCAATCAAAAATGGAATGGAAAGCAATGGGTTTATTACAACACAATAGATGGTGGGAGCCCCCTCAGGATACTTGTAAGGGGCGTAGATTTGATCCTGAAAACTTGCTTCCTCCAGGTGGTCAATATCAGTGTGACCCTAAGAGTGGGAGAGTGAGACTTAGGATCTGGGACAGGGCAGACTACAGAGGAAAATGGGCTGATGAGTTAGGTTTTATGGATTATTTAGCTGTTAGAGATTTGCAACCCTATGACTGTTTGTCAAAAGATGAGAAAACACAACTTCATAAAGATTTAATTCAGGCATATGCTCAGCAAATACAATTTGGATATAATGATTATGTTATAAAGTATTGCTTGCAGAAAGAAAAAGAAAGACTTACTGAGTTAACTATAATTGAATAATAGGCACCTGTTGTAGCCAGTCTGTCTCTCACCTTTGCTAACTTGCAGCTGAAAATAGAATCAACATTTAACAAAGAATGAAAAAGAAACCGCAAGGAGCTAGTGCCCCATGATTCAAAAAAGAATTGGTCAAGGTGTTTTTCACAGTTAATGGTTAACAGAATTAAAAGAATTGTAAGGGATGGGGTTACTGGAGCATATGTACTTTCCTGGAAACATTATGTACTTATAATTTCAAAGAAGATTATGCATGCATGTCAAATTTGGACACAGTTCTGTTCTGCCTTTCTCCTTCTGAATTCTATTTCCTTGTATGAGAAATATAAAAGACAGAGGTTTTGTGGCAAGAGGCAGAGAGAAGGCAGATGGTTCGCTGCTGAAGCCCACCCTGTCAGCTTGCACCTTACTGACATGACCTAGTTTCATCATTGCCGCTCCTGTTCATCCCAGCTTCATGGTCTCACCCCTTGGTGATGCTTGGGCTGCACCCTGGCAAATGATTCTTCATGCTGTGGATATATAGATCAAAAAACTATAAAGCGATAGTCTTACCTTTAGGAGATAGTTAATAAATAAGTAAAAATGTGTAGAATTTCAGATATAAAAATACTTGCATCTAAAATAAGACTAGAAGGGAGGCAATGGTACATGAGTCACTGAGGATGGTTTGTGTTTTAACTAGGTGACTAGCCAAGGCCTCCCGTGGAAGGTCACATTGGAGCAGAGAGTGAAGAGTATACTAAGGGAGGCCTGTGGCAAGTAGGGGAGGAAAATTCCTGGCAGAAGGAACTGGGAGTAGAGCAGGAAGGTCTCCTTGAGGTAGACACACCTGTAAGGCAGGAATCATGATCAGCGGAGGAAAGCAGCAGGATTTGAACCTGCAGGGACTTGTGTATCATTGGAAGGACTTTGCTTTTTTTTATTCCAAATCAGTTGGAAAGCTCTATTGGGGGAGACCTAGCTAAAGAGGGACATGATTAGACTTAGATTCAATGTAAAGATTAAATATTAGGATAGGCAAAGAACAAAGATGGCTGTTGGTTTTAGGGAGAGAAAGGCAAAAAAACCAAAACCCAAAAAAACCCTGGGAGACCATTGGTGATTATTATGGTACTTTAAGTTGGTAAAGCTGGCGCATGAGCTGGGTGGTAGATGTGAATGATTGTTCTGAAAATATTTTGAAGCTTGTGAAATTTCTTCACAGACTAGACAGGATACAAAGAGTCAAAAATGATGCCAGTGATTTTGGACTGGGCAGTTGGGAGAATGCTAGGGACACAAAGATGGCCTTAGCATCATCATTGTCACCATGATGGGTTTCATTTTGTCCTGTGGCCCGCATGATTGACATGGAAGGATATGGGAACGAAGCAGCAGGGACTGTAGAGGAAGGGGACATGGATTGAAACCCAGCTGTTAGGGAAAATTGCTAAACCTTGCTGGGCCTTGGTTCTTCATTTTTCTTTTTTTGTCCCTAAGGACAAAAGTAAAGTATAGATAATGGCACTCTGTTTTGCTTGAGTATGAAATGAGATAACGCAGACAAGGCATTGAGCAGAAATAACATGGCACATATTAACTCAATAAATGTTAATTACTTTCTCCAAACAACTGAGCCCATTGCATAGGTACTTCTTTGGACATTGGCTTGGTTTAGGTATGATTTATTCTACAAAGGTTCATGCACTAGAAGCTTGTTGCACACTTAATGTTACTGCCCCATGGTGGGACCTTTATGAGGTGGGAGTGGTAGGAAATGACTGGGTTATGTTCTTGTTTGTGAAGCTCTTTTGGAGTGGATTAGGCCTCACAGGAGTGAATTAGTTCCTGAGGGAGGAGCTTGATTTAAAAAAAGAGCAACCTTGGCCCTTCCCTAGCCTCTTGCTTCCTTTCTTCT
This sequence comes from Orientallactaga sibirica, assembly GCA_036365145.1. Taxonomy (NCBI): domain Eukaryota; kingdom Metazoa; phylum Chordata; class Mammalia; order Rodentia; family Dipodidae; genus Orientallactaga; species Orientallactaga sibirica. The sequence continues at coordinate 1,428,879 of JAEOAD010001269.1, forward strand.
CTCTCTCTCTTTGGTTTTTTGAGATAGGGTCTTGCTGTATCCTAGGTTGACCTGGAATTCACTATGTAGTCTCAGGCTATATAGTGAATTGAATTCATGGCTATCCTCCTACCTCTGCCTTCCAAGGGCTGGGATTAAAGGCATGTTCCACCAAGCCTGGTGTGGTGGTTTGATTCAGGTGTCCCCCATAAACTTAAGTGTTCTGAATGCTAGTCTCCCCAGCTGATGGCAATTGGAAATTAAAGCCTCCTGGAGGTGGTGTATTGTTGGGGGCAGGCTTATGGGTATTATAGCCAGCTTCCTCTTGCCAGTGTTTGGCACACTCTCCTGTTGCTGTTGTCTACTTTATGTTGACCAGAGAGTGATGTCCACCCTCTGCTCATGCCATCGTTTTTCCTGCCATCATGGAGCTTTCCCCTTGAGCCTGTAAGCCAAAATAAATCTCTTTTTTCCCCACAAGCTGCTCTTATTCGGGTGATTTCTGCCAGCAATGTGAACCTGACTGCAACACCTGGTGTGACTTATTCTTAAAATCTTAAAATGTGATTAACCCTCCTTCCACCTTTTCTATCCCCTCCCCTGACTCCACTTAGACCATTTCACACCTATTATTCTGACCCTTTTTTTACATATCTAGGATACCCTCTCCTTAAGCCCTCCCCTCTCCTCCTTCCCTCATAGCTTCTATATAGCTTCCTGGCCCCTACTTCTGACTATTACTCCAACTCACAAGTCTGAACATTTGAAACTAGAATCTACCTATAAGAGAGAACATGTGATGTTTGAATTTATGGGGTTACCTCACTTAGTATAATCTTTTTCTAGTTCCACCCATTTCTCTGCAAATTTCACTATTACATTATTTTTTCCCTTCATCCTATTTAGGGTAAAGAAATAGAAAAGACACAATGAGGGAAAAGCAACCAGCCATCCTTCATCAAGCTGAACAAAGCACAGTGATTTCTTCCCCATATCCCTCTTCCCTCATCCCCAATTCCCAAACTCCCATCCACATCAGTTTAAATTTTGAGGATCTTGATTGGGAGTACCAGTGGAGAGGGAGCTGGATGAAAAGAGGAGCCATAAGTCTGGCCCCTCTAAGTCCTTGGAGAAGGGAGCCACAGGCCTAGTCAAGTGGAAATTTGGTGGACACCTCTCTGCTGTCCATTTCTCCTTCCTGTGTCTAAGTTCCCAGTAGACAGGGACCAGGTCCAAGCTGCCGGGTCAGTTACTGAAGCATGCTCCACTTACCAATCAAGCATCTCTAGAGAGCAAGTGAGCTGATTCTCCAGTATGGAGCACAAGACTACACACAGCTTAGGCCCTGGGGGTCAGTGTATCCCCAAAGAAAATCCACCAGAATGAGTCAAGAAGCTAGTAAGAAACAAGGGGCGGGCTGGAGAAATGGCTTAGTGGTTAAGGCGCCTGCCTCCTAAGCCTAAGAACGCTGGTTCCAATCTCTGGGTCCCATGTTTAGCCAGATGCAAAGTGATGCAAGGGTGCAATGCCGCACTTGAGTACAAGGGGGTGCACACATCTGGATTTCGTTCTCAGCAGCTAAGAGGCTGCTGGCACGCCCATCTCTGTCTTCTTCTCCCTCTCTCTCTCTTTCTGTGTCTCGTTCAATAAATAAATAAATAAATAAATAAATAAATAAATAAATAAATAAATAAATAAAAGGGGCAGAAAGCTGTGAGACTAAAGCACAGCAGGCTTTGGGAGGGCCAGAGATCCTTTCTGTTGAGGACAGGATCATTCCTACCTGCCACAGTCCATGTCCCACAAACAATATTTCACCTTCAGTCAAGAAAAAAGCAGAGGGGAGTGGGAAAGGCTCATTTGAACTTGAGCCCCATCTATGTTCTTCAGACAGTAGCTCCATGTCTACCCTTTTACCTAAAAGAGAGTTCTAACCTTGTACCACAGTGCTTTGGAAAATAAAGTGGTCCTGGAGGGAAACAGATGTTTAAAGGGGTAACATTCCATTTGGGTACTTTGTAGCCATTGGACATTCTGGTCTGGGGAAAGCAGCTGAGTTTGTGACAGGGAGTGTCCCCACTCTAGGAAATGGAACCAAACTGTTGCCTGCAGGGCCATTCATCCTTGGAAAGGAATCTGGGTTTAGACTCAGAGTCCCAGTTGGTCTTGCAAAAGGAGCTGAATTGATACCCACAGGATCTGCTGGAGAAGAGCCCAGGTGCCCAGCAGTTGACTTTTGGAAAGCAACTTGACCTGTGCCTAATGGACCAGCAGACCTTGGGAAGGTAGCTGGGCTTGGACCTTGCAGGCCAGTGGCCCTTGGAAAGTTAGCTGGGTCAGGGCCCAGTATCCCAGAGGCTCTTTGGAAAAATCTTGGATTTGAGCTCTGGAGGCTATGAGGCCTTTACAAGGTACCTGGGTTTGAAGCTAATATTCCAGAAGACTGAGAGAAGGCAGCTGGGTTCAGTCCTTCTGAACCTGTCCCCCTTGGAAAGGGACTGGCATTTATCCCCAAGGGGCCACCTGGCTTTGATAAATGAGCTGAATTAGGGCCTATAGTGCAAGGAGCCCTTGACATGGGAGATGGGTTTGGCCCTGGAAGGCCCATGCCTGGAAGGCTAGGACCTGTATTTGGGCTTATGGGCCAGGTTCTCTCATCATGGATGGGCTGTGCCCACATTTCCAGAAGCCTGGAAGATGCTGAGTTTGTTCCTAAAAGATCTGCTGCTCTTAGAATGGGGGCAAGACCTAGACCTTGAGGTCCAGCCATCCTTTTTTTTTTTTTGGTTTTTCAAGGTAGGGTCTCACTCTAGCTCAGGCTGACCTGGAATTCACTCTGTAGTCTCAGGGTGGCCTTGAACTCATGGCGATCCTCCTACCTCTGCCTCCTGAGTGCTGGGATTAAAGGTGTGCACCACCACGGCCGGCTCCAGCTATTCTTTAGTTAAAGCCAGATTCTGTGCCTAAGAGGCCACCAACTCTGGTGTCTAGATTTGGGCCTGAGCTCAAATCATTATCTATTCATCAGTTGAAGGGCATATAGGCTGGTTCCATTTCCTAGCTATTATGATTACAGTATCAATGAATATGGATGAGCAAGCATCTCCATAGTAATGAGTAGAGTCCTTAGGGTACATGCCAAGGTCTTGCTTCCTTTTTTGCTATGTGGTGATGCCAGGCCATGATAAAGACAGGGTCCTAGTCAGATGCAGGGTTTTCAACTTTCCAGCTGCTAGAATCATGACCCAAATGACCTCTTTTCTTTATAAAGTACCCAGTCTTATACATTCGGTTATAGCAACATCTATTAAAACATGCACACACATGTTTGTGCTATGCACACTAAAGGTGTTTAATTGTGGAAAATGAGGAGTACTTGTGAATCATGTGTGATCCCTTCTGGCAGTCTTGACTGGCACAGTGGGATGACCTTTTGCGAGTTTATTTCTCTCTTACCAGATGAGGTCTAATCTGCTCCTGCCTTTATTGCCTTCTGGAATTGTGTAGCATGTATTGGCCCCTGGTTGTTGATATTTAACCTAATGAGACTTGGCAATAACCCTTACTTGGATGGGAAGAGAGAGAAAAGCCAATCAAAGGAAAGGTGAGGGACTTGGATTTGACAGAGACTGGAAGGAAATGGAAGGGCTGAATCTTACCCAACACTCCAGTTCCACAAGTCTCAAGATGAAGGGTCACTTTTAAATCTCTTTGCTACAGTTTGAATATGAGACTTATCCCTCAGAACTGGTTCTGGGCTTTCGAGGAGCTAAGATCATCTGGAAGGTAAGAAGCAGAACCCATAAAAAGTGATGTGAGTGTTATTAGGTCCTTAGGGTGGGGCGCCCATGATTGAACCCTGAAGGCTTTCTACAGAAAAGGAGAGCGAACACGGGGAGACACACTTGCACCCCTGCCACCATGGGAAGGAAAGGGGACTTGCTGGAGCCTGCGTGATGCTGTTTGGACTGTCAGCCTCCAAAATAGTGGGTGAAACAAATTTCTTTCCTTTGTTGTACTTCAGGTAGTTGGTGATAGTAACAAAATAAATAAACAGACTACTACTTCTCATCTTGGGTATCTTATCTGAATGTTCATGTTGGTTTAGCTTTTTCTTAGGAAGAGCTTCTGTTACAGTTGCCTTCCTGTTGCTGGCACAAAGCACCTGACCAAGAGCAGCTTGTGGGAGGAAAGGGTGCATTTTAGTTTACAGACTCGAGGGGAAGCTCCATGATGTCAGGAGAGAATGTGGTATGAGCAGAGGCTGGACATCACCTCCTGGCCAACATCAGATGGACAACAGCAGCAGGAGAGTGTGTTGGGTGCTGGCAAGGGGAAGCTGGCTATACCACCCATAAGCCCACTTCCAACAACACACCTCTCCCAAGAGTCTCCAATTCCCAGATGGCCACCAGCTGGGGACCAAGCATTCAGAACATAAGTTTTGGGGGGGACACCTGACCCAAACCACCACAGCTTCTCAGTAGAGTTGTCTAAGGATGGTGTAAGCTACCTTTGGACACATGATAGTATACACCATTGTATTGGGAAGTGCTTGTGTTAAGCTGGCTTAACCCAATAACTGAGATATATAAGTTACAGAGATTTCTCAGTTGATTACATTAACAGTTTCAGAGGTTCCAGTCCTGTTGGGGTCCCCCCTAGGGCCAGCCCAGGAAGGACGGCAGGGTCTCCGCCAACTAGGGGGTGAGAGGCGTGGAGTCACGACACAGACTCCAGGAGTTGGGTGGAAGCAGGCAGAAGGCGAGCTGCTGCAAACTCGTTTATTCAAGGAAGTGTAGGGGGTTTAAAGGGTGGTCTCCTTCTTGTGACCAATGACAGCCTGTCTCTGGGCAGATCATCTAGCAGCAGGTTGCTTGCAAGCATGGGACTGTAGCTGTTGTCACACCAGTCCTGTGCGGGATGCCACGTCCACAGAAGCCACTTCCTGGTTTCTTTTAGCATGTGGTCTGGGTAGGGCCTGACCTGCACTGTGCCATACATATCCTCCTTTTTGTTTTTATTATTAGAAACCCTGGGAGGCATGGTTCTTTGCCAAGCCATTGTTGACCCCGGGACCCAAGGGATCATCACATGCGACGGTGCCTGTCTTAGGTTGCCCCATCTCATGGGGTCTTACCAGTCATTGACTACCTGCCATCCTGGTGAGAAAACCCAAGGGGTGTGGCCTGGTTTCTTTTAACATGCGGTCTTGCTAGGGCCCGACCTGCATTGTGCCATACACAGTCCAAGATTTGGTGAGCCCATTAATTTGGGACCCTGATGGGCATGCAACATGGCAATGGTGGGGAGCCTGTGGTGGAACAAACTGCTCATTTTCATGACACAAAGTGAAAGAGAAAGAAGGGGCCAGAGTTCAACAACCCCCTTTGAGGCCATGCCCCCAGTGACCTACGGACTTGTGGCAAAGCCCTATCTTTCTAAGGTTCTACCACTGGAATATGAGAAAGGACTAAGCGTAAAGGGCCCACACTGCCTGATGAAATTTCTAGGTTCTCATATCCCAAGACAAGGAATTATACCAGAGACAGAAAGTAAATGAATAGAAATAAAGATGGTTTATTTAGAAAGAGCAAGGCATTCTGGAGAATGGGAGTGGACTAGTGAGCTAGGTCGTTCACATCGCATCTGCTCTCTTGTGGCTGTATATTGAGGACTCCCCTGCTACAAATTCTATTTCATATGTAACCAGCATTGGGAAGGTTTCCACCCTTATATCTCCTGTCACCTCCTTTAATATGTTGACCTTGATGTAGCCTTCTCCAAGTCCATAGTTTCCTGATATGCCACCTCCCATCAATGCCACCCTGGGGACTAAGCTCTGGGGGATACTTATCCAATCTCTGGCAATTACACACTCATCTGAGAAGATACTGTTGAGCAATGAGCCCCAAACTCAAACATGCAGCAGAATAGCCAGCAGGCTTGGTAGGAGAGCCATTGATTGCTGGTTCCATGCACAGTTTCTAATTCAGTAGGCCTGGGTTGTGGGGCAAAGAATTTTCATGTCTAACAGGCTCATAGGAAATGCTGAACCTATAAATAAGGGGCAATTATAAAGGAAATGTAAGAAAAATATATAGATGGCATTTATGATCTTGGCACCTTTGAGTTTCATGCTCCTTGAAAGTTCTTGAGGAAAATATTACTAAATCTTGGCTTTTCACCTGAACTCTTCCTACTTCAGTAACTGACTGTCACCCAGTTTCTTTTTCTTTTCTCTCTTTCTTTCTTTCTCTCTTTCTTTCTCTTCTTTCTTTCTTTCTTTCTTTCTTTCTTTCTTTCTTTCTTTCTGTTCTTTTCTTCTCCTTCTCCTCCTTCTTCATTTTACAGAGATAGTTTCTTATTGACAGTTCTTATACATGTATGTAACATATTTTGATCCTAATTCCTTCCTGTCACTTTCTCTTGTCCCTCCATTTCCTTCCAAGGAACCACTTCTTTCCAATGAGTCCCTCTTCTACTGTGATGTCTTTCCTCCCCCATTCCACTATTCATGATGGAACACTGTCATCCACTTCTTTGAGTCAGAAGCCTTGGCATTATCCTCATTTCCCCTGCTATTCTGCATGATCTCTCTCTTTAATGGCTGAGCCATCTCTCTAGCCATTTTATTCTGATCTCTCTATAGAGTTTGATGCACTGATTAGGTCCTGGAGATCACACCCCCAAAAGCATGTCCAAAATCTGCCTCTCTTTCCCCTACTATCACTTATTCCAGACATCCACAGGATGTTTATTGATATGACTATGTGCTTACAGATCTTCTGTCAGTCTCACCAGGAATCCTCTGGTCATGAAGGGCTGAGGAGGGCATGGGGGAAGGTATAGATCACAGCACTGTCACCTACCCTGGGAGAAGTGAATTCATTCTAGCATCATCATCATTGCCATTGATCTTTAGGGTTAGAGAACTTTTTCTAGAAAGGGCTCAATACTAACTATTTTAGGCTTTTCAGGTCTCCATTCTGGTAATGAACTCTGCTGTTGTAGTGAAAAAAAGTGGGCAGGGAAAGTAGGGGAACAAGTGGATATGGTTGTGTCCCAATGAAACCATCTACAAAAATAGATGGTGTGCTAGGTTTGCCCCCCTAACCTTATTATGTTTTTAATAAATTATTTTTATTTATTAGTGTGTGTGTGTGTGTGTGTGTGTGTGTGTTTGAGTGTGTGATAGAGAATATGAATGAGAATGGGCCACTGCAGACCAACTCTAGACACATATGCCATATTGTGCATTTTGTTTTATATGGGTACTTGGGAATTGAACCTGGGTTGGCTGGCCTTGTAAGCAAGAACCTTTAACTAATGAGCCATCTCCTCAGTCCCTTAACCTTATTCTTGCATCCCCTATCCTAGAAGAGGTGGTGAATCTTTGGGTGTAGGGCCTGGTGGGAGGTCTTTAAGTAATTTAGGGCAGCAAGTATTTTTCATGTGACTCTTTTGGTAGCTCTTGCAAGAGCAAAGTCATAAAAGGAGCAAGCCTGCCACCCCCTCAGCCTTCTCTGCTCCTAGCTTGGCAAGTGACTACTCACATCAAGTGGTTACATGATTTCCACTTGTCATTTTCTCCGATGTCTTCCCTTGACCTGGTGCAGATGTGTGGCCCTTGAACCTCCAAGCTGAGCTGAATAGGTTTCTTTATAAGTAGAGTATGTCATGTCTTGTTGGAGTGATAAGCACATGACTAATACATAGCACCTGCTCTTGTAAAGCCAAAAGTGCCTTGAGACCAAGAATGATGTCATGTCACGATGTTTACCCAACTCCTTCCACGAAAAGAGCTTTTAACATATCCAGCAAGTATTTAATAAGTGAACAAGGTTTTACAAAAGAAGCTTGCATGTCTAGACATTTTTTCTTCCAACCCAAAAGCTCCCAGGCAAGGAAGTACTTATATATGTGTGCACCAATGCTGGCTTATAGATGCCCATACCACACATGTGCAACTGCCTTGGGGGGGGGGGTTGTATGTAAACATCCATTTTACATTTCTATTCACTTAATGGAAGAGCATGATTTATCAACCTGAATTGAAGCATGAGATACAGGACACAAGCAGTGGGGGAGACAATTCTCTCTATGCACGAGGAAAGAGCTAGCCTGGGTTTTGGAAACCCAAAAAAGGGAGGGATTCTTTTATTTTCAGGAATAGATGCCTCTAAGAATCTTAATATTTGCTTAGCCTCATGTTGGGTTTCATTTGTCATCCTCTAGTTTTAAGGTGATCTCCTGCGGTATGTTAGGTCACTGCGCAAGGTCTCCTGGAAAACACAATGAGAAGCATTAATAAGAGTGGAAGGAGGACCATCACACTCAGAGGCCTTAGATACTATGCACAGGAATGACAAATAGGAAGACCCCTCTAGACTCTACCGTCTTGGGCCATTTTTCCACCCATGGGGGTGGGGATGCTCAAGACTTACTTTGTAATGATAGTAGCCATATTCTTGGGAATGGCGGTTAGGTATTGCTGTGATGAGGGCAATGGCAGCGACAAGGAGCACTCCAGTACAAACCAATGCTGTTGTGACCTGGAAGCAGAATAGATAGAGAGGACAGGAAAGTGAGTTTGGAAGTCTGGACATCTGAGGTTGACCTGTGGTTTTGCGATGAACCATTCCTGTGGCTTTGGGAAGTCCCCCATCCTCTCTCAGCCCTGTGGTATACCTGGGTCTTTGAGAGGCTTCAGGAGAGGTGGAAAAGGGGCTGTGATTTTACTCTCATTGCCAGCACTCTTTTTTTTTATTTTTATTTTTTGGAGAGAGAGACAGAGAGGAAGACAGAGATGAGCGTGCCAGCAGCCTCTCAGCTGCTCCAGATGTGTGCCCCCTTGTGGTCAAGCGTGGCATTGCACCCTTGCGTCACTTTGCATCTCGCTAAACGTGGGACCTGGAGATTGGAACCCATGTTCTTAGGCTTAGGAGGCAGGCGCCTTAACTGCTAAGCCATCTCTCCAGCCCACCAGCACCCTTTTAAGGAAGGTAGTCTTAGGCAAATACCTTGACAGGTCACTCAGGTAGAGAAGAGAAAGAAGGATGTGGTCTGGAGTCAGGCAGTGGAACAGTGAGGTTGTTCTGAATAGCCCATGAGTGGAGTTTGAGGCTGTGGACAAGCTACACAGAGGAAAGTGTGATGGTTAGAAGTAGCATGAGCTGCATGGGTGGGGCCTACAGAAAAGGCTCCTTGGAGAGGGAAGATTCCAAATGCAGGCAGGGTATCTCATCTTCAGTAATAGGCATGATGTAAACCTTCACCATTGCTTTGAGCCTCTAGAGAAAGCCAGATCCTGAAGCAACTTGTTAGGCTGGAATAAGGGCATTTTAATATAAATATATATATGTATTTTTTTAGCTTCATTTCTATTTAATGCCAGAGGTTAAAAATCTACATCCAACTTACATCATTATTATTTATGTATACCTCTTATCAAAAGAAATACATTATTTAGTAAAATATTTTCTTCCTTGGTGTATTAGAGAAGCCCGTGAATTTTTCATGTGGCAAAGGGCACGAAGTCATTCTCATTGAATGGCCATGTTACAATCAGTCATTCTCATTGAGTGGCCATGTTACAATCAGTCATTTTCATTGTTTTTTTTAGGGGAAAGGAATCCAGACCTCCCTTTAGCTTGGGAAAAAGAGTCAGTGAAGTATATTCACTGTCAACTTGACAGGATTTTCAATCACAATAGAAACAAATCTCTAGACATGATTGTGAGGGATTTTCTAGATTAGGCTAGTTGAGTTGGGAAGACACACAGCATTTATGGGCCTGGGGGTTCTGGACTGTATCAAAAAGAGAAAGCTAGCTGAGTACCAGCATTTATTTCTTTCTGCTTCCTGTGGATTCAGTGTGGGCAACTGCCTGTGCCTACTGCTATGTCTTCCCCACCACAATGGGCTATACTTTGTTGAACTGGAACTCAAAGTAAACCCTTCCTTTCTTAAGTTGCTTTTGACAGCTACTTGTCACAGCAACTAGAAAAGTCATGAAAACCAAGTGATTCCCAAATTGGGCTAATTCAGAAGCATCTGGAGGAAACTTGGGGAAACGTGAGTCTGATGGAGGATGCTGGGGGAGGAAGCTAGGTAATGAAAGGCCCTCTGCAGCCATCTGACCCGTGAATATTGGCTTCCTCTGAGACAAATGGCACACTCCATCATCAGTCATACCTCAGTTTCAGGTCTGAACTGAAGAAAGGGGGAGGGCCAAGGATGCAAGATTGCTAATTAAAAACAGGCTCTGAGAGCAGCAGTGAGAATAGCCATACCTTTGTGTGGCTTCCTCCTTCACACACATCCTGACAGAAGTGACCAGTGGTCAGTTCATGTGGGAGGTTACATAATGTGTTGACTTCTAGCTCATCAGAAATATACTCCCAAAGTCCACTGGGAAGGCAGCTGGCCAGCCTGTTCACTCACTTTGGGCCTATCTAGGCCTGGCCTGACACCTACTAGTGGAAGAATTTGAAAGAATTTGAAAAGGAAGCTGAAGCCGGGCGTGGTGGCTCACGCCTTTAATCCCAGCACTCTGGAGGCAGAGGTAGGAGGATCACCTTCAAGGCCACCCTGAGACTACATAGTGAATTCCAGGTCAGCCTGAGCTAGAGTGAGACCCTGCCTCAAAAAACCAAAAAAAAAAAAAAGGAAGCTGAGGGCTGGAGAGATGGCTTAGTGGTTAAAGCCCTTGCCTATGAAGCCTAAGGACCCATGTTTGACTCCCCAGGACCCATATAAGCCAGATGCACAAGGTGACACATGGGTCTGGACTTAGTTTGCAGTGGTTGGAGGCCCTGGCATGCCCATTCTCTCTTTCTCGGCTTCTTTCCCTCTCTTAAATAAATAAATACATAAATAAATAAAATATTTTAAAAAATAAATAAAAAGGAAGCTGATTACAAATATTATAATAAAAAAATCTCCTAGTTGTCTGTAGGTCAAACACTGGTCTTCCATTATTAGATTAAGAGTAAACCAGAGCTAGCCTTTTTGGTAAGTGATAAAGGGCAACAGGCTAACTTGTAATGAACTGCAAGTATGAACTCAAGTTCCCAGAAAGAAGCTGCCCCCATGTTAAACACTGAAGGCTCATTAGAACTTCAGTGGTCGTGAGGAATTGGAATGAATGTTACAGAGAAATCCAAAGCCAATTTGTCATGGGCTTACTTTTTGGTCTTGTACGTGGTCGTTTACTGACTAACTCTGTATGACTCTATATCCTGTGACTACTAGGTAAGTTCTTTTGGCATGCACTAACAAACCACTAACTTCTACCAACCCAAAGGTTCAGAATGTCACCTGGTAGCATCTGAGGCCTATCAAAGAGATTTTCCTGCTTTTTGGAACCCTTTTTAACTGATGTTCCCAGCAATGTGTTTGAAAAATGTCTAGACTTGTAACTCTCTTTGTTAGGTCACTATAAAAAACTTCACGATGCAAGGGGGCTCACACATCTGGATTTCATTCACAGCAGCTGAGAGACTGCTGGCACACCCATCTCTATCTGTCTCCCTCTCTGTCTTTCTCTGTGTCTCTCTCCAAAAATAAATAAAATAATTTTAAAAAAAATTTAAAAAAAAGTTCAAGAAACTGTTCACATGTTGGAACATGGGGCTTGGCATAACCTAAATTTATATTCCTGAGCCATAGTCACTCATATTTAACTTAAATTAAATTTAAATTAACTTATTAATTAATTAATAATTAATTAAATTAATTTAAAGTATGTCTTACTCCCTTTGAGGTAAGAGTTGTGCTTTTTACCCCACTTGTTTGCATTGACTGAGGATACATCTTATCTGGCTATGGGAGTTTGACTCTGCTCACTGTGCCAATTGTGGGGTCCCAAATCCTGTTTGTGATGTCAATTGTGGGAGGCTGAGCCTCAAGGTCCATACTAGGGAGGGAGCATCACAAAGTGAAGGAAAACTTAAAGAACATCCCTCAGAGGCTCAAGAGAAATTGCCGAGGAAGCTGTGACATGAATATTGCTCTTACTGCTAGCCTGACAACCAGTTCCAGGGTGATGGTGACAGACACAATGATCAATCAAAACCCATCAAAGCAGAAATCCAGAGTCTACAGAGAACTCAACACTAAATCAGACTTTAAACAGGCCTGCCATGTTCAGGGAAAATTGTGGAAGGGGGTGGTGGTGGTGGTGGAAAGATTGAAAGACCCACAGAGTGGGTAGGAATACCCTGCTGTATAGTTTCCCCACGACCCTACAGGTACTAAAGGAGGCCTTCATGATCCCATGGAGAATACTGTAACTCCACTGAGGAGGGCCCCAGGGTAACAGGACGAGGGGACCAGGGGATAAAAGAGTATAATCTATTATATATTTATTATATATATTTATAAACTAAAAGACATATTAAAAAATTAGAAAAAGAATATTCCTTAGAGGTGTGAGAATCTAATATACTTTATTCAGGAAGGCCCACTCTCTGTATAGGTTCTTTAGCAAAGGCTCATTTTTTTCTCTCTGCTCTCACAGTGGAGCTCAATGGATATTTTTGTTTTTTTCTTTTTTGGTTTTTTGAGGTAGGGTCTAAATCTAGCCTAGGCTGATCTGGAATTCACTATGTAGCCTCAGAGTGGCCTTGCACTCACGGTGTTCCTCCTACCTCTGCCTCCCGAGTTCTGAGATTAAAGGCGTGTGCCACCATGCTCAGCTTCAATGGATATTTTTATGCCAGTCATAACAATAGTGGCCAGATGCCAAAAATTTTATCTCATTTGTTTACTTTATATGTACTTTGCTGATGCATTTCTTTCTTTTTTTTTTTATTCAAGTAGGAGGGACAGAGAGAAGAGAGAGAACAAGAATGGGTGCTCCAGGACTTTTAGCCACCGATTGCAAACAAACTTCAGATGCATGTGCCACTTAGTGCATCTAACTTTGCATGGGTACTGAGGAATTGAACCTGGAGTTGTTGGGTTTTGCAGGCAAGACTTAACCACTGAGCAATCTCTCCAGCCCCTGCTGATTCATTTCTATCTGGACATCTGGCCAAGACTATCTTGGTCAGTACCCCTTGTTTGCATGTGAAGTATGCTCTGTAGCATACTTTGGGCCTTTATGCTTTCCTCACACTGGCACATTCATTTTTTTTTTTTTTTTGAGGTAGCCACTCTAGACCAGACTGACCTGGAAATCACTATGCATCCAGCACATGCATTCATTTTTAAGGTTAGATTTCAGGGACACTGAGTTAGATTGTCCTTTAAGCCAAAAGATTTATGAATGAGTATTATTAAGGCTATATCACAGTATGGTAGGGGTTTGCAGGAACATTCCAGCAGCATCCTGCTGCAGCAGCAAGAGGAGGGAGAGAATTCTGTGAGGGGAGAGACTACTGGGTCCCAGCAGGTGCCTGTCAGCTCTGGGCAGAGAGAAACTACTGCAGAGATGAGTAACCTGAGACGCTCCTATGATCTAGCACATGGATAAAGTGAATTTATGAAGTATCAACTGTATTCTTTTTTTAATTTATTTTTTATTGACAACTTCCATTATTGTAGATAATAGCCCATGGTAATTCCCTCCCTCCCCCCCACTTTCCCCTTTGAAACTCCACTCTTCATCATATCCCCTCCCCCTCTTTATTTTTATTTTGATGTCATGATCTTTTCCTCCTATTACGATGGTCTTGTGTAGGTTGTTTCAGGCACTGTGATGTCATGGATATCCAGGCCATTATATTTAGTTCTTGCTTGGTAGGTTAGGGCAGTGACTGAAACATAAAATAGCCCTGCCTGTGTGGAGCTTAAATATTAGTGGAAGGAGGCAGTAGCAAATGAGTCATCTGTAGCGAGTGTGAGAAGACGCTTAAAGCTGAGGAAGCCGACTAGAGGAGAATGAGGCAGGATGCTGGCTGGACTCTGGGGGCTTTAGGCAGTGTTGTTGAATTGTTAACTACTCACACTGGAAGGTGATTAACAAGCTACATAACCTGAAAATGAAAGGGAAGCTCATTAGGAGAATGTCTTTGGCTACCCGGGCAGGAAATATGCCAAGCAGCATGGTACGTTTAAGCCAACATTCAGGAGGTTTGTGCAGTATGAGTGGACAGAGTCCAAATGTTGGGTGTAGAGCCCAGGCTCAGAGGGGACAGAGTCCAAATTTCAGAAGTAGAGCCCAGGGTCAGAGGCAACCAGAGGACCAGTGTGTCTGGGTGACTTTTAATGTGTGCCATGGAAGGTTTTGAGCAGAGCAATGATGTAATTTTACATCTCCAGGGGATTGGCTTGGTTGTTCTGCTGAGGACAGGTGCAAGGGGGTCAGGGTGGGAGCTGGGATGAGAGACACAGTGGCCAGGGATAGCTATAGAGAAATAGAGAAGGTAGGAAAAATGCTTGGAATCTTGGTGCATTAAAAAAAAAAAGATTCTCATGCATACCAAGCTAGTCTCAAACTCACTATGTAACCAAGGATTACCCTGAACTTCTGAAACTCCTACCTCCAACCTCTTGAGTGCTGGAATTGCAGATATGCATCACTATACCAACCTTCCTTCCTTCCTTCCTTCCTTCCTTCCTTCCTTCCTTCCTTCCTTCCTTCCTTCCTTCCTTCCTTCCTTCCTTCCTTCCTTCCTCCCTCCCTCCCCCTCCCTCCCTCCCTCCCTCCCTCCCTCCTTCTTTCTTGGAGAGAGAGACACACAGAGAGACAGAGAGAGAGTGAGAGGAAGACAGATAGATGGGCACATCAGCAGTCTCTCAGCTGCTGTGAACGAAATCCAGATGTGTGCTCCCCCTTGTGGCCAAGTGCGGCATTGCGCCCTTACATCACTTTGCATCTGGCTAAACATGGGACCTGGAGATTGGAACCACTGGAGATTGGAACCAGTGTTCTTAGGCTTAGGAGGCAGGTGCCTTAACTGCTAAGCCATCTCTCTAGCCCCAAGCTTTCTTTTTTACAAAGACATTACTGGTTTATTAGGAAGAAAGGACACACATCCAGTTTTATGTGGTGCTGGGAATCAAACCTAGGGCTTCCTGCAGACTAGGCAAGCACTCTTCCTCCTGAGCAATATCTCCAGCCCTTGCACATATTTTTTTTTTTTTGAGGTAGGGTTTTGCTCTAGCCCAGGCTGACCTGGAATTCACTATGTAGTCTCAGGATGGCCTTGAACTCACCGCAATTCTCCTACCTCTGCCTCCCGAGTGCTGGGATTAAAGGCATGTGCCACCATGCCCGGCTTTTCCTTGGACACATTTTGAAAGAAGAACCAACAGTATTTCCTGAGACAGTGACCGTGACATAAGCAAGGAGATGGCAGTCAGTTACTATTCCAGGGTTGCTCCAGCAACTGGAAGAATGGGGTTGCCCTCAATATAGTGAGGAAACTGAATAGAGAAGGTTTATGAGTGAAGTCTGGAGATCAGATTTGGATGTGAACATTTGTGCTGATGTGCTGACTTGTGGACATGCCAGAGGAGATTTGGCTGAAGCTGTGTGCTCAGGGTCATTGCCACATGAGAGGCGGCGTTTCAAGCTCCTGGACTAGGAGAGATTGACAAGGCAGAAAGTAGAGCAAAAGCGGGACAGGACCTGTTGGAGCTTTAGAGATGCCAGAGAGGGAGATGGAGAAAAGAGGACCTGGCATGTGTGGTTTGTAGAAACTAAGAAAGGCATGATTGGAGTCACAGAGCAGTTATGGAGAAGCAATACTAAATGTCCAAAGGAAGAAAACATGGGAAGAGAGAATTGGAGACAGTGCAGATAATCCTTTTGAAGATTTTTTTTTTTTTTTCTGCAGAGGGCTAAGGAAACAAGGAACTAAGTGCCAAGGGAAAGAGGACCAAGAGAGGGTTAGTATGTTTGTTTTTTGAGATGGAAGAGCAAAATATATTTCTGTGCTGACGGACAAGCTCTGGGTAAGGGGTGTGGTGTGGTGTTGTCAGAGAGGGATGGAGATGAGGGAGAGAGGTGGAGAATTTGAGCTGACTGGAGAGGGTGTTGTTGGTTGAGCAGGTGGAGCATTTAAAAGGGACCCAAGTGCTTGCTTGCAAAGCCTAAGGACCCAGGTTCAATTCCTCAGTACACCTGTAAGCCAGATGTGCAGGGTTTCACATGTGTCTGGAATTTGTCTGTAGAGGCTAGAGGCCCTGGCGTGCCCATTCTCTCTTTCTCTCTCAAATAAATAAAATAAATAAAAATAAAAAAATATAAAAGGGACCCAAGGACTTCATGCACAGATTCAAGTTTCTGAAACAAGAACTCAGAGACTCCTCCACATGTCATCACAGTACCACTCCCTCCTTGTACCCCAGGCCCATAGTCAAACCCTGTGGACACAGGGAAAGCTACTCTGCAAAACTCTTACTGTCTCCCATAAAAATCTATTTACCCTTTGCATAATAACCGAATTTTTATGCAGGCTTTAAAACAGAAGCACGTATTCACTCGTCCTGAGCCCAGCAAACCATACTGAGTCCCTCACTGGGTAGTCAATCCACAGAGATGTTCCCTTCTAAGTAAGAGGACTTACCAGAGACATCCTGAAGCAGGCACGTAAAATAACAAGATTTGCAGGAGCTTGACTAAGTAGCAGAACACCACACCAAAAGAGGTAGAATGTTCTGACAACAAGTAAGCAAGGACAAGTATCTATAGAGTGTACTCGACAACAAAACAAAGCAACTTGATTGGCTGCATGCTGGACACTGCCTCTTGTGGAAAGTCCCTAGTGCTATTTTAAGAGAACTTTTTTCTTTTTCTTTTTGCTGTAATTTTCTGTTTCGGTTTCCTTTTCCTTTAACAGGAGCATTTATGTGAAATGACTAAAGTTCAGTTTTATAATCTTTTCCTGTTTGATACAGGATTCTTGAGTTTTTACTGAGAGTGGAACCTCAACCCAAGTCCTTATCTATGTTTATCAAAGAATTGAAAAACACATACATGAAAGGCAAAATTCTTAACAATGTTATTTTTTAAAAAGTACCCTGGATTGGGCTTTTATTTATTTATTTATTTATTTATTTATTTATTTATTTATTTATTTTTTTGGAGATAGAGTCTGCTCTAGCCCAGGCTGACCTGACCTAGAATTCAGTATGTAGTTTCAGGGTGGCCTGTAGCTCAGCTCTTCCTACCTCTGCCTCCTGAGTGCTGGGATTAAAGGCATGCACAACCACATCACTCTGGGCCTTTGGGCTTCTTAGAAATGTAAATTAAGAGACATTTAGTTTGAATGTGTCACATGGTCAAGTTTAGGTGCATAGCAGAGAGCTAGACTGGTTGGTTGGCACACTGAATTAGGTGCACAGGCTTAGAAGGAGTCCACCAATCTGGGAGGCGGTGGAAACTCAGGTTTGGAGAAGGCCTGTGAAAGCCTTTCATGGTCAAGGACTGGGAGGTGGCTCTAGGGGCCATTTTCTAGTCTGGCCTGGGTAGTTGGCATCCATGTTCTCTTTGGCCCTGTGTGCTTGACAGACTACCTATAAAAAACTACCCTGCACCTATTATCTATCATTTATCCATGATTGAGAGCACTTCCAGTCCAGATTTTGAAAACAGCATAGAGAATAGCTTAGAAACCCAGGACACTGCTTGGCTTGGGCCATAAACACATACATCCCACTCCAAACAATGGAGCAAGCTTCTCTGTCCCTAGTAACTTTTAATAACTCCCCTTTGAGGTCAATTTTTAAAAAATATTTCTGCAAGTAGTCTTTACTGATTTACTCTGGGCGGGAGGGGGGGGGAGGAACAACCAAACAGCCGGGCGTGGTGGCGCACACTTTTAATCCCAGCACGCGAGAGGCAGAGGTAGGAGGATCACCATGAGTTCGAGGCCACCCTGAGACTACATGGTGAATTCAAGGTCAGCCTGGACTAGAGTGAGACCCTACCTCAAAAAACCAAAACAAACAAAAACCCAAAAACCAAAACAACAACAACAACAAAATAAAACCCCACAAAAACCCAATTCTTTGTCCATTATGTTTAGCTTTTCCATGTTTTTTTGTCTTTTTTAGAGTGTATACAGTCATGTTGCTGCCATCATTAGCCTTCTCCCTGTCCTCCCCCCTCCAAAGGGACCCTCCTCATTGGGGAATATGCGTCGTGCATTGTGGAGGTAGCCATCATTTATGGGGAATTTGAGGTCAATTTTTTAATTTATTTTTTTGGAGAGTGACACAGAGAGAGACAGAGACAGAGACAGAGAGAGGAAGACAGAGATGGGCGCGCCAGAAGTGTCTCAGCTGCTGCGAACAAAATCCAGATGTGCGCGCCCCCTTGTGGTCAAGTGAGGCATTGTGCCCTTGCGTCACTTTGCATCTGGCTAAACGTGGGACCTGGAGTTTGGAACCGCTGGAGATTGGAACCAGTGTTCTTAGGCTTAGGAGGCAGGCGCCTTAACCCCTAAGCCATCTCTCCAGCCCTTGAGGTCAATTTTTATCAAATATGTTCCAAGATATAACTGGGAACTGGAGTCGCGTGGGGGGGTGTGTGTGTGCTCAACCCACCCTGCACTGGCTTTGGGCACAAGCACAGCAAAGCACAGCAAGGTGTTCTCTGAGTGAACATTTAGGGAGATTTTTTCACTTACCATATTATACCTGTGAGTATTTGGGCATACAAATGGTTAAAAACATATGATTCATGAGAAGGGATGTGGGTAGTAGAGGAAAGATTATGTTACTCAAGTCTGTCAATCAAAATAAGTAAAAAACTACCCAAACTAAACCCTCTAGTAGCTGGCTCCCCCTTTTGCTAGACTCTATAAAGAGAAGTGTATACAAACCTGTACTTTCACTTTGCTATTAATGAAGTTTTTTGCTGCTTTACTTCCTGTATACAACTTTTCTAGTTCATTTGATGCCAAGAACCTGGAAACAACAAGGCAGAGACCACTGGTAACACTTATTCAATAATTTTGAAGGCCCAGCTTGTGTTCATAACGACCTGGCCTCTGGGAAGTCAGCTTCATTTTGCACTGTGCTGAGAATCAGGTGTCTACTAGGGAGTCATTGCCAAAGTCAAAAGCCTGAGAACTGGACGGCCACATGCAATCATCTGCGACTACACAAGAAAACAGTGCTTCCTGAGCACTGAAAATCTATTCAAAAAGCCATCCTTGACCTGGGGCAGAGCTGTGGGGGAAGGCAATGTCCCCTGATTGCCTCCTTGACTGTTGAGTTGGTTTTGCAATGGTAACCAGCAAATGCCACACCTCAATGACTCACAACAGTTATTTATTTCTTGTTCAGGAAACACGAGGGAGTGGATAGGTACATATTCTTCAGGGTGCTCTAGGGTTTCACTCGAGACCACATAGGGTCAAGTTCAGGTGTACACGGACTTGTATTCAGTCTGTGTCCATGTTAAAGGAGTTGCCTGTATTTAGGCATGGCCTCTTCATGATACGTGGTATAGCAACTAATGATGTTGAGTTCTACTTTGCGCTATTATCTGTAACTCCTGCTCAGGTGTGGCAAATGACACATGGTCTCACTCTAGTCCAAGCTGACCTGGAATTCACTCTGTAGTCTCAGGGTGGCCTTGAACTCACGGCGATCCTCCTACCTCTGCCTCCCGAGTGCTGGGATTAAAGGTGTGCGCCACCACTCTTGGTTTGTTTGACTTTTTTATTGTTGAATTGTTTGAGTTCTTTGTATATCCTCTATATTAATACTCTTTCAGATATATATCTAGTGAAGACTTTCTCTCATTCTGGTAGGTTCTCTCTTGACTTGGTCAATGGTTTCCTTAGCTGTTCAATAGCTTGTTAGTTTCATGAGACTCCCCCATTTGTTGATTTCTTATTTATTCCCTGGACTACTGGAATCCTTTTCAGAAAGTCCTTCCCTATGCCTATATCTGAAAATATCTCCTAACTTTTCCTCTAATTGTTTCAGGGTTTTGGGTTTTGTACTGGGGTCATTTAATTTGGAGTTGAATTTTGTGCACGATGAGAGATAAGGATCCAGATTAATTCTTCAATATGTAAATATCCAGTTTCCCAGCACCAACGATTTGTTGAAAATGCTATCTTTTTGGCTGGAGAAATGGCTCAGTGGTTAAGGTGTTTGCCTGCGAAACTAAAGGATCCCAGTTCGATTCTCCAGGACCCACGTAAGCCAGATGCACAAGGGGCACATGCATCTGAAGTTCGTTTGCAGTGGCTAGAGGCTCTGGCGTGTCCATTCTCTCTCTTTCTGCCTCTCTTCTATCTCTCTCTCTGCTCGCCAATACATAAATTTAAAAAAAAAAAAAAAAAAAGAAAATGCTATCTTTTCCTCAATGTTTAGTTTTGGTGGCTATGCAAAAGTGGTACAAAGGTTATGGGGGCAATCAACTGCTCTGATTGGCTATGAGGCCAACTCAGTGGGAGGGAATTCATGCCTAGTACTGAGAAGCCATGGTTTGGAAGGTCAAAGACACTAGAGGGTCTAGTTACTAGAAGGTCAAAGTCACTAGAAGCTTCCACTCTTCTTTGACTAAAAGGAGACATTGTGCCCCTCAGGAAGTCTTCTAAATGTCTTTGGGTGTCCCATTTGATCCATGCTGCTGTCACTTCTGGCTAGAGTATCCATGTTTTACAGATGTCAGCAAATACCAAGGAGACCCAACACCCATCAGAATGTCACGAGGAGAAATCTTGACAAGTGGTAGGGTTAATATGGCTGATGCTTTCATGGTTAGCCTGAGAATGTCAACTAGGGAGATGGTGGTAGACTCTGAGGTGACTGGAAACTCCTCAGAGCAGAAAACCAGATACTGCTTAGAGTTCAACACTAAAGGAGAATTATAGCGTGTCCTCTAAGGCACAGGGAACATTGCAGAAGATTGAGCAGAAGGACTATAAGAGCCACTGGGTGGGAAGGTGAACTGTGAGGCATTGTCTCCCCCAGAGACTGACTAGTGCTTTCATGACCCCACAGTGATTACCAATAACCCCAGTGAGGAGGGCCCTCGGTGGAATGGGGGCAGGGGAGAGGGACCTTCAGGGTACAACGTGATGGGAATATGACCAATTTTCAAAATATTCATATATTAAAGTTCTCAATAAAAATTTCAGTGGCCATAATTACATTAACTTATATCTGGATCTTCTATTTCAATGATGCACATGTCTGTTTTTGTGCCAGCACCATACTGTTTTTATTACTATGGCTCTTACTTGAAATCAGGTAAGGTGCTACCTCCAACAGTATTCTTTGTGTTCAGGATAGTTTTGGCTTTTCTAGGTTTTTTTGTGATTCCATATGAATTTTAAAATTGGTTTTCCTAGTTTTGTGAAGAATGTAGCTGGAATTTTGGTTGTCTTTTCACAGAATCTGTTAACTGCTGTTTGCAATTATTTTGCACAAATGGTTCAGGAGTAAAAGTTGCCTTAGAAGCAACAGTAGAAAATTACACTACACGGGACCAACTGGCTTCTTGAAGGGAGGTTGCTTAGCACACGAGGTTGACTGCTTTGGGCTTCCTCTGGAAGGTCCAGGGGAGGAGTTGGTTGACAGAGGTGGGGTATAGGCACTTTTCTATTTGGATTGATAGGCCTTGGTTCCAAACACCCTTGTTGACTATGCCTGTCCTTTCCCATGGTGCATCTGATTTTAACCATATGTATGCCCAATCATACATTGCCATAGGAAGGCAATTAAGGGATTTTCCCTCAAAATTTATTTTGAGGAAACAGTTTGTCTTATTACACATGCACCCATAACCTGATCAAGTTGGACTGGTCCATTGCCTCTAGTTACAGGACTTACTTCAGGAGGATATGTTTGAATGGAAATGAGCCACAAGGAAGGCTATATATGGAGAATGTACCTGTGGAGGTGCAATTAGCATTGCTTTGTCTGGAGAGAGAGCTGCTTATAGTTCAATACAGATAAAGGCCTGGGATGCTAAGCTATCCTTGCAAACTATCTGCTCCACATCCACAGGACAGTACAGCAGGTGGGAGTCTAGTGAATATATAAGGAAAAACAATATTGGATGGTTTGATTTTTTTCCTTAATGTTTTGAGTTCTTTGTATATATCTGTTGGCGCCACCTGCTGGAGCCAACTGAACTTGTTGCAGGTCCTGAATGGTGCCCAGGAAATGGGCTGAGTCTTAAGAGACTCAACAGAACCAGAGGACTCCAGGCTATGCCTGCAAAGGATTACTGAAATCAGCAACCCACAATTTTTTTTTTTCAAGGTAGGGTCTAGCCCAGGCTGACTTGGAATTCACTATGTAGTCTCAGGGAGGTTTTGAACTCAGCTATCCACCTACTTCTGCCTCCTGAGTGCTGAGATTAAAGGTATGCACCACCATGTCCAGCAAGATTTTTATTAGAACAGCTCAGTGTACAGGGTTCTTGTAGAGTTTATGCAGATAACTGCTTATACAAAACAAAGTAGATGACAGCCTCCTTATCTCAGAAGCAGGATACATCCTGGCTAACTTGAGGCTATGAATACCAGACCTTCTTTTTAAAAAAATATTTATTCATTTATTTGTTACTTATTTATTTATTTGAGACAGACAGACAGACAGACACACACACACACACACACACACACACACACACACACACTGGGTGTGCCAGGGCCTCTACCCACTGCAAATGAACTCCAGATGCATGCACTACCATGTGCATCTGGCTTACGTGGGACCTGGAGAATCGAGCCTCATACTGGGGTCCTTAGGGTTCACAGGCAAGCACTTAACCATTAAGCCATCTCTCCAGCCCAATACCAGACCTTCTTAACAGCTGGAGAATAGACACCACAAACTCTGTTCCCAGCATTCTGGGATCAGACACAGGTGTCCTTCTTATCACAACATAGTGTTCAGCAGAATCACAGAGTGTTCTGTAAACAGAATGCTTTTGCTTACTTAAACATGCTGAGAGCTACGGACACGTATACTTTATTATTAATCTTCTTCCAGGTGTATATCTACTGAAGATGGTCTCTCATCTGTAGCTTGCCTTTTGACTTCATTGATGGTTTCCTTAGCTGTACAATAGCTTTTTAGTTTCATGAGATCCTATTTGTTGATGATTTGTCAGAAAGTCCTTCCCTATGCCTATACCTGGAAATAGCTCCTTATTTTTTCCTTTAGTTCTTTCAGTTTCAGGTCTTACTTTTGGGTGGATTCATTTGAAATTGAATTTTGTGCATGGTGAGAGATAAGGCACTAGGTCCATTCTCCTACTTGTAGATATCCAGGATTCTGAGCACCATTTGTTGACAATGCTGTCTTTCCTCCAATGCTTATTTTTGGCCTCTTAAAAAATCTGGTGTGTATGTAGTGGCAAATAGGTTATATGGTTATTCAGCTGCTCTCTGATTGGATATGAGGCTAACTCTGGAAGGGAATTCATGCCTAGTACTGAGAAGCCTATGGCTTAGAAGACCCTGGGGGGAATCTTACACTGTTCCTTGATTAAGAGGTAAAGTTAGCCCCCTCAAAGTCTTCTAAATATCTTTGTGTATCCTCTTTGACTTACACTGCTGTCACTCTTGGTTAGAGAGTCTGCATTTTACAGATGTCTGCAAATTCTAGGGAGACCCCAAGACCTATCAGAATCACAAGAAGAGAAATCCACTACCTAAAACGAGATGAGTCATCTCTCTCAAATCTGCCCCAGCCGGGAGATATTACAGAGGAAGTGGTGGAATAAATATGTGTGCTGCTCTCACAGTTAGCCTGAGACCCTCCTTTAGGGTGGTGGTGATAGACTCTGAGTAGAGTGAAAGCTCCTCAAAGGAGAGAAAATTAGAGCCTTCCAAGAAGAGTTCAGCACTAAATGGGACTTAGAACATGCCTTCTAAGGCTCAGGGAACATTGCAGAAGACTGAGAAGAAAGAATATAAGAACCACGGGGAGGGAGGGGGAGGTGAACTGTGAGGCATTGTCTTCCCCAGAGACTGACTTTTGCTTTCACAACCCCACAGTGATTACCAATAACCCAGTGAGGAGGGCCCTCGGTGAAATGGGGGCAGGGGAGAGGGAATGTAAGTACAATATGATGGGAATATGACCAGTTTGTAAAAAATTTTTGTTTATATTTATTATAAATTTATATCAATAAAAATTTATTTATATTTTATTATTTTTTATTATTTATTATAAACTTGTCAATAAAAATCAGATGCCCACAGTTACATTAACTTACATTTGGATCTTCTATTTCCTTGATCTATGTGTCTGTTTTTGTTCCAGTAGTATGTTGTTACTATTGCTATAGCTTGCCAGTATTATTTGAAATCGGGTGAGGTATTACCTGAAGCAGTATTCTTTGTGTTGATAATAGTTTTCATTCTCCTAGGTCTTTTGTGATTCCATATGATTTTTTTGTTTATTTTTATTTATTTATTAGCAACAGACAGGCAGAGAGAGAAAGGGAGAGAGAGAGAGAGAGAGAATGAACGCACCAGGGCCTCCAGCCATTGCAAACAAACTCCAGATGCATGTGCCACCTTGTGCATCTGGCTTATGTGGGTACTGGGCAACTGAGCCTCGAACTGGGGTCCTTAGGCTTCACAGGCAAGTGCTTAACCACTAAGCCATCTCTCCAGCCCTCTATATGAATTTTAAAATTGTTTTTCCTAGTTCTGTGAAGAATGTATCTGGAATTTTAATTGATTTCCCACTGAATCTGTTAATTACTATTGGCAGTTGTCATGCACAAATGTTATAGCAGCAACAAGTTTTTTTTTTGTGGAGAGTTTCAAGGTAGGGTCTCACTCTAGCCCAGGCTGACCTGGAATTCACTGTAGGCTCAGGGTGGCCTCCAACTCATGATGATCTTCCTACCTCTGCATCCCAAGTGCTGAGGTTAAAGGCGTGTGCCACCACACCTTTAGTTAGAAGTTTTTTTTTTTTTTTTGGTTTTTCAAGGTAGGGTCTCACTCTGGCCCAGGCTGACCTGGAATTACCTATGTAGTCTCAGGGTGGCCTCGAACTCATGGTGATCCTCTTGCTTCTGCCTTCCGAGTGCTGGGATTAAAGGCATGTACCACCACGCCCAGCTTTAGAAGTGGTTTTTTAAACAACAGTACAGCATTGGTTATACTACGTGGAAATAGCAGGCTTCTGGAAGTGAGGTAGCTCAAGAACACCAGGTTACTGGTTTGGTCTTCCTCTCAGTGGTCCAGAAAAAGGAGTTGGTTGATAGGGATGGGGTATGTGCATTTTTCTACTTGGATTGACAGGCTTTGATTATAAACACGCTTGTTGAATACATCTGTCCTTTTACATGGTGCATCTGGTTCTAATTATATGTGCATCCAATCATGCATTTACTTTATTATTAATCTTCTTCCAGGTGTATATCTACTGAAGATGGTCTCTCATCTGTAGCTTGCCTTTTGACTTCATTGATGGTTTCCTTAGCTGTACAATAGCTTTTTAGTTTCATGAGATCCTATTTGTTGATGATTTGTCAGAAAGTCCTTCCCTATGCCTATACCTGGAAATAGCTCCTTATTTTTTCCTTTAGTTCTTTCAGTTTCAGGTCTTACTTTTGGGTGGATTCATTTGAAATTGAATTTTGTGCATGGTGAGAGATAAGGCACTAGGTCCATTCTCCTACTTGTAGATATCCAGGATTCTGAGCACCATTTGTTGACAATGCTGTCTTTCCTCCAATGCTTATTTTTGGCCTCTTAAAAATCTGTGTGTATGTAGTGGCAAATAGGTTATATGGTTATTCAGCTGCTCTCTGATTGGATATGAGGCTAACTCTGGAAGGGAATTCATGCCTAGTACTGAGAAGCCTATGGCTTAGAAGACCCTGGGGGGAATCTTACACTGTTCCTTGATTAAGAGGTAAAGTTAGCCCCCTCAAAGTCTTCTAAATGTCTTTGTGTATCCTCTTTGACTTACACTGCTGTCACTCTTGGTTAGAGAGTCTGCATTTTACAGATGTCTGCAAATTCTAGGGAGACCCCAAGACCTATCAGAATCACAAGAAGAGA
The DNA here is from genome assembly GCA_036365145.1 of Orientallactaga sibirica. Lineage (NCBI taxonomy): Eukaryota > Metazoa > Chordata > Mammalia > Rodentia > Dipodidae > Orientallactaga > Orientallactaga sibirica. The sequence goes on from JAEOAD010001269.1 coordinate 1,454,813, forward strand.
AATCCACTACCTAAAACGAGATGAGTCATCTCTCTCAAATCTGCCCCAGCTCGGGAGATATTACAGAGGAAGTGGTGGAATAAATATGTGTGTTGCTCTCACAGTTAGCCTGAGACCCTCCTTTAGGGTGGTGGTGATAGACTCTGAGTAGAGTGAAAGCTCCTCAAAGGAGAGAAAATTAGAGCCTTCCAAGAAGAGTTCAGCACTAAATGGGACTTAGAACATGCCTTCTAAGGCTCAGGGAACATTGCAGAAGACTGAGAAGAAAGAATATAAGAACCACGGGGGGGGGGAGGTGAACTGTGAGGCATTGTCTTCCCCAGAGACTGACTTTTGCTTTCACAACCCCACAGTGATTACCAATAACCCAGTGAGGAGGGCCCTCGGTGGAAAAGAGGGGGTACAATATGGAGAGGACCAGTTTGTAAAATTTTTATTATTTTATTTTTTATCTATATTTATTTATATATTTATATAACCAGTTTGTAAAATGTTCATATATAATTTATATAATATATTTATATTTATTTATATTTTATTATTTTTCATTAAAAATATAAATGCCAATAAAATCAGATGTTACATTAACTTACATTTGGATCTTCTATTTCCTTGATCTATGTGTCTGTTTTTGTTCCAGTAGTATGTTACTATTGCTATAGCTTGCCAGTATTATTTGAAATCGGGTGAGGTATTACCTGAAGCAGTATTCTTTGTGTTGATAATAGTTTTCATTCTCCTAGGTCTTTTGTGATTCCATATGATTTTTTTGTTTATTTTTATTTATTTATTAGCAACAGACAGGCAGAGAGAAAGGGAGAGAGAGAGAGAGAGAATGAGCGCACCAGGGCCTCCAGCCATTGCAAACAAACTCCAGATGCATGTGCCACCTTGTGCATCTGGCTTACGTGGGTACTGGGCAACTGAGCCTCGAACTGGGGTCCTTAGGCTTCACAGGCAAGTGCTTAACCACTAAGCCATCTCTCCAGCCCTCTATATGAATTTTAAAATTGTTTTTCCTAGTTCTGTGAAGAATGTATCTGGAATTTTAATTGATTTCCCACTGAATCTGTTAATTACTATTGGCAGTTGTCATGCACAAATGTTATAGCAACAAGTTTTTTTTTTTTTTTGTGGAGAGTTTCAAGGTAGGGTCTCACTCTAGCCCAGGCTGACCTGGAATTCACTGTAGGCTCAGGGTGGCCTCCAACTCATGATGATCTTCCTACCTCTGCATCCCAAGTGCTGAGGTTAAAGGCGTGTGCCACCACACCTTTAGTTAGAAGTGTTTTTTTTTTTTTTGGTTTTTCAAGGTAGGGTCTCACTCTGGCCCAGGCTGACCTGGAATTACCTATGTAGTCTCAGGGTGGCCTTGAACTCACGGTGATCCTCCTGCTTCTGCCTTCTGAGTGCTGGGATTAAAGGCATGTACCACCACGCCCAGCTTTAGAAGTGGTTTTTTAAACAACAGTACAGCATTGGTTACACTACGTGGAAATAGCAGGCTTCTGGAAGTGAGGTAGCTCAAGAACACCAGGTTACTGGTTTGGTCTTCCTCTCAGTGGTCCAGAAAAAGGAGTTGGTTGATAGGGATGGGGTATGTGCATTTTCTACTTGGATTGACAGGCTTTGATTATAAACACGCTTGTTGAATACATCTGTCCTTTTACATGGTGCATCTGGTTCTAATTATATGTGCATCCAATCATGCATTACTATAGTATGATAAATAGGGGATTAAAAATTTATTTATTTATTTGACAGAGAATGAGAGAGAGAGAGAGAGAATGAATGACCATGCCAGGGCCTCCAGCCACTGCAAATGAACTCCAGACGTGTGAGCCCCCTTGTGTATCTGGGTGACATGGGTTCTGGGGAATTGAACCTGGGTCCTTTGGCTTTGCAGGCAAATGTGTTAATTGCTAAGCCATCCCTCCAGCCCTAAATAGGGGATTTTTTCCTAAAATTTAACTTTGAAGAAACAGTTTGCCTTATTACACATGCACCCATAACCTGATCAAGTTGAACTGGTCCGTTGACTCTAGTTCCAGGATGTATTTCAGATATGTTTGAATAGAAGTGAACAATAAAGAGGGCTATCTATGGACCATGCACCCATGGAGGTGCAATTAGCTCTGCTTTGTCTGGAGAGAAGTCTCTTTGTAGTTCAATATATTTAAACTCCTGGCTACTAAGCTGTCTCTGTAAACTATTTGCTGTCTCTGTAAACTATTTGCCCCACAGCAATAGGAACAGCACAGCAGATGGGAATCTATGGGTGACATTCAAACTTCCATATTTAGCCCCTGGGCATTGGCAGCAGAATGCAGCAGAATGCCAGTAACCTAGTTCCAACAAAGTTCTCTGCAGTCTTTCCTTTCCCTTAGGAAATTCATAAGCAAAGCCTCCAAATACAATTCTTTATTCATTTAGCATTTTAAAACTTTCACCAGAATAGTCCATAAAACTTGGCTTACTGCTCTGGACAGCATCTTCAGTTGCAAGTACAAAGTCCATGTCCATTCCTCCAGAACAAAAATGCCAGAAGACCAAAATCCACATGGTCACATTATGCAGCAGCAACCCACTCTCTGGTACCAATTTCTGTTGTAGTCAGGAATAGGATTTATTTCAGGCTTATAGATCCAGGGGAAGTTTCATAATGGTGGGAGAAGCTTGCCCCTTCACAGATCCACACAGAGAGAAAAACCACCAGCAGCACCACAAGCAAGCACCAAACCACAAGGGCCTTGGCAGAGCTCAAACACTCTGCTTACTTTGGATTGGAATTCATATCCTCCCCAGTAACACCTTAGGGCTGGACCCAAGATCTGGCCACAGTGCCAGCTCTTCCATCTAGGTGTCTGGAAATCCAAGTTACAAGCTTTTCTTAATTTCTAATTTTTATTTATTTTTAAAAAAGATTTATTTATTTTTTATTTATTTTTTAATTATTATTTTATCTATTTTTGGAGAAAGATACAGAGAGAGACAGAGAGGGAGAGGGAAACAGATAGAGATGGCGCACCAGCAGTCTCTCAGCTGCTGTGAACGAAATCCAGATGTGTGTGCCCCCTTTGTGGTGAAGTGTGGCATTGCGCCCTTGCGTCACTTTGCATCTGGCTAAATGTGGGACCTGGAGATTGGAACTGGGTTCTTAGGTTTAGCAGGCAGGCGCTTAACCGCTCAGCCATCTCTCCAGCCCTATTTATTTTTATTTATTTATTAGAGAGAGAGAGAGGGAGGGAGAGATAGAGAATGGGCACACCAGGGCTTCCAGCCACTGCAAACGAACTCCAGATGCATGTGCTTCCATGTGCATCTGGCTTATGTGGGACCTGGAGAAACAAACCTGGATCCTTAAGCTTTGCAGGCATACACCTTAACCGCTAAGCCATTTCTCCAGCCCCTAATTTTTATTTTTTAAATGAGGGATAAGAGTGTGTGTGTGTGTGAAAAAGAATTGGTGCACCAGAGTCTCTAGCCCCTGCAATCAAATTCTAGACTTGTGTGCCACCTTGTATGTATGCCTCACCTTGTGCATCTGGCTTATGTGGGTTCTGGGGAGTTGAACCTGGTTCCTTAGGCTTCATAGGCAAACACCTTAAATGCTAATCCATATGTCCATTCCCACAAGCTTTTAAATAAAAAAAAAAACCTGATTAAGGCTGGAGTGATTGCTCAGTGGTTAAAGGCAGTTGCTTGCAAAGCCTGATGGTCTGGGCTCAATTCCCTAGTCCCCACATGAAGCCAGGTGCACAAAGGGGCTTAGGCTTCTGGAGTTCTTTGCAGTGGTTGGAAGCCCTGGCATGCTTCTTTTCTCTCTCTCTCCCCATGTCTGCCTCATTTTTTCTGTCTCTCTCAAAAAAAAAAAAAAAAAAACAACTAAGTTTATTGGGGGCATTCAAACTATCACAATGACCATCCTACCAAAAGCAATCTATAAATTCTATGCAATTTTTTTGAGGTAGTGTCTCACTCTAGCTCGGGCTGACCTGGAATTCATTAAGTAGTCTCAGGGTGGCCTTGAATTCACAGTGATTCTCCTACCTCTGCCTCCCATGTTCTGGGATTAAAGGCGTGTGCTAGCATGCCCAGCTTAAATTCTAGGCAATTTTAATCAAAATTCGTACACCATTCTTCACAGAACTAGGAAAAAAATCCTAAAATTTACATGGAAGCTCAAAAAAGCCTCAATAGCCAAAACTTTTAAATCTCATGAGGTTCCATTGGTTGATCAATGACTATTTTCTGAGGGACTGGATTTTACTCCAAGAGATTTTTCCTATGTGTAAGGAAAGTGTAAGAGAAAAGACTTGTCTCTACAGACAGGCTGTTTATTGAGAGAAACAGTGAGGGGCAGCAACTTTCCTGCAGGATGAGTGCTGAAGCACTGGGTCAGGCTTGGGTGTAAGTTTAGAGAACCTGAAATGAAAGGGACAAGAGACACAAGGAACCGACAGCAAGACAAAGTTCTGATCAAGCTGTGAATTTTTATTACTCTTAGAGTGCCTTTTATGCAGCAGAACAGGGAAGTTTGTCAACAGTTTAAGTATTGCTACAATTCCAAATACCACAGGTCAAGGACCCCAAAGCCAGAAGATGTTTCACAGGATAAGGATCCGGCCCTAAAACCACAAGATAACGACTTCTTCAATCTCTGTGGGTCATTGTTCTTTCTCTGTGCATGGGTTAATAGATAACTGCAAACCTTGTGACTTCCCAGAACAGACAAGATGGAGTCACTACTCAAGATGTAGGCACTTTTGGTTACCTAGTGCCCAACGGTTCCCTACATCTCCTCCCTTTCTATTAGTTTTAGAAGGTGTTTTTGTGGTGGCCAATTTTTGTAAACTTTATTAGGACTCCCAGGGTTCCGTGATGTCACGGTGGGCCTGTAACCAACTGGGGGAGCATTGACCTGACTCCTCCCGTGGGATTCTTATCCCACCTCTTTTGGCTCTTGGTACCTTTTGGGGAGGGGAGGCAGAGCCAACACAGAAAGTACGGTACCAACCTCCATGCAAGTCAGGTTTGACTCTCAGGGAATTCAGAAGCGGTCAAAAAAGGGGGGGACCTTCCCTTGCAATATTTTTTACACCCACGTTGGTGCCCATATTGTACTCACACATTTATGAGCCAATATGCATAGGTCTGACTCCTATGCGGTTCCTGTCGGAGGGGAGTCACTCAAATTATTTTAAGTTTAGACAAGTGCCAATAAGGGAGGAGATATGGGATACACCTTGCAAACTAGGGCAAAGGTTCAGCACCTAGGCCAGGGGGTGGTCACAGTGGGCGGTCATAAGGCAGGTCAGGCTGGAGGCAGGTCCTCAGTCGCGATTCCTTGGCTTGTCAGCTCCAGTCTGTGATCAGCAATCTGTAGAGCTGCTGAAACACTTGAGCTCTGGAAGCCGCTACATTTAGCCTCTGTAACATTGTTTGTTCGCCTGACTCAGGCACAGCCATTCCTGCATGTTGAAACTGTTGTAAACCAAGTTAAATTTTTTTTTTTTTTACTTAGAAGACATCATTTAATAGCCAGACGACAGTACTGCCATTATAGAACAGACAGTCATTAAGCCCAGGCCTGACTCAGATAAGGAACTAGTTGAGGAATGTGTTAACCTTCAACTCTGTAATCTATGTTTGTTCGTTTGCCCAGCAATAAATTTCCCCTGCTTAAGCCAGATGAGAATCTGAGAAAGAAACTGCTTGGGAGATACTTAAGGCAACAAAAAAAACACCTTTTGCAGCCTTAGTAGGACCACCAAAAGACAAATGACTATATGAAATAACAGATATTTTCTTTTGTAAACCTTGTAAATCTATGTTAAGATTATTATGATTTTAAATACCCCAACTATGATTTTTAACCTTTTACCATACAGTAGCAGTCCCATTGTAGGATAAAGGAGTAATACTTATAAATTGATAATTTACATGACAGAACAATTGTTTTTGAACCACCAGATTGACAACCTGTCTTTTTAAAATACATAACAGCATTTTTTAGAGCATCTAACCTGACTGACAGCTTTTTATCAATATCTATCTGTGATAAAAAAAAGTTTGAGAAAAATTTTAATCAGTCCAATAACATAGCTTTTGGGGAGTTTTTACACTTGTAGGACCTTTTAGAGATACTCAGCCATGGGAGCCTCTGGTCCTTGTAACAGACAAATTTTGTAAATCATTTATTGACCTGAGATGTAACTCCCAGTCCCCATTCCTTCCCCCACACAAGAATTGGGACCGAGGCTTCAGCGGTGGGCTTAATGTTTCTTTTAGCTGTGGCTGCCAACACCTGTGAAGAAAGGAGTGAAAAAAGGGTGGGGGGTTAATTAAATTTTTTCAGGTCACGATGTATGGGATCTGGTCTGGATGTCTGTTCCTAGGACAGAAAACATTCTTTTTAATATTTGAATGAAGGGTGTCCTCTGATAGCCATTGAGGAACAGAAATAGATACTCCATTTTTTTGAGCGATGTCCTTGATTTTTGTCCTAAAGAGGGGGAAGGAAACTGTCCCATGTTATTAAGTCAAGGGAGAAGCGTCCGTCCATAGGGAAACAACATACAGACACACAAATATGACAGAAACACATAGGGCCCAATAACACAGACACATGAATATGACAGAAACAGAGGGCCCAATAACATAGACACATGAATATGACAGAAACAGAGGGCCCAAGAAAAGCTATGCATAAAAAAGAGAAAGAGAGAGAGAGAGCGCTCAGGTACTTACCAGACCGGTCTGAGTGCTGGGGACTCCCAGGGTTGGATGTTTTGAAAACACAGTTGGATAGGAAACAATTATCACAGGTTACATTAAAGATCTTGGGTAGCTACTGGTGTGCCAATGGAGGGAGATGTTAGGAATTTTTTGTATATTAGTTATATTAACCATGTGAGAGAATTAAATATTAATGAACCAATTTTAACTTTAAGATATAGTTAAAATGTTGACAAATAGGAACTTAATTAACTTTATTGGGTACTCTAAATTTAGTCTTTTTTAACCATCATCATGACCAGATTAATATCAACAAGTTAAAGTTGTAAATTTACAAACTGAATACCATAGTAACCTTCTATCAGCTAGAGCCATGCTTTTATTAGTTTGATGTAAGCCCTAGGTTGATAATCACTTTATTGTATCTTAAAAGATCTGTAATCTGGTTAAGTGTTTTGTCTTTAACTTTGTTCAAGTTTACTTAATATCTACAGTTACATATTTTTATCTTACAAACTATGTAACCATTCTGTAATAATCTTTTTCATTAAATAGTTACCAACATTTAAAGTTTTTTCTCTGGTTTAACTTTTTTTAGTTAGTTTATCTTATTATTACCAATGAAAACTTTTATTGTTGTTACCATGAGGCTTTTTAAATAAAAAGGCCTTATGAAATATCTTTAAAGAGTAGATCAGACTTGACTTCTGACACACATTTAAATTATGAAAGTAGATTTGAACATTATTAAAAAAATTTTTTTTAAACAAATTTAGTATTAAGCACATATTCAAATTTAAATATAATTCTTGAGACTTTTTTGTTTGTTTGTTTGTTTTTTTTTTTGTTGTTGTTGTTGTTAGTAGTCCCAGAAAAGCATAGAGAGACAAAGTAAGCTTAAAACAGTTGTAAATACTTATAAGAAATCCACATCTACTTATAGTAATTTGGCATTTACCCATATTTTGAGATTTTTGTTAGTAGTCCCCAAGCTCTGCAAGCCAGGGAAGCTAAGAGCCTCTTTCTTTCTCTCTCTCTCTCTCTCTTTTTTTAAAATCTATTATCTCCTTGTTTACCCTGTTGGGCGGAGGGCGGGTGTGGCTGGAGGCCACCTGAGCCCACGTGGGGTAGGCACGCCCCTGGAGCCTGGGCTTGGCATCCAGCTCTGAGAAGCAAGGGGGAAGGGGCTTATCTAATAGTGAGACTGAAGGACATTATTAATCAGGTTTCAATAGGAGGAGGCGATAAAAATCTTTTAAACAATCACCCATGTGACCCCATTGTTTTTCATCGATAGTGTCTTTTGGGGGGGGGAAACCATGGACACACATTTTTTTAAGAGAACAAAAAATTTAACTTGGGTCCCCTGCATCTTGAGAGATTCCTCAAGCCCTTGAATAAACAATTCCTATTTGTTTAACGTTTGCTGAAAAGAAAAGCCTGTAGGAGCCTGAGCCTTGCCCCCAGCTATGAGCTTTTGTCTTTGTTGTTGCCTGTGGTTTTTGAGCAGTTTTTCCTGCCACAGTTTTTTGGTGAAAGCTAGTGTTTTTCACGATAGAGAAAGTTTAGAAATGCCAATACTAGAGGGCAACGTTCCTGGGCTATAAATAGCTCAGGAGAATTCCCCAATGGATCTTAAACATAAGCCTGACCGCAAGTTTAAAAGTCTGGCTGCCACCCTAAAGGTTATTGGAGAGAGGACTAGATAGGAGGTTGCTGCCAACACCCGGTCAGGCTGTCGGGACTTGAACAATGAGCTCGGGGCCTTCAGTCAATGCCAGAGAGTAGCCTCGGCCAAGAGACTTTAGTTGCCCTGTCGCCTTGATTCAAGTCCACGCGATGGCTCAAACAGAAAATAAAGAATGAAAGAAGAAGACAATGTCTGAGAGAGAGAGATTTATCTTTTTCTTTGAGAAGGAAAAAGTCTGTTTTTCTTTACATTACACCTCGCCTAAACCCTCAGTGGGGAGGCGGCCACTGCGGGGCCTGTTCATTTGTCTTTCTCTTAACCCTAGTTCCTCGTACCTTGAGAGCTTGTTTTAGTTCAGTCACAAAAGAGTCTTCTTTTGTAAATGCTTGTCCCATGGTAAAAAAATCTTACCTCACCGTCCGAGTGTTCACACGGATCTGTCTCACGGGCGGCCAACTCCGTGGCGATCACCAGCGGGCCAGTGTCTAACCCCCTCTTCGGGTCGTGGCGGCCTCGGTGCGGGATCCCCATTGGGTAGGTGGCAGACGGTGTTTCAGGCAATCCTGGGTTCGAGCTCTCACGTTGGGCGCCATTTGCCCGGGCCAGCGGGGCTTCAACGGGAGCAAGGACCCTAGAGAACCTGAAATGAAAGGGACAAGAGACACAAGGAACCGACAGCAAGACAAAGTTCTGATCAAGCTGTGAATTTTTATTACTCTTAGAGTGCCTTTTATGCAGCAGAACAGGGAAGTTTGTCAACAGTTTAAGTATTGCCACAATTCCAAATACCACAGGTCAAAGACCCCAAAGCCAGAAGATGTTTCACAGGATAAGGATCCGGCCCTAAAACCAGAAGATAACGACTTCCTCAATCTCTGTGGGTCATTGTTCTTTCTCTGTGCATGGGTTAATAGATAACTGCAAACCTTGTGACTTCCCAGAACAGACAAGATGGAGTCACTACTCAAGATGTAGGCACTTTTGGTTACCTAGTGCCCAACGGTTCCCTACAATCCCTTGGTTGTCCCATGCAGTCCTGTAGAGGTTAGGTGCTCAGGGGCTGATATTTAGTGGCCGTGAGGAATTTAGTGACTTGTCATGAAGTGAAGGCATGTATTTTGTCTTGGGGGAATTTAGTGAGGCATTGGAGAATGTAAGGACCAAAAGAGAGGATGAACATTATCATAATCAGGGGGATAAAGTACATGCCAGAGACAGGATAGGTTTAATTTGAAGGGAGTAGAGTTGTGAGATTTTTTTAACTTACAGTAATAGATATCTTAGTTGGTCACAGAGATGTCAGGTCACATGTAGAGAAATAATATTATTGGCCATTAAAAGTCTAATATAACCCAAAATATTATTGGCTCTGGATTGGTAACATTTACCTCTTCACAATCATTGTAGTCCATCATTGAAATCTTAGTCACACAGGTGTGGCTTTTGGGAGTTTTAGTTTTTAGTTTTTTTATTTGTCAAACTTTATTTTGTAGTTTGTGTACATAGTAGGGTATTATCCCATGTCGATCTTATGAACAGGCAAGGAGGCAGCTCTGCAGGAAAGTGACAGTTATCAGAGCCATTAGGAAAGAAACACCTAGATCATGTCAAATCTATTAGCCATTATGATCTGGTTATTAAATATGTATGAATTTTCTTGTATGTGACATGAACATTATAATTAGGGTTGAAAAAAATAACAATACAGGAGATAGGTAAGGAAGAAGGAGTTGTTAACTTGGATGGGAAGTTAATTGGAATTTGTGGAAATATAAAGATTTGGTTTAGGTCAGGCAGGAAGTATAAGAGATTAATATTGAAGCAATATTTGAAATATCTTAAATTATTTTAAATTTAAATATGATAGAGATTAAGAAGTTAATTTTGAAGTTTAAGTTTAAAGTTTGTATGTAAGTTTTTAATATAGAAGGTTTATGGTCTTTACTTACTTGGTACAAAGATCAAAAAGTCTTATCTTTAGGAGAACTAATGAAAGTATGTTAGGCTGAAAGGCTAAAAGTTTGATTAGTTTTGATAATTTGTTATTAACAGTTTCTTATTTTATAAACATAATGAAATTATGTTTTACGTAATTATATTGGTTATATAATACAATGAAATATATTTTATATAATTAGGCCCAGTTTTATTTATTAGAATAAGTTTATAGCAAATACAAGTCTTACCCAATAGGAAAACATATAAGAGTAGAACACTTAAGAAACCTATTGTTGTAAACAGGTGTCCTATGTAACAAAATAAAGGCTTAGTTTTGATTTTTTTTAAAAAAATTTATTATTTTATTTATTTTTGGAGAGAGACACAGAGAGAGACAGACAGAGAGGGAGAGGAAGACAGATTGAGATGGGCATGCCAGCAGTCTCTCAGCTACTGTGAATGAAATCCAGATGTGTGCGCCCCCTTGTGGTCAAGTGTGGCATTGCGCCCTTGCGTCACTGCATCTGGCTAAACGTGGGACCTGGAGATTGGAACTGGGTTCTTAGGCTTAGCAGGTAGGCGCCTTAACCGCTAGGCCATCTCACAGCCCTAGTTTCGATTTTTATGTCATATTTAGATAGAGTTTAAATAAATAGACAAAACTAGTTAAAATATCTTGATATTGTTAACTTTGATATTGAAATGGGAAACTAAGGCTTACAGAAGTGGCATCAGAGACAAAGTGGAGATTCTGTCTATTTTTACATCAGTGTGAGTCCAGGGGAAATCTCTTCCTGAAAAATGTTTAATTAGTAGAGAGATATCTACAGCTGTGTTGTGGAGTTAAGAAGAAACACAAGATAATTTTAGTACTGGCCAGAAGCTGTAATACAAACTATGGCCTTGAAATAGTACAAAAACTATAGCGTCAGTACAAAAGACTATGTAGTATGGGACATAACTAGCATAAAAGTTTATTACAATATAAGACATAACTTTGGGCCAGAGACCTTTAACTTTTCTTTCAATCCTAATATGAGGTATGACATTATAAATAAAATTATCACCTTATTATAGAGAATTAAGTTTGAACTAAATAAACAATGCAAGAGAAATACAGAGAATCAGTTTTTTAGAGGGTAGGCATATCTTATTTTTTTAACTTTTAATTTTTATTTTTGGTTTTTCTGAGGTAGGGTTTCACTCTGGTCCAGGCTGACCTGGAATTAACTATGTAGTCTCAGGGTGGCCTTGAACTTATGGTGATCCTCCTACCTCTCCCTCCTGAGTGCTAGGATTAAAGGCGTGTGCCACACACCCGGCTTTATTTTTTAAATATTTAATAATTATAAGTACAGGCAGAACATGTCAAGCAAGACAGCATAAAGTTTTAGAATTTGTATTTGGTAACATCTTTGATTAGTTTAGATATGTGTGGGTACCAATTATCCCACTAACTAGAAGCAGAATAGCATTTAAGTTCATTTTTCTAGAGCAGGGAACATGTCTTAAGTATCAATATATCTATAACCAATGGACTTAAGATGCAAGACATGAGACAATTATTTAAGTAAAACCTTGACTACTGAGACTGAGTATACATAGCTTAAGAATAAAGCCAAAGCCATATGTGGTGGTTCACACCTTTAATCCCAGCACTTGGGAGGTGGAGGAGCACCAAGAGTTTGAGGTCACCCTGAGACTACATAGTGAATTCCAGGTCAGCCTGGACTAGAGTGAAACCCTACCTCAAAAAACCAAAAAAAAAAAAAGGGGAATATATGAAGCTTAGACAAACTATATTAACATTGTTTATATATTGCATGCTTTTCTAGGACAGGAAGGGTTTTTCTCAGTTTTAAGAACAAAGTCACAATGACTAAATCACCTTTTTTTTTTTTTTTGGTTTTTCGAGGTAGGGTCTCCCTCTGGCCCAGGCTGACCTGGAATTAACTATGTAGTCTCAGGGTGGCCTTGAACTCACGGCGATCCTCCTACCTCTGCCTCCCGAGTGCTGGGATTAAAGGCGTGCGCCACCATGCCCAGCTTAAATCACCTTTTATAAGACTTAGACAATAATCTCAATGATAATCACCCCGTAAAACAGCATGAACAAGACAGGCTCCATCTTAAGGTTACATTTTTTTAAAGATATAATAATCATATTAAATAGCAAATGGTTGATAAATAGAGGACTATAGCAAACTTGGTCGAGAACTTTAAAGTCAGTCTTTCACAACCATTATCATGGCTAGATTAATATCAATAAGTTAAAGTTTTTAAGTTTACAACCTGAATAACATAGCATCCTGCTACCAGCCAGGGCCATCCTTTGTTAATCTGATATAAGCCCTAGGCTAATAGTCATTTATCTATCTTAAGGAGTTTGCAATTTGATCAAGCACTTTAAGACTTAATCAACTTTGTCTTTAACCTTTTGTTTATTCTTACTCATACCTTCATCTACATACTTTATTCATACCATCATCTACATACTTTACCTTACAATCTCTGTAACCACTCTGTAGCAATCTTTTTCATCAAACATTTATCAACATTTAAAGTTTCCTCTCCAGTTTATCTTCCTTAGTCAGTTTATCTCATAACTACCACCAAAAATTTATTGTTCTTAACATAAGACTTTTTTTTTGTTGTTGTTTTTTTCAAGGTAGGGTCTCACTCTGGCCCAGGCTGACCTGGAATTAACTATGTAGTCTCAGGGTGGCCTTGAACTCAAGGCGATCCTCCTACCTCTGCCTCCCAAGTGCTGGGATTAAAGGTGTGCGCCACCACGCCCGGCTTAACATAAGACTTTTAATATGACCATTTAAGTTTTTTTTAACTTCTGCTTTTTTTTTTTTTTTTTTTGTCCCTATGGTTAATTATAAATATACTGTCTGGATTCTGATTGTCTTTCCATCTTCCTGGGTCATCAGTCCCCCTAGGTTCTCCTTTTTTTCTTTTGAATATTTAGAAGGTCAGTTATATTTATTTTATATTTTTGATTTTTATGTTATGTTTGGATAAGGTTTAAATAAACAAAAACTCATTAAAATGAATCTTGATTTTGTTAAACATTTAGTTTTTTTTAGTAGTCAGAGATTAACAGCAGGAAATATAGGTATAGTGTAATTTAACTTTGATTTGAGACATGACAATATAAATAAATTTATAAATTATTGTAAAGAGTAAAGTCTGAACTATATGAACAATTAGGGTTAGGAAAAATTATGGAGAATGAAAACTTTTAAGTTAGCCTATTTTACCACAGGCAACCCAAACCTTTTTCAGTTTAAATCCCACAACCGTTTCATATCCTTTTAATAACATAACTTAATAACATTTTCATATCCTTTTAATAACATAACTTACAACAATAGTTTACCTTATAAAGTCTTTTTTTGATCCAAAATACATCTCTTTCTGTAGAAGCAGGATTAGAATTTGGTATACAAATATGTCTATTATTGTACTAAGCATGAACAAGCACGTTGTCAAAAACATAGAGATTAACTATTTTAAATATATTGTAAACCTGGTTTTAATAATTTATCATCTTAAACTATATGTGTACAGAACATTTAATGACCATAAGCACTGGAACAATTAATAACCAAAATTTAATTGTACATAAGGACAGACTACATGAAACATAGAACACATGACATGACATGGTTGGCCAACATTAGACATGACAACATGAAACATGGAGAGACATCCTTTTAAGATTTTAGTTATTTTATTTATTTTTGGTTTTTCACAGTAGGGTTTCACTCTAGGAAGTTCGAGTTCCTTTAAATTAGCCTTGAGACATGCCAATGGCTAGTCTTTTGGAACAGATAATTTAGAGGCCATTTTGGAGGACAAGGACTAGAGTGGCCAATCCCACCACCAGGGATGTCTCCCAGCCTTAAGGAGGGCAAATGGAACCCAAGGATTAGGAAGGAGCGTCCTCACATTCCTAACGCTTGGGGTGTCCAGTGGAATGATACGTGGGAGGATCCTGGAGTCTCCATCTGTGGACCAAAAGTGAGAAACTCCTGGCATTTCTAAGGTCTGTGGTGGGGTGCCTCCACTACAGACTGAGAACGATACCTTGTCCTGAAGTTGTAATTTGCTGAGGGTGTGGATGCAGCAGATCACATGGCGAGAGGCCTCTAGTCTGGAGTCCAAAAGTCTGGTTGGAGAGGGTGAAAAGTAAAAGAAAAGGAAGAAGCCCCCAGGGTTCAAGCTGGAAAGACTGGAGGTTTTAGGTCACAGGTGGCTGTTTAGTTCAGAGTAGTGAGCACAGTGAGTTTTTGTGCCCCTGAGGGAGTGAAACATTGGAGGGCTCTGATCTGAGTCACGGCACCAAAATGTAAGGAAAGTGTAAGAGAAAAGCAAATGAGAACACCAGACTTGATCTCTATAGACAGAGAGAAACAGTGAGTGAGGGGCAGAAACTTTCCCATAGGATGAAGGCTGAAACACGGGGCCAGGTTGGGGTATAAGTTTATAAGGAGGATCCCAAGAAAAACAGACTGTACTAGCTGCAGGTCCAAGGGAAGTAGATAAGGAACTGTAGTTACTTGTGTCTTTGCTCAGAATAAGCTTTTTTTTTTTTTTAGCCAATTATCTAGGGAGGATATCCCACCAGATGGTGTCTGTTCCCCCAAGGTTTTCTGAGTTAAAGGAAGTTTATCAATTGGGAGTAGCCTGTCAAGGCCATGCATTTGAGGTTTCTTTATTGTCTGCTGGCCTTGGGGATAGTTAACTTTTTAGTTCCCTCTAGTTTTCAGGAAAGTCTATTAATCCTTCACATTGCCTATATGTTGAAGTGCTACCTTTACTTTCTTCCTTTACAGTGTTAGAGTTTCAGGTCTGATGTTAAGGTATTTGATCCATTTGGAATCAATTCTCATGCATGGAGAGAGATAAAGATCTAGTTTTATTCTTTTACATGTAGGTATGTTTTTCTGGCACCATTTGCTAAGTAGGTTAACTTTTCTCCAGTGAGTATTTTTGGCACTGTTTTCAAAAATCAGTTGGTTGTAGTTGGATGAGTTTGTATCTGGATCTTCTATTCTGTTCTATTGATCTACACATCTGTTTTCATACCAGTTACCATGCTATTTTTGTTACTACAGCTCTATAATTATACCTTGAAATCAATCAGGCCTAGTGATATGTCCAGCCTTATTTTTGCTGCCCAGTTGCTTTGGCTATCTGAGGATTTTTTGTGCTTCCAAATTTTAGGATTTTTTTTTTTTTTTTTGCTATTTCAGTGAAGATGAAATTGGAATTTTGATGGAGATTGCACTAAGTCCATGGATTGCTTTTGGCAAAATAGCCATTTTCACAATATTCATTCTTCCAACACATGAACATGGGATGTCTTTCCATTTTCTAGTGCTTTCAATTTCTCTCTTGAGTTAAAAATTTTTTATTATAGATTGTTGTAGTCAGCTTCATATTGTGGGGGTGAATAACCAAATAAGGCACAGATTAGAGGAGGAAGAGGTTTATTTCAAGCTTAAAGATCCAGGGGAAGTTCCATCAGTGGCAGAAGAGATGCTTTCATACATCCAAGCAGAGAGAAATCCAAACCAGCCAGTGAACACCAAAAGCAACAAACAGCAGGGACCCAGGAATAGCTCAAACCTCTCTGCATACCTTTTGGTTGGAGATCAGATTCACCCCCAAACACACCTTAGAGCTGCACCCAGGATCTGCCCTCAGTGATACCTCTTCCAGCCAGGCAGTTGGAGATCCAAGTGACAAGCTTTAATAAAACAACTGATTCTAAGGGGGCACACATTCAAACTAACACATAGATGTTGTAGTGATCTGAAATTAAAATGTCCCCCAATAGCCTCAAATGTTTATGATTAAGTTTCCTAATTAGTCCCCAGAAGAGCCTTTGGTCGGGGGGGGGTGGGGGGAGCCTTGCTGAAGGAGGTATGTTGCTGGGAGTGGACCTTGTTGTTGATTACCAGCTCAGTGGATGTTCAGAGTTAGCTTACTCTCAGACTGTTCTATTCTATTTCTCTGGTGTGATATTACCATGTGACTGGTTGCCATGCTTTCTCCACCATAAAGAAGCTCCCTATGGAAACTATAGGTATGAAATAAATCCTCTCCTCCCACAAGCTGCTTCCTCTTAGGTGTTTTGTCCCAGCCATGAGAAGGTACTAGCTCAGAAAGGTTGGTGTCAGGAGTGGTAGCATTGTTGTGATGAATCTAACCGTGTGGGTTTTGGTCTTTTGTAACTGGTTTACAGGAGGGATATAGAAAGCCTTGGTGCTTTGCACTTGAGCAGCTCTGCAGTGCTGTAGTCAGAGCTTAATGGGCCACTCTGGTGAGAGTTTGAAAGTCCTAAGTGCAGAGAGGGATATAAACTGTGAAGGTGCCACTTAGGAGGTTTCAGAGGAGACAAAAGAAAGAACCTTGTTGGAATTGGGCTAGAGGATGGCTACATTCTGTATCCTGAGGATTTGAGCAAGCTGAATTTAAAATGAATAGGTTGAGCTGGGCATGGTGGCACATGCCTTTAATCCCAGCACTTGGGAGGCAGAGGTAGGAGGATATCCATGAGTTTGAGGGCACCCTGAGACTACATAGTGAATTCCAGGTCAGCCTGGGTGAGAGTGAGACCCTACCTAAAAAAAAAAAAAAAAAACATAAATAACATAACATAAAATAAAATGAATAGGTTGGTGTGTGTGGTAGAAGAGAGTATAGACAAAAAATATCAAAAAAGTAAAGTTGACACAGAAAGAAATTTAAGCAAGTTTGAAGTTGCAGACTCAGGGACTGGTTTTAGGCCCCTTAAGCTGCAATTGTTAAAGAGTATCACAATTAAAGATAGGCCAAGTGTTCTGCATTGGGACAATGGGAAAGATGCCCTGGAGGAGGTGGAACCTAACTCATTAAAGGCTCAAGCTAGTGAGAATGCAAATTCTTTTGAAAGAAGGGAAAAATGCTGAAGGGATATTCTGCTCCTCAAGGTCAAGCTTTATTACTCCCTGAATTTACAGCTTTGGCAATGTTGCCCACCTGGTACTGATTTTATATTATTTTTTTGAGGCAAGCCCAAAAGATTTTCCTTTTTCTTTTTTGCAAGAGAATCAGTCTGAAAGAGAGAGAGAGAAAATGTGAGAGATAATTGGTGCACTAGGGCCTTCATCACTGCAATTGAACTCCAGGTGCATGTGTCCCCTTGTGTGCTTGCATCAGTGTAAGTCTGGCTTATGTGGGACCTGGAGTGTCAAACATGAGTCCTTAGGTTTTGCAGCAAGTGTCTTAATCACTAAGTCACTCTAGCCCTTGGTACTGATTTTAGAAGCATGAAAAATGCAGGAAAGAGGCTTATTAAGTGCAGATGGTTATGAAGATGGTGATGTGAGGCAGGGTTGAAAGCCCTGAATGGAGAACTTGTGAGGCCATTGTATGCAGCTGGGAAGATGCCCTGTGAGTTGTATTGGAGACTCCAGGATTTTAGAAGTGCCAGTACCATGGAACTGCTCCCAAGAAAAGCTGTTTGCTCTGGCTCAGGTGGATCTGCTCAGAAAGCAAGCAGTATGGTGGAGGGGGTAGAATTGGGCCTTTTGGAACCCATACGACTTCATCATAGTCCCAGATGCTGAATGTGGAGCTGCAGGACTTGGTACTTGCTCTACTTGTTTTCTGTCTTCAATTGGTCTTCTCTCTCTTGTTATGCCTTCTTTTGAAATAGTAGTGTTACTCTGTGCCATTATGTGTTGGAAGTATGTAATTTGTGTTTTGATTTATAGGGCTTCTAGCTAAGAGACTTTCTTGAGTCTCAAATAAAACTTTGGACTTTAGACTTTTAAAGGATGTTAGGATTAATGAAGACTATGGGAATTTTAAAGTTAGACTGAGTGCATTTTGTATTGTGAGATGGTCATGAGACTATGGGGGTCAGGGACAGAATGTGGTGGCTTAAATGTAAAATGTCCACCATAGCCTCAAGTGTTTGTAATTAAGCTTCCTACTTAATCCCTGGATGGTGGAACCTTTGGCAGGTGGAGCCTTGCTGAGGGCAGACCTTGAGGTTGATTGGTACAGCTCACTGTGTTCAGAGCTAGCTCACTCTTGCTGCTGCTGCTCTCTCTCTTTCTCTCTCTCTCTGCTACTGCTGCTGATGCGATGTGAGTGAGTTGTCATGCTTTCTCCCACATGATGAAACTTCTCCTTGAAACTGTAAGCCTTAAATAAAACCTTTCCTCCTATAAGCTCCTTTGGTTGGGTGTTTTGTCCCAGAAATGAGAAGGTAACCACTACCGACATCTTTCCCTTTCTTGGTTAGGTTTATTTCTCTAAGGACAATTTTGAATGGGACTGTTTCACTGATTTCATCATGTTTGGTACTGGCATAGGAAGACTACTAATTTTTCTGTTGTTAATTTTGTATTCTGCTACTTTGCTGAAAGTGTTTATCAGCTCTAACAGCTTTCTGGTAGAGTCTTTAGGCTCTCTTACATATAGAATCATATATACAAATAAAGATAATTTGACTTCTTTCCTACTTGTATCACTTTTATTTGCTTCTCTGATTTCTCTAGCTAAGATTTTCACTGCTACATTGAGTAGGAGTAGAGGAACTAGACACCTTTGTTTTGTTCCTTATTTTAGTGGAAATGCTTCAAGTTTTTCTCAATTCTTGGAATTCACTTTCAGTTTTCTCCTGAATCAATTATTTACTAACCAGGCATTGAAAATTTATGTCATTTGCAACAGAAATGCAGTCATCTGTGTCATACCCTGTCACATGGAGTCCAGAGCCCATGTGAAAGAAGGAGAGACACTCAGGTCTGGCTTCCTGCTAGAGAAACCATCTCACAGAATGAATCTACTGAAGCAGCTCATCTTGTCTTTTAAGACCACCTTTATTTTTTCTAGCAGCTGATGATAGAAATGTTGCTATGACCTTAAGACTAGCTTTGTATAGTGACTGCCCCTGCTTACTCACCAGCTCTGGGAAGTACTCCAAAGTACCAGTGACCTTTCTTTCAATATAACTTGGGTAGATTTCTCTATCCTAAATTTATCTCCAGCCTTTTCTTTGTTTCCATACTTAGCAGAGGGCATCTTGGGCTGTGCAAGTATGTCCCAGATTTCAATTTTATTCTTTGTTTATGCCTAAATAAAGATTCCTCATTTTTTGTTGGATATATATATGTGTGGTATATGTGTATGTGTGTTCATATGTGTGTGGGTGTGCATGCATGTACGTGGAAGGCAGAGGTTGATATTGGGTATCATCCTCAATCACTTTCTATTTACTTTGATGCAGGGTCTCATCAAACCCAGAGTGCACTGATTCAACTAAGCTAGCTAACCAGCAAGTCCTAGGGGTCTTCCTGTCTATATGTTACTACTTCTAGGATTACACCCAGCTTTTAAGTGGATGCTGGGCACCTGAACTCAGGTCCTCATGCTTGCACAGAAAGCACTTTACCCACTGAACCATCTCCTCAGGACCCCAAGAAAAATTTTCTTTCTTGGAAGCTTATCTCTATTTTGTCCAACTTTGAGAACTCCTTGAATTTTCCTACAATTACTCTACAAAGCACTCTGGGAGGCAGAACAGACTATAGTTGGTGTGGTGGGGGTCACAGGTAGGTGGGGGCAGCACTGCAGAGCTGTCACTTCAGCAGTGAGAACTGATGTCTCTAGTCTCAGTCCCTTGCCTGTTGCTTTCGCTGAGAACTGGAACAGACCCTTTCTTCTCAGAACTCCAGCCTTCCTCCATGCTTCTGGTCTTCTCCTCCCTCATCACTTCCTCTTTCTTCCCACAGAACTCCAAGGCCACCCTGCAAAGCTGCCCCCAGAATCCCCAGATTCTTCTAACATTCTTGGGGAGAGCAGTTAGTTCTCTTTTTCACTCTCTCCACCCTGGCTAGTCACAGGGATAGAAACAGGGTTCATTTCTTACATCCCACAGATCCAAATAAACTGTCCCCTGAAGAAACAAGTACCACATGAAAGAAATAACATACTTGCGTACATGCATGTTCTGTTGTGAGCATCCATAGCATTTTGTTTGACCCATCCTGTGCTCTTGGATCATTCTTTTCTTTTCTTTTCTTTTCTTTTCTTTTTGTTTTGGACCATTATTTTCATGTATGTTATTTTTCCTTACACACCTCTGACCACCTATAGGTATGATGTGGCAGGTGCTTGGTAATAGTGGGATGAGCAGATAGATAACTATGGTGGATGGGTTCAGCCATCATCAGGAGCCACTGAGATGGGCTGGAGGATTGGGATTAGACACTGTGGGGAGAAGGCGTGAAGGGCAGAAGTGGTGCATGGCTGTGAGTATCAGGGTCAGGAGTGGAGCCTCATTCTTTACAGGGCATTGAGGAAGGGATCACACTGGGTTACAACTCTTTGGTCTCATCCTTGTACTTCTAAGGACTATGAAAGAGTATTTGCTCTTGTAGATTCCATTTATTGGTATTTAACATTTCCTAAATTAAAATGGAGGGGTGGAGAGATAGCTTAGTGGTTAAAACACTTCCCTGAAAAGCCAAAAGACCTAGGTTCAATTCTCTGTGACCCACATAAGCCACATGCACAAGGTGGTGCATGTGTCTGGAGTTTGTTTGCAGTGGCTGAAGGCCCTGGCATACCCATTCTTTTTATCTGCCTTTTTCTGTGTGCTGGGAGGACAGCTTTGTTAAAGTCCACCTCAATTTCCTATCTCCTTTTAGTAAAGGACCAGAAGGACATGCCAGACTGAAGTAACACATGAGAGCCAGGGACAGGCAGGAGGACAGGCATTTTTCTCCATTTGCTTGTCAGGAAGAACCTGGGTTGGGTTGTGGGAACCCAGACAAGGGAGGACTTCTTTTGGTCCCAGTAAAAGATGCTTCTAGATTCTTTAGCTTTGCTTATCTGGAGCCTGGGGCTACGCCAGAATAACTTGGTGCTGAGTTTGATGGTTCTGGGAAGACCACTGGATTTACTGCATAGACATTTGGAATGACCACGCTTCCCTGGAAAACACAGAGGTACACACATAGTGGGGGTAATGGTCAGCCTCCTAGGTTCACGTGCTAGAAGCCTCCTCCCCAGCGTGATGGTGAAGGGGTCCTGGTTGGGTCTAATGGACTGTGATTAAGTCATGGGATGTCACTCTCATGAATGGATCCATGCTTATTCCAGGCAGTGGGTTAATTTTCATGAGGAGGGGTTGTCACAAAGCCAGGCCACCCCACATACTTGAACCCCTCTGAGCCACTTTTCTTTCTACTTCTCTGTCATGTCATGATACAGCCAGAGAGTCTTTGCCAGCACTGCAGTGATGCGGTTTGCACTTCCCAGCCACCAGAATTTAGAGGCCAATGAGTCCCTTTATGTTACCTAACCTCAGGCATTTTGTGATAGTAACAGAAAATAGTCTAAGCTACCACATAGATGGGCACAGAAGCCCATAGATGCTACATGATTTCCTTCTCCTGATTAGGGAGTGAGAAATAGGAAGACTCCGCTAGTTTTCATCATCTTGGGGCATCTTGCCACCCACAGAGGAGCCCCAGGACTCACATTGTTGTACTGACAGCAGGCTAGTTTACAGCCAAAGTGAGAAGATATGCACGCAACACAGAACTCCAAGAGGCAGAAGATAAGTAGCACTCCAGAAACAGCCATGCCAGGGTTCTGAAACAGAAGGATCCGGAGTACACAAGCAGCTCCCTGGAGCTCTGCCCTCTAGCTGTGGCCTGTGATGGACTATCTCTCTCTATAGTTCTGGGAACATCTCCATCCTCTCTGAGCCTCATGGGGAAAATACTTCCTAGTTTGCTTCAGGGGTCATTCTTAGTAAAATGGGTTTGAGCAGAGAAGATATTTGACCTTCAAGTCAAAGAGATCAAAGGGACAGCTGTGCAGAGGCTAGGGTAGGAGCAGAGGACACATGGGGAGCAGGGGAAGGCTGCTTCAATAACTGCTGGCTGCAATGGCCCAGGGCCAGCGTGGCAATGGAGATAGTGGGGTCGGTTTCTGGATGCGTTTTTTTTGGCATGTGTATGTGTGTGGCATACATGCATGTGTACGTATGTATGTATGTGTGTGGGCACATGAGTATGTATGTGGGAGAGCTTGTGTACATGCATGTAGGAGCATATGAAGGCCAGAGGTTGAATGTGTCTTTCTCAATTGCACTAAACCTGGGGCTCACAAAATTGGCCAGACTAGATATCCAGCAAGTCCTGGAGTTCCTCCTGTCTCTGTATCCTTAGCACTGGGATGACAGGGGCACGCTACCATGCCCAGCTTTTATGTCCTTGTGCTTGCACAGATTTCACTCACTGATCCATTCCGCAGCCCCTCTGGGTGCATTTGAAAAGAAGAACTAGCAAGATTCTCCAAGGATCCAGCTGTCAAGTGTGAGAGACCACAGTCAGTGATTCCTTCATGGTTTTGTTCCCAGCAACTGGAAGATGGAGTTGCTTTGTGAGATGGGAGGAAGAAAAGCATGTTTACATGTAGATGGAAGAGTTCTTATGAAAAGGGAACTTTGATGTTGTGGAAGTGAAAGGGGGTGAGGGAGAGGAGGAGGACTTGATCAGATGGGAGATTCTGTGGGCCATTGGACAGGAGGACAGATTGCATTTACAGCTTCCCCAGGAGCTTATCCATAGCTGTCCCATGAGCTTCTCCCAGTGGCTGATGAGTACTAGATATGAGTACAGCTGAAAGTGAGATGTGTTGTTATTGTAAAGTACACCTAGATTTCAAAGACTTAGTGCTCAAAATGAAAACTATTGAATTAATAATTTTTATCTGGGCAATAAACTTAAATAGGAATATTTTAGATATATTATTTTAAATGAAATATATTATTAAACTTAGTTTCATCTGTTGCTTCCCCAGACTTAATGTGGCAAATAGAAAATGTGGCTCAGAGGCTGGAGAGATGGTTTAGTGGTTAAGGCGTTTGCCTGCAAAGCCAAAGGACCCTGATTTGATTCTCCAGATGCACAAGGGGGCGCATGCATCTGGAGTTTGCTTGCTGTGGCATGCCCATTCTCTCTCCCTGTCTGCCTTTTTCTCTTTCAAATGAATAAATAAAAAAGTTTTTTTAAAAAGTGAAAATGTGGCTCACATTCTATTCCTATTGCTGGTTAGTAGCTCAGGTTAGGAAATTATGGTTGTTGGGGCCAATCCTTTATTTTTAATCAAAATTTACTTATGTTCATTCATCTACTATTTTCTGTAGCTTCTAAAGGCTGTGGGGCTGTGACAGGAAATGTATGGCCTACAAAGCTTAAAAGCCTATCTGGCTATTTGTAGAAAAAGTTTGACGCTTGGTTTGTAGAAATAGGCAGGAAGGCAGAGAATGCAGAAGGGTGCTAGTGGGTTGGCCCATAGGAATGATACACATCGTTGTATTTAATTTTCCCAGTGCAATAAGATAAGCATCCTTACAACGGCAGTAACTAAGACTCAGAGAAATGTCCCATGCTTAAGGCTATAGCCACGGCCTTCCACCCTCCTCTGGTTTGACAGCACTTCCTTGACTTGCAGTTTCTGGGGACAGGGTTGGTAGTCAGGCCCTTTCTGCCATGATCTAAGCACAGCTAAGTTAGAACAGAAGATGTTTGGTTGAGAGGGCTGCTCACCACACTCCAGCTGTCATAGGGATGGTAGTAACCATAGTTAGCATATGTTCCCACGAGACTTAGGTCTGTGATGAAGAGTATGATTCCAACTGCAGAACAGATTACACTGAGGATGTTCAAGCCCACGCTGCCGTTCAGCTGAGAAGACACAGAGAGTCAATGAGTAGTGCCCCAACCCAATTTTATTGTGTTAAAATAGATGTAATGTGGGCTGAAGAGACTGCTTAGCAGTTAAGGCACTTGCCTGCAAAGCCTAAGGACCTAGGATTGATTCCACAGTTCCCATGTAAGCCAGACACACATGTGTCTGGAGTTTGTTTGCAGTGGCTGAAAAGGCCTTGGTATGCCCATTCTCTCTCTCTATTTGCCTCTTCCTCTCTCTCTGTCTCTCCTTTCCTTTCTCTCTTAAAATAAATAAATAGATAGAAAAAAGATGCAACATAAAAACTGACCATTGCAAATAATTTATAAATGCTATTGTTCACATTCACTACCATCGATCACTGTAGTTCTTTGTTAGAACCCAGATCCTCAGATGTTTCTTCAAGGAGCCAAATCTCAGTCCTGGGAACAGACCCTTCCAAAGCCCTAAACAGAGAAAGCTACAGACAGGTATGAAGCCACTCCACTCTCCTGCCCCTAGGCCCTGAGACAGAGTGGGCACTGTTACAGAAGACCGGAACTAACAAGGGCCATCATTCTTCCAGACATCCCTAAATGTTCTTGGAACTTTCCAAACACCCCTTTAGCCAGCCCTAGGTACAGCTGGATAATTTCAGCTGACTTTGGATTCATTTTCTCATGGTACATGCTTTCCCTCTCTTCTTTCTCTCTCACAAGGGACTTTAAACAGAACAGGCTCCACTCTCCCTGAGCAAGCTGAAACTGTGCTTCAGACCCTCCACTTTGTAACAAACCCTTTCCTTAAAGGCAATTTGACTTTGCATGTCTTTTTCTCAAACTGGGTCTGACAAACCCTATAATTTAACATTATTTTAAGTTTTGGGGTAACAGGTTTGATTCAGGTTGGATTAAAGGATGATAAAAAGGTCTCTGCTGTAGACTTTTTGGAGCTTTTAACAAGAATTGTGGACGAGAAGAGAGAATAAAATGGGAATTTTCTGAGTTTACCTATCTTTACATATAAGTGTGCCTAAGAATCATCCTTGAGAAACCACACCTATTTGTCCCTCAGGAGACAGGCAGATAGGTATCTTGGGATGTGATAGGATCCGGTGTTCTGATCCTGGGCCATTTGCAAAAAAATGTGCCCAGACATGTTAAACATCCTTTTCTGGATAATTTCCAATAGAATTCATCTGTTTTTATGAACCTGGTCCCACCGAGAGGTTTGCCCTGGGCAACGTGCTTATTAAGGAAACAATGGTACCATCTTGGCCCATTGCCAGGGAAGGACAAAGCCCGTTCATGTGGGTCAGAGGTCAGTTGCTAGCTTGCTTAGTGAAGAGGTACCAGAGCCTCAGTGGTTGCTGCAGGAATGGTTGGAGCTGGGTTCTGTGCAGTGAGCATCCCCTTGGCTTCTTGGTCCACAGTGGTGAGCCTTGGGCCCCTGAGAGTCTCCTTCTGTGAGAGCCTTCCAGGGAAGCTAGCCCTCCCGTCTCCCTCTGTCTTTATTCCCACTCTAATGCCTTAACAGAGGTGACTGTATTGTCCTCTCCTGAGTCCTCCAGGGTCGAGGGCCAGGCTTGGGTGGCCTGTATATACTAGCAATCATATACATGAGTGCCCTAGGTGGGTCATAATGGTGCAAGAATGAAGGAAGGGTTGTTTGTGAGACCATTTTTCCCTTGTGACACTCTTCTTGAGGTCCCTATCTGGGAGAGAGTGTCTCAGAGTGTGACTTACCAGGCAAGTCGAATTTGGATGATTTTCTGCTGCTGCCGAGAGGGACCCTGAAATGATAAACTGGTACAGGAGAGAGGGACCTTAAGAAGGGATGGGGACTGGGGAATGACTCAGATGGTAAAGTGCTTGCCTTGTAAGCTTCATGCTTCCACCTGAGTTGAATCCCCCAGAACCCACATTAAAAAAAAAAATCTAATCTAGGAGTGATGGCATGTGCTTCTAATCCCAGTGGTGAGGAAGTTGAGACAGGTGGATCCCCAGGACTCCCTGGCTATCCATTCTAGCCTATTTGGCTAGTTACAGACCAATGAGAGTTTGTCTCAAAAAAGTGGCCAATGCCTGTGGAACAATACCCAAGGCTGTCCTCTGACTTCTACATGCATGTACACATACATGCACATTCATTCTTCCTCAACACATGTACTCACACATAGACACATGCACTTGCCTACATCCCAAACCCTTCCCTCCATACCAAGATGGGCTAGGAGTCTAGGTACACTTCTTAGACATCTGTGATTCTGGGCACATATATGTTCTCTCAGATACAGAATTACTAATGGGACCATCAGTGAGCCCCACATGGGGGAAGAGATTCAATGCACAAACTGATTTGCTATGACAAGGCTGTGAGGCAGGATCATCAAAGATTTTTAAGATTTGGCAGAACTGGTTTTAAATTTTGCCTTGAAATTTATATGATCCTGGGTAGGTTATTAATTTCTCTAAATATTTCTTCACCTGAAAAGTGGGGACGTTTCTCTCCTTTATTTTATCTCTATCATGGTTACCTCCATTAATGTTAGCTCACTTCCCTGCTGTTCATCTTTCTACATTCAACATCTGCTGCTTTTCAGGTTTTATATCACAATTCAGTGAGGTGTGGAGCACTAGAGGGATGAGGGAAAGGGTATGGGTGTCTCTGCTGCTTTCAGATAGGAGCCCAGTATTAACCCTTGCTGTCCACATATTTGGATGTGGTCCTTTCAGACACTCATATGTGCCTGTGGTGCTGAGTATCATACACAAGGGTGATGCAAACAGAGAGAGAGACACACACAGAGACAGAGACAGAGAGACAGAGACAAAGACAGAGAGGAAGAGGCAGAGAGAGAAAGAATGGGCACGCCAGGGCCATTTCAGTTGCTGTGAACAAACTCCAGATATTTATGTCCCCTTGTGGGCAAGCGGGTCATTGCATGCTTGCATCACTTTTGCATCTGGCTATACGTGGGACCTGGAGATCAAACAGATGTTCTTAGGCTTGGCAGGCAAGCGCCTTAATCACTCAGCTATCTCTCTAGCCCCAGCCTGAGCATTGTTGCCAAGCATTCTTGCAGTGGTTGGAGGACCTGGCCTGCCCATTCTATTTCTCTGCCTCTCTCTCTCTCTCTTAAATAAATAAATAAATGAAGATAAAAAGATGGAGGAAGGTCATGGGTCTGAAGGAAGCTGTGGCTTGGAGGGAGGAGCAGGCCAATGGGACTTGAAATGCCAGCATGCTGCCTGGTACTTATAACCACTCAGGCAGGGGACTCAGACATCCTGGCTTTTTATTTTTATTTGTTATTATTATTATTGTTATTTTTTTAAACTTGTGCTATTCTTTTTTATTTTTATTATTTATTTATTTATTTATTTCAGAGAGAGATACAGAAATAGGCAGGGAGAGAGAGAATGGGTGTGCCAGGGCCTCTAGCCACTGTAAATGAACTCCAGATGCATGCACCCCCTTGTGCATCTGGCTTACGTGGGTCCTGGAGAATCGAGCCTCAAACCGGGGTCCTTAGGCTTCATAGGCAAGCGTTTAACCGCTAAGCCATCTCTCCAGCCCTGTTATTTTGTTTTTGAAGGTAGGGTCTCACTCTAGTTCAGGTTGATCTGGAATTCACTATGTAGTCTCAGGGTGGCCTTGAACTCTTGGTGATCCTCCTACCTCTGCCTCCTGAGTGCTGGGATTAAAGGCGTGCACCACCAAGTCCAGCCACCCTGGCTTTTAAAAGCATGGGTTCTGAGGATTGAACTAAGATCCTCATGCTTGTATGGCAACCTTTTACCCACCAAGCATCTCCTCAGCCCAGGAACATGGCTCTGAACTTATTATGGAGTATAGACTACCTTGAGAATTTGACAAAATCTATGGACCTTTTTCTGTGTACTATTTTTCCATTCATATTTATATTTTACTGTATATTTTTCTTGAGTTTAACATTTATTTATTTTTTTAATTTTTGTACTTTTTTATTAAGTAGAAACTTTGACTATGGGCCTTTTAAATAAAAAAAAGGATACCCATCATGCTATATATTTTGCCAAAATATGACTTCTAGGGCTATCTGTGGAATGTAGGTTAAGTGAGATCCACTGCTGGTCCACAGACTCTACTGACCACTGGATAGAAATATTTTTCTCCTGGAGTTCAGGATTGTGTACCCCTGCTGAACTCTACCTGAAGGTCTAGTCCCAGCACAACATTTTCTTTGTGAAAAAGAAATGCTTCTACCTCCGGGTTGGGATGGGTGAATTAGAAAAAGCACCTCCCTAGGTTAGGTGTCACCTTCAGGGCTGTAAGATGATATATAATCCCTTGTTTCATATGTTCAAAGCCACCCCCCAAGAACCTCAGAATGTGACTGTATTGGAGATAGGGCTTTTGAAGAGGCTGTGAAGGACAAGTGAGGTTGTTAAGATAGGCACTAATCTTATGCCTGGTGTTCTCATAAGAAAGCAAGTTAGCAATAAACATGGATGGGAGGGAAATTATAGTAAATGAAATGAGCTAGAATCAGGGAGACAAATTCACATTTTCTTTCATACGTGAATCTTAGATTTTAATTTCATATATGAGTGCGTGTGTGTGTTAGGGGGTGTAGATCATGAACCAAGAAAGGGGACCATAAAGGGACAAGAAGAGAGCTTAAGGTGGGGAAAAACAGGATAATAAAGTTCATGTGAGGTGAAAGTAGCAAAGGTAGTACTGGGAGGAGGACGGGGACCAGCAGGAGAGAAATTAGGAGGTGGTCAAGCTGGGCATGGTGGCACACGCCTTTGATCCAGCACTTGGGAGGCAGAGGTAGGAGGATCCCTGTGAGTTCAAGGCCAGCCTGAGACTACATAGTGGATTCCAGGCCAGTTTGGGATAGAGACCATACCTCAAGAAAGCAAAACACAAACAAACAAACAAACAAAAAGAAAAGAAATTAAGCAGTGAGGAAAGGGAGGTGGGAAGACAAATAAAAACAATGTATGAAGTGCAATAGTGAAACCTAAAAAATAAAAAGGATGTTAGGACACAGGCAAGCTGAGATGAAAGACATGGGGAAACAGAGGAAAGACCATGAGTAACACGTTGGTCTCGGGCTTCTGGCCTCCAAAAATGGAAGATACACTTATATTGTGGGAGCCTCTCAGCCTGTGGAATTTTGTTGCTGCCTGACTACAAAGTAGGATGCTTGAACAGGCACCTCCATGCTCCTTCTGCAGGGCCCAAGCTTCACAGCTTGACAGGTTGGCCCTGAGCAACAGGTGACTTGAGCTACTTACCCAGATGCCTCCCCAGAAGGGGAAGCCTCCGTAGAGGGAGACTGGTATATAGGACCCAGAGAGCACTGTGGCCATGATGGAGCCCAGGCCGATGTGGACCAGGCCAATCAGGATCTGGATGGCCTGTCAGGAGAGCCACAGTTGAATCCTCTGTCCCAGTCCTAATCCTGCCCCACCTGTAGGCCTGCTTTATAAGTTAATGAATGTTTGGTTTTCCTGGTCTAAAAGGTAATGTGAGGAAATATAACAATGAAATTAAAGGTACCCATAATGACTCTCGCCTAGGGCAAACAGCTATTTACATTTCAGTGTATAGCCTTCCATTATTCTTTTACAAATATGTACCTCAGTGACCTGGAAACAAAGTGTCTCTGCATTTTATTAACTCAATATTTTGTTGTGAGCATGTGCTTGGGGCATGAATATTCTTCAAAATGTTTTCTGACGGCTGCCTAGACTCTGTGGAACATTTGGATCATGATGTTGGATGGTAAGATTGTTGCTGGTTTTCATGTTCTATAGAGCCTTGCGACTAATACCTTTGTACGTAACTTTTTGCCCTCATCTCTCTAGGATATTGCTATGGGTCCAATCATGTCATACACTGAAGTTCTAACCTTTCTAAATGTGATCTTATTTGGAAATAGGGTTACTACAATGTAAGGAGCCAAGTTGAGGTCATATTGGTATGAGGGAGCCCAGTTCAATATCAGTGGCATCCTTACCTAAAAAAAAAGTCATGGGGTTGGAGAGATGGCTTAGCGGTTAAGCACTTGCCTGTGAAGCCCAAGGATCCCAGTTCTAGGCTCGATTCCCCAGTATCCATGTAAGCCAGATGCATGCATCTGGAGTTTGTTTGTAGTGGCTAGAGGCCCTGGTGCACCCATTCTCTCTCTCTCTCTCTCTGTCGCTCTCAAATAAATAATTTTAAAAAATCATGGAAAGCCAGCTAATGTGGTGGTATAATTGGAAATCTCAACTATTTGAGAGGCTCAGGCAGGAGGATCCTGAGTTCAAGGCCATTCTGAGCTACCTGACCCTGTCTCAAGAATGAAACAAAATAACAAAAATAACTACATGATGCTTCTGCAAGCCAAGGAGCCATGAGAAGCTAGCAGAAGGGTCTGCATGAGATCCCTCCTTAGTGCTTCAGAGGGGTCATGTTCCTGATAGTACCTTGATCTCAGACATCTGGTCTCTGGAACAATGCATTTTTGATGCTCTCAGCCATCAGTTTATGCTATTTTGTTATGGCAGCTATAAGAAGATCATGCAAATATCCTCTTGCACAAATGGTATATTTGCATGTGTCTATGTTTACTACAAACATGTATGTATGTATGTATGGTACATGTATTCTAAGTCGTTAAGTTTGTACAAATGCTAGCGAGACCTATGCAGTGTCCTGCTGCTTCCTCTTATAAGTTATATAACGTGGAGTAAGTCCCTGTGATCACATGGAGAGCTCTGTGTTCTCTTCATAGCTCTACAACAGTCTATATGTTGGATGTACGATGCAGTAGCTCAACCAGTGATGCTGATGGGTAGTCTGCTTCCATCCTTCCGCCTTTACAAACTATGCTCCCACAAACACTCTCATTCACATCATATTTCTTGTGGATTTAGGCACATCTGGAGGATAAAGGCTTAGAAATGGGATCGCTGGGTGTTTTGTAAGTTTGGCAGGTACAATACACACACTCTCTCTTTTTTTTGGGTGTGTTTGTGTGAATATTGTGTGTGTGCATGTTCATATGCGTGTGGGTTTCTCCAACCCCCAAACTATTCTCTTCATAGGTTGTATCTATTTACACTCCCCTGACCAGAATTAGATTGTGGAGCTAGGATTGGAGCATGTCCATTCTGGATCCAGATCCCTACTGTCATCACTGGGCTGCGCAGTGGAGGGAGGCTCCCTTTGTCTTTTCAGGGCAGCCTTTGAGGGCTTATGTGAACTCTTACTTTGCTGCTTGTCTACCCTGCTTTATGTACTGGGAAAAGATACGATTGAATCACCTTTTGGTGAACTGTCCTAGATGGACTCTTTGTCAGAACCATGTGCATCAAATGCACGCTGGCAATGTGTCTATATTCAAGAGCACTGTCTTTTGGCTCCTTCTCTTTTTTCTTAAGATGTCTAAACAGAAAATTCAAGGTTGTATACTGAAGCTTCTGGTAATGTCATACCGCTGAACACTCAAATAGACCTGGGTTTGGCAAAGCCAGCTCAGTGCTGGCCTCATCTGCTTCATTTGAAGTTTCTATGTTTCTCAAACCTTTGCCCTCTTCCCTCTCCACATGCTCCCAGGCTTGCAAGGCGGTATCTCACTTACCCCAAGGACTTTGCCTTCTTTCAAGACTTTATGGGCTGACAGATCATTCACGGATGGCATCAAACCGGGTGGGTTTGCAGGAATCAGGTGGACTTGAGGCTGGTTGTTTAGATATAGAGGCACCTGAGACATGACTCCTGGCATCACAGGGTAACTGTTGTGGGGTGCCACCACAAACCCAGAATTGGCCACTGGGTCTGCTGAAGTCATTGAGTTCATGCTGACAAAAAAAATACATGAGACTGAGTTATGCATCATTTATGCACTTGCATTTACATTTTAAAAGGACTTAAAAATTAAAAAAAATAACTAAAAGAGACTTCTGCTTCTGCTTGTCATTTGAGCATCCAACCCCTACCAGTTTATGAGTCCCATACACCAGTTATAGAGCACCTGACAATGCTGTACAAATACATCCCTTTCAACCTTAACTCCTGTCAGGTCTCACAGAGGAGAAAGTAAGACCCAGAGAGGTGAGACAGTAACAGAAGGCATGGGCTGTGTCTTCACCATCACTGAATGTCTCCTCACATTTAGCATGGTACTTTCCACAAGAGAGTGTTGAAACCACAAAGACTGTTCAAGAACATTGAGTTCAATTCTCTTACTTTCTGGAAAAGGAAGGAAACCGAGGGTGAGACAGTGTCCCTGAATTCTCCAAAGTCATTCATGTGTTAGCTAAGTGGAGATTATATTAATGTTTGATTTTGTAGGCTGTTTTGAATTCTGATATGCCTTTAAAAATTTCTTTCCATCATCTCTTTCTGTTTTTAGAACAAACCCAAGAAAGTGAGTACAATAAACCCTACCATGTTTTTCATCCACTCACATTCCCCCCATCTCTAATTTGGCAGAAAACGCTTGTCTCCATCCCTCAGTAACCTGGAGGAATCCCTTAATTAAGCACACTCACCTTGCAGCCAAGTCTCTTGCTGTCATTCCCAATTCTCTCCCGGGGGAGACTCGCTTTCTGGTGTGCCCTGTGCTGTTGGGTGATACATTTAGAAAGATCCAAAGTCCTCTCTTCTTCTTTCCTGGGTACAGGCCAGGTCACCAGCTGCTCAGAGCTCAGCTTCCCCACCCATATTTGCTTCTCTTTTTGGTCAATGAGCCAATTAAATGCAGTTCAATTCGACAAGTTTAATGGTGCCTTTGTGGAGGAGAGAGGGCTGTGCTGGGTGCTCTGGGAGACACAGGAATGAACTGAGCACTGAGTCATATACTGAGTCATAACAGAAGATGGCATGACATCAATACCACAGTCACGAGATAAGTGACCCCATGAGAGCAGAGAGGGAAATGATTGGATTTGGGGAGATTAGAGATAGGTATTTGAAATTAATGAACTCTAACGAGAAAAGGGGTAGAATCATAGCAAGTGTAATGATGGACATAATCAACTTCTGCCTATTTTTATCTAACCTGGAGCTGACAAGACATCATAAGTCACCAAATGGGAGGGTGTCCAACATGCCTGTGACGTGCATCGTATGAATTTCACAGGAAGCATTCATGAGAACTGTTGAATCTCTTGTTGGGATTGTCCATGATGTTGAATTTGTACTCCTAATGACATGTAACAGACAATCAATGCAAATGACTGACAAATGGAGCTGATAGGATGGATCAAACTTGGTAAGACCATCAGTAGAAAGAACATTACAGACAGAGGCTATGCAAGGGGCAGAGTCATGGACAGAAGGAAGCACAGGGCACATTTTGGGTCTGGCTAATTGTGAAGAACATTGAAAACAATAAGAAAGAAAAGGTCATTGGAGCCAAACCTTGTCCTAACCTATTTTTCTATAAGATTTGTCTCTTGACTTTTGAGAATTCTGTACATATTAGGAATATTAGCTGTTTAACTGTAGGATGTTTTTACCCAAGTTTGGCAGTTGTCTTTTAAAACCTTTTTTAGATAGGGTCTCACTCTATCTCAGAATGACCTGGAATTCACTCTGTAGTCCCAAGCTGGCCTCAAACCCACAGCGATTCTCCTACCTCAGCCTCCTGAGTGCTGGGATCAAAGGCTTGCACCACCATACCCAGCCAGTTATCTTTTGACTTATGTTTTGTTGTGGTTTGAATGTGAAATTCCTATCATAGGCATGGTATCTCTGATTGGTGGTGTTGCTTGAACAGGTTGTGGGTCATTGGGGTGGGCCTTGAGGTTTTCTAGCCTAGCCCCACTTTCTATTTACTTTCTGCTTTTTAACTATGGATGCAATGTGCTCATCCACCTCCTGCCTGATGGACCATGTTCCCTGGAACTACAAGCCAAAATAAACTCTTTCTTTCATAAATTGATTCTCTTTTCAGGAATTTAAAAATAGCTACAGGGAAAGCAACTAATATAGAGGCTAACTCTACCAAACATGAAAGTATAGTATAAGGCCTCTCTCATGAAAATGTCATTGATATAACACATGCACAGACAAGACCAGTGGCACAGAGAAAGAAAAGCTAGAGTTAAACCCAAACTTATATAGAACGTGAGCTTGTTACAAAGGTGGCCTTTCAAATCACTCCAGTGGCAAGGGATGGTTTTATAAGTTGTTCTAGAACAACAAATAGCCATAAAGGCATAAAAGCAGACCTATACCCCATACAATTCACAAAAATAAACTCTAAATGTATCAGCAATCAAAAGGTAAAAAGTGAAACCAGGGCTGGGTCTGTAGCTTAGTGGTAGAGCATTTGTCTAGCAAGTATAAGGCCCTGGGGTTCCATTCCCAGCACTACAATGAAAAGAAAAATTGTTAAAGCCACATAAGTACTAGAGGAAAATGCAGGCAGCATAATGTTTAATCACAGTGTTAAGAAAGGCCTTCTAACCATGATTCAAAACCCAAAAGTGGGCTGGAGAGATGGCTTCATGGTTAAGGCGCCTGCCTGCTAAGCCCAAGAACCCAGTTCCAATCTCCAGGTCCCATGTTTAGCCAGATGCAAAGTGACGCAAGGATGCAAGGCTGCACTTGCCCACAAGGGGGCGCACACATCTGGATTTCGTTCACAGCAGCTGAGAGACTGCTGGCATGCCCATTCTGTCTCCCTATCTCTGTGTCTCTCTCCAAAAATAAAATAAAAATAAAAATCCAAAAGTAAGAAGATAAATGATAAAGTTAACACGTAAAGCTTAACATGTTTTAGCTGAAAAGAAGAAGAAAAAAAATAAGTCAAAGACAATTGCTAGATGGTGGGGCCTGGGAGGGATAACTCTGTTGGTAAAGTACTTGAGGACTTGAGTTCAATCCCCAGTACCCACAAAGAATGCTGGGCATGGCAACACACTCCTGTAATTACAGTGCTGGGGATGCAGAGATGAGTGCATCCCTGGAGCCCACTGGCTGGTTAATCTAGCCTAACAGATGAGTCCCAGGCCAGTGAGCAACCCTGTCTCAAAAGAGGTGGATGGCATTTCTGAGAATGACAGCTGTGGTTGTTCTCTGGCCTCTACATGCAGACAAACACAGCACACCTGCACACACATGTGCAAAAAAACAAAAACAAAAACAAAAAAAAAAACACCCCAAAAACAAAAATATAAATCAAAAGACAATGGCCAATCTTGGAGAAAACTGCCCACAGATAAAGGGCCTATATTCCTAATGTATCAGAACTCTCAAAAGTAGAGGGACAAATCTGATAGAAAAGTGTCTGAAGGGGCTGGAGAAATGGCTTAGTGGTTAAGGCACTTACCAGCCAAACCAAAGGATCCAGGTTTGATTTTTACCTACGTAAAGCCAGATGCACAAGGTGGAACATGCATCTGGAGTTTGTTTGCAGTGGCCAGAGGCCCTGGTTAGTCAATTCTCTCCTATATGCCCCCCTCAAATAATATTAAAAAAAATAAAAATAAAAATAAAAGAATAAAGAAAAGTGAGTGAAGACCAGGTTGGGCTCCACTGAACTTTTGCATACGTGTTGCTTTCAATGTGCTTCATAATTAGCCAGACCCAAAATATGCTCTGTGCTCCCTCCTCTCCATGACTCTGCTCCTTTATATATTCTGCCCACGGTGTTCTTTTCACTATTATTTTTCTGGATAATCTTGTATATTTGCTTTTCTAAATGAACGTTCATATTGATTTGTCTAAATGGATGAAGGACGTGAAGGGAGGAATAAGAGCATCTTAGTAGGGTCATGAAGGTGATTGAGCCCTACTTTGCATAAGTCCCGTGGGATCAGATTTAACTAGCTATTATACAGGATGGAATGTTCCACATTTTGTTGACTTCCTGGAAATGGTGCCAACTGCCTTGAAAGGCCCACAGCTTCCTTCAGGGGAGAGGAGTCATAAACAAATCTACTATAGTAAATGCTGCTGGTGCCCCAATATCTCCCTGCTCTGCTCTTGAGGCCTTTTTCAGATAGTCCCCATGTTTACCAGTAATTCCTGCCTGTTTTTTTTTTTTTTTTTTTTTTTTTTTTTTCTGAGGATGCTTGGGTATGGGGCAGGCAAGAGGCCTGCAGACTTGACAGGATTTCTTCTTAATCAGTGAGATGGCGATGTGCTGGCTATCCTCTAGGAAGGATAATTCTGAAGTGCTTCATTTTTTCCCAACAGGATTGAGCTCAGCTCCCTCTAACCATAACCCACTCATCAATACACACTTCACTGGCTTTCCTCCTTCCTGTGTGGATCAGCTACTTTCTTGTTGCTGTGAATAAATACCCCACTCTGAAGCAGTTTATGGAAGGAAAATGGTTTAATTACATCTTACAGTTTCATAGGGAAGTTTTATCATGTCAGGAAAGGCTTGCAGGCCAGCATGGCAAGCCCACATCCAATTGCAGCAAAGGAAGCAGAGAGGGAGGGATGGAGGGGTGGTGAGGGAGGATGAGAGGCAGGAAAGCATGAGGGGCCAGGGCCAGGGCCAGGGCCAGGGGCATAAGATCTCAAGATCCACCTTCAGCGGCCCACTTCCTCCAGCAACTTCTACCTCCTAAAGGTTCCACAACCTTCCCAGCAGCTGGGGCTCAAGTGTTCAAACCTATGAGCCTATGGTGGGCATTTTATACCAAACCAGCACATTCTACCCCTGACCCCCCCCATGCCCTAAGGCATCTCATGATGAAACATGTATTTATCCTGACTTTAATTCCTTGTAGTCTTTTCCAGTCCCAACACTGTTTGAAAGTCCAAAGTCTTAAAGCCTTAAAATCTCTTCACTGTGAGCCCTGGAAAATCGAAACATAAGTTATAGGCTTCCAAGATATAGTGGTACAGAATAAATATTCTCATTCCAAAAGGGAGGAATTATGGGCCTTGTAAGTAAAGATTGAACCAAAGCAAAATTGACCAAACCCAGCAGGGCAAACATCAAATCCTGTAGCATCCTGTCTGGCCTCAGGGAGTTGTTATGAATTTGTCTGGACTCTGAAAGGCTTAGGTGGCTCTGTCCATCCAGTTGTGCTCCTGTAGCTTCTCTCACAGGCCACATCTGCTCTGAGCCTGTAACTTTCCTTGGTAGACATCCTATGGTTCTGGCATCTCCATCATTATGGAATCTCCATGGCAATTTAGGGTTCACCTTTATCATTTCACACAATAGCCTCTCGGGGACTCCATGCAGGGACCCTGCCTCACATTAATTAGCCTCAGTGGCTCTCTGAACTGTGGAGCACGACAAGATCCTCTCCTTGCACCTTTCAATTACAGCCCAAAATGGCTATAGAACCCCTCACTGGGACTTTAAACTTGCTCACATTTCCTTCCATATCTTTCTCCTTTTCATTGTAGATCTAAAAGAATACTCAGTAATATTCTGCCTTGAAATGTCCTCTGACAAACACATTAGTTAATTACTTTGAAATTAAGCCTTACTCAGTGAGGTGGTGTGAATTAGATACCCTCCACAAACCCATGTATTTTGAATGTTAAGTCCTCACCTGGTGGCAATTTGGGAATTGGAGCCTTGCTGGAGAAAGTGTGTTGTTGGGGGCAGGCTTATGGGTGTTACAGCCAGCCACTCTCCTGATGCTGTTGTCCACCTGATGTCCACCAAGAGGTGATGTCCAGCCTCTGTTCATGTCATCCTTTCCCCTGCCATTATGGAGTTTTCCCTTGAGTCTCTAAGCCAACATAAACTCATTCATTCCATCAGCTGCTTTGGGTTGTTTCATCCCAATGATGTGAAATAACTATAATACTTAGATTCTCAGGATACAGGCAGAACACAGTCCGATTTTTTTGCCAGAATATCACATTCACTGCCTCTGGTTCACTTCCAAATAGAGTCATGCTCTCCTCTGAAACCACATGGGCTGATGCTTCATAAGACCACATGTTACTTGGCCTTCTGGTCTTTCAAACTCCCACCAGAATAGCCTATTAAGCTCTGCTTACAGCATTATGAACCCTCTGTAATCTAAACTCCTAAAATCATTTACAGTCATTCTACAAACCAGTTCTAAAAGACTAAGAATCTCACTGTCAGGTTTATTGCAGCAACATCTCACTTCTCAGTACCCAGTTTTTGTTGTATCAGTTACTTTCCCATTGCTGGGACAAAATATATGACTAGGAGCAACTTATGGAAGGAAAGGGGTTTACTTTTGAGGAGAAGTTTTATCATGGTGGGAAAGGCATGGAAGGCTGGAGTAGAAACCAGCATTACATTGTAGCAGAGAGAGGAGAGAGAGAGAATTTCTTAAAATTATTTATATATCATCAATGTATCAATATATCCATTATCTATTTATCTATCATCAATCAGTCTATTAATCTATCACCAATATCTACCTTGCTTTACTATCTATCATCTATATTTATCTACTATATATCATCAATCATCTATCTTTCTATTATATCTATCATCTGTGTATCATCTATCTATTTATATCTATTATCATCATCTATCTATCATCATCTATCTATCTACTATCTATCTATCTATCTATCTATCTATCTATCTATCTATCATCATCTAACACCTTTCTGTCTATTTAGGCACCCAGTCATCTATCTTCTGTCATTGGTTCTGTTTCTCTGAAGAGCCTTACCTAACACACCACTCCATCTGGACATGCTGGTTGTTTGGGTACAATGCAAATAATAGACATTATTTATCATTTTAGGCTCCACAAGGAAATAGAAGGGCGTATTTAGTTGAAGGACACTCAATACATGGCTACTTACCTGATGTGGGAAGGGTCCTAGGAAACAAAAGGAATACTGACATACATGAAAATTGCATTAGTTACTTTGCCTCATTGCTTTACAGAAGCAACTTGAGAGAAGAGATGTTCAGGGGATAAAGTCCATCATGGCAGGAAAGGAATGATGGTGGGGCTGGCTCAAGCCCAGGTGGAAGCATGAAGGATCTCCTTGTTACATGATTCTTAGTCAGGAAAAAGATCAGAAGGTTACAAGCAGGCTGAGTGATAACCATCCAACCCTCCAACCCTCACTCCAAGGGTTCCACAACTTCCCAAAGAGTGCCACCAGCTGGGGAACATATGTTCAAATACACGAGCCAATAGCAGAAGAAGATTATTTTTCCCAAGCCTTAAGGAGTAAGAGGTAAGCAGTATCTTATCATAACCAAGGTCATGAGCTGCTTAATAGAACCTGGGGTCTTAGAGACTCTTAGCCAGTACCAAGACTTTAGCCAGTAGGTGGATGAATAAATAACCTGATTTGTCTCTCCTGGCTTCCTACTTCATTAGCTAAACACCACCAGAGCAGTAAGAACCAGGGAGCACACATGATGCAGGCCAGGTAGGACAGCCTCTCAGGTACAGGTGAGGGCAAAGGAAGGCTGCGCACTTCTGCCACCGGCTTATCTGGAGCTCCTCTCCATTCGTCTCCACCCTGTACCTGTGAGCGTCAGTCTTTGCAGTTAAGTCTGCAGGAACTCTCACCCTCTGACTTCCAGTTGGTTTCAAACTTCAGGAAGCCCTCCTAGGAGATGATGGGGAGCCAGGGCACATTGTTTCTTCACTCTTCGTTCTTGTCTGGTGTTGTCAAGGACTGGTTGGTTCTGTGACAGAAGGTGACCTGTCTCAATTGACTCTTCTCATGGGTTCTGGGAAACTGCCTTTTTCATTTGCATTCTATTGTCACCCCCAGGGTTAGAGGATTATGATTTTCAGCTGTTCTTAACCTCAGGATCAATCAGTGATGCTCTTTTGCACCCTGCCCACACATTTTAAAATAAGTCTGAATGTGCTAAATATTCCTTAAATGAAATTTAACATCTGAACATTATATCTCAGTCTTATGAGTTCCCTGACTCCTCCAAGAGCAGCAAATGGACCTAGAGGGCAATGGACACTACTCTGCCCTGATCCATGGTGGGAGGGTGGACATGATATGTGGCTTTATTTACAGGAAGACTTTGGAGTCCCCTTCTCAGGCAGATTAACACAAGGTTCTCAAAAAAATGTGATGAATTGTTCTCTCTGAACGACCTGGCTCATCAACAACTCAGGGCAACTGTGTGAATGTGATTGAAACATTTTTTCTTTTAAAAAAAAATATATTTTTTAGGAAGAATTCTCAATATTTTTAATTGTTACTGTTTTTAAATATTTTTATTTATTTATTTATGAGAGAGAGAGAGAGAGAGAGAGAGAGAGGAAATATGAATGAGAATGGGCATGTCAGGGCCTCCGACCACTGCAGACAAATTCCAGACGCATGCACCCCCTTGTGCATCTGGCTTATGTGGGTCCTGGGGAATTGAACCTGGGTCCTTTGACTTTACAGGCAAGCGCCTTAACCGCTAAGCCATCTCTCCAGCCCTCTTTCTTTCTCTTTGAGCAAAAAGGAATGTATTTAATCTCCAACTTGCTCACAAATTAAAAAAAAAGTTTTCCTTCATCAGAGCAAATTCAGTCTTCTCTTGTGAAAGGTGTAGTAAACTGAACACTGAGGAATGAGAAGTCCATGAACATTCTAGAATACCAGTAAAGACTTTGGTCTTTGGTTTTAAAGTCTTAGATTAGCCATGCCTGTATGTTTTCTAAGGAAGTAGCATTGGAGATAACCATGCTGCCCAGGAGCAGATCAGCAAGGGCCATGTCCTATCTGGAAGACAGTGGTCCATAGCATGCCTCCCCATCTTTGGGCTCTTACTTTCTTTCTGACCCTTATTTCCTGTGATGTTCCCTGAGCCTTGAAGGGGGAGAGTTGATGTTCCACTTAGGACTAAACATTCAACAGTCTCTTATTCTCACCACTTTGACTAGTTATGAATCTCTATAGTAGTCACCATCCATTTCAAAAGTTAGCTTTTCTAGGCAAAGCTGACAGCAGCACTGCTCTATGAGCAAAATCTAAACAACTAGCACATAATTCAATGGGCACAATATGTAAAGACTTTATTTCTAAATAAGGTCATACTCTGATGTACTAGGGGTCAAAAATTCACCACCTTTTTTGAGGGCCTTTCAGAAGGCTTTTGGTGGTTTTCTGAACTTAAAAAGTATTGATAACAGTTTCTGCTTTCTGAGATGTGCTCTGGTCAACAAAATTGGGAAAATTTCATTTAGCCTCCTATGCCCTAATGCTACCAATATACCAATGACAGCTTTATAAATGATAATTAATGCCATATTGCTATGTTTAGGCAATGAATTGTTTCAAGATCTTTTAGTAATGTACTATCGTGTAATCTTCCCCTTGATTCCATTGGGCAGGGACTATTATGTTTTATAGGTGAGAAAAAATACACAGAGATCAATTCTTGCTTTGATATGCCTTCATTTTGCCTCATTCAACGTTAGAGTATTTTCTTCTCCTGATGAAGAGGTCTTTCCCTTCGTGTTAATCTCCTCCAGCTGAGCTAAAGCAACCATTCCCTCCTGCTTTCCTGTATCCTCCAGACCTTGGGAGTGGAGGAAGTTGTTAACGTAGAGTGGCTTTATTTATGTATTTATTTATTTTTGGTTTTTCGAGGTAGGGTCTCTCTTTAGCTCAGGCTGACCTGGAATTCACTATGTAGTCTCAGGGTGGCCTTGAACTCATGGCAATCCTCCTACCTCTGCCTCCAAAGTGTTGGGATTAAAGTTGTGCACCACCATGCCCAGCTTTAAAGTGGCTTTATAAAAAGACAAGCCTAGGCTGGAGAGATGGTTTAGCAGTTAAGGTGCTTGCCTGTAAAGCCTAAGGACTTAGGTTCAATTTCCCACTACCCATGTAAGCCAGATGCACAAGGTGAACGTGCATCTGGAGTTCGCTTGCAGTGGCTGGAGGCCCTGGCATGCCTGTTCTCACTCTCTCTTTCTCTCTCTCCCCTCTCGTTTAAATAAATAAATAAAATATTAAAAAAGGAAAAGCCAACTTATGTGGGTTCTTGCCATTCCCTTTCCCTGGGGTCATTGGCTACTGACGTCCTGGGCGCAGGAGGAGTTGGGGGAAAGAAGCAGGGTCCTGGAGCAGTGGGTGAGTGTGACGACAGGCAGTGAACACCTGGGAGACCATCTGATGGACAGCACTCGTTTATTAAAAAGGGGGGTGGGTTTATAAACACTTGAGGAAGGGAGATAGTGGCGGAAGAGCTACATGACTTCA
The DNA here is from genome assembly GCA_036365145.1 of Orientallactaga sibirica. Classification (NCBI taxonomy): domain Eukaryota; kingdom Metazoa; phylum Chordata; class Mammalia; order Rodentia; family Dipodidae; genus Orientallactaga; species Orientallactaga sibirica. The sequence goes on from JAEOAD010001269.1 coordinate 1,497,072, forward strand.
AAGCTCTGAGGGAGGAGCTGTGAGAGAGATAACAGGAATGGTGGAAAAAGCTATGTGACTTCAGCCACATAAGGGTCTCTTGGGCAGCTAGCCACAAGGTCAGGAACTGTGGGGCGGGGGGCAAAGGCTGACTTATGGGATGGTTAGATGCTTTTGGGATCCAGGGGGTGGGCCTTGGCAGTTCTGCTGACTGTGGGTGGTGACAGGGCACACTACAACCTTGCCTGAGAGTAGCGAAGGTCAGTCACTGTCACCAGGGGATTCCCGATGATAGGGCCAGCTTCTTCGGCCATGTACAACAGTTCAGGCTAGCTTCCTCACAGTCCCAGCCCATTTTTAGCAATGCCTAACACCCTCTCTTTCAAATAAATAAACTATTAAAAAAGGAAAAGCCAACTTATGATCAAGATGTATCCTTTATTGAGGAATTAAGAAAAAAGAGAACTGGTAAGGACTTCATTAGAATGCATTTTCCATGAGGTGTCTTGAAAAAAAATTACAGGGTTCTTCCCAAGGTCACTTCAGTCTTTTGGTTTAGATTGTCGTCCTATAGAATAATTCTGACACCTCTGGAGATGAGAACTCCAACTGTGATGACACTGAAGAGATACAAGCTAGGGAAAGTTGAATGAAAGAAAATTGACTATTATTATCATCTCTAAAGTAAGGGCTTTGTCTTGAGTTAAAACTAGACAAAACAACAATCTCAAACAAACATGAAACTCTAGAATAAGGCCAGTTAGAGACCCATGGAGAAGACAGAACTTACCATATCCTGGGGTCTGAGTCAAAGAGATATCAGACTATGATTTTACACAGAGTCTTACTGTGTATCTCAGGCTGACTTGGAACTCATGATCTTCCTGCCACAGCCTCCTAAAGTGCTGAGATTATAGCTGTATGCTATCATACTGCTTGAAGGGTCAATGAATTACAGCAACCACATTAAATTGAAACATTACTCTTCTCAAAATAACTTGCAGGCTCTAAGAAGAGAAATTCCTGCATAGCCAGTAGTGTAGAGAGCCATCTGGCTCAGGGGCCTGGGAAGTCAGTGTAGGAGTCACTCTGATGAGACTGGCATTGCGATTACTTTCCCAAGTTGAGTTCTTATGATTCTCTTTTCACGTTCTAAGTGTTTTATGGGATATCATACAGCATAAACACACAAAAATCTTCTTTAAAACATGGACATTTAGGGGCTGGGGAGATGGCTCAGTGGGTAAAGTGTATGCTACATAAGCATTAAGACCCCCAGACTTGTGTAAAATGCTGAGTGTG